>JAHLJS010000005.1:71233566-71975808 GCA_038502445.1 Eremochloa ophiuroides
ATAGAAAGAGCACTAGTGGAACTTGTCAATTGCTTGGAAGGTCACTTGTATCATGGTCTTCAAAGAAGCAAAATAGTGTTGCTCTCTCAACGGCCGAAGCGGAGTACATTAGTGCCGAAAGTTGTTGTGCACAATTGCTTTGGATGAAGGCAACCTTGATTGATTTTGGATTGAAATACAAGAAAGTGCCTCTGCTATGTGACAATGAGAGTGCTATCAAGCTAACCAACAACCCTGTAACAGAACCGGCTAAATCACCTGGCCCACAGGCACCTGTCATTGTCACTAATGACTCTGACAGCCGGGCCCGTGTTCCAAATGATCTAGACAGGCCTGTCGGGCTACATCAGCGCCCAATTCTCCGCAGGATCACATTGCGAATACATTACAGGATTACAACATTTCATAACCAAAATACATCAGAGTACAGAAGCGGAATAAACATTACTTTATATTACAAGCCAGTTGTCCAAATAAAGTTCAAGTGCGATTATTACAATCCATAGGTAGTGGCAGTAGCAGTTGAATAATTATACAACATTATACATATGATAATTCGAACCCAGCCCACGGGTTCCACATTCACTCTTCCTCGCTGCCCTCCTGGATAATGGTCATGCAGCACGGGGCGAGACAGACGTCAGACGGTGGTTCACCTGCAGCATGGGTTAACAAACCCTGAGTACTTGGGGTACTCCGCAAGACTTACCCGACTAAGGGTGTAAAATGAGACTCAGGAATGCAAGTCATAGGTAAGGCTAGCAGGAGAGAGAAGGTTTGCAGAAAAGCATTGCTAACCAACATTTTAATTATTTATCATTATAATCATAGTCATAATTCCAATAATCAATCTCATCTATCATCAATTCTCAACTTCCTTTGATCATTCGGTGAACCTAGTTGCGAACCACTTTTCGGGGTAGGTGTGAGGATCAAGTCTCCATTAACCGAGGAGCACGTCAATTCGAATCCAGAAAAAAATACCCAGCTGGGGATTCTAACCACACTGCATATGCAGCACGCCGGCATACATATACCAACCCGTCATCTAGGTCTTTCTATCCCGGAACCGGTCCTGCGCCACCCGGGAGCACAGTACTCCACTCGTCTCCAGGCACGCCGGCCACGTGGGTACACGCTACTCCCGCCATCTCTCCACTCCCAGTGCGTGGTTGTCGGTTCCAGCAATAGAGCCACCTGACTCTAGGCTTTCCACATAGGTATGTGGCTAGGCTGTTCATCATGATCACAGCAGGCCTACAACGAACGGCCCCTACTTCCTTCCTGCCGTCAGACTTGCATTGGGGCCTAGCCCGAATACAATACTGCCCGACAGTTTTATTATCATGCCTGAAGAGTAGTGTGACATGGGAAACGCCGTCCCATGAGCAGGCCACTCAACGAAACACATTTTGGGTGATACCGACCAGTTCCAAACTATTCCGAAAGCGACCATGCATCGGGACTCTAGCCCGAATACACATCGACCAACGGATAACAAGTTCTTCACCAATCATAAAGTATATACATGTACATAGCACAGAAAATAGTTTTTCTTTTATGGAATTCTAATTTCATTAAGCATGCCTAGCATTTTTCAAATTATTTATTTAAATCAGGTTTCAGGGTAGTTATATGGGACAATGCATTTGGATAGGCAACAATCAACTCCTAGCAACCTAATGCAATAGATTAACTCGAATTGTAAAGGATTTCATAATAGAGGGTTAATGCACCGGGGCTTGCCTTGGATCGCGAAGAGGGTGGGATCAGGGTCGGTTCCACAGATGTCAAATCCCTGGATCACCTCCGGAGTCGGCTCCCCAGCAGTGGCCTCAACCTTCACTCCTTCGCTCTCGGTCACTACACGCGTGCAATGATGCATGCTTAACATGATGTAACAATGTAAATAGAAATGCGATAATCAACGATTAACATCTTGAGTACAACTTTCCTTCACGGAGAAGTTGTATTCGGAATTCGCAAAATAATATAACAATTACTATTTCTAACCGTCGTAGAAAGCCGCTGCACAACTTTATCACTACAACCTACAATATCATCTTACATTGCCAAGGATCATAGGGTGGTAGACCCTTGGACTACAATCAATCCAAAATACACACAAAACCCTAAATCCATTTCTCCTACTCATTTTATTCATTTTTCTAATTTCACTTATATTTACTAGCTGACCAAACTTACTCCAATTGTGACCAAAATTTATCAACAGCTAGATTTCATCATCAAACAGTGCCACAATTAATTTCATGATTTTTGGAACTACCTACAATTTATTAAAAATCACCAAAGTTGCATTATTCATTTATTTGGGTGATTTTTACTCCTAACAGAAAAGGTTCTAAACCTAGATGTTATATTTTTCCTAAATACTAGGCATCACAGAGAGCTTACACAAATATTTTCACATTTTTCCAGCTAACAGATTAATTCCTATGAAATTAACAAACATCAGTACTATTTAAACAAATCAAATTAGAAAAGGTAGTTGAAATACCTCTGGAAATTGGAAAAACGAATTCAGCCCATAGCGGCCCACGCACCCGAGCGCGGCCCGCGCGCGCCTGCTGCCAGCCCCGCCGCAGCCGCGCTGCTGGGCCGGCCCAACGGCCCAGCAGGCGGCCCGCACGCACGCCTCTCTCTCTCCCTCTCTCACCCGCGCCGAGCCGGCCCACGGCCAGACACGGCCCGGCCGAGCTCCACGCTCACGCGCGCGCGCGCGCCCGCGGACGCGGCGGCTCGCCGGGAAACCTGCCGGCGACGATCCCCGCGACCGAGCCGAGCCTACTACCGCGACCTAACGAGTCCCGCGAACCATCCTAGCCAACAGCCGAAGGCTCTATGCGCCTCCGACGAGCACGGGCTCGCCCATGGCGGACCGGCGGCGACCCGCTCGCCGGCACATCCTACGCCGGCCGCGAAGGACCGGGAGAGAGGAAAAAGGGACAGGGAAAACCACCAGTGGCTCACCGCGATCCTAGCCGAGCAGTCGGGTGAAGCAGAGGCGAGGCGAATCAACGGCTTGACGTCGAGGGGATCCGCGGCGGCGACTCCCGGCGACAAGCTTCCCGTTCCGGCGAACCTATTGAACGCAAGAGGAATCCGTCGCGAGCATCAGGAACCAAGGGACCCATAGACCCCGAAACGCAAGAACCCAAGGACCAGAGCTCACCCGAAGAGCTCGGACGCGACGGTGGAACTCGCGGCGGTGCTCCGGCCGGAGCCGAGGAAGAAGAAGACGGCGTCTGGGCTCCTCCGGCGATGACAAGGCGGAAAACCGAGCTCAAACGATGCGCAAAGGGATGTTGAGTCTAGCCACGCGATTAATTGGATTATAGTAGTGGATGGACGACGAATCTCGTCGGAGACCGAGCGGTTCGCCGGCGGCGAGAGGAAGAAGAAAAGACGAAGAACGGCGACCTCCTCGTATTTATAGGGGCAGAGCGAGTTGAGAGAGAAGAGAGACGACGCCGGCTGTCGTTTTTGCGAGATCGTGGGCACAGGAGCGGCAAGAAGACGGCCGCGACGCCCGGCCATGCCGGTGACGGGCGAACAGGGGAGGGGGAGGACGACGCCCATGCCGATCACTGTAGCAGCTACCTACTCCCTTCTGTCGTCTTTCGCAAAATTCGCCAATTTAAAATTTTCAAATGGAAAAATGATCAAAAGCAAAATGTAGCTCTCAGAAAACTGAACATCTTTCATTTTTGGACCAACCCCAAATTCGGCCGAATTTGAAAATTATTCAAAAGGGGGTGAATAGGGTTTTTGAAACCTAGATTGAATTTTTGAAATTACTTTTGATTTTTCATAACAACTTGAAAAATGGTCAAAATAAGAATTGTTCCCCTCAGAGAGCTTAACAACTTTCATTAAGGAAGTTTTGTCAAATTCCAAGTAATTTTTGAAATGACATTTTAAATTTGATTTTCAATTCACTGTTTTGAGCTAAATTCAGATTTTTACAACAGAACTTCAAAATCTCCAAAAATAAAAGTTGTCACATTTTAAAAGATCTACAACTTTAATTTAGGGGTCATCTCAAGATTCCTTCTAGATTTGGAATTAGGGTTTTAGGCCAAAATTAGGGTTAATTCGAATATCCGATTAGGGTTTTGAATTTCTAAATCAACAATTCATCAATCCAAACCACTCTAGGGCCCTAAGCACAATCATATGCAGATTAATTAATTTAAATATGATGACATGGCAAATTTAATTATCCCGTAATACCCGAGGTATTACAGCCTTCCCCCCTAAAAGAAATCTCGTCCCGAGATTAGCTATTTTAGAAACTGAAATAAAGTAATGGAAAAGAAAATACATGGGACAAAATATTTTACACGAGCTCACGAAATAAGCAGAAGGGTTTTTAATACAGAAAGCACTAGTTAGACCGTTACATCTACAAGGTGGCGAAGAATTCCGGAAAATTCTCGGCAAGATAGTCCTCCGATTCCTAGGTAGCCTCATCTTCAGAGTGATCACTCCACTGGATCTTGTACCACCTGGTTGTAGTCCTTCGGGTAACACGGTCCTTTATGTCCAGAACTCGAACCGGCTGTTCTGAATACGTCAACTCGGGCTCAAGTGCCACACCTTCTACATCGGTCACTTGGTCGGGAACTCGCAGACACTTCTTGAGCTGAGATACATGAAACACATTGTGTACTTCCGATAGATGATCTGGCAATTGTAATCGGTAGGCAACCTTCCCCACACGCTCAGTGATTAAGAATGGTCCAATGTAGCGCGGGGCTAACTTGCCTCTGACTCCAAAGCGGTTGACTCCTTTCATAGGGGAAACCTTCAGGTACACATAATCTCCAACCTTGAATGCCAGCGGTCTACGCCGTTGATCGGCATAACTTTTCTGCCGAGACTGAGCCACTTTCAGATTTTCTTGTATTACTCGAACTTTCTCCTCGGCTTCATTGACCAAGTCAACACCATAAAACCATCTTTCGCCGGGCTCGGACCAATTCAACGGAGTACGGCACCTGCGGCCGTACACTGCCTCAAACGGAGCCATCTTGATGCTTTCTTCGTAACTGTTGTTATACGAGAATTCGGCTAACGCCAAACACTCGTCCCACTTGTCGGGGTAATTCAATGCACAGGCCCTCAACATGTCTTCCACTATTTGATTCACTCTTTCGGTCTGACCATCGGTCTGAGGATGATAGGCCGTGCTGTGCAGAAGTTTTGTGCCCAACGATTTATGGAAGGATTTCCAAAACTTGGATATGAACTGAGTACCTCGATCAGAAACAATGGTCTTCGGTACCCCATGGAGCTTCATAAGGTTTTCGATGAACAGTTTGGCATAAGTTGGCGCCCTATACTCTTTCCTCACAGGTAGAAAATGGGCTTGTTTTGTGAGACGATCTATGATAACCCAGATGGAATCAAAACCCCTTGACGTCCTGGGCAATCCCACAATGAAATCCATACTGATGTCTTCCCATTTCCATGCGGGAACAGGCAATGGTTGTAGTTCTCCACCAGGCTTCATGTGCACAGCCTTAACCTTCTGACAGGTGTCACACCTCGACACATACTGTGCAATTTCTATCTTCATCTTAGTCCACCAGAATTTCTGTTTTAAATCCTGGTACATCTTGTTGCTTCCTGGGTGGATAGAGTATCTTGTAAGATGAGCTTCATCAAGAATCTTACGACGTAACTCTGGAATTTTTGGAACTACCAAACGATCCTTGAACCACACGATGCCTTCATCATCAATCCTGAAACAATCTGCTTTTCCTGCCTGGACTTTTTCTTTGATATGTTTGATGCCCTTGCTTCCTTTTTGAGCGGCCACGATCTCATCACGGATGGAAGTTTCAATACTGATGTTGGCCAGACTGCCCTGTGGAACTATTTCTATGCCCAACTTTTCCAACTCATAGCATAATGACAGATTATAAGGCTTCACAGTCAAGTAGTTGCAGTGAGCTTTCCGACTGAGTGCATCAGCAACTACATTAGCCTTGCCAGGATGATAATGCACTTCAATATCGTAATCTTTGATCAATTCTAGCCATCTTCGCTGCCTCATATTCAGCTCTTCTTGGGTAAAGATGTACTTCAAGCTTTTGTGGTCAGTGTAAACATTGCATGTACTGCCTAGCAAGTAATGACGCCAGATCTTCAATGCATGAACCACAGCTGCTAATTCTAAGTCATGAGTAGGATAGTTTTCTTCATGAGGTCGGAGCTGTCGTGAAGCATATGCAATCACTCTGCCTTCTTGCATCAATACACAGCCTAGGCCGGTACCGGACGCATCACAGTACACGTCGAATGGCTTCTCAATATCCGGCTGAGCTAGGACTGGTGCGGTAGTCAGACACTTCTTCAGGGTTTGAAACGCTGTCTCACATTCTGGCGACCACACAAACTTGACTTGATTCTTCAGCAAGTTGGTGATTGGCTTGGCTATCCTTGAAAAATCTGGGATGAAACGACGGTAGTATCCCGCCATGCCCATGAAACTACGGACTTGATGAACAGTGGTTGGCGGCTTCCAATTCAATATTTCCTCTACCTTGCTCGGATCAACAGATACTCCTTCAGCTGAAAGAATATGTCCGAGAAAAGGAACTTTGTTCAACCAAAACTCACACTTGCTGAACTTTGCATACAGTTGATGCTCTCTCAAGCGAGTTAGGACAATGCGGAGATGGTTGGCATGTTCTTCAGGTGTTTTGGAATAGACAAGGATATCATCGATGAACACGACAACGAACTTGTCGAGCTCGGGCATGAAGACGGAGTTCATGAGATACATGAAGTAGGCAGGTGCGTTGGTTAAGCCGAAAGACATGACTAGGTATTCATATAGGCCATATCTGGTGGTGAAGGCTGTTTTTGGAATGTCTTCGGGACGAATTTTGATTTGGTGGTAGCCGGATCTAAGGTCAATTTTAGAAAACACCTTAGCCCCAGCCAGTTGGTCAAAGAGTAGGTCGATACGAGGTAGCGGATATTTGTTCTTGACGGTCACCTCGTTGAGTGGACGATAATCGATACAGAGTCGAAGAGACTTGTCCTTCTTTTTGACAAAGATAGCAGGACAACCCCAAGGAGATGAACTAGGGCGGATAAAACCCTTATCAAGCAATTCTTGTAGTTGTATTTTAAGCTCTGCCAGTTCCTTGGGAGGCATCCTATAGGCTCTACGAGAGATAGGAGCTGTTCCAGGCTTAAGCTCAATGGCAAATTCAACATCTCGATCCGGTGGCAAACCAGGCAACTCATCAGGAAATACGTCTGGAAATTCGCAGACCACTGGAATCTTCATCACTTCTTCCACTGAGGTAGCACATAACCTTTGCACGGATTTCTCCACCTTTCTCACAGGCAGTGGAAGTTGGATAAGAAGTTGAGTTTGGCTATTGGGTATACTCACTCTTATAGTTCTATTCAGCACATCAATGAGAGCATTGTGCTGATACATCCAATTCATGCCTAGTATCACATCAATATCCTGATTCTTTAGCACTATCATAGTAGTAGGGAACTTATGCCCTCCCAACTCTATAGGCACTCCCTGAACTACCTCTTTAGTAGACATACGCCCTCCGGGCGAGTGTATAAGGAAATCTTCCTTTATTTCCCCAATTGGAATTTCATGCTTGACGACAAAGGTACGATTTATGAATGAATGCGATGCACCAGAATCGAAAAGCGTAAGTGCAGGATGACTGGCAACAGGGAACCTACCCATCATGACGGGCTCTCCAGCAGGAATATCCTCAATCTGAGTGTAATAGACCTGACCTGCTTTCTTGACAATCTTGCCCTTCTGAGCATGCTGCTGATGACCACGATGCTGACCCTGCTGCTGTTGCTGATGTTGCTGCTGCTGACCACCTGGTGCATTCTGATTGTACCGCTTGGGGAAAGGACAGTTGCGTGCCCAATGTCCCATTTTGCCACAGTTGTAGCAAGGATGATTGTAGGTGGTTTGAGGAGTAGTAATGCGAACGCCAGGGGCATTCGGCTGAGTGGCATTTTGCTGATTTGAAGTGTGGGAGGTGGCGGCGGTGCGCACAACCACCTGCTGATGAGGATAAGATGGGCGGTTTTGGTGGGTGGGGTGATAGATGATCTTCTGGCGCTTCTGGCTGCCAGAGAACGCAGGCCTCTTGTTCTTCTTCTTCTCCTCCTGGAGCTGACGGTTGCTTTCCTCAAACGCCAAGGCACTGTCAACAGCTTCGTGAAAGGTGCACTTGAGATTATTGGACAAGCTGCGCTGAATCTTGTAGTTCAGGCCCCTGATGAAACAGGCCTTCTTCTTCTCATCGGTATTGGTGTGCTCCGGCGCATACTGTGCCAGATGGTTGAACTGCCCCAGATATTGTGTGACAGTAGACTCATTTTGCTTCAGTGCCAGGAATTGATCCAGCTTCAGCCTCATCACACCCGCGGGGATGTAATGAGCGCGGAAGGCATCACGGAACTCTTGCCAAGTGAGTTGATGTCCCGGATCCTGTGCTGCCAATAGGTTGGCATACCAAGTGGTGGCAGGGCCACGGAGTTGTTGTGCTGCGAACAGAGGTTTCTGTATTTCTGTGCAGTGAATCAAGCTGAACTTCTGCTCCATGGTACGGAGCCAATCGTCTGCTTCCAGAGGTTCATCTGCCTTGGTAAACACAGGCGGACGGGTGTCGGTGAAGTCAACATAAGTGGTTTCTTCGTTGTCGCGGCGACCACGGCGCCCACCACGGTCTTGCTGACTGTGAGCTAGCATTGTTGCGACATTAGTCAAGGCGGTGATGGCCTCTGCCAGAGTGTTTGGAAGTGGTGGTGCTTGGGGAGCTCCAGCCCCATGAGCAGAATTGTCTCCCATCTGTGGACAAGCAAACCACTTAGGACCTATATTACACAGATGGAACATAGTAGTAGCACACACAAATATTATGTTATTTAAATTACACGACTCGCGCCCATGCGAGAGTCACGTCCCATGACTAAGGGTCTTAGTACAAGCACCTATCTTACAGGCTGAAAGGATACTAGCTAACTTCCCTAGGCCTACACTAGCCTAGTCCTCGTCGACTGCAGACGCGTCACTGTCCTCGAAGTCCTCCTCGAAGTCCTCGTCACTCTCCTCGGAGTCCTCGTCGCTCTCCTCGGAGTCCTCGTCAGAGTCTGCCTCCTCGACCTCGAGAGGCTCAACCTCCTCGTCAACGTCCTCCATGTCCTCATCCTCACCAAGGACAACTCCAAACTCCGGATCCTCCTCCTCAGGTGCCGGGATAGGGTAGAGCTGATCGTTGAGCTGGTGCACCTCCTCCTGCAAGGCGATGTTGTCCGCCTCTAGCTGCGCGGCACGCTGCTCCGCCCTCAGCATCCTGTCGACGATCGCATCCTCGCGCTCCCAAGCCTCATCCCGCTGCTGCGTCAGGCGGTCGACCTCCCGACGCAGGTCACGGTTGGTCCTCACATCCTGATAGTGGTGGCGGCGAGCAACCTCGTACTCCTCCTCCCACTGCCCGACCAACTCCCGAAGTCTCCCGACCTCAGCCTCCAACTCCTCACTGCTGCGACGGGGTGAGCGACTCCCAGAAGCCTCGCCCTCCCCGGTACGCGGCGCCAGCTGGTGGTGCGGGACACCACGCGGTCCTGTCATCTTGCGTGCGGTGAGCTTGCAACGGGCCATCTGGAGAAGGTAAGCGGATCATATAAGATATATAAGTTAGCAAGAATAGGTTTGGTATCTTATCCCAATTACCCGCTTTTAAGGAGGAAGTTGTTTAATATGTGATTAACATGATGCATGCACGTACTTACGAATTTAAATCATGCAAGTAAACACATACATAAGTAAATAAACTTTTAACATAGGGCTAATAATAATAGTATTATTCCTCGTGCTACTATAGCCACATAATATTAAATATAGATCAAAATAAGACTACGGAATGAGATAAGAATGGAAGCAATTTGGACCCAAAATAGCATATTAAGTTTTATGATCCAAAACATTTTGAAGTTTTCGAAAAGTAATCAGTAATGATTAGCAATGTAATGCTCTGATACCAACTGTAACAGAACCGGCTAAATCACCTGGCCCACAGGCACCTGTCATTGTCACTAATGACTCTGACAGCCGGGCCCGTGTTCCAAATGATCTAGACAGGCCTGTCGGGCTACATCAGCGCCCAATTCTCCGCAGGATCACATTGCGAATACATTACAGGATTACAACATTTCATAACCAAAATACATCAGAGTACAGAAGCGGAATAAACATTACTTTATATTACAAGCCAGTTGTCCAAATAAAGTTCAAGTGCGATTATTACAATCCATAGGTAGTGGCAGTAGCAGTTGAATAATTATACAACATTATACATATGATAATTCGAACCCAGCCCACGGGTTCCACATTCACTCTTCCTCGCTGCCCTCCTGGATAATGGTCATGCAGCACGGGGCGAGACAGACGTCAGACGGTGGTTCACCTGCAGCATGGGTTAACAAACCCTGAGTACTTGGGGTACTCCGCAAGACTTACCCGACTAAGGGTGTAAAATGAGACTCAGGAATGCAAGTCATAGGTAAGGCTAGCAGGAGAGAGAAGGTTTGCAGAAAAGCATTGCTAACCAACATTTTAATTATTTATCATTATAATCATAGTCATAATTCCAATAATCAATCTCATCTATCATCAATTCTCAACTTCCTTTGATCATTCGGTGAACCTAGTTGCGAACCACTTTTCGGGGTAGGTGTGAGGATCAAGTCTCCATTAACCGAGGAGCACGTCGATTCGAATCCAGAAAAAAATACCCAGCTGGGGATTCTAACCACACTGCATATGCAGCACGCCGGCATACATATACCAACCCGTCATCTAGGTCTTTCTATCCCGGAACCGGTCCTGCGCCACCCGGGAGCACAGTATTCCACTCGTCTCCAGGCACGCCGGCCACGTGGGTACACGCTACTCCCGCCATCTCTCCACTCCCAGTGCGTGGTTGTCGGTTCCAGCAATAGAGCCACCTGACTCTAGGCTTTCCACATAGGTATGTGGCTAGGCTGTTCATCATGATCACAGCAGGCCTACAACGAACGGCCCCTACTTCCTTCCTGCCGTCAGACTTGCATTGGGGCCTAGCCCGAATACAATACTGCCCGACAGTTTTATTATCATGCCTGAAGAGTAGTGTGACATGGGAAACGCCGTCCCATGAGCAGGCCACTCAACGAAACACATTTTGGGTGATACCGACCAGTTCCAAACTATTCCGAAAGCGACCATGCATCGGGACTCTAGCCCGAATACACATCGACCAACGGATAACAAGTTCTTCACCAATCATAAAGTATATACATGTACATAGCACAGAAAATAGTTTTTCTTTTATGGAATTCTAATTTCATTAAGCATGCCTAGCATTTTTCAAATTATTTATTTAAATCAGGTTTCAGGGTAGTTATATGGGACAATGCATTTGGATAGGCAACAATCAACTCCTAGCAACCTAATGCAATAGATTAACTCGAATTGTAAAGGATTTCATAATAGAGGGTTAATGCACCGGGGCTTGCCTTGGATCGCGAAGAGGGTGGGATCAGGGTCGGTTCCACAGATGTCAAATCCCTGGATCACCTCCGGAGTCGGCTCCCCAGCAGTGGCCTCAACCTTCACTCCTTCGCTCTCGGTCACTACACGCGTGCAATGATGCATGCTTAACATGATGTAACAATGTAAATAGAAATGCGATAATCAACGATTAACATCTTGAGTACAACTTTCCTTCACGGAGAAGTTGTATTCGGAATTCGCAAAATAATATAACAATTACTATTTCTAACCGTCGTAGAAAGCCGCTGCACAACTTTATCACTACAACCTACAATATCATCTTACATTGCCAAGGATCATAGGGTGGTAGACCCTTGGACTACAATCAATCCAAAATACACACAAAACCCTAAATCCATTTCTCCTACTCATTTTATTCATTTTTCTAATTTCACTTATATTTACTAGCTGACCAAACTTACTCCAATTGTGACCAAAATTTATCAACAGCTAGATTTCATCATCAAACAGTGCCACAATTAATTTCATGATTTTTGGAACTACCTACAATTTATTAAAAATCACCAAAGTTGCATTATTCATTTATTTGGGTGATTTTTACTCCTAACAGAAAAGGTTCTAAACCTAGATGTTATATTTTTCCTAAATACTAGGCATCACAGAGAGCTTACACAAATATTTTCACATTTTTCCAGCTAACAGATTAATTCCTATGAAATTAACAAACATCAGTACTATTTAAACAAATCAAATTAGAAAAGGTAGTTGAAATACCTCTGGAAATTGGAAAAACGAATTCAGCCCATAGCGGCCCACGCACCCGAGCGCGGCCCGCGCGCGCCTGCTGCCAGCCCCGCCGCAGCCGCGCTGCTGGGCCGGCCCAACGGCCCAGCAGGCGGCCCGCACGCACGCCTCTCTCTCTCCCTCTCTCACCCGCGCCGAGCCGGCCCACGGCCAGACACGGCCCGGCCGAGCTCCACGCTCACGCGCGCGCGCGCGCCCGCGGACGCGGCGGCTCGCCGGGAAACCTGCCGGCGACGATCCCCGCGACCGAGCCGAGCCTACTACCGCGACCTAACGAGTCCCGCGAACCATCCTAGCCAACAGCCGAAGGCTCTATGCGCCTCCGACGAGCACGGGCTCGCCCATGGCGGACCGGCGGCGACCCGCTCGCCGGCACATCCTACGCCGGCCGCGAAGGACCGGGAGAGAGGAAAAAGGGACAGGGAAAACCACCAGTGGCTCACCGCGATCCTAGCCGAGCAGTCGGGTGAAGCAGAGGCGAGGCGAATCAACGGCTTGACGTCGAGGGGATCCGCGGCGGCGACTCCCGGCGACAAGCTTCCCGTTCCGGCGAACCTATTGAACGCAAGAGGAATCCGTCGCGAGCATCAGGAACCAAGGGACCCATAGACCCCGAAACGCAAGAACCCAAGGACCAGAGCTCACCCGAAGAGCTCGGACGCGACGGTGGAACTCGCGGCGGTGCTCCGGCCGGAGCCGAGGAAGAAGAAGACGGCGTCTGGGCTCCTCCGGCGATGACAAGGCGGAAAACCGAGCTCAAACGATGCGCAAAGGGATGTTGAGTCTAGCCACGCGATTAATTGGATTATAGTAGTGGATGGACGACGAATCTCGTCGGAGACCGAGCGGTTCGCCGGCGGCGAGAGGAAGAAGAAAAGACGAAGAACGGCGACCTCCTCGTATTTATAGGGGCAGAGCGAGTTGAGAGAGAAGAGAGACGACGCCGGCTGTCGTTTTTGCGAGATCGTGGGCACAGGAGCGGCAAGAAGACGGCCGCGACGCCCGGCCATGCCGGTGACGGGCGAACAGGGGAGGGGGAGGACGACGCCCATGCCGATCACTGTAGCAGCTACCTACTCCCTTCTGTCGTCTTTCGCAAAATTCGCCAATTTAAAATTTTCAAATGGAAAAATGATCAAAAGCAAAAATGTAGCTCTCAGAAAACTGAACATCTTTCATTTTTGGACCAACCCCAAATTCGGCCGAATTTGAAAATTATTCAAAAGGGGGTGAATAGGGTTTTTGAAACCTAGATTGAATTTTTGAAATTACTTTTGATTTTTCATAACAACTTGAAAAATGGTCAAAATAAGAATTGTTCCCCTCAGAGAGCTTAACAACTTTCATTAAGGAAGTTTTGTCAAATTCCAAGTAATTTTTGAAATGACATTTCAAATTTGATTTTCAATTCACTGTTTTGAGCTAAATTCAGATTTTTACAACAGAACTTCAAAATCTCCAAAAATAAAAGTTGTCACATTTTAAAAGATCTACAACTTTAATTTAGGGGTCATCTCAAGATTCCTTCTAGATTTGGAATTAGGGTTTTAGGCCAAAATTAGGGTTAATTCGAATATCCGATTAGGGTTTTGAATTTCTAAATCAACAATTCATCAATCCAAACCACTCTAGGGCCCTAAGCACAATCATATGCAGATTAATTAATTTAAATATGATGACATGGCAAATTTAATTATCCCGTAATACCCGAGGTATTACAAACCCCGTGCAACATTCAAGAACAAAGCACATTGACATAAGGCATCACTTCATTAGAGATCACCAAATCAAAGGGGACATTGCAGTTGAAAGTGTTGGCACCGAAGATCAATTAGCGGATATCTTTACCAAGCCACTTGATGAGTCAAGATTTTGCAAGTTGAGAAATGAGCTAAACATACTAGACTACTCCAACATGAAGTGAAAAGCATCCTACATTATATGACATGCCTCTCCTTCGACTAAAACAAGGTAAAATTGGTTGACATGGCATTCATACTTTGATAAGGATTTGTCTAGTTCATGTAGACATGAAATACATCTTATAGGCTCATTCATGAAAAATCAAATGCTTTCATGTATATATGGTATCACTTTTGTTCTTTATGCTTGTATGATCAAGTGGTAGCATATGACATATTGATGGGCTTGCAAACTTAGTGTTAAATCTAGAACATGAGCTCATGGTGTGTAACTTCACATGGTCAAGATAACCCTACTAGTGAGGTGTGAAGAAGCTTGTCCTTGGATCAAACTTAGTTACATATTCTAGGCAAGTGATCTAGTTTGAACCAATGTGTAAATGACCTAAACCCCATTTATTGACTTGATATTCCCATAATTTGCACCATTTTTTGGTGATTGTTGACAAAGGGGGAGAAGAAAGTCACAAAGATAAGAAAGGAAAGGGGTCAATTAAAAATTTGAAAGCACACAAGTAGGGGGAGCAAGCTCATTAATAAGTTGTTGCATTTGTGTATGCATTAACATATGAAATGTTGCATTGTCAAAACTTCAATTCCTATACTTGTTTGAATTGATGAAATGCTTAGAAATAGGATTTGAATGGTGATTTGACAAACTAGCATGCATAGGACTTATATGTCATACAAAGTACCTCTTTTACTTAAATGTTGATCTCACGAGGTATTTTGAGTTTGCGATGCATGACTAGTAAACAATGGTGCTAAGGATGGTATATTTCCGCAACTCCGATGGTATCACGCTTCAAAGGTCCATTCTTTATACCTTAGCATCATTTGATAGTAGTAGCTCACCCAAACTTTCAAATTCATGCATATGTGAAAAATTGAACCAAACATAAGGAATCACATATGTAGGGGGAGCTAATACTACCAAAGTGCAAACTTGGTTTTCATTTCATATCTTTGTGAAGGTTGTCATCAATTACCAAAAAGGGGGAGATTGAAAGCCCATGTTTGGTTTTGGGTAATTGATGAAACCTAGTTTGCTAATGATTGCTCTAAGTGTTTCATGAGAATTGATTAGCAAATGGCAAGATGGAGCAAAGGACCGGGTCGGTGGAGGTCACAAGTGAAGGGCAATGACGGCGTCCATGAAAATGGTGTAAGCCCATCAACAAAGGAGAAAGCCTTATTGACGGCATCCATACAAATGGTATAAGTCCATCCTCATAGGTGTCCACAAGGTCCATCAAGAGATGAGAAGACAGTTGATAAGAAACCGGGAGCTCAAGGCAAAGGTATAACCAATAGGAGCTCTTTTGGTTTTGGTGATCAAGACTCCATAGAGGGAGTGATCACATTTAGGATAAATAGCCGTACTATCAAGAGGGGCGAAATCGTTGATGAAATACGGTTATCAAGTGCCACTAGGTGTTCATGATCATTGCATATGCATATAGATGCTAGTGACACTAACTTGACCCGTGGAAAACTCTTTGAAAAAGGCTAACACACGTGCACCTAAGTGAGAGACACTTTGGAGTGTCAGTGACTTAAGAAACGGGGTGAAGTTTGAGGGTTAGAGAGGGTTTGGTCCTCTCTTCCTCCTGCCGAGCTTGCGAGGCAGGATTCGGCGAATTTCGGAAACGTTTAAATAAGAAAAAGTAGCGTCGGACCCTAACTTGACTGAGCGTCGGACCATTGTCTTCGGTCCGACGGCTAACCCCTTCAGCAAGCGTCGGACGCTTGATTTCGGAGCGTCGGACCATTGTCCTCAGGGTCCGACGGTACAGAGCCGCAGCAGGTCGACACGTGGAGAGCAGAGGAGCGTCGGACTCTCGGCGTTAGTCCGACGGTGAGCGTCGGACCAACGTCCGACGGTTTTCAGGGCTCAGGGAGCTCTCTGGAAGCGTCGGACGGCCGCGTTCGTTAGTCCGATGGCTCCGTCTGACTGAGTCCGACGGTGGTCGGCTGAGGGCGTCGGACCGGTTGATTTAGTCCGACGTTCGTCCGTCCGACGGTCGTTTTGGCGCGAGGAAATAGCCGTTGTGATCCAACGTTCGACTTCAAACGGCTAGTGACACGTGGCGTTCATCCGAGGCGTCGGACCGTGCGGATTAGTCCGACGCTCTGGCCGTCAGACAGTCCGACGGTACGCAGTGAATTCTAAACGGCTAGTTCTTTGTGTGTGGCTTATAAATAGCGACTTGGCCGGTTTAGGGAGCAGCTCTTGGCACTCCTAAACATCATAACATACTTGTGAGCCTTCCCACTCCACTCTCACTCATCCTACTTGATTGTGATCATCATTTGGTGAGTTTGGAGATCATTTAAGTGCATTGTATTGATAGAGATCATCTAGAGGCACTTGGTAGTGGTGATTCGCAGCGGTTTCTCTTGTTACTCTTGGAGTTTGCCGACTCCTAGACGGCTTGGAGCTGCGAGGATCGTTGAGGGGAGTTGGTGATTATCTCCGCCTCCGATCGGTGAAGTTGTGAGGGGTTCTTGAGCCTATCCCCGCGGGAGATCGCGAAAGGCATCTTTAGTGGATTGCTCGTAGCTTGGTGGATCCCCATCTTGTGTTGGTTGTGCGGCACCCTTGAAAAGGGTTTGGCGTGTGATGCCAATTAGCGCGTGAACCTCCAAGTGGGTGTATCGCTACAACGAGGACTAGCTTGCCGGCAAGCAAGTGAAACTCGGTAAAAAATCTTGTGTCATCTCTCTACCGAGGATTTCCCTTATATGTGATTGATTGGTTATATTGGACTTCATATCTTCTCTTCACCGGCGGTATTGAAATCACCTTTACTCTTTACATTTGTGTACTTCTCTCTTGTGTAGCTTGATTAGTTAGTTGCTCACTTAAGAGTAGTGTGAAGTAGTAACATAGCTTTTGAGTGTGAACTAGAGATCATAGTGTAGTATACTTGTCTAGGTGGCTTGCATAGTGTAGTTTAGAGCTAGTGCTTTGCAAAGCTTGCTACTGTTACTAATCGGCTTGTTAAGTGTTGTTTGTAGATTTTTATAGGCTATTCACCCCCCCTCTAGCCATTTAGGACCTTTCACCGGGGCCGCCGGCTGTCTTCGCCTGCGAGCAGTGGCTTGAGGCCGGGGTCGAGCTCAGGCTTGAGCTTCCCCATGGCTGGGGCAGGGGCACCTCCGCCTGAGTGTCTCGCAGTGGGGATTGGCCGATTGGGGAAGAAGACACTGCATTCTGATTTCAGATAGAAAATCCATGTACCCCAAACAGCGGATTTGTCAGCGGATTTGGTATTCTGTCCATTTCCAATACTAGGTCTGATTTGGTATTGGTGCCAATTCAATTCCAAGGTCTCTAATATTTACATCCAAACAGACCCTAAGGGCATTCACATCCTCCTAGAGACCTAAAACGACTTTATTTGTGCAAACGATGCGACCCCTAAAATGGCATCATTTAGGCCCCGTTTAGAAGGAAAAAAAAAAGAGTTTGGACACTGTGGCAGCGAGAAATCATTTACGATAAGTGTCCAATCATGACCTAAATAGACAAAAAATTATCTTATGGATTTTGCACAAACTGTGCAAACATGCAAAAGATTTATCTACATTTAATGTTCTATCAATGCGTTAAAAAATGATGTGATCTTTTTATTTGGAATTTGAAAGGGATCTATAGAAAGGGAGTATGAAGATGCTAAATGAAGGTCGTAGCTGATTTAAACATTGGAGGTTGCCTCCCACGTTGACCCCAGCAAAATGTAATTCATGGACCACTCCAATTCGACGTTTCCTACTTCACAGGCAGTCACTTTCATACCCGAAACTTTCTGTGAGTGCATAAAAGAACCCTTTACTTCCCATCAGCTGCCCCCTCCACAAATCCAAATTGTGCATTCGGAAGAAACTACCTTATCACTCGGCTGCACTTCCTTGTCCTTTGAGATCGAGAATGGTCGGTCCAAAATCAAAAGAATACAGCAATAAACAACAGTATATAATTGAGCAAGAACAGCGATCCAGTCCCTGTCAGTACAAAAAAATCAGAAAGGAGAGGAAATATTGAGAGCATCTCCAAAAATCTTTCTAAATCTCACTCTCTAAATCATTATTTAGAGAGTCATTTACATAAAAATCAGTTTTTTATATCTCTTGACTCTCCAACAGTTCTTCTATATGCATGCACACTCTGGAGAGTCATTTTCGTCTTCTATATTTGGTTAGAGAAAAATCTGAAATAGAAGATGACTATATTTGATAACCATTTAGATAAGCTGTTGCAGGGTAGTTTTTCACCAAAATCTTTATCTTTAGTTTTTTAAAAAAATTTAGAGTCTTTTGAAATTGCTCTGATACAGCCTAGCTGCTCACTGCTGACCATCCATCACATTCACATCCAAAAAGGCCACAACCCAACTTGCACGTTTCGCACACCCCTAGCCCATGTTCCGGTCCGCCCTTTCACACTCCGCCTTCCCCCAACCTTCTTGGCTAGCTGCCGGACCTCAAGACCCGATCTGACCAACCAACCCCACATGGCGGTGCACATCCACCGTCCGTTCCAGCCCAAACAAACCCTAACGCCCAGGATCCGCCGTGCCACGCTCTACACGCGCTCCCCCAACCCCCCCCACCAACCACGTCCGCGCCGCACCGATCCTCCGCCCGCCGAACCCGCCCCTCGGTGTTCGACGCTTCACACCGGATCCACGTATCCGGCGAATCAAAATACCCCCAGCATGGAATGGACCCACCCCCATGTGGCCCACCGGGCCGCGGATCCACCGGCCCCGCCCGATCGGACGGCCAGCCCGCGCGCGAGGATCCACTAGGCTCGCTGGGGCCCGCGTGGTGGCGGCGCAGCGGAGATAAAAAGGCACACCCCACGAACGCATCGCCCCCCTCTCGCCTCGACGCGCTTCTGAAAGTTCGGAGCCGCCGCCCCAGTCTGCCCTCCTCCCTCTCCGCCTCCGGTGCCCAAGGGTGAGTCTCTGCGTCCCGCCAGGCTTCTCTCCCGTCCTCTGCTCCCGATTTAGGCTCGTGCTGTCGGTCCTATTTGTGGCGATCGGTCCGTCATGAGTGCTGTTATATATAGATCTGCTCGGCCCGTCTTTGTTCGTCTCGTAGATCCATTATTTCCGGCTTTTAGGCTCGGATTGTTCGTGTGGTAGCCTCCTCATTCAGATCGGTGCTTCCTGCGTCGGGTAAGGACTGTCGAGGCTCTCCTAGTGGCCGGGTTCATCTTTTCTTGAGATCTACTCCGTTTCTCCGTAGGTGTGTGTGCATCGCAGTGGATTTTGTGCTCCGTTTGGTTTGGAAGCTTCGGAATCTTTAGATCTTTGTGGAATCCGTTTAGATCGCGAGGTTATTGGTCCGTCAGTCGTGTAAGTGGGACATAGTAGAAGAAAAATGTCGTATTTTGACCGCTGTTTCGTGATAGTGACGGTGCCACGTTAGATCTGCATGTGTTCTGAGCCGTGGATGCCGATCTGACCGCATACGCGTGTCCCAAAAATATTGGTTGAAATGTTGAATTCTTTAGACTTTATGCACATATATCATGTTAAGGTGGCCTTTGTTAGCATGCTCCCTGCCCGAGATCTGCTTTCATTCTGTGCTACGTGCAGGCTGTCATAATCCATGGCTTTTGTGCACAGTTGAAGTTTGGTTAGACTAGTGATTTATTAGGGGTGTAAGTGGCAAAAATGAAGAATATCTGGTAACACATGCTAAAGATGGTCTCATTAGTACTTGAATCAACTATCATTGTTTCAGTGTTTACTTTTAGGTTTGAGAAAATACTGCACACTATGCTATGATGTTCTTCAATGGTCTTGGTGTAATTGAATTTGGAGATCATGGCAATCCTCATTTGTTACACTACCTGTGAATGTTAATATCCCTGAACTGTTTTAGCATTCTACAATTGGCTAAGTATAAATTTTGTTTATTCAATTTTGCGCATCTGTTCTACTCGTGATTGTTGTCAACACTAGAGTTGTGGAGCATGGAAACTATAAATATCAATGTCTGTATAACTGCATTAATTATTTATTTCTTTTTGATAGTTTTATCTGTTAATGTTTATACAGAGGCTCTTTCAATTATCTGTGTCTAGCTTTGACTTATGGTTACTCTATGTTGAAACTCATAAAATTGTCTGTTTCTGTGGCTTTATTATTGTACGATATGCTTATCTTTTTTACACAGATTTGGAGACCTTATTCTGTTTCTCTTTGTGCACTATCCTAAGTTCTGTGTCTTGATGTTATGTTGCAGCCAAAAGTTTTGAGGCGGTAATGGCGGACCAGGGTAGTCAACCCACCGTCCTCCAAAAGCTCGGTGGCCAGTTCCACCTGAGCTCCAGCTTCTCTGAGGGTGTACGGGCCCGTAACATCTGTCCCTTCTGTCTCATCTTATGAAAGGAGATTTGCCACGAGGAACTATATGACCCAGAGCCTTTTTGGCCCTTCAATGTCTGTTAGCGGTGGCATCAATGTCCCAGTGATGCAGACCCCTCTTTTTGCAAATGCTCCAGCTGAGAAAGGTGGCAAAAACTTCATGATTGATTTCATGATGGGTGGTGTTTCAGCTGCTGTTTCAAAGACTGCTGCTGCTCCCATTGAGCGTGTGAAGCTGCTTATTCAGAACCAGGATGAGATGATTAAGTCTGGTAGGCTGTCAGAGCCATACAAGGGTATTGGTGACTGCTTCAAGCGTACCATCAAGGATGAGGGTTTCTCTTCCTTGTGGAGGGGTAACACTGCTAATGTTATTCGTTACTTCCCTACTCAGGTAGCCCACACCGTCCATTATATTATTTACCCATTAACTTTTGTAAATATTGAAACTACATGATCTTTCAATACCTAAATTATTGAATGCTCCTGATGGTTTTCCTGATGACTTTGCCAGTTGTACAAGTTTGTATAATTTAATTGATATATTATTAATTGTCTTCATATCTTTGTCCTAGGCTTTGAACTTTGCGTTCAAGGACTACTTCAAGAGGCTGTTTAACTTCAAGAAGGACAAGGATGGTTACTGGAAGTGGTTTGCTGGCAACCTGGCCTCTGGTGGTGCTGCTGGTGCTTCCTCTTTGTTTTTTGTGTACTCCCTTGACTATGCGAGGACAAGGTTGGCCAATGATGCCAAGGCTGCCAAGGGAGGAGGTGAAAGGCAATTCAATGGTCTTGTGGACGTTTACCGCAAAACACTCAAATCTGATGGTATTGCTGGGCTTTACCGTGGATTTAACATCTCTTGTGTTGGAATCATTGTTTACCGTGGTCTGTACTTCGGGCTCTACGATTCTATCAAGCCAGTTGTGCTCACCGGCAACCTCCAGGTTTGTTTAATTTCTGTCTTTCGATATATGGTGCTTTTGCTTGTGGGCTTGTGGTGTGAGCTATAAGATGCATCTCTCTTTTGCAGGACAATTTCTTTGCCAGTTTCGCTCTGGGTTGGCTGATCACCAATGGTGCTGGTCTTGCATCTTACCCCATTGATACCGTCCGCAGAAGGATGATGATGACTTCTGGTGAGGCTGTCAAGTACAAGAGCTCATTGGATGCGTTCCAGCAGATTCTTAAGAAGGAAGGCCCCAAGTCCCTGTTCAAGGGTGCTGGTGCTAACATTCTTCGTGCCATTGCTGGTGCTGGTGTGCTTTCTGGCTATGACCAGCTCCAGATCCTCTTCTTCGGAAAGAAGTACGGCTCCGGCGGTGCTTAAATGGAGAAAAATGATGACGAACAAGAGCAGTGTGTTCCCGGTCCTGCCCAATCAGGATCTGGTGAAGTTTTTGCCTTTCATATCGAAGAAATTAATAATTCATGTAGAGGGAGGATTCTTCCAACAATTCGTTTCGGGCGGAGGCTTTGATCTCCAAGCACTCGTAACTATCCTACTAGGTGGTGGCATCGGTCCCCAAAAACATTTATGGTCATAGGGTGTGTCGAGTCTGCCCTTCGTTTGTCAGTCGGGCAATTTTCCTTACATACATTGCCTTGAGTTAAGAATCGGATGAGAGTCAAGTTGCTGCGTTTAATTGTTTGTTTCGCTTTACCTTTCGCAATGCTTGATTGGTGATAGCATCTTTATTATCACTGGATTTCTTTTGAATGTTGTATTTGGTTTATATTCATGTGTTAGTCGGAATGTCTTTGTAGAGGTTCACCTTGCGACATATTTAGGCTGGGCACAGATGATCTGGTCTCAAGGCAGTGGAGCCGTTTGACACTTTTAGGGTCAAACAAACCGGGTAGTGTAGCCGTTTGATGAAATGCCTAAATAATTGCTGTCGACATTTTTAAGGTCAGAACGTCTAGCTACCAGATAGTGTACGTGCCCGTTTGAAGTACTTTCTGCTTCCCGCAAGAATTGATATTCGAGGTGTTAAACGATAGATGCTTGCATTGAGGTTTGATTGCTTTTCCCCCCCTCAAGCAACTCCCTACCGCAGGCATCACCGTTAGGCCTTTGGTGTCCGATTTCAGACGCTCGGGGGGCCAATGTTTGGCAAGCCAACAGAAGCACATGGTAAGTTTGGAACTAACAAACCCACTTCAGCTTGGGTTGCCCTGCTATTCTGTTGAGAAACCAGAATTGAGAAGTTTAGATAACTACTCCTAATACAGATCACGCCATTCCTGTAATCTCCTCTCTCTTCTGGCGTGTCAAATTTGTTTTGAAAACGATGCCTCTCGAGAGTGTCAGTGTGACACCACTTCTCAGCACTCAGCAGGCTTTGCTGAAACAGAGGGAGGTCATGATCATTAAGCACAGGGAGTCAGGGAGGTCATGATCATTAAGCACAAATATAATGCATGCCCAGCCTCCGTTCACTGCCTGCACCTGCAGAATCGCATTGATCACTGGCAGTCCACTCCGGCACGAGAGGATAATTCTTCGCAGGGCAGAGACAGAGTTCCCATGCACTTTGGAGCCCAACCAGACCGTGAATGGAGCGGAAAATTCGGTGCACCAGTTGCCTGCTCGTGTCGACAATGCTGACATGCCGCGCCGTGGTACTGCCTAGCGGGTGTCCCCCACTGATTTCGAGCGTTACGCCGCATCGAATGGCCCTGGACCTGGAGCGGGTGCAGGGCTCCAGATCCATGATTGGGGCGCGACGAACGCCACGGGCCACATCGGACAAGACCCCGGACAAAGCTGCCCGCGCGGACAGGGAAAGGCACCGTCCAGATCTTCACTTGGCCGGATGAATGCGCCGGCGGCCGGCCAGTTTTAATCATGCAGTCACAGCGGAAGTTTTTACTGTTACCGACGAACTTGAAGAGGGACGATGGATGACCAGCGCTTTATCCTGTTCCGTTGCGCTGTCAGCAAGTTCAAAGCCACCAATGATCTCATCCGCATCGCATCGTTCGTCTCGAGAATTAAGACACCTAACCAACGCCACCACAGTTGTACAACCTGTAGGGGGAGCTGCAGCGCGGCGCGTTGGGTCGTGCCCGTCACGTTGTCTCCACTCCGTCGCCTCTCCGGCGCTCCGCCCCGCGCGGGGGAGTGAGAGAATTAAAGCCCCTTATCCTCTCTGCCGCTGGCGTTGTTGACCATCGCCGGCTGATCGTTGGATCCATCCAACCCACATCTCCCCTCGCCATCCGGCGTCCGCTCTGCCTCTGCGTGCGCCCGCGGCCTCTTTTGGTATCTGTGCTCGCCTCTCCCTCCTCGTCTTCCTTCCTCGCCGCCTCTGCCACCCTTCCCTCTGCTTCTTGCCCCGCGTGCTCCTTCGCCCGCCGCTGCTCTTGGCTGGCTGACGCCGCTGCGCGCGAGAAGAGAGCTAGCTGTGCCCGGCGCGCGCGTGTGCGTGCGTGAGTGCGACGATGTCGTCGGCGGTGGAGACAATCTCCTGCCCCAAAGTCGACGTCCCCGCCGGCGCGGAGCCGGAGGAGGCGGCGGCCAAGAAAGCGGCGACGGCGGCGCCCGCGGAGCACGGAGGCGACGCGCCGCCCAGCAATGGCAAGTGCGGCGAGGCGGCAGCGGCAGCGGCTCGTTGCCACGAGGAGGAGGAGGAGGATGAAGAGGACGAGGACAAGGCCCCCAAGGTCATCGACCTCGGCCCCAGGGTCAGCATCAAGGAGCAGCTCGAGAAGGACAAGGTACGGACGCTTACTCGCTGCCACGCATTCATTCATTCCCTCAGCCAGGCGCCATTGATGCCATGCCAAGCTTCGTTCCCGGCCGTCTTGCTGCCTGTCGACGATCTCGTCGGTCTATTAATTCTTTCGGTTACGAGGCGCTAGCCTGTTCAATTCAAGTTGCGTTTCTTTTTCTTCACCATGCTTCTTGGGGTTGGGGGTTGCGTAACTTGCGTTCCACTTGCATTGCAGGACGACGAGAGCCTTCGGCGATGGAAGGAGCAGCTCCTCGGCAGCGTGGACTTGAACTCCGTGGGAGGTAAACTCGCAGTCGCATCTTAAAAAACCCCGAGATTTTTAAGCAAATTTTGCTGGGTGCCTTGTTTAATGGCGCCAGTGGGGCACATGAATCACCTACACGCATGTGAGCACCGCCACGGCAAGAAATGGTCCCGTGACCCGGTGACCGCGAGGCCATTCATTTGTTTCCCGTGACGTGCTTAACTGCTTGTTATTAATCCGTTTTCTTCGCGACTAATGCACGATGCACCACCGGCCACACCCCGTACCGCGCGTGATCGTCTTGCGTTCTGCCGTACTAGAAGATAAAGACGCGCGCGGGTAAAAGCGAGACGCAGTGGCCGGTGTGTGGGCACGGTTGCATTGGTCGGCCGGCCGGCGGGCTTGCAGTGCCATTTCGTGCCGGCCGTTCCCGAAGGAACTAGCAAATGATGATTTGAATCATCCTGGACCCTATAAATGCAACTGCAGGATACCAATGTGAGCGTCTTGCAATCCTGAAAAGTGGCATACTGGTTGTCGTTGGTGTTCTGAACTTCTGATGTAGTTTATCTGTTGCTTTTGATGCTTTTAAGATCAGCGCATTTTGCAGGATGCAGGGGCACTTGCTTGCCTTTTGGTTTAGGCTTTCCAGACGAATGTTAGTGCACATTTTCACGCATCGCGAATTTTTTTCGTTCGATGTAAAGCGCGTTTCTAGTTTATTATTTACGTTAGACACACACATTTTCATGCGTGATGCGTTCATAACAATTCTTACTGTACTAACAGCATCTCAATTCAATGCTAATATAAGTAGTAGTAGTAATAAGCAGATCTGGAGTTTGAACATCCTCCGCAAATGTTTGCAGAGACGCTGGAGCCGGACGTGAAGATAATGAGCCTGTCGATCCTGTCGCCCGGGCGGCCGGACCTCTTCCTGCCGCTGCCGGTGGAGCCCAACGCCAAGGGCGTGTGGTTCACCCTCAAGGAAGGCTCCCCGTACCGCCTCAAGTTCACCTTCTCCGTCACCAACAACATCGTCTCCGGCCTCCGCTACACCAACACCGTCTGGAAGACCGGCCTCAAAGGTGTCATTTGATTTGTAGTGTGCCAATCATTAGTTAGTTACTTGACCAATGACCATAGCTCACGGTCTGCTGGTTGTCACGCAACGCAGTTGACAGAGCCAAGGAGATGCTCGGCACGTTCAGCCCCCAGCTGGAGCCCTACACGTACGTGACGCCAGAGGACACCACCCCTTCGGGAATGTTTGCCCGGGGATCCTACTCTGCCAGGACCAAGGTACGTGTACGTGGATGCAGAAAAGCAGAACGAGTCTTCTTTGCTATTCGTAAATAAGGCCTGATTTTAGCTGATGCGTTTAATGTGAGAAAAAAAAGCACTGTTCTATGTCTCATAGAAATCAAAAGTTTGACTTATTTCACATACAGAACCTTAACTTCAGAACCGTTCAGACCTGAGAGTTGACAATCTTGTTTTGACAGTTCCTCGACGACGACCGGAAGTGCTACCTGGAGATCAACTACACCTTCGACATCCGCCGGGAGTGGCCGTCCACGAGCTGATCGGCCGGCCTTCATCGGGGGCGGAGGAGCTGAGCAGACCAGTCGTTTCTTCCTTCCTGTGCTGTTGTTTTTCTATGTTGTGTTGGCTCGTCCTGTCCTGTTCCAGGTTTTGTTCACCATGTTGCTGCTGCGTCCTGCGTCCGTCGATGTGTCTGTGTCGTCAGTGTGTGTGAACTGTGAATATCTCTTCGTCCGTCTTGTTTGACACCATTCGCAGACGGTGCAATGTCAGGTCGGTCTACGGTCTTCTCTGTGCGTGCGTCGGCGTGTTGAACTTTTGTCAGGGTCTCTCGTTTTTGTTTCAAACTGCTTGTTTGTAGTTCAGAGCAATGGAGCTGCGTTTTGCATCAGTGCGACCTGTTCTGTTGCATGTAACTCGTCCAGCTCGCCCTTTCGATCGCCTGGGGCTGCGATCGCTTGCCTGGCAGGCAAGCCCAGGCCAGGGCGGCATCCAAACAGGTCCTACATACCGGAGACTGAAAAACTTAATAACGTCTAAAATCCCTGGCGACATGACGACAGCTGACATTAGTAAAATTCAGTAGTTGAGCTCCTGCACTAGCACTACTTTCAGTCATTGTAGTATTTGCTTGCAACGAATCATGCCATAAAATCTCAGCGTTATTTCCGCACCATGATCAAATCTTAGCACGTAAGAGTTCTCCAATCAGAACCTACTGATCTGGGAGAGTTTTTTTTTTCATGATGCCACAGCCAGAGACCAAACCAGAGGAGTCGACTGTCGTCGGTCGTAGCAGCATAGCAGGTTTGGTTGTCGGCTTTGCGCTTCTCCTAGGCCCGGGCCGCCCGGCGTAGAGTTCGGTGAGTTGGTCGGAATACCAGAGGCAAATTGGACCGATGAACAGTGCCGAGCGACCAAGAATGGTCCAGTGTCGTATTGGGGCAGCAGGATGACGAAAAGAGAACAGTCTAAGCACTGGGCCAGGCCAACCAAACCGGTGTAGTCTGGCCCAACACTGACACAAGGTCCATTAGTAGGGACTAATGGGCTGACGATGTTTACTACTGTATGATGATAGTGCTGACTGCTGACCCTTTCAGTTTTGAGCCACACACTGACACGCAGGGGGAGCTGCTGATAGTATTATTATTATGCATCGCCCCTTCACGTGTGAGCGGAGTAAAAATCGTCACGCTACAAAAGACGTGTGAGCACGTTCACGCCTCGTCGGTCGGGCGCATGTGCCATGTGATGTGAGAAGGCGGAGCAAACCCCTCGCGAGATGATGCTACTACTACTTTATTATTATTATTATTCAGATTCAGAAAAAGAATTCCGGTTCCGAACTTGGCATTTGGCCTCGGCGCTGCGTGCTGCCTTTTTCTCTCTCGCTGCTGCTGCCGTCCGATCACAATTCGCACGCGGTGACGCGCGGCGCGGCAGGCGCCCGCCGGAGATCCACGCCGAATATACAGCCTGTTCTTTTGGCTGATTTTAAGCGCTGATTTCGGCTCGTGCTGATTTGTTGTGAGAGAAAAATACTGTTTCGTGGCTGAAAATAAGCGCTGATTGGTCAAAAGAACAGGCTGTATCAGCCTGTTCTTTTGACCAATCAGCGCTTATTTTCAGCCACGAAACAGTATTTTTCTCTCACAACAAATCAGCACGAGCCGAAATCAGCGCTTAAAATCAGCCAAAAGAACAGGCTGTACGTGCCGCTCGGCACAAACACAGCCACACCGCGATTTGGCCAAAGGTAGTAGCGACCGACGCAGCTGTACGTGCCGCTCGGCACAAACACAGCCACACCGCGATTTGGCCAAAGGTAGTAGCGACCGACGCAGCTGTACGTGCCGCTCGGCACAAACACAGCCACACCGCGATTTGGCTTTTGGCCCGCTTACGTACGGCGTGCAAGCCTGGCGATCTGGAGTTTTCCGAGAGGGAGAGCCCAGCCGGCTGCTTCGTTCACGCCCGCCGGGGGCAAATGCGAATGGCTGCTTGTTTGCCGTCCACTTTACGGTGATTTCCCCAAAGAGT
This sequence comes from Eremochloa ophiuroides, assembly GCA_038502445.1. Classification (NCBI taxonomy): domain Eukaryota; kingdom Viridiplantae; phylum Streptophyta; class Magnoliopsida; order Poales; family Poaceae; genus Eremochloa; species Eremochloa ophiuroides. Next base: position 71,261,832 of record JAHLJS010000005.1, read on the forward strand.
GTCTCCGTTTCCTTAGTCCGATGCGCGACGGCACTAGCTGAATTGTCGCTCATGCAGCTCATACCGCGTGCAATTTTTACGTAAGCACGGACATGGTCCTGCGGATCATTTCAGGTAGACAGATAGAATCGAGAATGTAGCCAGCGTCAAAGGCTGTTCGCTTGTCCAATCGACAAAAATTTACAAGCAAACAAGTTTTCTCTTTTGCAAGCCTGAATATTTGTGCCTATCCATTTCTGCTGCTGCAGATAAATGAGCTGTATATATATGTTGTCAAAAAAAAATACGAGCTGTATATATGTACACAGTCGAGCCACGCGGTCGCTGTGATGGGAGTATGGGACCGACGGGGGCTGGGGCGGCGGCGGGGGCGCGGGCAGGCAGCCATGTGGAGTGGTGCATGCACGCGGGCGGCGGGGGCCTGGTTCGTTCTGACGCGACGCCGAAGTAGAGAGTACCGCGTCCGCGACGCTTTCGGCAACACAAATCGCAAGGGGACAAGGACGCTCTGTCAGGCGGTGGGCCGCGCCGAATTGTCGGTCTGATCTGGTATCTCGACCAGGGGAATGGGAATGGGACTGGGATAGCTGGCCGGTGCACGCGGAGTCGCGGGTTACCGGTAACCTGGTACCAACATTAATTCTCTGTTTGCAGTCTTTGGAGCAGTAGCAACGAGTCAATGACACAGATTGTTTAACTGATCAAGGTGCGTCAGCCTTTGCTTCCTTCTCGTTACCTGTTTGTGTTTAATGAATCAAGCCCCTGAGTTTGTAATGAATTTGATGACTAATGTAGGGCCTATTTAGTTACGCTAATTTTGCAAAATAGTTTACTGTAGTAACGTGCTAACTTTTGCAATAAATATCCAATTATGATCTAAGTAGACTCAAAAGATTCATGAGACAATATTTTGCGAAGCTGTCAAATTCGTTTGTTGGAGCTGAAAATAAATGTTGATTTTAATTGATATTGACTTATTACGAGGGTAAAATTCTGTTAAAAGATATTAATTTTGGATGATAAGCTTGAACTGGCCGGGGCTCTCCTATCAGTTCAGCCCTCTGATGAAGAAAGCAATTGGAAGGTCAGAAAAAAGAGCAGCAGTTTGCTAGATTCCAATGGCTTAAGAGCAACTCCAGCAGGCCCCCTATTTGATCCCCAATAGCTAAATATAAGGGGCTCAGACAAAAAAAAACGAGCTCCACCAGGGCCTCTACTAGAGCCCTAAAATTTAGGTGGGCACCAAAATCCACCCTCCACCCCCAATTCCTAGGGGGGCAATAGCTCGTCCCCCCTCCCCATCCTGGTCCTGCTGCTCCCTCCCCACGCCGCGAGCGCCGTCGCTGCTCTGCCGAACGCTGCTGCTGCTTCGCCCTCTGCTATTTGACCATGCACCACCGCAGCACCGGCAGCGTAGGTGGATCGGCTGCCCTGCGCCCCGTCGCCACGCCACGATGGCGGAGTGCGCAGCTGTTGACACTTCTTAAGCGCAACCACCAGAGACAGGGTGTTAGGCTATCTCTGATAACGGTGCCAGAAGTGCCTGGGGTATTTCTTATGTCTATTGGATAATTTCCGCAAGCGCACAGAATATACCGCTGTAGCACTTCACTCGGGAGTATTACAAGGTATCGTTATTTATTTTTATCCAAGGGAAAGCGGTTGATAGGAATAATTAATAAAAAGAGAGAGATCCTTAAGTCTATAACAACTTAGTATCAACAAATGATAGGGGGTAAATCGATATGTAGAGGAAAGGGATAATGACACCAAGACACGACAAGGTTTTGGGATAACTAAAGATATAGAGTAGAGTATAGCTAGGTGGGAGGACAACGAGTGAGTGTAAGACTCCTATGACACTTACTTTACTCTTGTGAACTATCCTATCAAATAGATGAATTATACTAAGACAACTATCCTTACTTCCGGTGTGTAGGGGATAAGCGAGACAGTAGGGGATATAACCTCTACCCGAAGCGGCTATTCTCTTATGGGAGCCTACCTTTTAAGAACTTGCTTAAAACACATGGAAGGAATACTAAGACTAGACAGGGCTGTCACCACCTGCTAGCGTCCACAAACAATCCGTGCGACAAGCGGCATTCAAAGGCAAGATCTAGTCTAAGCACCTGTTGACGTTTCCTAACACAAACAGATTAATCCGCAAGCGCACGGATACCGCTAGTAGCTTTCACCCGAGAGTATTCCAGGGTATTCGATTTCCACGGGGAACGCGAAGTGTACTAATTAGGTCTCAAGATCGCCCAAGGATAAATATATATGTTTCATGGGGAGAGAGAGAAAGATTTCTTAAGCTCTCTAGATGATCTATGAATCAAGGTTACTATAAGTGTATCTATTTTGGGACATCAAAACACTAGCCTCAGACTGAGATGAGAGGGGGACTAGGAAGTTCTGACTACGGTCCTACAAACTCTAACCCGAACGTGGTGGAATACGTCGGCCGTCAGGGCTGTCACCACCTGGGGCTACCACAACTATACGTAGGGCTAGGTGTAATTCCAAGTAATCGCAAGACTAAACACCACGTCTAATCTATTAATTACTACTCTAGCATTGCAAAGACTAGAGCACTTGATGCAAGCAGGGAAACTAATAAATAACTTAAAAGTAAATACTGAAAGTAAATAAAGAACTCAGAAATTAAGAATTGAAGAACCTGGAGATTTCTAAAAGACGGAACCAGATACTGCAAAAGTACAATGTTAGGAAGATCCGACAGACCCGGCTCCTCCTCCGCTCTCTCCTCTTCTCTCTCCCTCTTTACAACTAGAAAACTAGAACTAGATCTAAAACTAGAAGTAGATGAACTAGAACTAGATCAACTAGAGGGACCATACTAGCCCTAATTTATGTAGAGAATATGAAGCACCGGGATGTAGAATGCCTTCTCGAGGGGGCCTGGGGCGTCCTTATATAGGCCGAGGTGGAGTAGGGGGCAAGGAACCGCTACGTCATCGATCCGCGTCTCATGTTATATACACCGTCGGATCAAACCGACCTTAGATCGACGTCGGAATACTTTGCTTAGGTGCCAAGGAAGCGTGGGAGGAAGTTTCCAGAAGCCGGAGGCGAGGCGGCGCAGTGGAGGGCCGCCCGGCCCCACCCTAGGGCCGGCCGGCGCTGCCCTGGGCCCAAACGGGCTCCGCTTCACCGACGTGTCTTCTTCGGTCTCCCGCAGTCCAATGATGTATATTGGGTCGCAGATTTTGAGTCCGAACTCCGAATATAGCAAATGATAGGTCCGTTTCGATCGTCTCAACGAGCCCGTCACAATGGTATAGTATAATTCCTTATTTGAGATACTTTTATTGATAAAAATTTAAATATACCTGCAAACACCGGGAGAAAACAAAACTCGTGGAACTTGTTAGTATAAACCCTACAACTATTGTTTATAGTTTATTTTATATATTTTTATGCAATAGTTGATGGCTATATTTAGAGCTTAACGACCGTCAACAGCACCACGCTTACACTAAGCCTTACTACTCTAGTTGCGTACCAACAATTAAAGCACCCTATGACAGGTGATGAACTACACACGTGAGCTGGTTACAGGATCACTATCCAATATAACTCAACTATAAGCTAAGATAAAACACAACAATATGAAACGACCTCGATTTCCATGAAGGGAAATTCACAGGCTCGAATTGTAATTCAACAGATTGCTTGGAACAATCCATGAAATTACCCATATCTCAGTTGTAACCAGGATCCATACAACGATAATTTAAGTCTTACATAAACATTTATTACATCTCCACATTGGCGGAATCAACATTCAGAGAAGCTTAGAAGATGCGGAAGCGATTCATCCTTCACGGCCAACTTGAGTGTAGCACGTGACCCTATTCCTCGTCATCATCTCCCTCGAAGTCGTACTCATTCTCGTCACCTGACAGTAAATTTATCAGTACGATATGTACTGGCCACGGAGCCCACCTATGATAGCAGTTTGCTTTGTGGAAAGTGGATGTAAGGCTAATCAAGCAGACCTATAGGCTAGGGTTTCCTATGCAATTGTAAACAATATTTAAGTAGCCAAGTTTTATTTCCAGTTTAACACCATCATTCCCTTCCCATCACCACATCTCACATACCCACACCTCACGCTCATTCGACAGGCCCAACTCCCTCTCGGGCCTATCTCAGCGGCACATTGCCACAACAGGCATACTGCCGGAAAACATCATCCAGGGGGAGAAAAGAATATGCTCTCATCTAATAGTGGTTGCAGAAACATTAGGAATGGTCCATAGCCAACGAGTTGGCTTATGTATCGATCGATCAACCATACACTCTGCAGAGGTTTCGCTACTCACAAGATTAGCCGTCATAGGTGTTGCGCTAACACCTAGGCAGAATTCCGGGTGCTTGCTTGCCTAGGTCGGTACCACCCTACCACTCAGCCCTGAGATATTTCGGATCCAACACCGTCATACTGAGACTGGGAGACGCAGCACCGGGTTGAAAGGTCCTAAATGGCTAGAGGGGGGTGAATAGCCTATAAAAATCTACAAACAACACTTAACAAGCCGATTAGTAACAATAGCAAGCTTTGCAAAACACTAGCTCTAAACTATGCTATGCAAGCCACCTAGACAAGTATACTACACTATGATCACTAGTTCACACTCAAAGGCTATGTCACTACTATACACTACTCCTAAGTGAGCAACCAACTAACAAGCTACACACAAGAGTAAGTACACAAAAGTAAAGAGAGAAGGTGATTTCAATACCCCCGGTGTAGAGAAGATATGAAGTCCCAATATAACCAATCAATCAAATATAAGGAAATCCTCGGTAGAGAGATGACACAAGATTTTTTACCGAGGTTCACTTGCTTGCCGGCAGGCTAGTCCTCGTTGTAGCGATACACCCACTTGGAGGTTCACGCGCTAATTGACATCACACGCCAAACCCTTCTCAAGGGTGCCGCACAACCAACACAAGATGGGGATCCACCAAGCTACGAGCAATCCACTAAAGATGCCTTTCGTGATCTCCCGCGGGGATAGGCTCAAGAACCCCTCACAACTTCACCGATCGGAGGCGGAGACAATCACCAACTCCCCTCAACGATCCTCGCAGCTCCAAGCCGTCTAGGAGTCGGCAAACTCCAAGAGTAACAAGAGAAACCGCTGCGAATCACCACTACCAAGTGCCTCTAGATGATCACTATCAATGCAATGCACTTGATGCTCTCCAAACTCACCAAATGATGATCACAATCAAGTAGGATGAGTGAGAGTAGAGTGGAAAGGCTCACAAGTATGTTATGATGTTTAGGAGTGCCAAGAGCTCCTCCCCAAATCGGCCAAGTCGCTATTTATAAGCCACACACAAAGAACTAGCCGTTTAGAGTTCACTGCGTACCGTCGGACTGTCCGACGGCCAGAGCGTCGGACTAATCCGCACGGTCCGACGCCTCGGATGAACGCCACGTGTCACTAGCCGTTTGAAGTCGAACGTTGGATCACAACGGCTATTTCCTCGCGCCAAAACGACCGTCGGACGGACGAACGTCGGACTAAATCAACCGGTCCGACGCCCTCAGCCGACCACCGTCGGACTCAGTCAGACGGAACCGTCGGACTAACGAACGCGGCCGTCCGACGTTTCCAGAGAGCTCCCCGAGCCCTGAAAACCGTCGGACGTTGGTCCGACGCTCACCGTCGGACTAACGCTGAGAGTCCGACGCTCCTCTGCTCTCCACGTGTCGACCTGCCGCGGCTCTGCACCGTCGGACCCTGAGGACAATGGTCCGACGCTCCGAAATCAAGCGTCCGACGCTTGCTGAAGGGGTTAGCCGTCGGACCGAAGACAATGGTCCGACGCTCAGTCAAGTTAGAGTCCGACGCTACTATTTCTTATTGAAACGTTTCCGAAATTCGCCGAATCCTGCCTCGCAAGCTCGGCAGGAGGAAGAGAGGACTAAACCCTCTCTAACCCTCAAACTTCACCCCGTTTCTTAAGTCACTAACACTCCAAAGTGTCTCTCACTTAGGTGCACGTGTGTTAGCCTTTTCAAAGAGTTTTCCACGGGTCAAGTTAGTGTCACTAGCATCTATATGCATATGCAATGATCATGAACACCTAGTGGCACTTGATAACCGTATTTCATCAACAATTTCGCCCCTCTTGATAGTACGGCTATCTATCCTAAATGTGATCACTCCCTCTATGGAGTCTTGATCACCAAAACCAAAAGAGCTCCTATTGGTTATACCTTTGCCTTGAGCTCCTGGTTTCTTATCAACTTCCTTCTCATCTCTTGATGGACCTTGTGGACACCTATGATGATGGACTTATACCATTTGCACCGTCATGCTGAGAACTGGGAAGACGCAGCACCGGGCCCATACCAGTGGTACTGCCGCATTTAGGACGGTATGGAATCTTCTCCATCCGTCGCCGCCCCACCCTTTTCACCTTTCAACACTAGACAGTAGTGGTACCGCCCCTACCAAGTAGTCCAGCCGTTCCCCGCCCACCAGAGACGAGTGAGTAGAAAAGAAGTCCAGATGTTTCCGGTCACTAGTCAGGTCCTAGGTTTCGACCAAGCGGGCTTCTCCACCTAGGGGATACTCTCCCCGTGCCATCACAGCACCTCCGCCCACGGGTTTCAAACCACAAAGGCTATCCCACTCGGAACCACCTCTTAAAGCATTACCCGCCACAGGTATCACACGTGGGGATGCCCAGGTTGCACCCCCAGCATGGCTTGCTTCTCAGGCTTGTCTCATATCCCACTTGGCCGTTTGACACTCACCACGCACCCGAAACTCACGCAGCACGCTCTCCCAATGGTTATAATCAGGTTCATATATATACCCGTCCCATTTTCACCACATAGCATATAGCAAGTAGTAAGTAGTGGAAGAGTAACAGTATTAGAGCAGCAGCTAACCTAGCACCGGACAGTAGGGTAAAGTCTTAACAAGGCAGGGAATTCAAATATACTATCATGCAACCTATGCATATCATATAATCATAAAGCAAGTGGCAACAATTCTTTAGCAATGCGTAAATAGGATCTAAGGATTTGGTGGGATGTGGCACCTTCGTAGTCGTCTCCTAGCTCCTGAAGATACTCGTGGTCGTCTTCCTTAGTCAGATCCTCCTCCGACTCTGAAATCGAACACGAAATAGTCACGTCAGCGACTCCTACAGAGTGCTTCAGAAAAATCCAATAAAATAAAGACCTAAATGCACACAAACATAGTATTAGATTGTAGATCTTATTTTTCTGAGAATTTTGATATATGGTGCGCAATTTTTGGACATCGTATGAATAAGTTATGAATTTTCGAAGATTATCCTATTTTCTAAAAATGGAAAAATGGCCGATTAATCAGGGGGTGACACGTGGCAGCACGGGATTGGCCAGGGTACTGTTCATGTTGACTGAGTCAACGGTTTCGGCGGCAATGGCTCTGCTGACGTCAGCATGACGTCATTGCCGACGTCAGCGTTGACCGGGTCAACGCTTCCTCTGACTAGTGGGGTCGGGTGACGTCATCATGACGTCACCGGGCTTGACACGTGTCGGCACGTGGGCGTGCCACGTGGCGCATCTGGCCCGCAGCGTGGCTCGGCGCACGGCACCCGGTCCACAGTGGACCTGCGGCTAGGTGTCCAGTGCACCGCTCTCACGGGTGCACGTGGACCGCGTCCATCCCTCCCATCTTCTCTCTTCGGCTCATGGTGGACTCGGTCCATGGACGAGCGGCTACCGGGAGCGCGTGCACCGGTGCTGACGTCCGGCGCACGTCAGTGCCCCCCAAGTGCTCGACGCGGGTTCCCAATGAATTGCCGCCGGCGGCGAGGTACGGCGGCGACCCCGGCGAGCTTGATGATGGTCGGAGATGGTCCCTACCACCAGCTGATGGTCTTGCTCGGTGATTGTGGAACTATAATGGTCCGCTTGTGCTCTGGGCCACGGCCTATGGCGGTATGGTCGCCGGCGGCGAGGTTGCCGCGGGGTAGCTGCTCCAGCGAGCTGCGGTATGGCCTTCGAAGGAAACGGATCTGCTCCTTCGAGCTTCGGTGAAGAAGGTTTAGTCTCCAATTTGGGCTATCGGGGTCTCGGGTGTCCGTTTGCCGCGGCGGTGCTGCTCCGGCGGTGGCAGACAACGGCGAGGCGGTGGTGGTTTCGTTTTGGCCCGATTGGGGGTGGCTTCCTCCAATTGAGGCGACCAGCAAGGCATACAAGCCTAAAAGGGCGGGTTTGCGCCTCGGCAAGGTCTCTTTCGTCGCTACGGCGCGCGGCGGCGCTCCGGTGAGGTTGCGGCGCACACGAACAGGGCGGACGGGGGCTCTTACCGGCACTAGTAGCTTCGTAGATCGAACGAGAGAGCCGTGGCGTTGCTCCACGACGACTAACCTACTCGGTTGGCGATTGGTGGCGCTCGGAGCGGGTGATTTCGGCGTCGGAACGCGTCGGTGGTGAGCGCGCTCCGCCGAGAACGCGTCGTGCTGCGTTCTCGGTCTAGCAAGGCTCGTAGCCCGGGGGTTTCGGCCGGTCGCGTGAGTGTGTGGTGTAGGTGATCTCCCTGAGCCGGTAAAGGCTCGTGCCTGCGCGTCCCGTGGGCGGAACGCCATGGCGAACAGCAAGGCGAGGTTGGCATTAGAGAGCTCCGGCGACTCACCGTGGTGTCGGAGTAGATGGGATAGTAGGGCCGTGTCGAGTCGGTGCCGTGCCGGTGGATCGCAGTGCAGTGCCGAACAGCGACGGGGCACCGGCTTCTCCTCCGTGCCCGGCTCCGGCGTGCTCCGCGGCGGCAGCGCTTCGGCGGTGCTCCCTTCCTTCTCTGCTCCGCCTTCTCCCTCCCTCTATGCTATGCGGTGTGGTGCGGTGGTTTGTGCCACGGCGGCGGCGAGTGGGAACGGGGCTAGGGCTGGTCGGGCAGTCCCCTTTTATAGCCGAGCTCAAGTGGCTCCAATGGCGGACGGCCATGATCTGTCGAACGGAAATCAAGGGCTGTGGCGAGTGCCCGGCTAGGGTTTCGCGGTGCCTTGGCGACCAAGGTGAGGGGACAGGCGGGGAACAAAGCTGCCAGGGGCGTGGCGCTGCCGGCTGTGGGGCCGGGGTCACGCAAATCGCGTGTTCTCCCCTCTCGCCTCCATGAAGAAGAAGAACAGTGGGGGAGAGCGAGAGCGGCTAACAGGCGGGGCCGAGCTGGCAGCGACGGCGCGCGCGTGCGGTCGGCATCGCGCGAGCGTGCGGGATTGGGCCGCGACTTGGGCTAGCTGGCTCGCGCGCGGGAGGAAAAAGGGAGACGGGCCGGTTGGACTGGGCTGGCACGGCGCGTGCACCCGCGCGGGTGAGACCAAGCAGGCCGGCTGAGCCGAATGGCTGGCTAGCCTTGCTCTCTCTCTCTCCCTTTTTCCGTTTTCTATTCTAATTTCTAGTGTTCAATTTAAACATGTATATGCTTTAATATTTGTATGAGTACTCAAGCCAATCATAAGATGCAAATAAAATCCACATATGCACATAGCTAGTGAAAATAACTAAAAAGAAGTTGGGGTGCAAAGACACATATTTATAGCTTGTAGATTTTAATTCCTATATGCATACACATGAAATAGGGTTTTAGTGCAATAAAGATGAAAATTTTAATTGGTTGGTATTTTTGGGTTGTGTGGATTTTTAGGGTTGTTACACAATACTATAATGAATAGTAATGCACTAAGTAAAGACTTAGTAAAGTAAAGTAAAGTAAAGTAAAGATAATATATTAATAAAGATAAAGTCTTACAGAAGAAAAGGTACAAGAGCTATACCAGACTCTCTAGCAGACGACTCCGGAGACTCCGAGCATAGCTCGACTCGACTCTACCTCCCACACTAGACTAATACTACTACTAAAGAGTAAAACTCTTGTGACTTGTGACTCTTGGGTGTCTTGTGTGTCTTGAAGAGGGTGATGGTAGCCTCTATTTATAGGGGAGAGTTGAGGGGCGCCACGTCAGCGATTCGCGTGCTCCTTGCCTCTCCACCCTTGGATAAACCGCCATTGAACCGCCATACAATGGACGGCCATGGTGATTTCAGCACATGGGAAACATGCTGGAAGGCGGTGGAGGCCAACCGACCTGGCTAGGCACCAGGGGGGTTCGGCCGACCCCCCTATGGCAGGTGGGCCCAGCCAGGGTCTTCTAGAAGGAGTCCCCACCTGTCATGGAGTATAGCAGTGGCCTGGTCCCACTTTGGGTGGTTCGGCCGAACCACCTTTGGTGAGTTGGGCCCACCATTGTGGTCCCCATCTGTCATTGATTGTCCCCGTGTGTTGGTTCCAGGTTGGTTGCATGTTTGTCACGTTGAATCCTTGTGCTTTGTTTCTCCACCGTTGAATAGAAACACATGTTGATCTGATGGATGAAATGAGCTGGGTGGAGGGTCACATGGATCATGCCATGTCACTAGAGCCAGGTGGGCCCCATGTAGGGTTCGGCCGACCTATACATGGGCCCACCCTGGGCTCTCCTCTCTTTTAAGTGATGTTGTGCACCATTTCTTGATGTTTCTTGGTCTGTTTGATTTTTACTGCATTCACAAGCTTAAGAGTACAAGTGGAACTCGTTATTGATAAACTATGTTCATGATACGTTTATCTTCCCTTAAATCCGAGGCCTGTTGACGGTGTTTGAACGTAGAATTTTGGGTATATCCACCGTCAACAGCAGCCTCATCGAGTTCCTTTGCGCGTTCGAGCACCACCGCAGGGCGGCGGACAGCTTCGCCTCCGTGTGCTCCCGATCCAGGCGGGCCTCCGCCTCCGCCTCCGCCTTCTTCGAGGCCGGCGTGTTGCTCCACCCGCGTCCTGCCTCCCCGTCGCCACGTTCTTCGGGGCCACGGTTGCCATCAGTCGCGTGGGAGCTGCTAGGCCACCACGCCCCGCCGTGGGAGTGCGTGCGCGACCGTCCCGGCCCCGCTCGAGCTAGGCGACGAGCAGCAGGAGCGGGAGCTCGACGAAGAAGAAAAAGGAAGGAGGAAGAGACACTGATAAGCAGGTCCCATTTATCATTCTCTAGAAAAAAAGAATATGGGGACTCAAATTTAGGTTATCTGTGTTGGAGTAGAAAAAAAATCGAGCCAATAAAAGTAGAGAGGGCATCTAAATCAGATTTAGAGGTTCTGATTTGGGAGTTGCTCTAACCCCGAGGAAACATAATTCGGCGACAGAAAACTGAATAAACAAACACGAGAAACCGGCCCCACCCTGCCCTTACCTCCTCTCCTCGTCTCCGCAACTTTCCCTCTGCGCCTCGGCCCCCACGAAATCTGGAAACCCGGACGCCATTGCTCACCTTTTCCGTCCAGCGCAAGGAAAACCGCGCGCCACAGAGGGCGAGGTGAGGGATTGCCGTGACCAATTCGAAAGGTATCTCCTCGCCGCACCGCGCCCCGTCTCTTCGGCGGGCCGCGCCATCTCATCTGTACTTCTGTTTTTCAGGGGTTCCATTCCATCCAGGTCGCGTGAGGCGTGACCACTCTGATCTGGATTCCCTCTTGCAGCCGCTCCGGACGCGGGTGGAATCGGCCCGTGGCGGCAGAGATGTCCGGATTCGTCGGGGTCGTCGTGTCCGACCCCTCGCTGCAGGGGCAGTTCACGCAGGTCGAGCTCCGATCGCTCAAGGCCAAGGTGACGTTCCGAATCTGCGGGCTGCTTCTTCGTTCCCCTCCTCCTCTGCACCTGAAACAGCAGTTGTTTTGCGTTTGGTTCGTTCACTTGGTAATTTTGTTTTGCGGGTGTTGCAGTTCGTGTCTCTGAAGAGAGATTCTGGCCATGTCACCAATAAGAATCTGCCGGGGCTGATGAAGAAGCTGAGGGGGTTCAATGAGGTGTTCTCTGAGGAGGAGATCGCGGCCTTCCTGTCGGAGTCGTACCCCGACAGCGATCAGGAGATTGAATTCGAGTCCTTCCTCCGGGTACATACATCTCGCCGTTTCTGAGTTTTTCATTTATATAATGTCGACAGGAATGGATTGCTATTCTCAATTTGTTCTGACGGGACTAGGGAATCTGGTGCGGTGTTGTTGTTGCAGGAGTATCTGAATCTGCAGGCGCGGGTTACTGCCAAGCAAGGTGGTGCCGGTGGTGGTGGGGGTGGCAAGTCGTCGTTCCTCAAGTCCAGCACCACTACGCTGCTGCACAATCTCAATCAGGCAGAGAAATCTTCGTATGTGGCACACATCAATACTTACCTCCGTGACGACCCATTCCTGAAGAAGTACTTGCCCATCGACCCGTCTGGAAATCAGTTGTTCGATCTCATCCGGGACGGTGTTCTGCTCTGGTTAGATGCTTCTCTTTTTCTAGTTATTGGTAGCAGACTGCATTGGAACAAAAGTTATCTGAGACTAGACGTTTCTGATGGCTGTTCATTTATGATTTATTTCCTCAGCAAATTGATCAATGTAGCTGTACCTGGGACCATTGATGAGAGAGCAATAAATAAGAAAAGAGTTCTTAACCCATGGGAGAGAAATGAAAATCACACACTCTGCCTCAATTCTGCCAAGGCCATTGGATGCACTGTTGTCAACATTGGCACACAGGATTTGGTGGAGGGAAGGGTATGATATGTGTGCCTGCCCTTGACGCCTTACTTCTATTTTACTCCTATGCTGCAGTTTAGTTTATCTAGGAAATTTAAGTGATGATGTTCATCAAACTATATGTCCTACGATATGATATTTCAATGTATCGTACAATGCCGTTTAGCTTGGGGTACTTAACTAGCTATGGTTACTACTTTATACCTCTCTCTATTCTTTACACCTTTTGGTACATGCTGCATGTTTTTATTGCTCTTTCACCGTTTGCTGCTTGTTCTATTCTCCATCTGTTTCTCTATTTGTTCTTGACATTTAGTCACCTTGCTGCATGGACTCTATCACTGTCATTTTTCAGTTTTTATTCAAGCAATTTATTGAACACCCTGATTACTTAAACAAACTTATATTGTTTTGCATGCAGCCTCATTTAGTTCTTGGATTGATATCACAAATCATAAAGGTAAGCATTGAACTGAGCTTATATCTTGGTGTGGTTCAGCATTCAGACTATTCTTGAACTTCTGCTTCATAAAATAAATATTATTTTCTTCATCAGATTCAACTTTTAGCTGATCTGAACCTCAAGAAGACACCACAGCTGGTGGAGTTATTTGATGACAGCAAGGTTAGCATAGGCATTTGGTCATTGTTTTTTTCCCTGCTAGTTTTGCTTGCTAATTTCTTATATGTGTGTTTCTTAAAACGAAATTCATTTTATTGCTTATTGTGCAGGATATAGACGAGGTTTTGAGCTTGTCACCAGAAAAAATGCTACTTCGGTGGATGAACCATCATCTGAAAAAAGCTGGCTACAAGAAAACTGTTAACAATTTCTCTTCAGATGTGAAGGTGAAATACTAGTGAATTTATCAGTCATTTGTTCGCTAATAGTTCTACTTGACCTGTCTTGTCACTGAATTATAATGGCAAACTAAAGCTAGTTTTCAAGACATTTGCTAAAGACTACTTTATTCTACCGTATCCCTTAGCTGGATTCTTTTATCATCTTAGGCAAAGGCAACATAGGAAAAGTGTGTCAGACTGGACTCGATCCATCAAAATTGTTTTCAATTTTCATTCTGTTATTAATCTGTTCAACAAGCTTGGTCACACTGGTTAGTTCTGTACAGGATGGTGAAGCCTATGCTTACCTTCTGAAAGTTCTTGCTCCAGAGCATTCCCCTGAAACTACATTGGACACCAAGGATCCTGACGAGAGGGCAAAACTAGTTCTTGAACAAGCAGAGAAGTTGGACTGTAAGAGATACTTGACCCCAAAGGATATCACTGAGGGATCTGCCAATTTAAATCTTGCATTTGTTGCACAAATATTCCAGCATAGGTAAACATGGCTTCCTTTGTTTCCATAATACCACAGAAAAGTTTAAACATCTAATATGTGACTTATCTCGTCAAATCATGTGGTCAATTTTCCCATGTTCCACCACGTTTACAAAGTTTAACAGATAACCAGTCATCTGATCCTTACTTGGATGATGTTGTCTTGTGCTTTTCAGGAATGGTCTTACCAGTGACACCAAACAAGTTACTCTCACACAGACAGCAACACGTGATGATGTTCTATTATCTAGAGAAGAAAGAGCCTTTCGGATGTGGATCAACAGCCTTGGGGTTGAATCATATGTGAATAATGTCTTTGAAGATGTTCGCAACGGGTAATAAGACATGTGTTAGATGCTGTCTTTTTCTGTCTAAATGATCTGGTTGTTAATGCCCACTTTGATGCAGATGGGTACTTCTTGAAGTGCTTGACAAGGTGTCTCCTGGATCTGTCAATTGGAAGCTGGCATCAAAACCTCCAATTAAATTACCATTTAGAAAACTGGAGAATTGCAATCAAGTTGTAAAAATTGGGAAGCAATTAAAGTTTTCTTTAGTAAATCTAGCTGGGAACGATATTGTTCAGGGAAACAAAAAACTGATTGTTGGTGAGTCCGTCTGCGTTAATTTTTTCTTTTCAAGTGGCACTAATGAATCATACTCTTAATATCTTGTTTGTAGCATCATATAACTTAAGTTTTCTGGTGTTTTTTTTTTTGTCAGCACTTCTGTGGCAATTGATGAGATTCAATATCCTCCAGTTGTTAAACAAACTGAGATTCCACTCCCAAGGGTCCCAAGGAAAAGAAATTTCTGATGCCGACATTCTAAACTGGGCCAACAACAAAGTGAAAGCATCCGGAAGAACATCTCGAATGGAAAGTTTCAAGGTGCCCAAAACGAACATAGCTTGAATCCCTTTTTTTTCTTCGCGAAAAAAAGAATCCCTATTTTTTTGGCCAGAAAACTGCGGTTTCTTAGATTTCTATTTTTCCCCTTCAGGACAAGAGCTTATCAAATGGATTGTTCTTCCTTGAGCTTCTTAGCACAGTACAGCCAAGGGTTGTGAACTGGAAAGTTGTTACTAAAGGGGAAGCTGGTCTGTTCTCAGCCCATATACATTCAGTTGACTATTTGATAACCTCAGTTCTGACTGACCATTTTGTCTTCTTCACCAATGACTTCAAAACTGTATCATAACTAATATTTTTTTTTGAATGTCAGATGAGGACAAGAAGCTGAATGCTACCTACATCATTAGTGTTGCAAGGAAGATTGGATGCTCTGTGTTTCTGTTGCCAGAGGACATCATCGAGGTAAAATAGCTAATCGTTAGTAAATATCAAATTCCCGGTAGTGCCTCCACCAAATATGAACTAAGTTCCTGATATGTAGCATTACTTAGTATAAACAATGGTTCTGGTTCTTAGTTGCAAATTGTTATGTAGCCATGCCATTACGTTATGGCATCACATTCTTACGTTCTTATTACTGGTTCAACAGGTGAATCAGAAGATGATCCTAACACTCACTGCTAGCATTATGTATTGGAGCCTACAGAAACAGCCTCAGTCACAATCTGAAATGCCAGAACAATCAGAACCATCTAGCATGACTTCAGACGCAGCCTCTGACGTTGCCTCGGAGGATGGTGCTTCAACGACAGCACCATCTGAGTCGGAAGAGGTGAACTCGCTGTCTGATAGCATATCGAATTTGACAAGGGACGATGCTACTTCAGACGCCCCATCTGCTGAAAACGGAAATGGTGTGGCAGGGTCCTGATGGTTACAATTATGCAGACCCTGTTCTTTTTTTCCATACAGTGCTGTTTTTTATACAGGAAATGGTGCTTTCATGGTGCCCAAAGTCGTCGCTACCTGAAGTGGTTTTTTTAATACTTCTGCTTCGAGTATGGTAGCTTGATAGATACAACAATTGCAGATAGATATAGATGCCGTTTGTTCATCGAATCCGCTTATACTATAGGGGGAAGGATAGTAGTATAGGAGTATGTCGCTGGCTCTGGCTGGGTATTTTCTGTATTTCTGGCACACACCCATGCAAAATTTACCTCTTCTGTACCTTGTCGGTCAAATTCGTTCATATGTTTATTGGACTAGTCATCGCTTGTAATGTCGTTGCTGCTCTGAACCGTGTCTGTACACAACATAAACTTAAAAGGTTTTTGCTTGTCCCGAAGTTTCTGTTTGTAATGCTTTTATTTTGGTTCTTTGCTTGAGATTTGTTATCACGAGATTTCGATTTGATTTCCCTGATGGCATTTGAAGCCCCATACAAATACAATCCCCATTTTACTATCAATTCCAGGAGCCGAAACGAGCAAAACTGTAACTCTGCATCGTTCACGCTTCTTTCGCCTGCGGTTATGACAGTTTCCTCATGTGAGAAGCACTGTACACTCACCAATTCCATGCGTCATTGTGTCGGTTCTTACTTTTTATATATATGCAGGGGAAACACGATGACGAGATGACTTCAGTTGTTTAGCATCAAATGCATAAATACTTTACAGGGCTAAGCCCCTAAGAGGCAGGCTTTTAAAGGGGTACTAGATCCCTGCCATTACTCAGTGCACAGCTTGCTGGCTTGCTGCTCCCCTACTGCTACTGACTGAGCTGTATCATATCTTCCCTTCTCTGTTCCCCTCTCCGGCTCTCCCTCCCTTTTCCACCGCGCACCTCGACCTTGGACCCTCGTCGCAAGGCCCAGGCACCGAGGCACGATGCAAGTGCAAGCCAAGCCGGAAGTTACGGTTCCTTCGCCATCTCCGCCATTGCCAGCTCCATCATCTTCTCGTCGTCGGCGAAGAATGGAGGAAGGGAACAGCGGCGTCGCAATGCTGCGGCGGTAACCGGCCGGCCTCCACGTATCGGCGTCGCGGCATACAAGGGCAGGCCAGGCATTTCGATTTCGTTCCTACACTACTTACTCCCGGTTGCAGCAAGCAATCATTTTCCTTTGCTCTTGCTTAGTTTTTGCTCCCTCGCCTGCAATCGTTTCCTAATTCCTTCGTATGAGTGCTACATTAGTCTCAGCCGCAGAGGGTTGTGGACAATCTTGCAGTTTTCAGATTGTGGTTTGTGCGTTTTTGTTTATGCCTGGGCGAGCACTGGATTGATCTGTGTGTATTTCATTCCCTGGGTAAAAATGCTCGCTCTGAATAGAACGAGTGGTACTGGTATCCTTGTGAGCTGTGACGACTTTTTTTTTCTCGATGTGCAAGTTTATTCTTTCCTTTGTTGCGATTCACGTCGAAGCCACGATGGTATACATACAGTACCTCATCAACTCCTGTGCCTTTCTATTTGCATGCTTGGTATGGCGTTGGCGTATAATAACTTTGTTCATCACTGTGCAAACAGCTCATTCTTGGATCTTGGTCTCTATAGCATGGCGTGGCGTGGCGTGGCTGGGATAAATTTACCTTTTTGTTTCATAACGATTTATGTTTTTTTTTTTCTTAGAGTTACAGAAAAATCTGCAGACATGCATGTTTATCTCTGTAAGGAACATATCAAATCGACATTGTACTTCGTCTACTTTCGATTTTTGCCTCCGTATATTATATACCACCGCCAAACCAGCACGGAAAATGTTCACCTAATAAGCAACTGTTTTAGCAAGCTGGTAGCTACATTGGCACTCTTGTGTTGCGACGTTGTTTCCATATATCACTTGATCTTGCTCCTTCACATTTTGCCCTACAATACAAGAAGGTAGCGTCATCCTCTCGACTTTTGCGTGTTCTTCAGTAAGCCTACGGTACGGCCGTATGAGTGACCTATGCCGTCCGTGACCGGCGAGCCTGACCGAACCGTCAACGCCGGGCACAGTGCATCCTTGCACGAGCATCGCTCTCGTGGCCACTGTCTCCCTTGCTGGCTCTCCACTGGTCGCTGCACGCCTGCGGAGTGCGGACGGAGCACTGAGACGGCCCGGGGCGGGAGGGACAGCACTTGCCCCGCTTGTTTAATCGCGACCGCATCCAACCAAAAAAAACCCCTCGCGCACGGCCCGCACATGCAGTCGTCGTCGCTCTCTGAATTCTCCCATAAATCGTGGTCGGCCCGCTGGCGCCGCTCGTGCAGACAGCGCAGGACCGACCGGTGCCTGCCCGCTCCACTGTGCCTTCCCCCTCCGCGCGCGCGAGGACATGGAGCTTGCGTTGCGTTGCGCCGACGAGCGGCGGCAGCCCCCTGCGGCTGGGAGCGCGCATGCAGGTCTGCCGACTGTCGCGTCGTCACCTGGTTTTCGGGCGTGATGCTGGGAGCATTTGGCAAGTTCCGTCTCGTGTGTCGCATGCTGAAGCTCACCGCTAGATGCCAACGCTCGATTGACTGTACAAGTAGATGCCAACGCTCGATTGACTGTACAAGTACAACAAGAGCTTGATGAGACGCCTCGAGGGGTGGTATCAAATGGCGCTTCATGGACTTGTCGCTGGCTGCGCGATGCGATCGCATCGCATTCGCGGGTGCGTGGGTGCCTGTTGTTTTTTTGTGGCTTGGTGGAGTGTGCCGTGCGTCCCCTGTTCAGGATCTTGCCTACAAGCCCCAACATAACGCGGCTTGCATCGCGCCCGAGAGACTCAGAGGGAGGGAGAGGGAGAGGGAGAGGGGGAGGGAGAGGGGTTGGAATTTGGGGGTGACCGAACGATGCAGGTTGACTTTGCGTTTGACCAGAAGCTTGAACGAAAAAGGATGCACTGCTAGCTACCAACAATGGTAGTTTGGAATGCGTAACACATGACAGGATTTAGTGAAGGGAAGGGTATGTTATCTGCCCTTGAAGTCCTTTCTTCTAACTTGTGCTTCGTTTTATATTAATCTATTTGGAGAATTAAAATGATGATGTCCACTGAACTCTATACTGTATGTCCTCCAATTCTTCAGTGTAGTGTACAGTGTTTCTTAACTTGGGTACAAGGTCCGTACCTGGAATTTTGTGGCCCTGGAGCAAAACACAATATATAAAGAAGCATTTTGCTTGTATTCGTCTAATCAAATCTCAATGCTAGTACTATCTTTAGGTCGTCCGCAGTGTTGGTCAGAAGCGGTGCCCCAAATGTAAAAAGAGGATTTAAGCATCACTCTACACACTACAACTAGTGATGCCCAAAATAAAATTTTTAGGAGCGATGAACAAAAAAGAAAAGTAAAGTCGCATAGTCCTTTACTATGTCCATTCATGTACTAATCTGCTTGTTGGTTTACCTTTTTCACCTGTGTCATGGGGGCCCAGAGCAATGCCCACACGCTGCAGCTCAAACAACAGTGGTGCTAGGATTCAGAGGTCGCAGCACCAAACAGTAGTAGACAACACTCACACTATGGAAGGCCTTACATACCTAGAACTAAAACACCCTTTATACTTGCGAAGATTGTTAATACTATAGACAGTGTTGTCACTCAACAACCAAATCATTGAACGCTTGCCTAGAATCCATGTCTCTTACAATCACAACTCATATCATTTAGAAAAAAAAAAGATACTAAGGACTAGCTTATATCATATTATTTTGTATTTTAGTAAAAAAGAGAGAAAAGTTAACTCTTGATCAAGAGCTAACTCATACACATATTTGAAGTTTTTATGAGAATGTCATGGACATTTATGCTATGAGATATGTGCTAAAAATTAGTACCATTGAATAAGAACTAGTAACTTAGCTCATACCATTACATGTGCCCTAAGACTATCCACAACCTATAGTTTTCGTCGATGCTTGAAACAACCTTTTGGCTTCTAGCCTCGAGGATGTCCATTGCGAGATGTGATGCTAAAAAATTAATTTAGGCATCGAGGCTTCTACTTGATTTGGTGCTGAGAATATAAAAGACTATAGCTGTACGTCTACAGAGAGAGGGGAGGGACAACCAAACAGAGTGCATCTATCCTTATTCCTTATTTGTTTATTTGTTTATTAGGTCCCACACGATGCTTAGACATTGCAGCTCTCTGCAAAATCGATACTCATTGATAGGCTTTACTACACGCTGATGCTCGCCATTGTGGCTAGTCTAACGGTAACTTTAGACTTTCCTCGCTTTTCTACTAGATGTACATCGTGAAATGCATGAGACTACTTCTTAGATCTACTTAGTCTCTTGTTTCTATTTTTTGGCACTATTTAGTGATTAAAAATATGATTTCTCTAGCTGCAAGTTAGACCATTGGAAACACTAACAGCTAGGCCATGAGCCTACAACCTTGGAGAAACCATTGACTCGTTACTAACGGGGACATTTGGTTGCTTTACCGATTCCCTTTGCCTAACGTTGTCCAGAGAAAACGAAGGACTACATATGTTTGGTTGGCAAGCAAGGTTCGCTCGCATTCTGTGCACGCAAAGTGCTTGATATGTGCAACGAGCCAAATCGATACACTCGACTTAGCACGACGAGCCTGGCTCGCACAGGCAAAGCAAGATAAACCTAGCTTGGGCACGGAACGTCCCTAATAAATTTATATATAAAAAAACTTTGCTACTCCCCCATTCTAAATTATAAAACATTTTAATTTTCTAGATACATTGTTTTTATATTGTCTTGTACTGTACTGTAGAACGGAGGGAATGCTTATCAGGAATTTGGTAATGAAACCTTTTAAAACGGATGAGTAGCATAGCATGTACCCAAAATTTCATGGCGCGTCCGCGAACCGGCCACAGGCCGAGCAGATCGCAGAAGCCGATGGCGCGAACCGGCCAAGGATGCTGGACTGCCGAGGACGCGGTTGATTCCGCCGCGGCCCGCGAGGTGGTGTGCGCTTTTTGTCTTTTGATCACGTTTCCGGATAGTTCCGGTCTCCCGAGGGCCCTTTCCTTCCTGGTGGGTCGAGCTGTTGATCGTGTCGGCAGCATTGCCCATAGTTTGGCACTTTGGACTATGCTATATGCACGCTCGCTAGTTGCTACTGAGTACGTTCTTAGGGGAAGAAGCTAGACGAAGACAAGTCTCAAATTGCAATGCGCAATCGCACTGAACATCGAACCCTCATCTTTAGTGTTGCTGAAAATGTCTATTGTTTCTGAAGCTTCTTTTTCAACAAAAGTGGGGAAGAGAATATTATTGATGCGAGTACCTTATATCAGCTCCATGGCCGACTGTTTCAGCTATACACGTCACACGGTTGCACCATTGAAAAAAAAACACGCATGTAGGGTGGGTTTGGTTATCTGGCTTGGGGCCTGGTCAGGCTTCCATAAGCCAACTTAGACCTGTTTGGTTGCCTGGTCGCCCCCCTTAGTCAGGCTCCAACAAACCCATTTGAGGACCGGAGCCAGGCTCCCTGAAAACGGCGGGGGTGCTCGTTTCCGCGGAGCCTGGCTTGGCCCAGCCGCTGGAGCGGTTCACTCCTCCGCCCGTGAGCCCCTCGTCGACCTCGGCGGTGGTGGCGGCTGCTTCTCCACCGTGCCTCGGCCGTCGCCGCGAGCTCGCCGTCCGCACGAAGGAGAGCCCCCGTCCGCCGCCAGGTAGGAGCCGCCATGCCCCTGTCCGCGAGGTCGCCGTTCGTGCGGAGGTGGAGGAAGGAGCTCTCGTAGAGGGGAGAGAGGAGCTGCCACGTCCGTCCCCGGCGAGGGAGTACCCGCCACGCCTTGGCTGCCGCGAGGTTGCCGTCTGTGCTGAGGGGATGGAGGAGCTCGCTGAAGGAGCTCGCTCGGAAGGGAGGGAGGAGCCATCGTGTCCGTCGCCGGCGATGGAGCTCCCGTGGACGGGAGGGAGGATCCGCCGCGTTCGTCTCCGGCGAGGGAGGACCCGCCACGCCTTGGCCGCCGCGAGGTTGCCGTCCGTCCGCGTGTAGGTGGGGAGGAGCCGCCGCGCCATGGCCGCCGCGAGGAAGGAGCCGCCGCGCCGGCATAAACCATGACAGGAGGGAGCAGACCAGGTGTTTGATGAAATTTCACATTGGGGTGAACTTAACGGCTAAAAGAAGAGGTGAGTGTATACAATCCAAGCCACCTAACCAAACACGAATTTATTTTAGTCAGGCTTACCAGCACATGCAACTAAACAGATGGGTCTTATCTTGCTGGGGGCAGACTGAGGCTAGCCTGGCTTACTTTTGCTAGCCAGGTTACCGGGAAAGTGAACCAAAAAACACCCGTAGAGTGTAGCCGGCCAGTGGTGTACGCAAAGCAATGACGAACGTTACGGTACAGCCACCGAAAGAAGGAAAAAAGAATGCAAGTGCAGAAAGCAATTCGAGACATCACCTCAGGCAAAGGAACAGGGCAACAGGCGGCGCCGTGACCACGAGTGCACTGCGGACAACGCTGTGCGTCTTGTGTCTGTGCGCTCGACGATTCCAGATATCGGCGGAGGCCAAACACAGCTGCTGAACTGCACGCCCTCCTCCTCGCTCCACTGATCCAAGCAAGGTCCCATGGGATCCTACCACTACGCCTCCACCTCGCAATTCGTCTTCGCCGCCGTCGATTCCAACCCGAAGCCGAGCCACAAGCCCAAGACCACCGTCCAAATCCCCATCACATCCCCTCTGCCTCCGGAGGGGGCTCGGGAGGGATCGCCCGACGCGGTGGCGGCCACCAAGATCCAGGCGGCCTTGCGTGGGTACCTGGTCCGGCGGCACGTCGCGGCCGTGCGCGCGGCCGACGCCGAGGCGACGCGGCTCGAGCGGCTGCTCCGGCGGCAGGAGACCGTGGACGCCGTCCGCGGCGACGAGCGCGAGCGGGCCCGGTTCTCGGAGGCGCTGATGGCCGTGCTGCTCCGCCTAGACGCCGTGCCGGGGCGCTACCCCGCCGTGCGGGACGCGCGGCGCGCCGTCAGCCGCCGCGTGGTCGGCCTGCAGGAGGTGTTCGATGCTGTCGTCGCGGCACCCGAAGCGCAGACGTGCGGAGTTCCGGCGAGCTTGGACCAGGTTCTGGAAGGGATCTGGGGCGTCGGAGAGGCGCCTGTTCCAGCGCCAGCGGCACCGGCGCCGGCGGTGGAGGAGGAAGTGAGGAGGAGCGGGTCATGCTGGGGATGGTTTTTTGGTGGAGTGTAGGTGTGGCCAGTAGAGTAGGGTGGCTACAGTCAGTACTGTGCCGTACTCATTTGTACATGTATTTTGTGGATGTGTTGTAGAATACCATGTCGCAGCGATCTCTGAACGTGAAAGGAATACATATACTATAAACAGTTCTCAGTGGTACAGGAGTGTAAGACCAGACCAGCTTCAACAGTTTGCTATCGCTCTTTTCCATGCTTGACTTTTTGGTAAACTGACAAAAAAAAATATTTTCTAACAGTTTTCCATCCTCCTCCTAGGGCTTAGGCAGCGTTTAGCTCATAAAATTTCCTTCTCTCTCCATCACATTCATTGTATTTTCTGTCTGCATGTAGCACTAAATGAAGTAGCACCTATTGTATGTTTATATTTTTTGTCTGGTTATCTCGAGATGAATCTTTTGAGTCTACTTAGGTCATGATTGGACAAAAATTGTCAAATATAAACGAAATTGCTACAGTTGCAAAACTTGCCAAAAATTTCAAACTAAACGCAGCCTCAGAAAAAATCCCTCTCAAGCGAGGATGTATGCACGTCGCTCTTTGGCTTCGCATCGCAACTCCTCCCCTCCCCACATCCCTTCCCGTTCGCGCCAAGGCCACGAGCACGAGGAAGCCTTGAGCGCGTGGCGTGGGGCTCGTGCCGCCGTGGCGGGACCAGCTGACGGCGCGCGGGATAGTGG
This sequence comes from Eremochloa ophiuroides, assembly GCA_038502445.1. Classification (NCBI taxonomy): domain Eukaryota; kingdom Viridiplantae; phylum Streptophyta; class Magnoliopsida; order Poales; family Poaceae; genus Eremochloa; species Eremochloa ophiuroides. The sequence goes on from JAHLJS010000005.1 coordinate 71,285,489, forward strand.
CGAGCCTCGCCGTCGGCGCCATGTACGTCATGAAGTTGGCCCTCACCACGGAGCTCGTCCCCACGCTCAACGTCTCTGCCGCGCTCATCGTTTTCGTCATCCTCCGCGGGTGGACGCAGGCGCTCGCCCGCTTTGGCAGTTGCCATGCGCACGTTCACCCACCAGGAGAACACCGTTGTCCAGACATGCGTCATCGCTTGCTACAGCATCGCCGTCGGAGGTAAGAGACGTGCGGAATTTTGCGATTGAATATTCTGTTCTTGTCTGTGGAGAACCTCGGATTGGTGAAGTTTCTTTGCCGCAGGTGGGTTTGGCTCCTCCTTGCTTGGGCTGAACAAGAGGACCTACGAGATGGCCGGGGAGGAGACGGAAGGTAACGTGCCGGGAAGCTACAAGGAGCCCGGCATTGGCTGGATGACCGGCTTCTTCCTCTTCGCCGTAAGCTTCGTCGGATACCTCTAAGGAAGAACGGCCAGGAAGCATACAACTTTTGATTTTTCGGCGGCGTGAAGGACCTACGACGCTCACGATCGCGGACTCCTCCCCTTTCTACGGAAAAAACAGGATAGTGGCCAACTTTGATTTTACCAAGTGAATTATAACAAACTATTGAATATTGATTTTTTTTTCCTTTGCCATGATATTTAGGGAGTTGTCAAACTCTAAGATTTGGGGATAAAAATCCTAAACTGGCTTCTGGCATTGGTAAGGTGGAGCCGATGAAAATCGCACCAAACCAGCACATGCGGAGAAGCGGTTTTGGTCTCCGATGCTTGCAACCACGGCCCATTTTGGCTGTAGGCCGCAGAGTCGTGATAGCGGCCCAGAGGGCGGTGTATGCGAATTTGTCAGGCAGGAGGTGTGCACTTAGGTTCGCGTCATAAAAAATCCTCTTGTCTGTTACACCCTAAAGCACATATCTATGGTAGCCTAGTTTTATAGGAGCTACGGTGCCGCTTTGGCGCTTTATATGAGTTTTAGTTTTTTAGGTGGGTGTTTACTGACTGGCAGTTGTGCACAAAAAGGTCAGCTTTAGAATATACGAACTCAATGTTGTGCTGTTTCCTTCTCCCAATGATCGGTCTTTCCGAGTTCGGCTCTGTTTGGTTGTTATAGTAGATGCTAATCAGTTCTACCATTTATAATCAAACTCATAATCACCAAACAAGAGGTTACTTTTTCTCCCGTTACAATGAGCATGTTTGCTAGTATTAAAAAAGGTTAAAAAAATCACCAAACACAAGTCATCTATAACAAACGTGGACATGCGCGTCTGATGCAACGTGAGACACCCGTGTGCAGTGAGGGGAACAACCCAACAGATATGACTGTTAATCTGTGATAAAGGACATGTCACATCTTCGCACCTACTAGTCTTAGGGCGCATTTGGTTGTTTTGCCACAACATACCCAAGCAGAGGCGGAGCTCCCCATGCGACAGGATGGGGCAGCTGCCCCACCTACCGCCAGAGTAGCAGCACTATAGGACCCCCCTGTCTTCCTTCCTTCCGGCGAGGCGACGAGCAACGAAGAGCGGTGTCACGGTGGTGGCCGGCATTCTTGCAACTTTGCGACTTGCGAGCCAGGCAAACAGAACAGGAAGGGAGGAATAAAATTACCAAATAACTTAATAAGCCCAGTGCCCTAGCCGGCCCAAGTGGTGCCCCCAAATCCCTAACGCAACGCCTCTCCCGTTCCTGTCCGCGAGAGACCGCGACTCCGCGCAGCGCCGCTCGCCCGCTCGGTGCCGCAGAGCCACCGCCGGCCGCTCGGCTCTCGTTGCAGCTGCCCTGGTCGCCCCCGAGCAGAGGACTGCCCCCAAGTTGCGCGCTGCCCTGGTCGGCCCCGAGCTGCACGGCGCGGTGGCGCCCCGGTCGGCCCCGAGGCCCGAGCTGCGCAGCAGCCCGCCTACCTCGTTCGTCGCTCGCTACAGGCTGCAGCTGCCCCGGTCTGCCCGCTCGCTGCAGCTCTGATGGAGCAGAGGATTGTGGAGGAGGAGGATTAGTTGGGTGAGACTGGTCGCAGCGACGCCACGGGTGAGTAAGGTGCTGGTGAAAGGTCCTGAAAGGCTAGAGGGGGGTGAATAGCCCATAAAAATTTGTACAAAGCACTTAAACAAAATGGTTAGCAAAAATTATGGCTTTGTAAAGTGCTAGCTCTAAAGGCTACTCTAGGCAAGCCACCTGCCACAATATGCTACACAAGATATGTACTCAACCGCAAAGGAGCTCTCACCTCGAACCTATGATGAGAGTAACTAAACAAGAAGATAGCGCGGGAGAGAAAGTACAAGGATGCAATACCACTGAGTAGAGTAGAGGTTGATCTAATCACCGAGGGAGATATCAATCAAAGAGAAATCCAAGTGATCAACCAAGAAATCCACTCAATGGTGGAGTAGAGAAGCACACTCGATTTTTTACCGAGGTTCACGTGATCGCCGCCACGCTACTCCTCGTTGCGGCATCGGTCTTCCTTAGTGGGTCATGAGCTAGGCATCAAATGCCAATCCCTCAACGGGAGCCGATCACCAACACAAGAGAAGTGGTTTCTCACAACGAGCAATCCACTAGAGTCGGTTTTGGCACTCCGCCGGGGAATAACCGCAAGAACCCCTCACAATCAAGCCGGTGTAGCCTTAAACAATCACCAATCAAGCTTACACCTCCTCTTTGCTTCCACAGCCGTATAGGGACTCGGCAAAGTCCCAAGAGAACAAGAAATCCGAAGTAAATCACCACCAAGTGTTCTAGGATGCAACACCCAAGCAATCAAGCACTTGGATAAACACCATCTCACTTGTATGTGAATCAAAGTGTGTGAGATGTGTGTGAAGGGCTTGGCTTAGCTCACAAGAGATTAGGAGTGATTAAAACGCGCAAGAGATGCTCCCCAAGTTAGCCCAACAACTACTTATACTCCCCTCACAAAGGAATAGCCATTGGTTTTTTTCTGGGAGCACCGGACACGGGAGCACCGGACGCTTAACGTCCTGTGGCAGCGTCCGGTGCATGGATTGATGCCACGTGCCACTCTGTTCAAACGCCAGCCGTCAGATCTCAACGGTAAAACAGCCGTTGGCATGTTCAAGTTCACACTGGACGCGGAATCGTCACACCGGACGCTCTGCCGTCCGTGTCCGGTGCGCGTCCAGAGAGTTTCCAGAGAGCTCCAAGACGCACCGAACACGTCCGCTGTTAGGTCACCGGACACTGCCAGTGTCCTGTGTTCTCTCCGAGTCAGTTTCGCACAGTTTCACACCGGACGTGCTGGAGTCACTGTTCCAGTGTCCGGTGCAGTTCCAGTAAGGTTCCAGAGAGGTCGAATGCACACCGAACGCGTTCGGTGCACACCCACCAGACAAACCTAGTGTCCGGTGCACTCAGCACCTCTGCGACTCAGCTAGGGTTAGTCACCGGACGCTCCGGCCAGTGTCCGGTGCAGCTTTTAAGCACTCTTTCAAGTCTAGTTTCCAGCCCCTTCTCTCAAGTGCTAACACCCAAGTGTTTGACTCACTAAGGCACGTGTGTTAGCTATTTTTCAATGCGTTTTGAATGGCTAGATAGTGTGATCTAGAATCCAAAGTGTGCCAATGCAATGCACTTCTAGAGCACTTGATAACCGATTTGAGTTCGAGTTTCTCCCCTTGATAGTCGACTATCTATCCTGATTGTGATCACACCCACTAGGTGTCTTGATCATCGAAAGAAAAGCCTATTTGGTTATACCTTTGCCTTCATGTTTTCCTTCCACCTCTTTAAGTTCTTTTCTTTCTTCACTTGATCATTTTCACTTCTTTGCATCAAGTCCAGGGATGAGCACTTGTGGTAATCACCTCCATCATTTCTAGCTCCACTCCATGGTTAGGACTACCTACTTAGCCATCACTTCAAGCACATAGGTTAGTCCTTAGGGTGTCATCAATTATCAAAACCAAACTAGGGCTTTCAATCTCCCCATTTTTGGTAATTGATGAGATCCTATATAAAAATAAGAGTTAAGCTTGTTTTTGAACTTGTGAGTTTGTCCAAACATGATTATCATGTTTTTGGAATGGACAATTAACATAAATTCAGTTTGGTGGCTATTTTGCTCCCCTATATATGTGCATGAGTTTGGATTTAGAAGCTTGCACATATGCATGAATAGAGAGTAAATTTTCACCAAGTTGTGCTAGGATGTTTAGGATAAACCTTTGAAGCGTGATACCAAATGAAATTACAATCGAAGTTGCGAAAACTCCATCCTTAGCACTTTGATAACTAGATGATCACAAAACTTGAGCATACCGTGAGATCAACATTATAAGCAATGCTCAAATACCAAATGAAAAGCACAAGATCATCTAGCTACCTCCTACACATGCTAGTTATCAAATTATCAATCAAACCTATTTCTAGCATACACCACTCAAGAACAAGGCAATTGAAAATAAATACATGTGCAAATGCATCAATCACATGTAAGTGCACATTCCTAATGCATTCAACCAAGTTCATGAGTTTGCTCCCCCTCAACGTGAGCTTATCTTTAGTAAAGGTTTTGATTCAAATTTTTTATCCCTTTACTTTAGCCTATTGCTCTCCCATCATCGACCTAATGATGGTTTATTGCGAAGCTTTAGTCCAAATTCTCCAATTTTATTCTCTCCCCCTTGTTCTTTTATCTTTGTTCTTCTTCCCCTTGGCATTAATTACCACAAAGGGGTCAAATAAATGGAGAGTGAAATTAATTTGTCAAATTTGGTTCAATCTAGCAAATTTTGCATAAGTCTTTAACTCGGTTTGAACCAAAGACAAGCTTCTTCACGTCATTAGGGGTTATCTTGCCTATGTTGAGTTAAATACTTTGTTGCCCATTTAGCTAGATTCAACACTAGGTTTGCCTTTCCATGAACAAGTTATATGCCACCACTAGATCAAACAACCAATGAAGCAATAGTGGTACCATATAAACTTTAAAATATTTTGGCTTTCAATGAATGACCTAGAGAGAACAATAATATGTCTATATGCTCTAGCAAGTCCTTAACAAAGTATGTGTGCACATGTCAAACAATGATACCTTTGCTTTGCTCGAAGGAGAGGCAAGTCATAAGATTTTCGTGAAGTGCATCAACTCATGTTGGAAAAGTCAAGTATGTTCAATTCATTCCTTAGCTCGCAAAATCTAACTTCATCAAGTGGCTTTGTGAATATGTCGGCTAGTTGATGATCGGTGCCCACACTTGTGATTGAAATATCTACTTTTGCTTGGTGATCTCTTATGAAATGGTGCCTCACATCTATGTGCTTGGTTCTAGAGTGTTGAACTGGGTTGGTTGTGATCTTCACCACACTTTCATTGTCACAAAGCAATGGAACCTTATTGAATTTCAGCCCAAAGTCATTCAAGGTTTGCTTCATCTATAGTATTTGTGCACAACAACTTCCCGCACTAATGTATTCGGCTTCGGTGGTAGAGAGTGCAACACTATTTTACTTCTTGGATGACCATGATACTAGTGACCTTCTCAAGAGTTGACAAGTACCGGAAGTGCTCTTTATATTAATTTTGCAACTGGCATAGTCCGCATCCGCATAACCAATCAACTCAAAGTTGGATCCCTTGGGATACCACAAACCAATGTTAGGTGTGCTCTTCAAGTATCTCAAAATTCTCTTTGTAGCATTTAAATGACTTTCTCTCGGAGAGGCTTGATATCTTGCACACATGCACACACTAAACATCACATCCGGCCAAGAAGCGGTCACATAGAGCAAACTACCAATCATTGACCGATATAGCTTTTGATCAACCAATTCACCTTCTTCATCTGGTTCCAAGCTTCCACTTGTGCACATAGGAGTTGAAATTGCCTTTGCATTTTGCAAACCAAACTTCTTCACCATATTCTTGATGTACTTGCTTTGACTCCCAAAGGTGCCATTCTTTAATTGTTTGATTTGGAGTCCAAAAAAGTAACTAGGCTCTCCAACCATGGACGTTTCAAACTCTTTGGCCATCATTTCTCCAAACTCCTCACAAAATGCTTGACTTGTTGATCTAAAGATAATGCCATCTACATAGATTTGCATGATGAACAAGTCATTTCCAATCTTCTTGGTGAAGAGAGTGGTGTCAACCTTTCCCATCTTGAACCCTTTAGAGAGTAGAAAAATCCTTCAACCTCTCATACCATGCTCTTGGTGCTTGTTTCAAACCATAAAGAGCCTTCTTAAGCTTGTAAACATGGTCGGGCTTCTTGTCATCTTCAAAACTGGGAGGTTGCTCAACAAATACCAATTCATTGATGTAGCCATTGAGAAATGCACTTTTGACATCCATTTGATAGAGCTTGATGTTGTGAGCACTTGCATAAGCCAATAGAATCCGGATTGCTTCCAATCTTGCCACGAATGCGTAGGTTTCTCCAAAATCTAAACCTTCAACTTGAGTGTAACCTTGTGCAACTAATCTTGCTTTGTTCCTTACAATAATCCCATCTTGATCTTGCTTATTTTGAAATACCCACTTGGTACCAATTACATTGTACTTGCTTGGTTTTGGAACTAATTTCCATACTTGATTTCTTTCAAAGTTGTTTAGTTCTTCATGCATAGCATTGATACAATCCTCATCCTTGAGAGCTTTATCAATGTTAGTTGGCTCTTCTTGTAAGACAAAAGAGTAGTGCTCACAAAAAGAAGCTACTCTTGACCTGTTTGCACACCTCTATTTGTATCACCAACAATTTAATCTAGAGGATGATCTCTTACAATATGAGTAGGATGGAGCACTTGAGTTGAACTAGCATTTTGGACTTGGTTTTGATCTTGATTTTGAGCTTGAGCTTGAGAGTCACTTGAGCTTGCTTGATTTTCATCATCCACTTGCATAATGGGAGGGGTGACCACATGATCATCATTTTTTTCAACTTGCCTTGGTCTAATATCACCAATGTCCATGTTCTTCATAGCATCAACTAATTGGGGTCCTCTCACATCATCAAGATTATCCTTCTCATCTTGTGACCCATTAGTTTCATCAAACTCCACATCATGGACTTCCTCCATTATCTTGTGTGCCTTATTCCATACTCTATAAGCCTTGCTTGAAGTTGAATACCCGAGTAGGATGCCTTCATTACACTTCTTATCAAATTTGCCCAAACGAGTGCCTTTCTTCAAGATGTAGCATTTGCAACCAAACACTCTAAAGTAAGCAATATTGGGCTTTCTTCCATTCAAGAGCTCATAGGGTGTCTTCTTCAACATTGAATGACAATAGAGACGGTTGCTAGAGTAGCAAGCCGTATTGATAGCTTCGGCCCAAAAGTCATCACTAACATTATACTCACTAAACATTGACCTTGCTATGTCAATAAGAGTTCTATTTTTTTCTTTCCACAAGACCATTAGATTGAGGAGTATATTTTGCTGAGAATTGATGCTTGATTCCCAGCTCATCACATAGCTCATCAACTCTTGCATTCTTGAATTCGTTTCCATTGTCACTCCTTACTTTCTTCACCCTTGTGTCAAACTCATTTTGGTTTCTCTTGATGAAAGATTTAAAGATATCAAACACTTTACTCTTATCAATAAGAAAAAATGCCCAAGTGTACCTAGTGAAGTCATCAACTAACACAAAGCCATACTTATTTCCTCCAATACTTGCATAAGTGGTTGGACCAAACAAATCCATATGCAATAGCTCAAGTGGACTAGATGTACTCATCATTCCTTTCTTAGGATGTGTATTCCCAACTTGTTTTCCATATTGGCATGAACTACACAACCTATCTTTCTCATAGTGTACATCTTTCAAGCCTCTAACCATGTCATGCTTCACCAATCTTCCAAGTTGCTTTATTCCAACATGTCCAAGCCTTCTATGCCACAACCAACCAAGACTTGATTTGGAGATCAAATATGATGAAAGCTTAGCTTGAATACCATTGAAATCCACCAAGTATAGGTTCCCACATCTAAACCCTTTGAAGATCAAGTTGGAACCATCTACACTTAGAATCTCAACATCATCAATACCAAAATGCACTTGAAATCAAGATCACATAATTGTGCTACCGACAATAGATTGAAATTGAGTGATTCAACTAGCAACACATTGGATATGCTCATATCATTAGAGATAGCAATCTTGCCTAAACCATTCACCTTGCCTTTGCCATTGTCACCAAATGTGATAGAATCAAACTCTTGATGGCCACTTGTGTTGATAGAATTGAACATACTAGATTCTTCGGTCATGTGTTGAGTGCATCCACTATCAAACACCCAATGCCTTCCTCCGACTTTGTAATTGACCTACAAGAGTAAATCAGTTGGTTTTAGGTACTTAATTTTTGTTGGGTCCTTGGAGGTTAGTGACCAAAGCTTTTGGAACCCAAATGGATTTTCTCCTTGGGTTGCCACTTGGTGTGCCAATGTACTTGACTTTAACACCCTTCACTCCCTTAGTGAGCATGTAACAAGAATCAAGGTGAATGGAAGTCGCACTAGCAAATTTAACTTGCTTAATCTTGTTGGCCATGCAATATTGCTCATTGTGCCCTACTTGCTTGCATCTTTGGCAATACCAGCCATTGCTCCTCACAAAGCTAGCCTTGGAAGTAGCAAAGGCGGCCTTACCTTTCTTGGGGATATAGCCTAGTCCCTCTTTAAGGTGACTAAATTTTTGGCTACCCAAGCACTTTAGCAAGCGGGCATCCCCACCATAGGCATTGTCTAATGCGCGGGTGAGCTTGTTGACCTCCTGAAAGCTCATGTTTAGTTTTGGGTAATTGATGAAACCTAGTTTGCTAATATTTTGCTCTAAGTGCTTCATGAGAATCATTAGTAAACAAGATGGAGCAAAGGATCTAGTCAGTGGAGACCACAAGTGTAGGGCATTGACGACGTCCATGCAAATGGTGTAAGCCCATCAACAAGAGGAGAAAGCCCTAATGACGGTGTCTATACAAATGGTATAAGTCCATCATCAAAGGTGTCCACAAGGTCCATCAAGAGATGAGAAGGAAGTTGATAAGAAACCGGTAGCTCAAGGCAAAGGTATAACCAATAGGAGCTCTTTTGGTTTTGGTGATCAAGACTCCATAGAGAGAGTGATCACATTTATGATAGATAGCCATACTATCAAGAGGGGAAAAATCGTTGATGAAATGCGGTTATCAAGTGCCACTAGGTGTTCATGATCATTGCATATGCATATAGATGCTAGTGACACTAACAAACCCTTGGAAAACACTTTGAAAAAGCTAACACACGTGCACAAAGGTATAGAACACTTGGCGTTAGCGCTTGGGAACCAAGGGTGGAAGGTTTGGAGAGAAATCCTGTGAAAACAAGCGTCAGACGCTTCGTTTCGGAGCGTCAGACCATTGTCCTCAGGGTCCGACGGTGCAGAGCCGCAGCAGGTCGACACGTGGAGAGCAGAGGAGCGTCAGACGCTCGGCGTTAGTCCGACGGTGAGCGTCGGACGAGTTTTCAGCGTTTTGGAATCTCTCTGGAAATGTCGGACGCTGGCGAGTTTTAGTCCGACGGCCTGTTGGTTCAGAGTCCGACGGTGGTTTTCGGTGGAGCGTCGGACCGGAGGATTGGTCCGACGACTTACCGTCCGACGGTCGTTTTGGCGTGAGAAGATAGCCGCTGTGATCCAACGTTCGATTTCAAACGGCTACTGACACGTGGCGTTCATCCGGGGCGTCGGACCATGTGGTATAGTCCGACGGTGGAGTCTGCGGGAGTCCGACGCTACGCAGTGAAGTCCAAACGGCTATGTTTTTGAGTGGAGCTTATAAATAGTGACTTGGTCGGTTTTGGGTGGTGCCCTGGACATTCTTGAACATTCTAATACACTTGTGAGCCTTCCCACTCCACTCTCACTCATCCTACTTGATTGTGATCATCATTTGGTGAGTTTGGAGAGAATCAAGTGCATTGCTTTGATAGAGATCATCTAGAGGCACTTGGTAGTTGTCTTTCGCAGCGGTTTCTCTTGTTACTCTTGGAGTTTGCTGACTCCTAGATGGCTTGGAGCTGCAAGGATCGTTGAGGGGAGATGGTGATTGTCTCCGCCTCCCATCGGTGAAGTTGTGAGGGGTTTTTGAGCCTTTCCCGCAGGAGATCGCAAAAGGCTACTCTAGTGGATTGTTCGTAGCTTGTGGATCCCCATCTTGTGTTGGTTGTGCGGCACCCTTGAGAAGGGTTTGGCGTGTGATGCCAATTAGCGCGTGAACCTCCAAGTAGGTGTATCGCTACAACGAGGACGTAGCTTGCCGGCAAGTAAGTGAACCTCGGTAAAAATCATTGTGTCAATCTCTTGCCGAGGATTTCTTGATTATTGTGATTGTTTTTATTGGTACTCACCTCATCACTACACCGGCGGTATAAGATTCACTGTCTCTACTCTTTACATTCTCGCACTTACTCTTGTGTAGCTTGTTAGCTTAGTTGCTCACCTAGGAGTAGAGTAAAAGTAGCAACTTAGCCTCTCGTGTGTGAAATAGAAACTATATCTTAGAACGGTTAGGTGGCTTGCAATTTTAGTAGGCTAGCGCAAGAATTTGCTTCGCTTATTATTTATCTAACCTCTTGCTTGAGTTGTTGGTTGTAGAATTTTTATAGGCTATTCACCCCCCTCTAGCCATTTAGGACCTTTCACCTCCTCCTTGAGGTTTTTGTTTTCCACCGCAAGTGTGGCTTTAGAGCTATCATCTTTAGGTGAAATAGGAGTGGTAGAGCTGCAAGAAGAATTAGTGACAACAATAGTAGAAGACTTGTCACTAAGGATGTCACATGATGAACCCATGTCACAAGTCTTGATGGATGCCTTCTTTTTATTTTCATCCACTAGAGAGGAGTTAGCTATCTCTAGCTTGGAGTGAGCTACCTTGAGCTTCTCATGGGCTTCCATTAGCCTCTCATAAGATTTCAAGAGCTCATCAAAGGATTGCTCAAGAGCCAACTTGCCCTTTCACAATTCTTTTCACTCCTTTCTCTTTGCGTCAATGCAAGTGTTAGCATCATCAAGCATTGACATAAGTTCATCACATGAGAGATCCTCCTCATCACTCTCATCATTGGATTGTACCTTGAATGGCTTGGCCATCAAGCATGTAGATGGAGTGTCAAAGAGAGATAGCTTGTTGCTGAGAGCAATGCTTGCAATGGCATTTTTCTTGGTAGTCTTGCTCTCATCATCACTATCATCTTCATCGGTAGAGGCATCACTATCATCCCAAGTGACACAATATGATTGTCCCTTCTTCTTCTTCTTGAGAGTCAAGTTCTTGTTCTTCTTTTCTTTTTTGTCCTTCTTCTTGCTCTTCTTCTTATCATCATCACTCTAAATGTCATTGTCACTATTGTGAGGATAATCGGCAATAAAGTGATCCGGGCTCTTGCACTTGAAGCATCTCCTTGGTTCTGGCTTGTTCTTGGAGATGAACTTCTTCTTACCTTGACCGTATCCCTTTCTCTTCATGAACCGGCCAAACTTGTGCACTAGAAGAGCCATGGCCTCATCACCTTCATCATCACTTGAAGTAGAGTCTTCTTCAAGCTTAACCATCTTTGCCTTGCCCTTGCTCTTGGAAGATGTAGCTTTGAGTGATACACTTTTCTTCTTCTTCTTCTTCTTCTCCTCAACCACCTCCTCATTGTTCATGTCTTGAGTGATGATCTCACTAAGGATTTGGTTGGGCTTCTTGGTGCTCAAGTCTTCTCTTGCAAGCAAAGTCTTGATGAAAGCAAATCTTGGGGGCAAGCACCTCAAGAACTTGTGAGAGAAATCCTTGTCCTTGATGTCCTCACTCAAGCTCTTCAAGTCATTCACAATCACTTGCAAAACGGTTGAACATCTCCGGCACACTTTCACCTTCATTCATCTTGAAGGTGCCAAACTTCTCTCTCAACACGTATACTTTGGCATTCTTGACCTCTTGTGTGCTCTCATAGGTCTCCTCCAACCTTTCCAAATATCATGAGCATATTCAAGATCCTTAATTTGCCCAAACACATGAGACTCAAGTGAGGTGTAGAGCGCATTGATAGCATGGGCATTACACTCCATCTTTCTCTTGTCGGCATCGGTAGGAGCTTGAGCATTCGTGATCTCAATCTTTGTCTCCGTTGCCTTCCACACATCAATATGCATGGTCCTGAAGTGCACTATCATCTTTCTCTTCCAAAGATCATAGCTTGTGCCATCAAATTTGGGTGGCTTTCTCAACACATTGATTTAAGCCATTTTGCACCACAATGATGTTAAACCTCAAACGGTGGTAACCTCGGTTCTGATACCAATTGAAAGGTCCCGAAAGCCTAGAGGGGTGAATAGCCTATAAAAATTTCTACAAAGCACTTAAACAAAATGGTTAGCAAAAAACATGGCTTTGCAAAGCGCTAGCTCTAAAGGCTACTCTAGGTAAGCCACCTACCACAATATGCTACATAAGATATGCACTCAACCGCAAAGGAGCTCTCACCTCGAACCTATGGTGAGAGTAGCTAAACAAGAGGATAGCGCGGGAGAGAAAGTGCAAGGATGCTATACCACCGAGTAGAGTAGAGGTTGATCCAATCACCGAGGGAGATATCAATCAAAGAGAAATCCAAGTGATCAACCAAGAAATCCACTCGATGATCGAGTAGAGAAGCACACTCGATTTTTTATCGAGGTTCACGTGATCGCCGTCACGCTACTCATCGTTGTGGCACCGGTCTTCCTTGGTGGGTCACGAGCTAGGAATCACCCGCCAATCCTGCACCGGGAGCTAATCACCAACACAAGAGAAGTGGCTTCTCACCACGAGCAATCCGCTAGAGTCGGTTTTGGCACTCCGCTGGGGAATAACCGTAAGAACCCCTCAAATCAAGCCGGTGTAGCCTTGAACAATCACCAATCAAGCTTACACCTCCTCCTTGCTTCCACGGCCATCTAGGGACTTGGCAAAGCCCCAAGAGAACAAGAAATCCGAAGCAAATCACCACCAAGTGCTCTAGGATGCAACAATCAAGCAATCAAGCACTTGGATGAACACTATCTCACTTGGATGTGAATTAAAGTGTGTGAGATGTGTGTGGAGGGCTTAGGCTTAGCTCACAAGAGATTAGGAGTGATTAAAATGCGCAAGAGATGCTCCCCAAGCCAGCCCAAGCACTACTTATACTCCTCTCACAAAGGAATAGCTGTTGGTTCTTTTCTGGGAGCGCCGGACACGGGAGCATCGGACGCTCAACATCCGGTGGCAGTGTCTGGTGCACGGATTGATGCCACATGTTGCTTTGTTCAAATGCCAGTCGTCCAATCTCAATGGTAAATCAATCGTTGAAGTGTTCAAGTTCATACTGGACGCTGAACCAGTCACACCGGACGCTCCGCCATCCGTGTCCAGTGCACATCTAGAGAGTTTCCAGAGAGCTCCAAGACACACCAGACGCGTCCGCTGTTAGGTCACTGGACATTGCTAGTGTCCGGTGTTCTTTCCGAGTCAGTTTCGCATAGTTTCACACCGGACGCAACTTTGCGATCACCGGACGCGCTGGAGTCACTGTTCCAGTGTCCGGTGCAGTTTCAGTAAGGTTCCAGGGAGGTCAAATGCACACCGGACGCGTCCAGTGCACACCCACCGGACAAACCCAGTGTCTGGTGCACTCAGCACCTCTACGACTCAGCTAGGGTTAGTTACCGGATGTGATAGAACCGCCTTAATCATAGGGCCCACGTGCACCGTCATCGTCCCTAAGGACCCACGATCAGTCCGCACGAGTTTCCCTTGACCTAGGTGGCCTGCCGGGTCTCCTAAGAAACCCTGATTTCCCCAAGGATCTCATTGTAAAGACCTTGCAAGTATTACAACAGTTTACCCAAATAGTTTAAATCAGAGTAGAAGGTGCGGAAGTATTATTTAAACATAGATTACAAATCTAGATTACATTACCCCAAACCAGAGCTTCGTAGTGGAGTAGCTATATACAACTAGACACCCTGCCCAAGGGTTACATCATATACTTTTTCTTCCATGCACGATCCGTTAACCGGTACGGTCCCACGCAGAACTGCACACTTAGTTTGCCTGCAACAGGGGGTTAACAAACCCTGAGTACATGGGGTACTCCGCAAGACTTACCTGACTAAAGGTGTAAAATTAGACTCAGGAATGCAGGCTGAGGGAAGTGAAGGTAAGGCTTGAGCAAGAGTCAAAGTATTTTGCAGAAAAGCATTTCTATCCTATTTCATTATTTGATCTCAATATTATTTTATTCATATACATAATTCCAATATCAATTCTCGTATATTATGTACTCTCAAATTTATTCTCAAAAACACCTAGTTTCGAACCACTCTTCGCTGTAAGGGTGAGGATCATGTCTCCATTAACCGAGGAGCAACGTCGATTCGAATCCAGAAGTACCCAGCCGGGGATCCCTATCCACACTGCATATGTAGCACTTAAGCATGCATATGCCAACCCCGCCTACCACGGCTTTTCATACCCCGGAACCGGTCCTGCGCCACCCGAGAGCACAGTACTCCTCTCGTCTCCAGGCACGACGGCCATGAGGGTACACGCTACTCTCGCCATCTCTCCACTCCCAGTGCGTGGTTGTCGGTTCCAGTAGTAGAGCCATCGGAGTTAGAGGCTTTCCATAGTACGTGGCTAGTTGCAAAGTCATGATCACAGTAGGCCGACAACGAATGGTCCCTAAATATTTTTTCGTTGGACACCATGCATTGGGACTCTAACCCAAGTACACTGGAGACCACCCCGTTTTCGCACCCCTTTTCCGATGGCGAGGATCGTTGGGACTCTAACCCAAACAGATGGTCAACCAAACGGAAAACCCATCCACGTTGATGATAATGGACTGGCCAAGTACACTATCACCAAATGAGGACAATACCAATCCCATAAAATGATTCATTTGTTTCAGATCATCACAGTTTTCAAAATAGCATTTTTGCAACTCTATCATTAAGCATGACTAAGCATTTTTCAATACTTTAAATAAATCAGGGTCTCAGGTATAATATGTGGTCAAGGAAAGGTAATGCATCAATGGGTTATCACTCTCAACTCCTATTAACCTAATGCAGTAGATTAACTCAAGTGATAAATATTTTTAAATAACAAGGAGGGGCAAATGCACCGGGACTTGTCTGTTGCTTGAAGTAGACAGAACCCTGGAGTCAAACCCTGAGAAGGATCCCCGTCCACCGAACGAAGACCTTTACTCGGGACACGCTTCAGATAAAAATCGCCGCGGGGTCACTACACGAAATAGTAATGCAACACTTAACATGATGATATGCATGCCATGATGCAGGAAATGCACAAAATCATTGATCAATAGAAAGTAACTTAATTCGAAAGTTGAGTACAACTTTTCTTCACGATAAAGTTGCAAGTCAATAAAACCAATTACTATTGGGTATTAACTAAGTTAGTTTATTGACCTTTGCTTAAACAAAATATTAAACCCTATTATCATATGTGAATAACATAAATTTTCAGTGTTTCTAATTAACAATTTAATTACGAACCCAATTACTACTTAAGGTGTCCAGGACCATCTCCAGATAATGACCCAGCAACCTTACTCAATCCAAAGTCAAACGAAGCTTAAAACGGCTAGGGTTTCTATTTATTTATCAAACAATTAATAGCGAATTAAATTACAAACAAACAAACTATTTCTAATTGGGCTCAAACTTTTCTACAGATAGGTTTTGACCTAAAATAGTCCCTGTTTAAATTTCATGATTTTTGGATAATTATTTTGGTCTACAAAAACCCTAGAAATCACATTTATTAGTTAAAAGACATATTTTAATTACCCATAGAAAACATTCAAAATACATAATTGATATTTTTAATATTAACTTCATCATACAGGGAAGTTGTACAAAAATCTATATAATTTTAGGATCCCTAATTACTGAGCCACAAAAATAACAATTTGCCTCACTATTCATGCTAGCAGAAAATCAGGAAATACATTTAATTCCCAGGAAAATGGAAAACGCCATTTTGGCCCAAACCGGCCCATCTTTGCAGGCCGGCCCACTCGCTCCCATATTTCCCAACTTCTCTCCTCCACTGGACCGGCCTAGCCCAGCAAACAGGACGGCCCACCCTGCCTCCGCCTCCTTCCTCCCTCTCTCGAGCGCCCAACCCCCACAGGTGCGCAACTGGGCCGGCCCAACAGGCCCAGCCAGGGCTGTTCTCCTACCTCCCGCCCAATCGCGCACAACGCGTGGGGCACGACGGCTCCGCGGCGGCGGCTGCCCGGTGGCAGCCACCCAGCGAGGCCAAGGACACAACTACGCCCCTCGTAGCACGACGAACCTATCAATAGGGCTTAGCTAACGATTTGAGGACCAGAGCAAACCCAGCCTCGACCATAGCGGCTCGGTCGGCGAGCAACTCGCCGGCACGAGATGCTCCGGCCACGACAGATCCCTCGAGGCCTAAACAACTAGCCTAGAAGCTTCGGGAGGCTCACCAGGGTCTTTTGCGCACGCTAGATGGGCGGAAATGACCGGAGGTGCCCTGTTGTCGCGGACCGCGGCCCCGGCGGCGAGCTCCGGTGACTCCGATTCCGTTCTGGTGAATGTGGTAGCCCCAAGAAGAAATAGGCCTGTCAATGAGCAATAAGGGACCAAGGCGAACTCAAAACAAAAGAAAACAAGGAACAAGCCTTACTGGAACGGCTGGCAACGGCGAGGTGGCTTACGGCGGCGTTCTGTCGGCCGCGGAGAAGGAAAAGTATGGTACCGAGGCTTCAGCTAGCAATAAGGCGTCTCAAGCGGCTCAATCGATTCGCAAGCATGTGGTGTAGCTAGAAACTAGATGGAGCGGGTGATGGTGGAGCAGCGGCGGCGAATCTCGTCGGCGACCGTGGGGTTCACGAAGACGGCAATGGAGAAGATGGCGGTCGGCTGCGGCTTATATAGGGCAGAGGAGAGGTTCTCGGCAGGCTCGGGACGCGTAGAGGACCCCCACGGACCCAGCCACGCCGGTGACACGCGGCCAGCCAGCCCCGGACATCGCTGGCGGCCGCCGCGCGCACGCGGCCTGCACCCAAGCAGGGGCAGAGCCGGTCCCCCTCTGTTGAACACTGTAGCAGCATAAGCCTTCCCTTTTGGTTTTTGCAAAATTACTTTTTGTTTTGTGTAAGAACCTGTAAAATTTCCCAAATACAAGTTGTATAAAATCTTGTGCTGAACAACTTTAGTTTTGGAACCATATTCAAATTTTGAGTGGATTTTGAATGATTCAAAATGGGGTAAATGTGGGTTTTAAAATTAAATTCTAATTCATTCAATTTCTCAAGATTCTTCTGTATAAGTTGAAAATATACGAAAATAAAAGTTGTTCTACTTGGCAAACCCTATAACCTTTATTAAGGGAGTTTTGTCAGATTCTAAATAATTTTTGAAAGGCCATTTCAAATTTGAATTCATAAACACCAATTTGAGTTTTATTTGAAATTTTATCCAATAACTTGAAAATCCCCAAATACAAAAGTTGTTCCATTTGAAAATATTTTTAACTTTAATTAAAGTGGTTTAGTCATATTCTTGATAATTTTTAAAGAAACATTTCAAATTCAAATTTGAAATCACTGTTTTAAGTTTAATTTGGATTTCCACTCTATAACTTCAAAATCTCCAAAAATGAAAGTTATTCTATTTGAAAAGATCTACAACTTCTATTAAGATATTTTCCTTAGATTCCATATAGTTTTTGAATTTGTATTTCAATTTAAACGTTAAAGCATAGATTAGGGTTTTATTTGAAATTACTTTTAGTAATTTCAAATTTGTCCAAAATAGAAAGTTTCTCAACTTTTCAAGATGTACAACTTTCATTCAAGTCCCAACACCTAATTCCTGTTGGTTTTTGAATTAGGGTTTTGAATCCGTTTTAGGGTTTATAAATATTTTCCTTTGAATTTCTTTAATTTATTTCAATCCAATACCCACACAAGCATTATCATAACAAGATCACTCTAAGGTACCTATGCACAATAATATGCAAGAATAAAATTTATTTTAGTTGATGCACATTAACGAGGTTAAATGCGGGATCTTTTGGATGCAATCATGATGACATGGCAAGTTTCAATTAATGTAACACCAGGGGCAATTGATAGCCGATTTGAGTTCGAGTTTCTCCCCTTGATAGTCGAGTACCTATCCTAAATGTGATCACACCTACTAGGTGTCTTGATCACCGAAAGAAAATCCTATTTGGTTATACCTTTACCTTCATGCTTTTCTTTCCACCTCTTTAAGTCCTCTTCTTTCTTTACTTGATCATCTTCACTTCTTTGCATCAAGTCCATGGATGAGCACTTGTGGTAATCACCTACATCATTTCTAGCTCCACCCCATGGTTATGACTACCTACTTAGCCATCACTTCAAGCACATAGGTTAGTCTTTAGGGTGTCATCAATTATCAAAACCAAACTAGGGCTTTCAGCTGGCCATGGGCGTGGGCGTGGGCGTGGGCGTGGCCTAGGAGGAGCTGAAGCCTTGTCGGAGAGCAGAGGAGGAGCAGGTGTTGACGGTGGATATACCATGAAAATCCACATTCAAACACCGTCAACAGGCCTCAGATTCAAGGGAAAATAAACATATCATGAACATATTTTATCAATAATTAGTTCCACTTGTACTCTTAAGCTTGTGAATGCAGGGAAGATGAAATGGAGCAGAAATAAACACTTGGAGCCCAATATCATGGTTCGGTCGAACCACATATTTGGAAACCAAGTCACCACACTTCAACAAATGACACAAGGGACCACATGGAAGAGAATTGAGCTTGAGGTGGGGCCATGCATGGTTTGGCCGAACCATGGATGGGGCCCACCTGGCTCTAATGACATGGCACGATCCTCGTGACACTCCACCCAGCTCACTTCATCCATCAGATCAACATGTGTTTCCATTCAACGGTGGAGAAGCAAAGCACAAGGATCAAGGGGTAATTTAATGAGACAAACATGAAGTAAACGTGGAGCCACACTCCATGACAGGTGGGGACACCTTCTAGAATCCCCTGGCTGGGCCCACCTGCCATAGGGGGGTCGGCCGAACCCCCTTTGCCCAGCCAGGTCGGTTGGCCTCCACCGCCTTCCTGCATGATCTCCACGTGCTGGTTTGCTCACGGTCGTCCATCTTAAGGCGGTTCCAAGGCGGTTTATCCAAGGGTGGAGAGGCACGGAGCACACGGATCGCTGACATGTCACCTCTCCATCTTCTCTTATAAATAGAGGCTACCATCACCCTCTTCAACACACCCAAGATACACAAGAGCCACAAGAGACAAGAGAAGCTCCACTCTTTAGTAGTAGTAGTAGTATTAGTCTAATGTGGGAGTTAGAGTCGAGTCGAGCTACGCTCGGAGTCTCCGGAGTCGTCTGCTGGAGAGTCTGGTATAACTCTTGTACCTTTCCTTCTGTAAGACTTTACTTTTATCAATATATTATCTTTACTTTACTTTACTAAGTCCCTACTTAGTGCATTACTATTCTTTATAGTATTGTTGTGTTTTGTCTTAACTTATAGTTGAGTTATATTAGTTAGTGATCCTATAACCAGCTCACGTGTGTAGTTCATCGCCTGTCATAGGGTGTTTTAGTTGTTGGTATGCAACTAGAGTAGTAAGGCTTAGTGTAAGCATGGTGCTTAGACTAGATCTTGCCTTTGAATGCCACTTGTCGCACAGATTGTTTGTGGGTGCTAGCAGATGGTGACAGCCCTGTCTAGTCTTAGTATCCCTCCACGTGTTTTAGGCAAGTTCTTAAAAGGTAGGCTCCCATAAGAGAATAGCCGCTTCGGGTAGAGGTTATATCCCCTACACACCGGAAGTAAGATAGCTGTCTTAGTATAATTCATCCATTTGATAAGATAGTTCACAAGAGTAAAGTAAGTGTCATAGGAGTCTTATACTCGCTCGTTGTCCAACCACCTAGGTATACTCTACTAGTTATGTTTAGTTATTTTAAATCCTTGTCGTGTCTTGGTGTCATTACCCTTTCCTCTATATATATATCGATTTACCTCCCTATCACTAGTTGATACTTAGTTGCTATAAACTTAAGGATCTCTCTCTTTTTATTAATTATTCCTAGCAACCGCTTTCCCTTAGGATAAAAATAAATAATGATACCTTGAAATACTCCCGGGTGAAGTGCTACAGCGGTATATTTTGTGCGCTTGCGGAATTATCCAATAGACATAAGAAATACCCCCAGGCACTTCTGGCGCCGTTATCAGAGATAGCCTAACACCCTGTCTCTGGTGGTTGCGCTAAGAAGTGTCAACAGCAGGCCGAGGTCGATTTGGTCATTAATTTTTAGGTTTCTTAGCTATTGGAATGTTGGATTTTGGTCTTTAATTTGGACAAATTTTCTTGTTCGATTCGTCTATATTGAATTAATGGACAACTATCTTCAAATAAGATGTACCATCATGAATCCATGTTTAAATTTGCCATAGATTAGTTATTGATGTGCGTCCTTGCGATGTCATTAAGAAATTGTGTTTGCGACGTGCCCCAACTAATTTTTTGTTCGAGCTCCACCACTGATACCCAGCCTTGCCGAGTGAGGATAGTAGGGGAGTGAATGCGTTTGGTTGTTCTGCTAGTTGTCTCGATTTTCGTGTAAACAATGCCACAGTCAGAGAGGCCTCCTAGGCTCGCCCAAGCTGGCTAGTTTCTTGTTTCCTGCACCACGAGCAAGGCTAGGGTCAGGCAAGGCAAACCAGCCAAACGTCCCCTTTTAGTCTCTCGTCCTCCTGGCTCCTGGCCTCTTTCCTCCCCTCGTCCTCGTCCCGACAGCCAGATCGTGGTGACGGCCACTTCGGGGACGTTTGGATGTCTTGCCTTGTTTTCTCGCCTACCCCGGCTCGGCAAAGCCAGTTTTGCTAGCAAAGGCTAGCTAGATTGGCGCTCCGGCAAAAGCAAGTAAAAATCTTGAAAGCGCAGGAACCAAGGTAAGCAGCAAAGAAACCACGCTGTGGACTTTGCCTAGCCAGGCAAAGCAAGGCCTATCAAGGAATCCAAACATCGTTTATAGTAGCTGTTGGTTTGTTCAGTTTTTCAGTTTTCCTTGTGAACCGGTTATGCAATGTTCTGTTTTGATGGATTTAAGCAACTATTGAAGACTGGCATATGCTTCGGGCGCACATGCAGCCCAGCACTAGGCTATCGAACCAGCAAGTTATCCTCATCAACAATACCTGAAGACGATAATCGCTTCTACTTGGGCCCCCATATCTATGTGAGTATTATTGTTGTTTGCCTTCTTGTTTTAATTGAGCACCGCGTATTTTTCTGCAGCACATAATGGTTACTTGGTCTCTGACTGCTAAATTAGTGCAAAAAAATAGAAGTAGTGGGCATTAATTTTCTAGATTTTGACACTAGGTCTGACGACTTGTGATAGAAGCATTGTGACATGGAGTCTCGGCCTCTTTTATCTATTCTTGTTTTTAGAAGCAAATGGGTGTATTTGGTCCTCAATTCCTTTCTATTTATCATACCAGTACCACTATATTAGACCACCCTGCAATGTACTTACTGCTCAGATCACAGACTGTATTTTGTCTTAATTTTTTTTTCACAGCTATTTCTTTCACTGCATTACAGAATTGTTGTTGCAGCCATCTTCATTTATAACTTTTTTGCGGAAGATTTCTCTGTTAGTCCTGTAGTATAAACTAGAACCCTAATCCACTGTAGTTGGTACTGGATATATATCTCATATTGTTTTGTTTGTCCAGAACCATTTCACCTGGAGGGTCCATGGAACCCCGTGTCAGTATCAGGATTCAGGAAGGACACAAAAGTTAAGGACCTGTTTGGAACGCAGGAATTTCACAGGAATCAGTTCAATTCCCGCAGGAATGAGAGAAAAATCCTCCATTCCAAACGGGGCCCAAGTGGGCAATTATCAGCTCTGGAACTTCAAGCGTGGGATGGAATTGAACATTAGCAATGTCACGAGTGGTCCACACAAAGTCATCTTCAGTATGGCTGAAACAGAGATGTACTATTTGACCGTGAGATGCGGTGAGGACTGGGTAAGGCTTGCAATGGATGGCCGTGAGGGCTGGTGTTACGGCTTCGCTTCACCAACAAAAACGGCACCTTTGAGTTTCAGCACAAGGCTTACCACTCTTAGAAGTACTCAAAGGACTCCGTGATTTTGAATGGGTGTTACACTTGCTATGGCAATGGAAACACCGGTGGCGGAGCCAGTGGGTGGCACGGGTATGGTGCGGCATACCCTGGCTGAGACAAGTTTTAGGGGCGAACCTCATCGCGGCGAACGTCTCTTCCTCCTAGCAGGTCTCAATGGCATGGCGGCGGTGTCCTTATAAATCGCGAGCAAAACGCAAAGGAGAAAGGGAACAGTGAACATTCGACACACGTTTTAGCCTCTTAGCTTATCGCCTCCATCTGAACAAAAAATGGGCCACGTAACATTTAATGTCACATGAGATACAACCTAAGAACGTAGGCCAGTAGATGCCAGTGTTGCAGCGACATGCACGTAGATTTGCTGATGTTTTTTTATTACCGATAACATTTCCTACGTATACATATGACACTCATTAATGATCAACAATTAATAGCAACGACGACAAACTTGCTCAATAGATAGAAAAAAATTATAAATGGTTATTGTATATCAATTATCATTAACTAATATTAGATTTCATCATTTCTTGAAAGTATACTTTAA
This sequence comes from Eremochloa ophiuroides, assembly GCA_038502445.1. NCBI lineage: Eukaryota > Viridiplantae > Streptophyta > Magnoliopsida > Poales > Poaceae > Eremochloa > Eremochloa ophiuroides. Next base: position 71,308,260 of record JAHLJS010000005.1, read on the forward strand.
CTACATTATTACTATTTGATGTTCTATATACTTCATCACACATATTTTTGTGGTACAAAGAGTTCGCCATAGGTAAATTTTTGTTGGATCCGTCACATCACTAGATACAAGCGAAGGAAAGCTGCTGTGAGGCCACTTGTTGGGGTAGTATTATGTATTAGGGACCTCCACACTAGTGCTTGTAGGGCCAATTACGTGACTTGGAGCTTTGCAAAATAATATTCAGAACATATTTGTAGCCTCTAGGGGTTTTTTTTAAATATAAGATCCATCAAGAGAAATGATAAAAATCTCTCCTCCCACCTTCTCTATAAAAGAGAAGGAGGGAAGGCGGAGAGGAAGGCTTTTCAATGATTAGTTTGGCTCTTTACCTTCTGCTCTCTTTCACAACTTCATTTCTTTTGTGCAAACCAACGCTACACATTTTATTTGCTTAATTAAGAGGCCAGGGTAATACGCTATAGGTTACAACAATATAGTTTCTTTCCATTTAAATAATATTATTTGTTTATCTAAATTAAATTTAGACATTCACGTAGCACTGAATATATAACTCATTACGTTGTTATATGTAAAATCAAATAGATTTTCCTTATGTTAGTAGTTAAATAGTACAAATTTAAAGATTATGGTCTTCTGTTTGGAGTACTTGTTACAAAGTTGGAAATTCACAAGGGTGTCAACTGTCAAGCTATTCTTAGGGTACAACGAAGAGATTTCACTGCCCCAAGAGGTGCGCAAGGCTTGTGTAACCTTATTGTTCTACGGACCAGAAAGCTAAAAGTTGTATGTGGATTATGCAGCTAAACTATCGCTTCTCATAGAGTCAATAGGGACTCTTCTTCTTTCTCTGGGTGCCAAATTCCATAAGTGGAGCAGTGGGTGAGCAACACTACGGACTACCTATTCCCATCTTCTAGTTAACAGATTCATGAACTTACGAGATATCAAATCCACAGATTACTATATGGATCATATTGCAATGGTCAGTATGGGAGCAGACCGTGTATCCGCAGGCGATCTCAAACGAATCGGGTAGGTCTCCCTTGATTACAGCATATATAGAAGCTTGACAAGGAACAACAACTCAGCAGATTTTTCGTCCCACAGCTCTTGTCCGACGACTTGATTCAGTTATTGACTCAGCTTGTTGTATAACTTATGTTATATACTGAATTGTTGTATAACTTATGTCATATACTAAATTGTTGTATAACTTATGTCATATATTAATATGAATGTTGTTTTGACTAGTTTGCTTTATTTGTGCACCTAAAGAAAATCCTTTTATCAATGTCGATTCTTAAGAAGCGATAGGAAACAGGGAAGTTTGTTTGAGTTTGTGAGCAACATCATTGTAAGTTATGCCCTCCGATGGTAACTATATCCATTTTGGTGTAATGAGCAATTCCATGACTCTTGCTAACTATATCCATTTTGGTGTATTGAGCAATTCCATGACTCTTGCTTCATGAATGTGATCCCTCTAGTGAATTAAAATATGGTGACATATGATTGTTACCCTCGGTTTTATCTGTGTGGACGACAATCCTTACTTGGCGCACCTCTGAACCATGAGGAAGTCACTGAAACGTGGATGAACCAAGCAACCTAAATAAACGGAAATTGCAGTGCCACCTCGTTTAAATAAACGACGAGAATGTTGGATCTGAAATGTTTTTATCACTGTTTGTATCAAAGATAGAAATTGCACCTCATCGCTCCAAACATGCAAAGAAATTTGTTTATTACTCATCGCTGTATTCCCCATCCAAAATAATATGTTCAAATTCCTCAAATTCCACCAAGACCTTTGAAGAATTTTCACTCTAGCAAACCAGATTTGCCCGTAATGACATGATGGTAGCAAGCTAGTAATTAGTAATTGTACCTCAAGAAACAATGGCAAGCCAAAATCTCATGCATGTAGCGTAGTGTATACACACCATGAATCAGCATAATTATACTCCCGAAAGCCAGATTTCTCTCTCATCACCTAGCTATTGTGACTAGTGTGTGAAGTTACATTGGCAACGCGTCAACACCTAGTTGATTCACTGATGATTTATATACATAGTGAAACCATAATTTAGCATCGAAAGGTCATCTAGGGTTCGCATCTGCAGGTCTCTTCTGCATCAGGGTTTTATGCCATAGCACCTCATACCACACCATCCACTGAAAAGTGGACCACTTCCTTATTTACATGTTCTCTAGGCATTCCTTCGCCTCCTAAGCAAAGTGACTGTATGGCGCGTTCCGACAAACCGTTGCAACTAAGATTAAGCACCTTCAACTGCTTTGCTGAAATATAGGCCTCCACCAGATCTTCAATAATCTGACAAGAAGAGTAAGAGTTTTTGCGATGAACTTGCACAACTCTTAGGCATCATCTGCTTCATCTTCACTATCTGGAACCTACATGTTAACATGTTCGCAAAATCTATGTTCCCCGAGGTCTACATCATTCATTTTTTCAGGGTTAATACATTGTTTTTGCTCAGCAGTTGTTGATACTGCGTGCATGTCTTCATCACACTTTATTGTTCTCTCCAACGCCACGTTCATGTTCTTAGACATGTGCAGCTCCTCTAATGAGCTATTTTATGGAAGTAGAAGATTATGTTAACTTAATGTAGAGACTGATGTTCAACAAAAAAAAAAATTCACCTGATAATGATTGAATAATACGAACAATTCCAGCAAGTCCAAGATTGCATTTGACGAGGGTGAGAGATCTAAGACTGCATTGGGGATTTACAAGCATTCCCTGTATAACATCACATCCCTGTGTAATATAATGTAACACAACAGATCATTGCTACTGAAATATGGGGATACATGTTGCCAAAGCATATGAGAGTAGGAATTAAACCTCCAGGTTAATTGGATTTCCTTCAAGGTTAACTCAAGAATATTGATCTGAGAGAGGTTTTTACAGATTTGTGTGAAATCAAGAGTTGTAAACCCACAATTAGACAACTCCAACCTTAGCAATTCTTGAGATCTACAAGACAATGCCTCAGTAAGCCTAATTATCTCCACCTGCATAAAGAGCAGCACCAGATGAGATGACATATTGCTTGTCTGCAGGCTGCAAACACTTACGAGAGATGGAACGCAAAGCCTTTCCTTTTTTCTAAAACACAAGGCCTTTCTTTTTAACGAAAGAAATTTACTCTGTTCGGCTGGCTGGTAATGTACGGCTGACTGGTTGATTGTTCTGAGAGAAAAACACTGCTAAATGGCTGGCTGGCTGGGACCAGCCAGCCGAACAGAGCCATTGTAAAGCAAATTACCGGTCCAATGGAAGTTCCACCTAGCAGAAGCCCTGATTGGCACGAGGATTGTTCAAGGAGGCACAGCTTGTCAACCATTAACTTATTCGGTTTTATAATAGTCAAGCTTAGTTCTGAAAACTTGAAAACTTGCAACGACAACATGCATGGCTGGTCTATATTTGGTAACACTTAAGTATCTATGAACATATATGGACAGTTTCTGCTAACCTTGTGAGAGACGCAGGTTTGGATTTCTCTTTCCTGTCGAGGGTACAGAATTTTTGAGCGTTTGCAAATGGACATTGCTAATAATAGAATAATATAATATAATAATAATAGAATTGCTTAACCACGAATAAATCGCTGCTCTGCAACTGTTTGGCACTGTTTAGCCTGGGGCCTCCGGCCGTCTTCGCCTTTTTTTTGCGCCACGTGGTCCAGCTGCCTCCTCCGGTTAAAACATCTGACTCCCCTGATTAAAACGTCGTCTCCTCGTGTTAATCTCTACATCTACAGCTAAAAAGACCCGACAGTATCGTCTCCGCAAGTTTCAAAAAAAAGTATCGTCTCCGCACACCCCCGTCGCTCTGCCCGGAGCTACGAGTCGCACGAACCAAAATGGACGCCTGACTACCTGGAAACCGTCGCGCAGACGTTCCCCGCCACGACCGCCTGCCCACCCCACCCCGCCTGCTCTCCCCGACGCCACGACCTGCTCCCTGCCTCGAAGCCACGCCACGCCACAACCGCCCGCGACCGCCGGCACGCCACGGGTCCGCATCCCGCTTGCCCACCCCGCCGCCACGAACGCCTGCCCGCCCCACGCCGCGAGTTGCCGACCGCCTCCCGGCGGCACGAAGAAGCCCCACCGAGGAGCAACCCGGCACGAAGAAGCCCAGGAAGAAGCCCCGCCGCGCCCGCCGGCGCGCTCGGCCACAGCAACCGCCGGGTCTTTTAGCGCCGAGGAGCAACGAAGAAGCCTTGCCGCGGTGACCGACGCCTGCTCCGGACCCAGCTCTGCCCGGCGCCGCCTGCTACCGCCGCCACGACCGCACCGGCGCCCAGCTGCCGGCCCAACGCCGCGGCAACCGCACGCCTCCCCGCCCCGACGCCCTGTGGCGGAGCTTGATTGGAAAATAAGAGGGGGGGGGGGGGGGGCAATAGCACTAATTTCTTACTTAACGTGCATGATTATTGATTTCAAACACCACTTTAATAACCAATTAATGGAGCTTTCAATAAGCAAGGAGGGGCCATGGCCCTCCTTGGCCTGCATGTAGCTCCACCAGTGCCGACGCCCCAACCGCATGCCTTGGGTATAAAAAGTGGTGTTTGATAACTTTCAGGCTGACATCAATGAAAAATCGATGGTATAAAAAGTTACTCACTTTACAAATACTCTGAAATTTGAAGGCTGGCAATAGCCAAATCAAGCATTATAAATTAGTAGCACTGAATTGGATTAGTTTCTGAATGATTGAATAATTATTAGTGTGTTATTAGATCAAACAACACTTGAGTAATTATTAGTGTGTTACTGATAAGTTTCAAGCACAAGTGTTGGACAGCATGCAGCACCGGCGATTAGATCATTGGTTGACATGCAGCAACAGGCAGGCATTAGGATTGCATTAGGAGCCAATAAGAGCATCTCCAAGAGTTTGCCAAATTCTACTTAGCAAATCACACCCGAAATGATATGCGAAGTAAAAAAATAGTCCATCTCCAAGAGTTTAGTATTTTTGACTTGGTAAAATAAAAAGCCCCGCTAACAAAACCAAAAAGCCCGCTAAGAGAACGAAGAGCCCCGCTAACAAACGAAGAGCCCCGTTTAGCGAACGAAGAGCCCTGGCTGCCAAGCCGTATACGCACGTGCATATTTGAGCGCGCGGAGGGAAGATATGTCAAGTTGCTATTGATGCCAAGTTGTTTTGCCAAACTGTTGGAGGTTATTTTTTCTTGTTTTACCAAAATTATATGGATGCCAAGTTGAGATGGCAAATACTTGAAGATGCTCTAATATGTAGTTCCTGTGACAACAACCGAAAAATCATATGCTGCAATATCTCTTCTCTAAGCCCTCGAGAACTTTTTTATGGATTTGTTATTGTGTCGTTAAGGCTATATAAGTGGATGCTTTCATTATGGTTGTATGGTCTAATTCTAATAAACCTGACCATGGGTCCATGGGTCAGGACTGCTCCTGCAGTTCCTAATGCATGACGTGAATACCTCTCTCTTGCTAGATCTTGCGATGTTATTTTGTTTTTCTTCTTGTTTGCACCCGAGTCTGGACAAGTCGGCAAAACCGGCTTGGCCGGGTTGGTGACCCGGCCTGGCCGGGTTTGGCTCCTGCGCCGACTTGTGGCAAGCTGTCACGTGGCGCCCCGAGAGGCCCCGTGAAAACCGGCTTGGCCGGGTTTGGACCCGGCTTGGCCGGGTTTGGTAGAGTCCGAGCCGATTAAGAGATCTAATCGGTTTTTGGTAGTTTTTGGACGTGGGAAACTTGGAGACTTGCCTAGATACGTGTTTTCTAGTGGGATAAGACCACCCCCCTCTATATATATGAGAGGATCATGGCCGATTGAGATCTTAACCATCCAATCGTCAAAACACATCTACAAAGTAGATTCTCGCGGTGGTTCATCTCTATTCTGCTGTTCGGCTTGACTCTCCGCGAGTTTAGTCGGCGTTCTAGGTGATCTCCGCGATCCCTAGGGCAACCTCTACGTGCATCTCTCCGACGGATCTTTCCGAGGGGTGTTCGGGAGTTTCCGGCGAAGGACGGGCGCTACATCGACCACCAAACGTCCTCTGCTGCTGAAGACGGTCGTCCCGACGACCAGAAGACCGGAATCCTAGCTTCCTCGGCGAACCCGAGGAAACCGGCCCAGCCGACTATCAAAGTCGGCCAGGCCGGGTAGGCGACTCGGCCGGATACTGAAACCGGCCAGGCCGGGTTTCGCGACTGTGCGATCTAGCACCTTGCTGTGTGTTGTCCTGTTTCGGCGTCAACACACTTTTTGGCGACTCCGCTGGGGAAGAAAGCTCAATCCCAGATCCAATCTACTAGCGGCATGGCGGCCGACGACAGGAAGAAGACCGACAAGAACATCAATGAAGACAATGTCGTCCGCCCCAAGACTATCGACGAGCTTCCTGAGGAGCTCCGGAAAAAGTTAGAGGCCAAGCTTGCTGCCGATACACAAGCCTTCCTGGATAGCTGTACTAAGGACCGGCGCAACAAGGTCACTCAAGTCTCTAAGCCTAACTTCGGCGACTCGTCTTCTTCATCTGGCGGAGGAGGTGGGAAGACCGAAGCGGAAAGGGCTACTAAGGAGGAGGAAAAGCTCAAGGCTAAGGTAAATAATGATGAGAACCCCTCCACTACTACCCATGATGGTCTTGCATATTTAGTTGAAGATATGGGTAAGCAAATTAAAATTTCTATTGATGCATCCGAAGCTAAAATCGGCAAGCGCATATCTAAAATTGAGGAAAAGTTAGTTGGTTTTTCAGATCCTGATAATCAACTTGAATTTGGTATGCCTTTCGATTTTTATGAAAATCAACCTGATTCTGCTATAGCTAGCCAACTTCAATCGGGTCCTTCGGCGCATGAAACCGATAGAACCGATCGCGGCATGGCTAACGCTTCAGCTCGGCAGGTGAATCCGACTAGGCCATCGGTGGGTCGTAACACTGTTTTACCTAATCCCCCGCCGTCACCTAGTCAGATTCCAGTGGCTAATAATGCAGTCACCGATTCCTCCAAAACTGATATAGACGCTATCGTAAATCGGTTTAAGGCTGAGATGACTAAATCCATTGAGAGGAATCTGGGGATAACCATTAAGCCTATTCAGAGCTCATACCAAAAACCATATCCTTCCACCTATGATGTTTTACGGGCACCGCTTGGGTGGAAGATGCCCAATTTCCAGAAATTTAATGGTGATGATAGTAAAACCACTATGGAGCATATTGGTATGTATCTGGCTCAGTTAGGAGAAGCTAGTGCTCATGATTACATGAAAATCAGATGTTTTCCTTTATCTTTGTCTGGTACAGCATTTGCATGGTTTTCTTCATTGCCACCATATTCAATTAGTACCTGGAATGATTTGGAGGAAAAATTCCATAACTATTTCTTTACTGGTGTTCAAGAAACCAAACTGTCACATCTCACATCGGTTCGTCAAGGGCGTGATTCCATACTTGATTATGCTAAATGTTTTAGGGACGTTAAGAACCGATGCTTTAATTTGAATATTTCTGATAGAGATTTGGCAGATTTATTTCTTAACGGTATGAACTCTAATATTAGAGAGAAATTAGAGCACTATGAATTCTATAGCATTAATCAATTATTGCAAAAGGCTATTGCTGTAGAATCTCGTTTAGCAAGTGAATCCAAAAAATCTTATCGGACCCATGTGTTGGAATGCTCTGACAACGAGGACGATGAGAATTTGGAGTGTAACTCTGCTGAATTTGTTTGGTCTCCAAATAAAAGGGGAATTTCTTGCCCATCTCTGAAACCGATTTCTAAAAATCGGCAGGATGAAATTAAATTTACTTTTGATGTTTCTAAATGTGATCGGATCTTTGATGAATTGCTTAGAACCGGTAACATTAGAATTACTCATACCTTGCTGTCTAGTGAAGAATTAAAAAAAACGGGCGTATTGCAAATTTCATAATTCTTCTAGTCATGCTACTAATGATTGCAACTATTTTCGTCGACAGATACAATCGGCCCTCAACGAAGGACGATTGAACTTACCTGAGATGATGGTTGACAAAGTGCCTTTTCCGATGAATGTCATCGAGAAAGGGGAGCCCGCTATTTTGATTCGTCCAGAGCAAGCCGATACCACACAAGGCAAGAACGTGATTATCGGTGAACCACGGGAGGCACCGAAACAAGTTTCGGGGCGTCAAGTGGTGCTTGAGAAGGATGAAGACGGCAAGACGAAGTTGACAATCTCTGCAGGGTCGTCACAGTACTTATCTCGGCAGCGGCGCTGGGAGGCCACGGCGGCACAGCAGAGGCCGGCCAGGCCGGTTCCAGGAACCGGCCCAGCCGGGAACACGGCCCAGCCGGCTACAGAAGCCGGCCAGGCCGGTTCTGGCGCTAACCCGGCCAGGCCGGGTACAGTAGCCGGCTCGGCCGGTTTTGCCGGTGGTGGCGGCCCTTCTTCCTCTGCTGCTCCCAGGGCCACCGGCGCTGGTAGTGCCCAGGTGATCAGGATGTTCGTCCGTCCAGAAATTGGCACTTGGAAGATGAACGCAAGTTCAAACAAGGGGAAGGTCGTTCCAAAGAAGCTTTGCACGTTTGACCGGCTCATGGAAAAGTACCGGCAAGAAAAGGTCGATTCCCAGAATCGGCCTATAAAAAAAAGAGAGGCTACACCGCCAAAGTGAGATGAGCAACCAAAGAAGATGACGGTGGTTCCGGCAGCGTCGCCATCGCAGGAGGTTGCTCGCCCTCGCGTCTCTCGTTGGGGTCCCCCGCCTCCACCTCAACCGCATTGGGGCCCCAACGGGGTGTTCGTGCCATATCCCTTCCTCATGCAGCAGCAGTCGATGAACGGAGCGTCTTCATCATCGGTGTTTAGCCGATTGGACTACGGTCAATCAGGCTACGGCGGCCAAGGGGCGTCACTCCCGCCGCCGCCAGCGAGGTTGGTGATTGGTGATGGAAGAGAGAAGGCTCCACCGCGACAAGTCTATGTGCCTAAGAGGGTCGTGGAGTCTCCCATTGTTCCTATTGTTCCTTCTGCACCGCCGCCGAAGGAAGCACCTTCGGCAATAATTCTTATCGGCTCTCAAGAGATGCCTATCGCTGACAACGATGAGCCGATGAGGATTGAGGAGCCATCATCCACCTGCTCCGGAGGTCGCCGCTAAGGTTGTGGAGAAGAAGCCGATTGATTCAAAATATTTGCAACCGAAGTGGTGCCCACCGGGATTGACCAAGACACAGCGGCGGAAGTTACAGCGAGCGCGCCAAACGCAGCAAAAGCGGGAGAAGTTGGAAAAAATGAGAGAGGAGGTCTTCAATGCTGCACACCCAATTTTTCCGCAAACTCAGAAAGGAAGTGATCCGGCGTGCTTCCCAAAATCTGCAGAGAAGGTTGCTGGGCAGAAAGATCTGCCAGAAGCGAAGCCTGCACAGGTCGCAGAAACCGGCCAGGCCGGGTCAGAGCCGGCCCAGCCGGGTTTCTCAGGAACCGGCCAGGCCGGGTCTGCCTGAAGCCGGCCAGGCCGGGTCAGACCCGGCTAGGCCGGGTTTTGCGGCTTCGTCTCCCACCGCTGCCACCGACGCCGGTTTACTGGAATCGGCTGTTGCTGCTGTTTCTTCTGTTGTTGCAGGTTCTGGTGACGCAGAAGATGAGGAGATGGTCGATTATGAGCCGACGCCGCTACGCGCCGAACTTAATGTCGTTTACCTGTCTTCCGATTACTATGTAATCGATGAAGATGAAGGTTCAGCAACGGCTCAGTTTTGCTTCGCCTCCGAGGATGCCGTCTTCAAGAAGCCGGAGGATTCCATCAACCACCTTCGGCCGCTCCATATCAAGGGGCATATCAACGGCACGCCGGCTCATCATATGTTGGTGGATAGCGGCGCGATTGTCAATCTAATGCCGCATTCACTCTACAAGAAGCTCGGCGACACGGAGGGGGAGCTAGTGAAGACCAACATGACGATCACCGGAGTTGGAGGCGGCGAGCCAATTCCAGCTTTGGGCGTAGCGACGATGGAGTTGACCGTCGGTAGCAAAACGTTGGCAACTGCGTTCTTCGTCGCCGAGGTACAAGGTAGCTATAATCTCATCCTTGGTCGCGATTGGATTCATGCCAATCGTTGCGTTCCATCCAGTTTGCACCAAACTTTAATTCAATGGGTGGGGGATCAAGTTGAGGTTATTCATGCTGATTCATCGGCCTCCATTGCTACGGCTGATGCTCCTTCGCTCGGGGGGCACGATGGTATTGCTTGCTTATCTGGTCATGACTTGTCTGGCGTTGAGTTTATTAGCGTCACTAAGGAAGGATTTGTACCTGTGTCATTGAAGCCGATTGATAATCGGCTCAATATCATCGTGTAATTAATTTTTTGCAATGGATGCTAATGTTGAATGGTTGAAACATCGTGTGGATCAATATCGGGCTTCTATGACCGATGTCTGTGAAACAATTGATGACTTTGATGAGCTCAATAAGTTGGGCCAAGGTTTCACGTCGGCCGACCCATTGGAAGAAGTTGACATTGGGGATGGTTCTACACCAAGGCCGACGTTCATTAATAAAAATTTGAAAGCCGATTATAAAGCTGAATTAATCGCGCTTTTAAAAGAATATGCTGATTGCTTTGCATGGAGTTATAATGAGATGCCCGGATTGAGCCGAGAGCTTGTTGAGCATCGGCTTCCCATTAAACCTGGATTCCGGCCTCATAAGCAACGTCCTCGCTTCTTTCATGCTAAAATTTACGACCGCATTAAAGAAGAAATTAATCGGTTGTTGGAAGCGGGATTTATTCGCCCATGTAGGTATGCGAAGTGGATCTCTAATATTGTGCCTGTTGAAAAGAAGGGATCGGGCAAGATTAGAGTTTGCATTGATTTTAGAGATTTGAATAGAGCTACTCCAAAAGATGAATATCCCATGCCTATTGCCGATATGCTTATTAATGATGCTTCAGGACATAAAATTCTTAGCTTTCTTGATGGTAACGCTGGTTACAATCAAATATTTATGGCCGAAGAGGACACGTCTAAAACGGCCTTTGTTTGTCCTGGGTTTATTGGATTATTTGAGTGGATTGTCATGACATTTGGATTGAAAAATACCGGTGCTACCTATCAACGTGCTATGAACTTAATCTTTCATGATTTAATTGGCGTGATCATGGAAGTATATATTGATGATATTGTGATCAAATCGGCTGCCAATAATTCTCACTTGGCCGATTTGCGTCTTGCTTTTGAAAGGATGCGCCGGTATGGTTTAAAGATGAATCCGCTTAAATGTGCTTTTGGTGTATCGGCGGACAAGTTCTTGGGATTTATTATTCATGAGAAGGGCATAGAAGTTGATCCCAAGAGAATAGAGAGTATCAAGCAAGTTCAAGCGCCTGCATGTAAAAAAGACTTGCAAAAGTTTCTGGGAAAGGTGAACTACTTGAGAAGATTTATTGCTAACTTGTCCGGGAAAGTTATTCCTTTCACCCCCATATTGAGATTGAAAGATGAGAGTGAGTTTGCTTGGGGGGCAAAGCAACAAGAGGCATTTGAGAAGATCAAGGAATACTTGTCGAAGCCACCGGTTCTTCGTGCTCCAAGAAGAGGAGTTCCTTTTAAATTATATATTGCTGCCGAAGAAAAAATAATTGGTGCGGTTTTGACTCAAGAGGATGATGGCAAGGAGTATGTTATTGCTTATATTGGTCGTCGTCTTCTTGATCCCGAGACAAGGTATGCCTATATTGAAAAATTATGCTTATTATTATACTTTGCTTGTACTAAGATGAGACATTACTTGTTAGCTAGTACATGCATTGTTGCTTGCCAGGCCGATGTAATTAAACATATGTTATATCGGCCAATCCTTAGTGGAAGGATCGGTAAATGGGCATATGCATTGGTTGAATATGACTTGACTTTTGAGCCTTTGAGAGCCATGAAAGGTCAAGTTCTTGCTGATTTTATTGTTGAGCATGCAATTGATTTAGGAGATGAGATCAATTATATAACTTTTACTCCATGGAAACTTTATTTTGATGGATCGGTTTGCAAACAAGGCCAAGGTGTTGGTATTGTTATTATTTCACCACATGGTGCTGAGATGGACGTGTCAAACCGATTAGAAAATTATTGCACTAATAATCAAGCCGAATATTTAGCTCTTTATTGCGGTTTGGAGATGTTGAATTCCATTGGAGTAAGACATGTTGAGGCTTATGGCGATTCTTTATTAGTGGTGCAACAAGTTTCTGGTGAATGCCAATGTTTAGGGGAATCACTTAATGCTCATCTTGATACTTGTCTTGATTTAATTGCATCTTTCGCCGAATTTAAAATTCGGCACATACCGAGACATGAAAATTTAAGAGCCAACATGTTAGCTCAGCGAGCATCAGGCTTTGACGTCGGAGGGCGTAAAGATTTAAGGCCGGTGCAAAGTATCTTTTCTGGTTTCTGTGCAGGCACGTGGAAACCGGCCCAGCCGGGTCTGGGAGTCGTCTAGGCCGGCTCTGGACCAAAGCCGGCTAGGCCGGGTGCAGAAGGCGGCCAGGCCGTTTCTGGCCAGGAACCGGCCAGGCCGGGTGTTGAAGCCGGCTCGGCCGGATATTGCGGATTTGATCCAAATCGGCCAGAATTGTGCCAAGTTGACGGGCAGGACCGATTTGGAGGATTGGAGGACTCCCTTGTTAAATTTTCTGCGAGATCCTAGCACTAAAGCCGATAAAAGTATTCGGCGGATTGCGTTTAAGTTCACTTTGCATAATGATGAGCTTTATCGGAGGACCGCCGATGATTTGTTGCTCAAGTGCTTAGGACCTGATGAAGCTAAAGTGGCTATGGGGGAAGTCCATGAAGGTGTTTGTGGTACGCATCAATCGGCTCCTAAGATGAAATGGCTTTTGAGAAGGGCTGGTTTTTATTGGCCTACTATGATAGCCGATTGTTTTCGCTACTACAAAGGATGCGAGAAGTGCCAACGGTTTGGTAATATTCAGTTAGTGCCTGCTGCAATGCTTCATCCTATAATCAAATCGTGGCATTTTCGTGGTTGGGGACTAGACTTCATTGGCCAAATTCATCCCCCTTCTTCAAAGGGTCATTGCTTCGTGTTAGTGGCCACAGATTATTTTACTAAGTGGACCGAAGCGGTGCCTTTGAAAAATATGACACATAAGGAGGTGATTGAGTTTGTGACTGAGCATATTATTCATAGATTCGGCATTCCTCAGACTTTGTCTACAGACCAGGGGAAATCTTTCATATCAAAAGAGGTGCGAGAATTTGCCGAATCATATAAGATTAAGTTGCTTAATTCATCTCCGTACTATGCTCAAGCTAATGGCCAGGCTGAGTCTAGTAACAAGACCTTGATCAAACTTATCAAGAAGAAGATAGAGGACAATCCAAGAAGGTGGCACGAGGTATTATCAGAGGCTCTGTGGGCTCATCGTATATCTCGTCATGGTGCTACAAAGGTTACTCCTTTTGAGATAGTATATGGACAGGAGGCTGTGTTACCCGTCGAGGTGAATTTAAATGCATATCGGCTCGCTAAGCAAAATGACTTGTCTGCCGTTATGTATCATGATTTGATGATGGATAATATTGACGAGGTGACTGACAAAAGATTAGCGGCTCTAAAGGAGATGGAAAAGGAAAAGGTCCGAGTTGCTAGATCTTATAACAAGAAAGTGAAGATCAAGTCGTTCCAAGTTGGGGAATTAGTGTGGAAGACCATACTACCAATTGGAACAAAGAGCAATAAGTTCGGCAAGTGGTCGCCTAGTTGGGAAGGTCCTTACAGAGTGATCAAGGTGATATTCGGAAATTCATATATGCTAGAGACGTTGCAAGGTGATCGTCTCCCAAGAGCAATTAACGGGAGGTATTTGAAAAAATACTTTCCAAGTGTTTGGCAAGAGGCCTAGGAGCTCTCCAAGCAATGGCCGATACATGTATCGCCCTTAGAATAAAATGGCCGATGTATGCATCGCCCTTAGTCACTAAACAGCCGTTGGGTTAAGTATCGTTGCTGCTTAGTTTTTTGTTTTCAGGTTCATATGCAGAGAATTCGCCTGAAAACAGGGGGGCATATGTTTGCACCCGAGTCTGGACAAGTCGGCAAAACCGGCTTGGCCGGGTTGGTGACCCGGCCTGGCCGGGTTTGGCTCCTGCGCCGACTTGTGGCAGGCTGTCACGTGGCGCCCCGAGAGGCCCCGTGAAAACCGGCTTGGCCGGGTTTGGACCCGGCTTGGCCGGGTTTGGTAGAGTCCGAACCGATTAAGAGATCTAATCGGTTTTTGGTAGTTTTTGGACGTGGGAAACTTAGAGACTTGCCTAGATACGTGTTTCCTACTGGGATAAGACCACCCCCCCTCTATATATATGAGAGGATCATGGCCGATTGAGATCTTAACCATTCAATCGTCAAAACACATCTACAAAGTAGATTCTCGCGGTGGTTCATCTCTATTCTGTTGTTCGGCTTGACTCTCCGCGAGTTTAGTCAGTGTTCTAGGTGATCTCCGTGACCCCTAGGGCAACCTCTACGTGCATCTCTCCGACGGATCTTTCCGAGGGGTGTTCGGGAGTTTCCGGCGAAGGACGGGCGCTACATCGACCACCAAACGTCCTCTGCTGCTGAAGACGGTCGTCCCGACGACCAGAAGACCGGAATCCTAGCTTCCTCGGCGAACCCGAGGAAACCGGCCCAGCCGACTATCAAAGTCGGCCAGGCCGGGTAGGCGGCTCGGCCGGATACTGAAACCGGCCAGGCCGGGTTTCGCGACTGTGCGATCTAGCACCTTGCTGTGTGTTGTCCCGTTTCGGCGTCAACACTTCTATTTACATGTTGCACGAATTTGATGTCAACTACAGAGTTTCTCTCAAATTTGTTTAATTACTGAAATCCTCGGTTGCTTGAATTTGCTCCAATTTCGTTTTATGAATTACACTGTTTAATTACTGAAATCCTCGGTTAGCTTATCTTGATGCGAATAACTTGATATAGCCCTGGAATGTGAGATTGCATCATCCCTGGAATCAGCCCCTTGCCCCTGGGTTTGACATCGCACGATCAGCTGATACCACATTTCTACATTCTAGCTGAATAGTTTTGGGCTGCTGAAAAGCAACAGTACTTGAACTTTTTGTGTATATAATAGCATTCACCAAGGTTTAAAAAACAGAGTATTCTATGATGGAAAATAAACTCAGTACTTTAAATGCCAAAATGTCCTGAACTCAGACTTGATATGTGGAATTAACAGAAATCATGAGCATCATTAGCCACAGTTTTGGCTCCTTTTTTCGATGGCTTGACTACAAATGAAACTCTCTTTGATGTCAAAGCTTTGTTTGATTCCTGTAGTATGTTTTTTTCTTTAGTTTTGATGACCCATCTGCGCTTTTAGGTACATCATTTCTCCTGGTGTACCATGAGGCCAAGCACTTGCTAATTGTATTGTATCAGAAAAGAGAGATGTCCACTCTCTCACAACATTGTCATGTAGTTTTTGCCGGCAGAGAGCCAGGGTTATGTACTGAATAATTCTTGGTGGCCTCGATATTGAAAGAAGATTTATTATTCAAGTTGCTGCTTCGAAAATAACTGCACAATGCAAACCTGAATACTGACATGGGTTGTGCATTGTCAAATGAAAATATGACATCTCTAAATTTCCATGTCATTTGATGCAGGGATTTTGTCTAGCGCTCTGAGAAATTAAACGGTGCTTGGAACTACAGGGAATCGAGCAATGGTTTGAAGGTTCTATTGAAATCTTGGATAGTTTCCCTTTTTTTTTTTTGTAAATCTCTATTATTGCAATGTCATTTCACTTTGTGTTAAGCCTTGCAATTCATTGAGGCAAAAAAAAATCGTTGAAGGCCTGTAGCTTTTTCGTTAGATTCTCTTTTTTTCAATTTGGCCTGCTGATATTCATCTCGTATATCCCTTGAAGCTTCTACATATTATATAGGAACTGTAACCTGAAATTCAAATTGATCTGTGCAATATTCATTATTTCCTCAAGCCCCAATCATGCAATATTTTTTTCTTGCGATTCTCACAATGGTAGCAGCAAATGATGGTCATTCAATAACCTCATGTTCAAATTATTCTGCCTACTTTGACATACCTGAATACCTGAATTTTTGTCCACCACCGGTGTCGACATACTACAGAGTACAATGGACGAAGATTTACTAAACCATATGGTGATTTCAGGTATTCATTCATGATATTTTCATGCTTTATGAGATGTCATTCATTCTTTTATGTGTGATGGTCAATTGCCAGTACTAACCTATGAGGAATCAACTAGCTGATTTGCTCCTGGATGTTATCATCAAATTTGAATGTTCCTTAGAATTTTCCTTTCTCTAGGAGTTTCCTAATTTTCTAAAATCACTATTAAAAGCCTCAAACTTTTAAAATGTTTTTGGTGACCTATTTTAGCTGACATTGTAATTTCATGACAATTGGAGCTGGATTAGGAATTGGGTTTGTTTTCTTGTTTATGTCAAATAGATCGAGCTGCAGATTTCTCTATTCAGTCTCCAGCAGCGCAGCTCGTGATCCCTCTGTTTTGTTTTTCAGTGTGTCAGTCTAGCAGCAGCTTAACTCTCCTTTCATTTGTTTTTCAGTGTGTCAGACAACAGCAGCTCAACTCTCCATTCATTTTCAGGTGTATAGTGCCAATCTACATGGAAGGGATATATTTTCTAGGTACATTGTTACTGTGTTGAAATTAATTGGTTGCTCTATCAGTTCCATTTGTTATTTGGGGCAAAACAAATAAAGGATGACAGTGGAAGATTTTTTGGATTGAAAATCCTGATAGTTAAATCTGCATGCTTTGATTTATATAAATAATCAATCACCTTTACCATGAAGCACAGATGTCTACATATATGAACTAGCAATGAAACAACTACAATATAGTGCCACTGCCATAGACAAGACAATGTCATGGCTTCCACCATCGTACTGATGGGTTTGCGACATAGCTTCAGAAGAATAGAAGTGGACAATTCAAGAACTCAGCTCGGTACTACTGTCTTCATTTTAAGCTATGTATACATGGCTTTGCTATTTGTGCATAAAAATAAGTATTGATTACTCCTAGCATTTGAGACGTGAGCCCATCATGCATGTAACTGTTTATTTCATCAACATATTGATTTCTTTGGCAAATGGCTCTTTTATCCACCGAGCTTCTATTTCTGTACCTGCGTTGTATGTCACTGTAGCCCTTGAACTTTCTTCATTGTAATATATACATCCATTCATGTGTGATCATGTTCCTGATGGCTTTGCTGAATGCAGCTGAACCCAAATACTCATGATAACGCCCAGCAATGACAGACTTGAGAACATGGAAATTTTTGTCTTCAACTTTTATCAAATATAATCATCTTTTCTTCCACAATTCCTTATGGTTATTTCAGTTATTGAACGAAGTGAGCAGCGAGGCATATCAGTGCAATTTCTATGATGATGCTGATTCCATTTAGGCATCACTTCTGATGCTGCAGATGCTTTATGTCTGATACAAGTGTCTACAACAAAAGGGTGAAGCACAATATGCATCACAAAAAATTATTTACTCTTTAGGATCAACTTAGCTTTTTGTGACTTGTATCAATACATCCCGAGTTCAGTTAAATACCACTTATTTAGTTGGAAAAATTCAGACATGGGGTTGATAAATTTTCGATTGCATTACCTAGATAAATCACCCTATGTGCATGGTTCTCGTAGCAACGCACGGGCATTTACCTAGTTGAAAGAAAAAAAACAAGCCTCGGCCTCGCCGCCTCCGCTAGGCAAACACCGTCGACGCCTCCGCCGCCTCTGCTTCCTTGCCTCTTCCTCTTCCATGCTCGCGCCGCCCACCGATGCAGTGTCCGGTCCTACCGGTGCCTTCCTCGCTCCTGTCCGTGCACGGATACGGCAACTGTCGCCGCCGGTGCCTGCGTGTCCGCATCAGGACGGAGAGGTGACACCGGCGACAGCAAGTCATGGCATACGCCGGCCAGGTGCAAAGGCTCCTGCTACTGGCTGCCCTCATCCTCATAATCTCCGCCGTGGTTCTTCAAGTCTACCTCACCAACGTCCTCGACCACCTCGCCGCTTAAGGTTCGTGTGCCCTCCTCCTCGATCTCGATCTGCCTTCTGACCTGACCGATCTCGACCTACATTCTTCTCCAACTCGATTAGTTTTTTCTACTATGGTTTCAGCAGATCGTGGCGTTCAGCTAGTGGGACTGGACGATGCTCTGTGTTCATGCGACTGATGGCACTCGGCAGGCCTAGGAGGCCCTGTCGTAGTGCTTCTTCTCCCCAATGGAAGAGGAAGAGGAACAACAGCCAATATGCCTAGCAGCCAGAAGGACCTGCTGTTGTTCTTCCGTACCCAACGACCAAGCCGCCCAGCCAGCCTTTCAATGTGTACATTGGGAATTTTACTGAGCTATAGTTCTTTTCTTTCTTCTTCGGCTTACAAAAATAGGTAGTATGCAAATTTATGTTCCTGTTATATTATATTTGCTGCCCTAAAAATCAATTAGATTGCAAGTGCTGTATCAATATGCCGAAAACAACAGCTCTTCTGCAACCATTATTTGTTCACAGTTTAATCCTGATAAAATAGATATCAATAACAAAATCTCATGCTTCCCTTTTGCAGATTGGGATAAAGGGACAGACACTTGGTTGCAAAACAAACCGCCCAAAGGTTTAGGCCCTTCAGGTACGCCACTGTTTCGGGCATTGTGAAATTTCAATTAGTACCTTATGTTAACTTTTTGATTGCATATATGCACATGCTTATTTATGTAGCCAGCAAATTTCGAAGCAACAGGTTTACTTAGATTACCATGATTACCAGTGTAATTTCTTTATGGCCCTCTTAGCCAAATGCGCTGCACGTGGCCCTCCAATTTGTGTTTACTCAATTTGCTTAAATTTAGGATGGACTTGCCTGTCTCTCCTGTAATTTAACTTTGCTTATATTATCTACAAATTTCTTATAGCCAAATGCATTTACGCAATTAGGTTCACATGTTGTGACGGAACCGCCTAAATCACCGGGCCCACGTGCATCATCATCGTCCCTAAGGACCTCCGGATACTGTACACGAGTTCCCTGTAACCTAGGTGGCCTGCCGGGTTTCCGAAACCCTGATTTCCCCGAGGATCTCATTGTAAAGGCCTTGCATGTATTACAACGGATTACACAAATAGTTTGAATCAGATTACAGAGTGAGAAAGTATTATATAGCCATAGGTTTACAAATATAAATTATATTATCCCGAACCAGTGTTTCGTAGTGGAGTAGCATTATACAACTAGACACCCTGCCCAAGGGTTATATCTTTACATACCTTCATCCATGCACGATCCGTCGACCGGCACGGTCCCACGTAGAATTGTTCACTCGACGCACCTACAACAGGGGGTTAACAAACCCTGAGTACATAGGGTACTCCGCAAGACTTACCCGACTAAAGAAAATGGGGAGAAGACTCAGGAATGCAGGCTGAGGGGAGTTAAGGTAAGGCTTTAGCAAGAGTCAAAGGATTTTGCAGAAAAGCAATACTAACCTATTTTCAATATTTTAACTCAATATTATTTTAATCATAATCCATGAGTCTCAGTTATCTCACATGTTTCCTTTCAATTTCAATTACTTATTCATTCTCAAAAACATCCTAGTTCCGAACCACTCTTCGCTGAATGGTCGAAGGATCAAGTCTCCATAACCAAGAAGCAATGACGGATTCGAATCGATTAATACCCAGCTGGGGATCCCTATCCACACTGCACATGTAGCACTTAAACTTGCATATACCAACCCCGTCTACCACGGCTTTTCCATCCCTGAACCGGTCCTGCGCCACCCGAGAGTACAGTACACCTCCAATCCGGGACTCTAACCCACGAGGGTACATGCTACTCTCGCCATCTCTCCACTCCCAGTGCGTGATCGTCGGTTCAAACAATAGAGCCACCGGAGTCAGGGCTTCCCGGAGTATGTGGCTAGTTGCGAAGTCTCGATCCAGCAGGCCTACAACGAATGGTCCCTAATTTCGTTTTCCGTTGGTGACCATGCATTGGGACTCTAACCCAAGTACAAGGTTATCCAACGGTTTCTAAATCCATGCTCTGTGACAGAACCTCCTAAGCTATATGGCCCACATGCACCTATCGTCGTCCCAAAGACCTCCGACAGCCGTGCAGGTGACCCGTATAACCTAAAAGGGTCTGCCTGGTTTACAAGTAAACCCGTTTCTTCCGAACAGGATCTTAATTGCGAAGAAATTGCAGAGTACAATATTTCATATAAATTTTACAACTCGGAGTACAAGAGCGGAAGACTTAAAATATTACATAGGATTACAAACCCGTGTTCTTAATTATACATTAAGTGCGATTATTACAAACCAAAATATGAGTAGTGGCAGTAGGTAAGTAGCTTATACAACACTTATATTACATAACATCCCTGCCCAGGGATCAAATACTCACTCACTATCACTATCTTCTTGGACCATTTCCTCGAACACTGTCATACAGCAAGGTCCAACACAGACCTTGGGTTGCTGATTGCCTGCAACATGGGGTTAACAAACCCTGAGTACGAGGGGTACTCCGCAAGACTTACCCGACTAAAAATTGGGAAGAAGACTCAGGAATGCAGGCTAAGGGGAATCAAGGAGAGGCTTTAGCAAGAATCAAAGAGTTTTGCAGAAAAGCTCTCTAAATTAGCTTAACATTTAATCTCAAGCTAGATTGTTTCATTCAGTTACCTCGTTATCAATACCCTTTCCCATATTTACGTAGTTCCGAACCACTCTTCGCTGTAAGTCAGTGGATCAAGTCTCCATTGACCGAGGAGCAACGACGATTCGAATCGATTAAGTACCCAGCTGGGGATCCCTATCCACACTGCATATGTAGCACTTAAGCTTGCATATACCAACCCCGCCTACCACGGCTTTTCCAAAACTTGAACCGGTCCTGCGCCACCCGAGAGCACAGTACTCCTCTCCTCTCCAGGCACGCCGGCCACGAGGGTACACGCTACTCTCGCCATCTCTCCACTCCCAGTGCGTGGTTGTCGGTTCACGTAAAGGAGCAACCGGAGTCAGAGGCTTTCCGTAGTATGTGGGTAGTTGCAAAGTCTCGATCCATCAGGCCAACAACGAATGGTCCCTAATGGATTCCATTTTGTTTTCTTAATAGACAGTCAGAGACACTACATTGAGACTCCTTTCTCAATGCAAGTCTACTGCCCTGTCAAACAATTATAATAGTTCATAGTAGTATACCCAAAGCATACAAAATATCTTTTTTTATAAAAGCTTAACTATTAAGCATGGCTAAGCATTTTATAAACATTTGCCTTTAAATCAGGTTTCACGGATAATATATCAAGACAGGTAAATGCAGCAAGTAGGTGACAATCAACTCCTATCAACCTAATGCAGTAATTTAACTCAAAGTGATAAAGATTTGTAAAACACAAGGAGGGGTTAATGCACCGGGGCTTGCCTTGTTGTTCGGCGAGGGACGGGTCAGGATCAGAACCGCAAATGTCAAAACCACCGATAACTCCGGAAGGTTCGTCAGCGGCGACTTGTTCGACTTTCACTTCCTCGCCTTCGGTTACTATACGTGATAATGATGCATGCTTAATGATAGTGCAAATATCATGATTAACAATAAACAAGCATTAAATTAATAACCTTGAGTACAACTTTCCTTCACGGTAAAGTTGTAATCAAAATCTCACCTACAGTGTTATTGTTGCATAATTAATTCATTAATTATTTTTAACAGTCATAGAAAGCCGCAACTAACACGACCTTCAACACTAAGAAAGGTGCTTAGGATCAATTAGGGTTTCTGATCCTAAGTCTTCACCCAATGCCAAAATAACACAAAAACCCTAGAGTGATTAACACTAATCATCATTTTAATTTAATTGATTAATTAAGAATAAATCATAAATAATAAAACTTTATCCAACTGAGCCAAGGATTTTTGTGGAGGTAGCTCATTGGTCAAAATAGCTACCCAATGAATTTCATAATTTTTGGATTTATATTTTGAGCTACAAAAATCATAGAAGTGATATTTATTAATTAAATTATGCATTTTTACAGTCTACAGAAAGTGCTCAAAATACAAGTTTCATATTTTTCATAAATTCTTCATATCACAGTGAGGCTCCACAATTTATTTCAGAATATTTGGAGCTATAAATTAATTCCTTCAAAATTAGCAAAATTGGTAACTATTCATTCCCTTTTAAAATTGAAAAGACCAATTACAGGGGTACTGGGCCGGCCCGATTGGGCCCAGCATGGCCCGTCTTCAACCTCCGGCTTCCTTTCTGGTGCCCACCGCGGACGCGCGCGGCACAGAGCACGACGGCACCTCGCCGGCCCGGACTCGCCGCCGGTGACCTCTCCGGCGAGGGGAAAAGCACCACCGAGCTCCCAGAGATACCCATGTACCTATCGAGCTAGTTGGTTGGACAAGTCGGAGCTCAGGGCTCGCCTGGCCGAGACCATGGCGGCTCGACCGCGGCGGCAACGTGCGCGCCGACCAAGGCGGACTATAAGAGACTAAACCAACTACACCTAGCACCTCATGGAGCTCACCTAGGCGCACTGCTCGCGCTGGTTGGAGTGGATAACGGCTGGAGATGCTTCGTCGACGTTGATGGCGGCTCCAGTAGTGAGCTCCGGCGGCACGAACCCTGTTCCGAACTGTTCCGAGCACCAAACGGAAAACCGTCGGTTTCATGAGTCTCAGGATAACAAGAAGGACTTGGAACATGAACTAATGCGATCAAGAACTCACCCAAATGACTTGACCCCACGTGACCGCGCACAGCGGAGCTCCCGCCGGACGCCGAGAAGAAGACTATGCCGCAGAGTCTCAACGGTGGATGGAAAAGGGTTTGGTTGGGTTTACTGAGCGCACACGAAGATGGAGTAGCTTCCAGAGGTTCCAATTTGGGATGAACAGTCACAACGACGGCGAATTTGCCGACGAACAGCAAGGTCGCCGGCGGTAACCGAAGAACGAAAAGGAGGATGAGTTCGTTCGACGCTATTTGATGGAGGGAAAGAGGTTTCAGGGGGTGCCACGCAACCCCGAGCATCGCCACGTCCCAGGGCGACGTGCCCACGCGCGCTACTTCGCCGAGGGCGGCGGCGGCTCGTCCGCAAGCAGCTGCGTGGCAGCGAGCCGAATGCCCTGTTCGAATCTTGATGCACATTTTGCAATTAACCCCCTCCCGAGACTATTCCCTAAATTACTTTTGTTTTTATATAACAATCAGAAAATATCCCAAAATAAGATATGTGGGAAATTAAATTATGAACAACTTTCATATTTTAAGTATTTTCAGATTTCAAATATTTTTGAAATTATAGAAAAGGGGGTAAATGGCCCTTTTTCAATTTAGTTTAAATTTCAAATTTTTATTGAATAAGTTCAAAATCTATGAACATCAAAATGGTTCAACTCAGAGAGCTTTACAACTTTTGTTTAAAGACCATCTTCAGATTCCATATAATTTTTGAATTAAAGTTTTGAATTCAAATTTGAATATAGTAATTCAAGTTTAATTTGAATTTCCCAATGAAAACTTGAAAAACTTTGAATACCAAAGTTGCTCTATTTAATAAGAGCCACAACTTTGCTTTTGGTACCAAAGTCCCATTCTACTTAGTTTTGAAACTAAATTTTTAGTCCGATTTAGGGCTTAAAAACAAAAATTAAATTGCTAGTACAAGCCACTGTATTGCCCTAAGCACAAGCCATAAGAGAAAAGTAAACTCATTCTCAGTTGATGCAGGTCAAGTTTGATAAAATTCATACATGTTGTACAATGCTCATGATGACATGCTCAATTTTAAATGTTCCGTAACACAGGAGTGTTACATGCTCGCCAGTGATAAGACATGGGGGCGCCGCCCCATGTGCACATCACCGAACGAAACACATTTTATCCACCGGTTCCAAACTATGCCGATGGTGACAATACATTGGGACTCTAACTCAAGTGCAAGTTGACCGACGGATAACAAGTTCTTCACCAATTCTCATGTGCACATCACCGAACGAAACACATTTTATCCACCGGTTCCAAACTATGCCGATGGTGACAATACATTGGGACTCTAACCCAAGTGCAAGTCGACCGACGGATAACAAGTTCTTCACCAATTCTCATATTTCATTCACAATATATAATCAGAGCACAGAAAATAGCATTTTGTGCAAATCTAAAATTAATTAAGCAGGCTACGCGTTTTTCAAACATTTTATTTTACATCAGGTTCAGGGATGATATTTCAAGGTAGGTCATGCAGCAATTTAGGTGACAATCAACTCCTATAAACATAATGCAATAATTTAACTCAAGGTGACAAATTTTATAAATCACAAGGAGGGGCTAATGCACCGGGGCTTGCCTGTGTTGCAGGTCTGTCACTTCTGTCAGAAAACCAGAGAAACCCACTTGACTTCTCCTGACGAATGATTCTTCCGACGGGGATCAATCAAGCGATTCTTCCGAAACCTGATCACTACACGTGATAATAATACATTGCTTAACATGATGATATGTATGCCATGATGCAGGAGATGTACTAAATGGTGATTTAACAAAAAGTAAACTTCATTTAGAAAGTTGAGTGCAAATTTCCTTCACGATAAAGTTGCAAGTCAGCACAACTGTCCTGTTGCTTTATTGACCATCTTAACTGTCGTTGAAAACCGCATTGATCGACTTATACTACTATTAATCAAGTTATCAATCATTAATGATATGTAAACAATTTATTAATAATAATTCCTAATCACAAGTTACTGATGAACTTAGACAACAAGTAAAGTTCCAAGGGTCACTTTGGGTTAATAACCAGGGTCAACACTTAATTCCAAAAGTCACACAAACCCCTAATGTATTAAGGGTTTCCTATTTCCCTTTTTTTATCATTTAATAAGACATAAAATAATAAATAAATAAATAATCTCCGAAAGAGCTCAACCTTTTTCTACAGCTAGATCTCAGCCTAAAACAGTACCAAGTTAAATTTCATGATTTTTGGATAATTATTTTGACCTACAAAAATCCTAGAAACTTCATTTATGAATTAAAAGGGACATTTTTGCTTTATAGAGAAAGTGCTCAAAACACATATTTTATATTTTTCATGTATTCACCATAACACAGAGAGTATCCACGATTTATATCATTATTTTTGGAGCAATAAATTAATTCATATAAAAACATCAATCTTCAGTACTATTCATTACCCAGGAAATTGGAAAACTACTTTTAATTCGCGAGAAAAAGAAAACCATTATTTAGGCCCGAGTCGGCCCAACTGGGATAGGCTGGCCCATCAGAGGCCTGCCCAGCGTGTCCCAGGCCGTTTTTCAAAAAGCCCCCTGCACTATCTAACCCTGAACCCGCACTTCCATGGATACTATTTATATGAGTCATGTAGTGTTCACATAGCCCCCTATACTTTTCTTTCTTCTCATCTCCAGGTCCCTCCTCCACTTTGCTTCACGGCGACAGCGACGGCGTGGACTCACCGGCCCAATTTCTCGCCAGCAGCGAGATCGTGGCAGTGGAAAAAGCTTCGGCAGGACCCCTGACCCCACGCGAACCTATTTAGGGCTTTTCCCTGACGTAGACGACCTCGGAAACTGACCACAGACAACCATGGCGGCCCAGTCGTGCGGTGCACGGCGGATTGCCGCGTTCCGGCTACCACAAGGCCCGCAAGGCCTACCCAAATCCACTACTGTAATAGAACCGCCTAAATCACATGGCCCACAGGCACCTGTCATTGTCACTAATGATCTCTGACAGCCGGGCCCATGTCCCAAATGATCTAGAAGGCCCTGCCAGGTTACATCAGCGCCCGTTTCTCTGACAGGATCCCATTGCGAAGCCATTACAGAATTACAACATTTCATAATAAAATACATCATAGTAAAAGTGCGGAAGATTAAATAGTACTTAGATTACAAACCGTTGTTCAAATAGAATTCAAGTGCAGTTATTACAAACCATAGTTAAAATAGTAACAGTAGCGGTAGAACAACAACATAACACAATAGATAGGTGGTAACACGAACCCTGCCCACGGGTTCACTTCACTCTTCCTCGCTATCCTGGATGATGGTCACACAGCAAGTGGCAAGACAGACCTCCTGCTGCTGACTACCTGCAACGGGGTTAACAAACCCTGAGTACGGGGGTACTTCGTAAGACTTACCCGACTAAGAAAAAGGAATAAGACTAAGGAATGCAGGCTGAGGGAGTCAAGGTAAGGCCTTAGTAAGAGTCAAAGTATTTTACGGAAAAAGCATTACTAATCTTGTTTTCAATATTTTACTCAACATTATTAATAGTCAATATCAATAATTCACAATTCTTTCACATATAACTTTCAAATCCAATTACTTATTCATTCTCAAAAACATCCTACTTTCGCACCACTTTTCGATGTAGGTGTGAGGATCAAGTCTCCATAACTGAGGAGCAACGACGATTCGAATCGATTAAGTACCCAGCTGGGGATCCCTAACCACACTGCATATGTAGCACCTAAGCTTGCATATACCAATCCCGTCTACCATGGCTTTTCTATCCCTGAACCGGTCCTGCGCCACCCGAGAGCACAGTACTCCTCTCGTCTTGTAATACCCCTGGTATTACGGTTAATAAAACTGCCATGTCATCATATTTAATTTTCCATAATTGCATTATGTTTGAGCATTAGGGCTTAGATTGATTTACTTGATTGTGTTTGTAAATGATTGTACAAATAAACACTTAATCAAAATCAATTATCAAATAAAAAGAAAAATCTAATTTAGACTTTAATTTGGCCCTAAAACCCTAAATCAAAAACTATAGGGAATCTGAGGTAGGTGCCTTAATAAGAGTTGTAAATATTTTAAAATGAAGCAACTTTTATTTTGGGATATTTTGGAGTTATGTTGAAAATAATTGAATTAGGCTCAAAACAGTGCTTTGAGATTTGAATTTGAAAATACACTTCAAAAATTCTTGAGAATCTGCTGAAACTTCCTTAACAAGAGTTTTAGATCTCTCTGAGATAAACAACTTTTATTTTGATCAATTTTGAAGTTCTTTAATAAAAATTTGAATTAAACCCAAATTACTATGTTTGAATTCAAATTTAAAACTTCATTTTCCAAAATATCAAGAATTTGGCAAAACTTTCTTCATAGAAGTTGTAAAGCTCAGTGAGTAGAGCAACTTTTATTTTGGGCATTTTTCAAGTTCTTGAGAAAAATAAAAAGTAATTTCAGAAATTAGATTTGAATTTCAAAAACCTATTTTACCCCCTTTGCTGTGGTTTCAAAAATATTCAAAATTTCAAATTTCTTCCGAAAGCAAAGTTGTGCATCTTTTCTGGGCCTACAATTCTTATCCTGAGATATTTTCGAGTGCTATTCAACTTTTGGGAGAAATTAGCGCCAAAACAGTCAATGGAGTAGAGTTCAAAGCACTGTAGATGACTTCATCACTGTACCCTAGTTCCTCCCCACTTCGCCGACGCGACTGCCGCCCACGTCGCCGTCCATCCTTGGCCCATACCGTCCTCTCAACGTGCGCGGCTTGCCGGCGACGTCATCCACGATCTTTTGGTCACCACCCCACTCTATTTAACCCCCCCATCACCTCATCTCCATGTTTCCTTCCGGGCGGTTACCGGCGTCCCCGCCGCGGTCGCTGGCCAAAATTGGCCACCGTTGCTCCACCACTGCCCAATTCCTTGCACCAGTAGGTCAGGCACCTCCTTGCGTTTCTATTAGGCCCGGTAGGAGCTTGTTCCTTGATCGTGTCGGCCGTGCGACCTGTTCTTCCTCCTCGCCGGCGGTCGGGATCCATCGCGAGCGGGAGCACCTCGGTCGGGCCGTCACGGTGAGGGAGAGTTCAATCTCGTATGGTGTTACTTGATCCTTGAGCTTTACTTAACCTCGTGCGCTCGCTAGGCCCCGGGTTCTTTGTCGGGAGCTGTCGGGACGGCGGCTTGCCGCAGCGCTCGCGCCGTCGCACGAGCCCCCGCGTCGATATCGTGT
This sequence comes from Eremochloa ophiuroides, assembly GCA_038502445.1. NCBI lineage: Eukaryota > Viridiplantae > Streptophyta > Magnoliopsida > Poales > Poaceae > Eremochloa > Eremochloa ophiuroides. The sequence continues at coordinate 71,336,454 of JAHLJS010000005.1, forward strand.
CCCGGAGCCAATCCTGCTTACTCCATTGGTTGTTCAAGGTCCCTGGTGAGCCCCTAATCCTTTTTCCCGTTAACTTCGTTGGCTCTAGCGCTTTAGCATCGCCGGAACGCGGCAGCGCCGCCCGCGCGACGCGCTCTGGGGAGGGGATGCGGGAGGAGGAAGAGGGAACTGACGGGTGGACCCGCCCGTCAGTGTCCCTGGGAGAGAGGGGCGCGCGGGGGAGGTATGCGCGTGCGTGGGCTGCTGGGCCGGCCCGCTCGCTTGCGGGCCGTGCGGCCTGAGTAAGGAGAGGAGGGAGGCGCGCGGCTGGACTGGGCCGGCTGGTTGGTTGGGCCGCCCTGGGCCGAATCTAATTTTTCTTTTCCAAGGAGATTTAAAACAACATTTCTATTTATATTTTGATGAATAGTGCTGCTCCTTTATCTTTTTGTATGAATTAATTTGTAGATCCAATATTCATGAAATTAATTGTGAGTGCTCTCTGGGGTATGAAGATTATTATAAAAATGCTAAATTATGATTTTAAGAACTTTCTGTATGATCTAAAAATGCCTAAATTAATTGATAAATGCATGTTTGATGATTTTTAATTAATTCTAGGATAATCCAAAAATCATGAAAATTATTTTGGTACTATGTTGAGTCAATATCTTGCTGTTGGCAAATTTGGTTACCAATTTGAATTAATTTGGTAATATATTTATTATAGGTCTAATTAGAAGAATTAAATAAAAAGATTTAAATGCAATATGGATCTTTATTGAATTTTAATAATTTTATTCTAGCTTCACAAATCATGAAAATTCATAGGTTACTGTTTTGAGCTAGAATCTATTTGTTGAAAAGTCTAAACTCATTTGGACTTAATTAAAATTATTAACCAATTAATATAGGGTTAATGATTAAAGGAATAAATAAATGAATTATAGGTTGTGTGTTTTGGGATTATTTGTGATCCTAGGTAAAACACCATTATGACCTAGGGAACCTTGATTGATGTTGCCTTGTTTAGCTCATAGGTGTAATTATGCTCCGACTAGGGTTTTGCTTCTATGTTGAAATGTTGCATTGTCATTTCATGTGCATATCATTGATCATGAATCATTGCATTCGTATAGTGATTCGGTGATCGGAGAGATTGATTGATTGATCTCGATGGAGGGAATATTCGTCAAGTCGAGTCAAGTGGTTTTCTCTGGTTTTCTGGCGAGATTGTCAAACCTGCAACAAAGGCAAGCCCCGGTGCATTAACCCTTCTATTTTAAAAACCTTTATAACACTGAGTTTAAAACTGATGCATTAAGTTTATAGGAGTTGATTGAAAACCAATTGATGCATTTACCATCCTTGACTACTCATTATCCAAAAGAACCTGATGATTTGAAATGCTTTGTTAAAATGCTTAGCTATGCTTAATTAATCTAGATTTGCAAAAATGCTATTTTCAACTCTGATGATTGAAACAAATGAATTATTATCTGGGAAGGGTATTTGTCCTCGTTCGTTGACAGTGTACCTGATCAGTCCATTGTCATCGGAGGGGACGGGTTTTCCGAGTGGTTGGCCAACTGTTTGGGTTAGAGTCCCAACTTTCGTCGCCATCGGAAAAGGGATTTGAAAACCGGGCGGATTCCAGGGTATTTGGGTTAGAGTCCCAATGCATGGTTTCCGACGGAAAGCAGTAGGGACCGTTCGTTGTAAGGCCTGTTGTGATCATGATGAACAGCCTAGCCACATACCATTACGGAAAGCCTAGAGTCAGGTGGCTCTATTGCTGGAACTGACAACCGCGCACTGGGAGTGGAGAGATGGCGAGAGTAGCGTGTACCCTCGTGGCCGCCGTGCGGCAGGCAGGCCTGGAGACGAGAGGAGTACTGTGCTCTCGGGTGGCGTAGGACCGGTTCCGGGATAGAAAAATCGTGACGACGGGTTGGTATATGCAAGCTTAAGTGCTACATATGCAGTGTGGATAGAATCCCCAGCTGGGTACTTACTTGATTCGAATCGACGTGCTCCTCGGTTATGGAGACTTGATCCTCACGTCTACCCCGAAAAGTGGTTCGGAACATAGGTACTTTTGAAAGTAACTGAATAATGGAAAGAATGTGGATTTATGATTGATACTGAAACTTTTGATATTATTAAAGAATATGATGAACTATAATCCTGAAATAAGCTAGTAATGCTTTTCTGCTAAACTCTTATCTTCTGCTAGCCTTACCCTCAGCCTTGCATTCCAAGAGTCAAATTTTTTTTTAGTCGGGTAAGTCTTGCGGAGTACCCAGTACTCAGGGTTTGTAAACCCCCTGTTGCAGGTATTTTAATATAAGTCTACGCGTGACCGTGCCGGTTGAAGGATCGCGCATGGATGAAGATGTGTTCATGGTATAACCCTTGGGCAAGGGTATAGTTGTATACTGCTACTCCACTACAAAGCTCTGGTTTGGGACAATGTAATTTAAGTTTGAAAATTTATATTTATGTAATACTTCCGCACTCTTAACTCTGATTCATTTTATTTGTGTAAAACTGTTGTAATACTCGCAATGTCTTTACAATGAGATCCTCAGGGAAATTGGGTTTCCTAGGAGACCCGGCAGGCCACCCAGGTCAAAGGGAACTCGTGCTGACTGGTCAAAGGCCCTTAGGGACGATGACGGGGCATGTGGGCCCTATGATTAAGGCGGTTCTGTCACACGTCTCCAGGCACGCCGGCCACGAGGGTACACGCTACTCTCGCCATCTCTCCACTCCTAGTGCGTGGTTGTCGGTTCAAGCAATAGAGCCACCGGAGATAGGGCTTCCCGGAGTATGTGGCTAGTTGCAAAGTCTCGATCACAGCAGGCCGACAACGAACGGTCCCTAATACTTTCCGTTGGAAACCATGCATTGGGACTCTAACCCAAGTACACTGGTGACCACCCAGTTTTCACATCCCTTTTCCGCTGGCGACTATAAGTTTGGACTCTAACCCAAACATACGGCCACCCAACGGAAACCCTTCCCCATTGATGACAATGGACTGGCCAAGTGATGAAACTCCTATTAACCGAATGCAATAGATTAACTCAAGTGATAAAACATTTTTAAATATAAGGAGGGGCAAATACACCGGAACTTGCCTTGGATGGCGTAAAGAGTAGGGTCCGGATCGGTGCCACAGATGTCAAAGCCTTGCACAATTTCTGGAGCAGTCTCCCCAGTAGACCCCTCAGTTTTATCTCCAAAACACCGGTCACTACACGTATGCAATAATGAATGCATGAATGCGATGCGATAAAACGGTACATGAAATAATGAAATTAAACAACCTTTGAACGCTATTATCACCTACAACCTATTCAAAGTAATTACTTCTTAAAGTCTGCCCTAGGTCATAAGGGTGTTTGACCTAAGGCCACAATCAATCCAAAATTCACACCAAACCTAAATGATTAAAATTTTCATTTATTTTATTAAGCAATTAACCAGGCATTTAATCAATAAATAATTAACTATTTCCAATTGATGCCAAACTTTACCAACAGATAGTATTTAGTCCCAAACAGTACCCAATCAATTTTCATGATTTTTGGATCAACCGAGAATTAATTAAAATTGCAGCGAGTTGCATTTAACAATTAATCTACAGATTTATAGATCATACAGAAAGTGTCTAAAGTACACATTTAATATTTTTATTAAATAGTTCACATCACAGAGAGCATCCATAAATATTTTCAAGATTTTAGACACAGTACATTTATTCTACCAAAAAGATGAAATAACAGCACTATTCATTAGCACTAAAAATGGAAAAATCAACTTAAATGCTCTGGAAAAAGAAAAACCCGAAGGCAGCCCACTCGGCCCAGTAGCCAGCAACCGGCCCAGAGCGGCCCACCCCCGCGCGCGCGCCTCCCACTCTCTCACCAGGACGTTGACAGGTGGGGCCGGCCTGTCAGCTCCTTCTCCCACCTCTCGCCAGTGCTGACCGACGGGTCGCTGGCGGTTGACCGCCCCGTACTCGCTGCCGGCGAGTCGGTTGGCCCAACCAAAAGCACCGGTGTGCTCAGGACCTCCCCGCGGACCTAACGAGCTAAGTGACGACCATAACTAGGGTTCGGGATGTGCTCAGCCGCGACCGCGGCGGCTCGGCCGCGACGGCCGTCGTACCCCGGCGAGCACAAAACAATAGAGTTAGGGGTTAGAGGCGCTAGCGATTCGGGAGCTCACCGCGAGATGGACGGACGGATTGGTTTGGTCGGAGATGGAGCAGAGGGATGGGCGTGACGATGGCGGCGGCTGCAACGGCTCGGACATGACGGCGAGGAGACGTTCCGGCGAACCCTGAGCCGAAATCACAAAACGGATAGGTGCATGAACTTCACAAGGCTACCAAGAGTCATGAACAAGACAATGCAAGGAATGAGACTCACCACAGCGCCGCTGAGACGAGGCGACAAGGCACGGCGGCAACCCACACCGGAGCCAAGGGAGAAGATCGGCGGTGTGACCAACTCCGGCCACGAACGCCGACACAAATGGGTTCAAGAGGTGTGCTAGGAAGTGGCGAAGGTATGGAAGAGATGGAGAGGGTGGAGATGGTGTCAAGGTGACGAATTTCGCCGTGGACAGTGGCGAGCTCGTCGGCGATCGACGGAGAAGAAAGTGAGTGGGGCGGTGCTTCGACACTTATAAATGGACAGAAGAGAAGGGGATAAGCTCGAGCATGGCCAGGGCCCCCAGTGGCCGCACGCTGGCGTCCCGGGCCTGGCCAGGCCGGACGGTGGCCGGCGCACGCCGCGCGCACGTCCGCGCGAGCTCAGGTAGGGGTGTAAGGGCCCCTGTACTGTAGCTATGGTTTCTAGGTCAATTGCTATGTTTGCACATTATGGCCCTAAACCATGTGGTAACAGCAAAAATAAAGTTTGTAGCAAATTTCGTGTAGAGCAACTTTGCTTTTGGAACTACATTCAAATTCTGCCAAAATTTGAAATTACAGAAAAGGGGATAAAAGGTGAATTTGAATTTTATTTACAATTCACTAAAATTCTCCAAAATTTACCGTATAAGTTGAAAATCTGTAAAAATGAAAGTTGCTCTAATTGTTGAGCTCTACAGTTTTCATTAAGGATGTTTTGTCAGATTCTTGATAGTTTTTAAATTGATGTTTCAAATTTGAATATCAAGTCACTGTTTGGAGTTTAATTTAAATTTCCAAGTTGTTCCATTTGAAAATATCTACAACTTTCATTAAGACACTTTCATCATATTATTTATAGATTTTGAATTAGGTTTTGGGATCAAATTATGGCTTAAATTGATTTTTTTTATTTAGTTTTTAATTTCCAATCAAGGGTTCAATTGCACCATCATTCACAAACACATTCAAGTCACTCTAGAAGCCCTAAGCACAATCACATGCAGGCAATTAAATTAAACATGATGACATGGCAGATTAATTAACTATAGTAACAGAGGTATTACAACTACTAAGACCAGGGAGCTCAAAGATAAGTCGACGCGCGAGTCAGATGAACCAGAGAGCAATCGGAGGGGCTCCATTCGCGACGACCGAGCTCGCGGCGGTGTTCTTCGGCGGCGAGATGGTGTTCCGGCGTTCCCAATGCACCAACCAAAAAACCTATGAGTGCGTGAGCATCACGGAGGTAAGGTGAACCTAGAACTCTAAGAACCCTGACCCGAAGCTCACCAGGAGAGGCTGGCCATGTCGAGACCACCCGCGGCGGCGCTCCAGCCGCCCGTGAGGAAGACGACGTGAACTTGCCGACCTAGGCGACGAGAAGACTCACGACCAAGCTCAGAAGGTGCGCAAAGAAGTGAATCTACTAGCCGTGAGATGGAGATGCTTGTGGTGGTTTGGGGACGATGAATTTTTGTCACACCCAATTTTAAGGATAAAATTGAATGAACCAACTTATGTGCGCCCAGAGATCAATCACACACATAAGCGACAAATTACATAGTACCATCACAAGGTTCAATATATAACGAATAATATCACAGAGTCTTTACATATATAGCGGTGGACTAATAAATATAATCTCTCGCGGAAGCTCCAATTCACAGGGAAGTAGTTGACTGGTGAACCACAATCCTAGTAATCCTCAGAAGAGTCATCATAGTCATCTGTTACCCATCCGGGATTTTTATCCAAATATGAAAAATAGAGCAAGCGTAAGTACATGTCGTACTCAACAAGAATAACACGGGTTTATGAGGCTCAAATAAGGCATGACACTGGTTTGACAGCAGTTGCTTTTAGTTGATCATGTTTTAGCAATTTGAGTAGCAGCAATAGAATATACCAAGGGACAAGATTTGCATGATCATATAAACATGATAATTAATATGGAATAAACATCAATAGAAACTCCAAATAAATCAATATTAAATTAGTTAAGTTCCTGTAAGACGTCTAAGGCCGCTCGTGACCATGAGCGCGGCTGATATATCAGTTTTACACTCTGCAGAGGTTGCACACTTTCACCATAAGTCGTGATTCCCATATGCCAAGGGTCATGACTCCCATGTCACCTCACCAAGGAAGTGCGGCAAGGTACACTATAAAGTCTTTCAAAAGCCTTCCTAACATGCCACTAATCAATCCGGGCGCAATGGCAAGGGGTGGTAGAGCCCTCCTTCTAGTGGCACACACACGCAGCAGTACACACAAAGACAGGAGCCACAAAACAACCAGCTCGGAAAGGAACCTTTCAAGATTAACAACATGATAGAAAGTAACTTCATACTTAACTAAAGTCAGAGCCATATGACCCTCATGGTTGCGCTGTAAGTCCCGGTGTCAGACTTACAGATAAGTCCTTAGTCCATGTTGCTAAAAAGCATCTTTTAATCTTTATCTCATAATTAATTATTCAAGTTCATAAGATCATGGCATCATCAAGCACTAGCATCACTACTCAAATGCAATCTCATAGGTAACAAGGATCAAGTCATCAAAACTTAGGAATAAATACTAGGGTTACCAAGGTAGACACATGCATCATGAAATTTAGTGATTAAGGTGAATAGGCAACAAGGATGGTGCCAGAGATAAATCTTGTTATCAATGTCATATCATATTATCAATGTCATATCATATTATCCATTATTCAATCTATGTCCCCCAATGGTGCCTAATAGCATACCACCAACTTGCAAATTTGTTTATTCCTAAGTGCATCTCTGATTGACATGCCCTCTTCATGTGACATGCCCTTACACGTTGCATGCATATTCTCTATATTTTGGTCATCATTTAAATCGTACAGGCAGAACCATGAGCTATATTTTAATTAATCCTATCAAACCACATCACTCCACCATGATCTTGTGACCACTAAACATATTTCTCCTTTTCAAATCATGTTTTATCAAGTCTCATAAACTACATCCTCACCACAAATAAACGTCTATCCTTACTATCAACCTTGATATGTCACTCCAGCTTAGTGATGGAAACATCATATCACTGATTATCATATATTCCTAGGAGAGTGCCACATGATGTATATCAATTCAATATTATTCTCCAATGCTGTCTATTCCAGTTTCTCTACCAGACACCATAATATATACCATGATCTCTAAAGCCAAACCTTGTGTTTAGAACCTAATACATATCCAATCCTTTTTGTTATGTTAAACATATTCTAGTCCAAATCCATCTTGCTCATCTAATCCAAACCTTGCCACAAATACTTCAACTCTCGCATCTTTTAATTTTAGTTCTTGTTTTGTTTAGTTTTCGCGCTCACACGATTATAGAACAAGCCATATATTTTCAAAACCTTTGTAATTTATTTTTATAATGCTTGATGTATTATTTTTAGGTTTGAATGTGAAGCTTGTGTTGGTTGTTGCGATCGATAGAAAAGAAGCTATACGAGGAAGATACAGAAGAGAAGTCGGAAGGTTTGGATAGCAAGCATTTGGAGGCAAGTATAACCTATGGTTTTCCTTGTTACCTAGCAACTATTAAACAATACATTCATGTGCATGTGTCTAATCTTGTGAGCCCTAGCTACATATATACCCGTTTAGGTTTTATCGACCAATCACCTTGTTACCTATGGGGGGTTTTATGCATATTAGAGTTACTAGCTTCTATGCTCAATAATGCTATTATGGAATCTTGACTTAAGAATTATGAAATGTTGGATAAAATATGTTTTTATCAACAAAGCTCGAAGGGCACTGGAGTATGGGTTTTTGTACTCTAGTTGCCCTCCGTCAGGACTTCCATTGAAAGTTGACCTCCCAGGAAACCCGTACATCCACGAGGGTCAATGGGCTCTGATCTTAGCCAAGTAACTAGATTTTCTCTATCTTGTTAGTGGTTACCGAAAGGCGCAAGAGGGGGAGCCTGGGTTTTAGAATGGGTTCCGAGCCTGTCAAGATGTGTGCTGGGCTGCGGTCACATGGTGTGCCATTCTTGAAGGGGGCCTCCATTCGCCTTGCTGCTTGAAACCTCGCGGCTACTAACGTGTTAGGGTGACTAGTGAAAAGCTTTGCAGTGTTACCCTGCTCACTCACTTCGGCAGTGTTATGGGGTCGACGGGCCCCGAGCATATGGGTATACACGACTCGGGGTTAAAGCTGTACAAATTCTGCAGAATTCTTCCAATCTGATATATCAGCCGTGCTCACGGTCACGAGCAGCCTGAAATCCTTTTTGTATCAGTTGATACCTGTGGAAGTGTTGATGGATTTTGTTAAAAGAAGATGCTCAGAGATAAACTTGTTTTACTTGGGAGATGGGTTATTCATTAAAATAGTAAAGTAGACTTTAAATAAAATCTGACCAACTAAAAGCAACTGCTATAAGCCTGTGTCAACCTTATGAGCCCTGCATCCCCCATAATTATACTTGCTGAGCATGGTGAGCTGACGCTTGTGGTTGTCACCAATAAAAATCCCGGATGGGTACCAGATGGTGGTTCAAGTAAGGTGCTTTCATGAGCTATTCCAAAAGTACTAGGCGAGTGCTCCCCCAGTCAACCGTCCCTGTGGAGTATGGTGACCCGAAGATAGAAAACGAAGAATAGTTTCTGCTGTGCTATGAAATATTTGTAAGTCTTAATGTAATTATGTTTCGCAATGTAATAAAGCATTGCTTATGATATTTACCATATTTGTCGCTATATGTGTTGTGTGGACATCCTGGGCACACATATAGTTAACGCTTGGTATTCTTCAGAAAACCGGGTGTTACAAACAACCATCTTGTCACAAACAACCATCTTGTCACAAACAAGGATGACCCTCATGGTTGCGCTGTAAGTCCTGGTGTCATACTTACAGATAAGTCCTTAGTCCATGTTGCTAAAAAGCATCTTTTAATCTTTATCTCATAATTAATTATTCAAGCTCATAAGATCATGGCATCATCAAGCACTAGCATCACTACTCAAATGCAATCTCATAGGTAACAAGGATCAAGTCATCAAAACTTAGGAATAAATACTAGGGTTACCAAGGTAGACACATGCATCATGAAATTTAGTGATTAAGGTGAATAGGCAACAAGGATGGTCCATGCTATACTTGCCTTGATCAAAGTGATCCTGAGAATTTGGATCCTCAACGGAGAACTCTTGATCACCAACGTATTGCTCACCGTCTGAACTTGATCATAAAATCACCACACAACATCCAGGCAATCATACACGAAGCAAACAAGATTTAGATTAGAAACAGTACACCAACAGTATAAAAATAGATGGAAAAGTTCATAAAACCAATCTACGCGTCGCTACGATTCCAACGATATAAAGATCACGAAAATCGGAGTTCAAACGGGAAAGTTACGATTTAATCAAGATTTACTTTAATAAAATAATAGATTAAATCTAATCTCGAATTTTAAAAGTTGAAAACATGAGTAACAGTAGCATCATTAGATAGATTACGAAATTATGAATCTAACGAGACTTGAACAGGTCAAATCGGATCTAAAACGGAGATTTTATAGCTAAAACAAAATCAGTGGCAAAATTGTGAATATCTGGAAAACGTATTTTTGAACCTATTTAATGGAATACGTTTTCTAAAAAGGAAAACGTACTCGGTTGAATACGCTACGGACTGCGGGTTTATACTTCAAAAACAACAGGGGCTCTTTTGAATAAAAGCCGGCGAAAGGGTATAAGAGCATCTGGGCCGTTAGATCTGAAACCAATGGTCCAGATTAGATTGGGGAGGTATGAGGAGGCTCTGTTCGCCGGAGGGGAGGCTGGCACGGCGGCAGACATGGCCGGCGGCGAGCCGGAAAATGCGAACTAAGGCTATGGTGGGTGATTTGCTTGACCGAACGGTTCTGGAGACACATAAGCTCAAGCCGAACCTATATAGAGCATCGGTTGGGGCAGGGAAGGCTCGGAGAAGGAGCAGCAAGCGCGGCGGCGGAAAAGCTACGGCGGCGAGGTAACTGGTGGAGCTACGACGCACGGAACTAAAGAAGAAGGGTTGGGGAGTTTACGAACCTTGCTGCGAAGCTCAAAGAACAAGCAATTTGAACGTAGGAGCTTCGGTTCTCGCCCTCGACGGTGACAGGCGGACTGCTCAGCAGCGGCTTGCAAAATTGGAGGTAGCGGCGGCGCGATTGAAGGCGGCAGCACGTTCTAGGGTTCGTGGGGAGAGAGGCAAGGGGCCCGGGCGCTTTATATGGGGCTGATTTGGGCGTAGACCGCACGCACAAGGAGGCCGGCGGATTCACGACTCGGCCACGGCGGTGGAGTCCGTCTTCGATACGAGGATGGAGAAGAACCTGCCATGCGGGCCCTGCGTGCCTGTCTCAGGGAGAGAAGGATAGAGGCGTACGGGCTCCAGCAAGGGAATGGGCCGGCCCACGCGGAGAGGAGTAGAGGTGGCCTCGGGCTCAGCCTGGCCATTGGGCCGCGCGAGAAGGAGCAGGCCTTCGGGCCTAGCAGAGAGGGGAGGGAGTTTTCCCTTTTCTAATTTTCTTAATTCATTTTCAAATTTGTTTTCCAAATAGCTTTTCAAACTAAGTTTTGAACCCTTGCAAAATCCAAACAAATCTCAGGAAATAAATATGTGCAGCAGCATGTATGCAACATAACATGTTTCTATGCCCAAGGGTTTATTTTAATTGCTAAAAATTATTATTTGCCAGGTTAATATGCCAAACAATTACATAAATAAATCAATTTATCCCTATTTTAATAAAAGCAAATTTTAGGGTGTTACAATTTTGTCTCCAACCGGGAGCTCGTCGGTGCCGGTGAGAGAAGGGAAAAGAAGGTGGCGACCTGCTCAACGGCTTTTATAGAGTAAGGGAGAGGCGCGCGTTGTGGAGAGGACCCCCACGGACTCGGCGTCGATGGTGACACGCGGCCAGCCGGCCCCGGGTGTCGCCGGCGTCCGGCGCGCACATGTGCGCCTGCACGCGAGCAGAGCCAAACCCAGACCCCCCTACTGTAGCAGGCCTAGCCCCTTTGACCCCTTTTTGCAAAATTACTTTTCATTTCGTATAGAAACTTAAAAAATGTCCCTAATAAGAGTTGTAGCACATTTCATTCTAAACAACTTTGGTTTTTGAATCAAATTCAAATTTTGAATAGATTTTGAATAATTGAAAAGGGGGTAAATAAGGGATTTGAATTTTAAACCTAATCCAGTTCAAAACATAAAATATTTCTCAATAACTTGAAAATGTGTAAAAATAAAAGTTGTTCTACTGGACAAGCCCTACAACTTTCATTAAATAAGTTTTGTCAGATTCTTGATAATTTTTGAAATACCATCTCAATTTTGAATTTCAAATCATTGATTTGAGGTTAATTTGAATTTCCACTGCATAACTTTAAAATCTCCAAAAACGAAAGTTGTTTAAAAGGGATAAAACTTTTATTAAGGACCTATCACCAGATTCTTGCTAGTTTTTGAATTTGTATTTCAAATTTAAACTTTAAAGCATAGCTTAGGGTTTGATTTGAAATTCTATTTAGAAACTTAAAAATTACCCAAAATAGAAGTTTCTCAACTTTTAAAGATGTACAACTTTTATTTAAGGCCCAACCTCCAATTCCTTTTAGTTTCTAAATTAGGGTTTTGGATCCGATTCTAGGGTTTTTAAATGTTTTCTTTTGAATTTCTTTAATTTACTTCAATCCAATATACACACCCAAGCATTAGCATAACAAGATCACTCTAAGGTACCTATGCACAATCATATGCAAGAAATAAATGTATTTTAGTTACTGCACACTAGCAGGGTTGAATGCGGGATGATTTGTATGCAATCATGACGATATGGCATGTTTTAACTACAGTAACACCAGGAGTGTTACACATGTGCTCTCACTGGATGACTGAAAAATTAGCGTCCGGAATAGATATATGATCCATTCAGTGTCTCCTACAATGTACGCAACAGAAAGATATGGTTCAAGTTTTTTTCGATTAATAATGACCCTACGAATGCCAACAAGTTAGCCGTTCCTGATTTCCCCTACAAAAGAGAAGTTACATTCTGATTAGTTTTCACCTGTTCCTTGCCTACTAAGCCATTTTGTAGTTACAGAAAGGATAGTGTTTAACGTTTTTGTACGAATGGAGATCCTTAGTTTGCGTTTAAATGTATGCTAATTTTGTTGGTTGTTCTAATTTGTGTGATTGCTATTGTGACATAATATATTCTCACTATAGATGAAAGACCTTACCTATTTCTACAATATTTTTTTTGGGACTCACGGTCTACTTCGTTATGGAGGACTGCTAGGAGCACATCATCCTGGAAGAGGACAAATTATTTTTTTCATGTGATCATGTCCTTGCAAACATTGAAATAACCTCTTATTAGTTTTCGAAGATGGGAATGTTTAAAGCCTGCAACCACATTATTACGGTTTTGGACCCCAGTTTTTGTTAGCTGAAAGTTAAGGTTATTTCCAGCATTCAAATCGATCTGATCTCGATCTGTTCTAACAGGTGTCATACATGCCCTATTAGGAACCCCTACCATCTTTTTTTTGCACATTAATCCTGCATGCCTACATATATAACACAGTTATCTCTGAACCAAGTGAATGTGTGTACTCTGTTCTCCTATTTTGTACCAGTCCATTATTTGCTTATCTATGCTTCCTTTTTATATACTACCCATCTACCAGTCAGAATGGCCAGTCCAACTATGCTTCATCGTCTCGCTTAAGCTTTACTTTCCGTGTTTGCTCTTATAGGTTCAATAATGATTTCACTTTCCTTTGCAAATACTTTTTTGTGCTATGCATCTGCTAATATGGTGCCTAACCTCTGCTGGATATACTACCATTTTTCTATTGTATATACCATAAATCATGATTCCATGAATAATACATTTCTCAAATATCTACATACACACTGCATTGACATTTTTTTTTGGTGTTCTTTCTTCGGATGGCTAATACGTGCTACAAGCCTGCAGGTCACTCCCTTCGTCTTCTTCAGTTGTTGAGCACATCGTAGATCATGCTCTGCTATACATTCAGATTCAAGCTGTCCTCTTGCAAGCTCAGGCATGAAAGCAAACGAGGTCACACTACTGTTTTTAATGATTTCACGGCAATATATTGCTTCTGTCCTATTTTGCTTAGGAATAGATTTCACCTGAATGCAACCGTACAACGGTTGCGATTGCTTGGTGCTGCCACACACTACTGTCTTTATGTAGGTCCCGGGTTTCTCTGTGTTCATGACAAGAGGCATCCATCATTTGTTTATTGCTTAGCAACTTAATAAAATTTGTATGTTCATAAAGGAGACTTCATTTTATATGTTCAGCCGTGTCACCTGCATCTTACTCTAACCTTAAATCTGTAGTTTCATTATCACAATTATTAAAGGAACCCGATTCTATTATATACAAAGCGTGATGAAATTAGGGGATATTTATGTGCACCTCATATTCTCATCTTCTGAGTTGTTTTGGCCTATTGCTACAATTGCTGACAATGTGGCATATATTTTGCCTTTTGATTTTTGCACTATTCAGATGAATATGTTCCTATAATAGCCTTTTCTCTTCCTGTGTGGTGTATAATAGCCTTTTTAGAGGAACATGGTCCGAAGCATTAGAATGTTCAGACTCAGACACTGTTTAATTACTTCTGTCTGTATCAATCTTTTTCCCGCCCCCGACCAGCCTGCGCGGCGTCAGCGCGCCCACCGTGCTATACAAATCACAAGAGAAGCAGACCGTCATGAAACAAGTACCTAAGTACCAAACGACTAACGAGAGATCCGAAAGGACAGACTCTTCATGAAGTGCAGTGCATCTGTCATCTTCTGAAAAGTTCTTGACGTGATGGAACACTGTTCGACATTCAAGATATAAAGTGGTGTAAAGAAGGCGAATACATGTTGTTTAGGCTAACTGCACCGCGCGGACGGCACCGTGCACGCTATAAGCGGGTGGGTCCCATTGGGCAGGTTGGATACAGGTCGACGAACTGCCGCGCGCCGATCTCTATCTGATACTCCTCACTCCCTCCGCCTCCCACGCGCCCTCGTCGTCCGCCGCCGCCGCCATTGTGACCGCATCCTCCCAGTCGTCCCCGAGGAGCGCGGCGGCAAGATCCGAGAAGGGTGGCGCGGGATCCGGCGAGCGCAGCCCTTCTCCCTCCGCGCCGTGACCGCGTCCTCCCAGTCGACCCCGAGGAGCGCGGCGGTGGGATCCGATAAGGGTGGCGTGGCATCCGGCGAGCGTGGCCCTTCTCCCTCCCCGGCGCGGCCTTCCCCTCCCCGGCGTCGCTCCCCGGCATGGCGGGCCCTCTCCGGTGAGGGATCCGGCTCCCCGTCATCCCCGGCGGGCTCGGCGCATCCTCCCCATCGTCCCCGGCGGGCTCGGCGCATCCTCCCCATCGTCCCCTAGCACGTCCTCCCCGTCGTCCCCGGCGGGCCCGGCACGGCGAGGGCGCCCGGCGGCCTCCTGCGAGGGCACAGCGGCTCGGCCAGCGGTCGCGGCAACGGGCCGGCCAGCGGTTCTCCTCCCTCCCTCCTCCTCCCCGCGCAGGCATGACGACGACGATGAGTCGACGGCGGCCGGTGGTGTAGGGCCCATGGCTAGAGAGGACAGCGTTCCTCTCCAGGCCTCCACCTTTGGCGTTTCCCTGTATCGATCTGTAGTATAGCGTCGCGTTTACCGCACCGTGGTGCAGCGCTCTGACCGCTATCGGTGGTATTCCGTCGTCTTTACCGTACCGCGGTGCGGATAGCCTAATATGAAGCTAAAATAAATGCCTAGTTCCAAAAAAAAAGGCTTAAGACAGTCAATGAAACAAACAAGAAAAACAGGGGACCAACTGTCGGTGCTAATTTTGGCGAGGCTAACACCGGCTAGTAAATATGTGTTTTGCGGTTGAGGCTACAGATGGTGTGAAGGGGAACACAGGGATTATACTGGTTCAGGCCGAGCAAGCCCTACGTCCAGTGGAGAGGAGAGTCGTGTTGCCTTGCACCGGGGTGCTTGTAGTAGGGGTTACAAGCTAGTCGAGAGAGGGAAGTGCTCCCAGGTCTCTTGTGAGTGTCTAAATGTTTACAAGTCGTTTGCTGTGGGTGAGAACTTGGAACTTCTCCGTCCGTTCTCCGTTCGTCTGTCGTCGTCCTAAAGCTGGTCTCTGCTCTCCCTTTTATAGCCGCAAGGGAGAGGCAAAGGCAGCTACGACGCTACCTATTAAAATAGTGAGGAGTTGCCGTTCCCCGTTTGACTGGCTTCTGCCTTTTCTCCGTGTCTCCGGGGTATGGGTATGGCTATCTTGGTTCGCGAGTTCCAAGGTAGAAACAGTCGTCTGACTATGTCATGTCGTCAGCTCTCTGGGTCTTCTGGATATGGCCGTCGTGGTCCGCACGACTTTGGTGAGTTCACACCTGCCGGCTATCCTTCCGTACGATGTGACAAGAGGGAGAGTCACCTTGGGGCGTTGTTTCCCGAGGCTCGGGATCCTGAAGGCGTGCTCGTCCTTTCGTGTGGACGGCGTAGTGGGCGTCTTTCCCAAAACGGGGCGGCGCACCGTGGACCATACCGTGGAGGACAGGTGGTATGGCCGTCAGGGGCGTGCGAAGCACGGTTGCGTCGAGAGTCTCGCCCGACGGGACAGTGCTTGTAAAGTGGTCAGAGAGATCTCTTGTGGTCCAAGATTGCTCCGCTGACATTACCTGTGCCTTGGATGTCTTCGCGAGATTGCGCTCGAGGGGGATAAGGAAGCTCGGGCGAACCGGAGGATTGGGCGCCGAGGACGCCGCTCTCCCGAGCTCTCCCGAGGAGGCTCGGGCGAATCGGAGGTTTGGGGCGCCGAGGACGCCGCTCTCCCGAGCTCTCCCGAGGAGGCTCGGGCGAATCGGAGCCTTGGGCGCCCAGGAGGCCGCTCTCCCGAGCTCTCCCGAGGAGGCTCGGGCGAATCGGAGACTTGGGCGCCCAGGACGCCACCTCCCGAGCTCTCCCGAGGAGGCTCGGGCGAATCGGAGAGTTGGGCGCCCAGGACGCCGCCTCCTGAGCTCTCCCGAGGAGGCTCGGGCGAATCGGAGACTTGGGCGCCCAGGAGTGCTGCTTTCCCGAGCGCTCGCCCGAGCTCTCCTGGGGAGGCTCGGGCGAATCGGAGATTTGGGCACCGAGGGTGAGGCTCGCCCGAGCTCTCCCGGGAGGCTCGGGCGAATCGGAGACTTGGGCGCCGGGGAGGCCGCTTGCCCGAGCTCTCCCGGGGAGGCTCGGGCGAATCGGAGACTTGGGCGCCGAGGACGCCGCCTCCCGAGCTCTCCCGAGGAGGCTCGGGCGAATCGGAGACTTGGGCGCCCAGGAGTGCTGCTTTCCCGAGCGCTCGCCCGAGCTCTCCTGGGGAGGCTCGGGCGAATCGGAGATTTGGGCACCGAGGGTGAGAGCTCGAGGCTCGGGCGAATCGGAGATTTGGGCGCCGAGGACGCCGCCTCCCGAGCTCTCCCGAGGAGGCTCGGGCGAATCGGAGGTTTGGGCGCCGAGGACGCTGCTCTCCCGAGCTCTCCCGAGGAGGCTCGGGCGAATCGGAGATTTGGGCGCCGAGGACGCCGCCTCCCGAGCTCTCCCGAGCAGGCTCGGGCGAATCGGAGACTTGGGCGCCGAGGACGCCGCCTCCCGAGCTCTCCCGGGGAGGCTCGGGCGAATCGGAGACTTGGGCGCCGAGGACGCCGCCTCCCGAGCTCTCCCGAGGAGGCTCGGGCGAATCGGAGACTTGGGCGCCGGGGATGCCGCTCTCCCGAGCGCTCGCCCGAGCTCTCCTGGGGAGGCTCGGGCGAATCGGAGATTTGGGCACCGAGGGTGAGGCTCGCCCGAGCTCTCCCGGGGAGGCTCGGGCGAATCGGAGATTTGGGCGCCGAGGAGGGAGACTTGGGCCTCTGTAGACGCGGCCTTCGTGGGCTTCCACTGGCCTTACTTGGGCCAGGCCAAGTTGGGAATGAGCTTTTTTGCATCGAAGTTGGGTACCCCTAACTTTGGTGACCGACAGTAGCCCCCGAGCCTGTGGCGGAGTGAAGGCACTCCTCCACAGGTTCACGCTGGTTCTTCCTGTCAAAAAAGATAAAGTGTGGGTTGTTTTTTCCGGGGGGTGCGCGCGAGCGCACCCGCCGGGTGTAGCCCCCGAGGCTTTGGAGGGATGATATATCCCTTCAAAGGCTTAGAATCGTGTTCGTTAGTCCTCGGGTGTTTTTCGATTTATTTAGGTGCGTTGTTTCCTTGGAAGCGGAGCCCCCGAGCCTCCCACCGTGTGGGAGATCGTTCGGTGGTCTTTCCAAGGTGCAGGGCAAGTTTTCGAGCCTCCGTTTTCGTATCGGAGATCGATCGGGTCCTTCCCTGTCTTTTTTAATTCGACCTTCACGCTCTTTTTTCGGGAAGAGGAAGGTTTGGTCCTGCTCGACTTCCCCGCTGGGGCATGAGTCGGCATTTCCGGTGAGCTACAAACGGGTTGGTCCAAGTGGAGGTCCGTGCCCTATTCGTTAAGGGTCGGCTAGTGGCCTGAGCACACTCCAATTATTTCCCGAGGGTCAGTTAGTGGATGTCGGGTCCCTTCGACGGGTCCCGAGGGCATGATGCCTCCCACGGAGGGATTCCACGTAACCGACTCACTACTGGGACTTGGACACAGCATGGGATGTCCCTTGTGACGTTCCGGGCGTCGGGATACTGGCCGCTTTCGTGACCCATCCACTAGCTGTCCCTAACTCGATTTCCCTGGGGCGGCTGTTCGAGCCTCGGAGGGCCAGTCTTCGATCCCCTGGGAACGTAACGGGCGCCCGAGCCCGGGGTTTCTTCGTTGAGAAAACGTAGGTGGAATCGAAGCGTGCGGTTGTAATGATTTGGCTCACCTTTTGAGGCGCGAAGCCTGACGGACGCGACGGTTCGGTTTAGTCGAGGCGGTTTGCGTGCGCGGTGATGGCGGGTCTCTTCCAAGCCGAGGTCGAGCTCCCTCCTCTGAACCTGCCGTGAAGAAGAAGCGGGCCATAGTGCCCTTGTAAAAAGTAACCTTTCGGGAGTGGTTTGAAAGGAAACAAACAATATGGCCCTTCGTGGCCTTAACATTTATGTAAATATTTGCTGAATGTTTGTTTCGCTTTGTTTCGTGCTTTTTTCCTTAGGCATTTTTTCTTGCCGGTCCTGTGCCCGGGCCATCGAGCTTCGGGGGACGCTTTTCGGGTGTCGCAGCTTTAGTGGCATAGACGCAGCCGATGTCCTAGGAAATTTGGCAGAAAGAATCCTAAAAAGCTTACGTGCGTCCTCCCGAGCTTCTTTCCTTGGCCGAGCGTAGATCTTATAGGTTTTCTTCCGAGTGCGGGTTAGCCTTCGAACACGGAGTGGCGTGGGAAGATGCTGTAGCCCTGAGGCATAAGCGGTCTCCGACTCGACCGGCTCTGTCTTCTGGGGCTTCCCTCATTCTTCGAATTCTATAAGTTCATGCTTGATTTCCGGAAGGAAGCGTGTTTTAGGGAGAAACGAATTCGACAAGTTTTGAAATTTTTGCGTTTCCAAAATTGTTTAATCTCGGGATAGTTCGGGGGTTTCCCCCGTCCTAGCCCCCGAGGGAGGGTCGGCCCTTCCGTAGTTTAGGCCGAGCCTCGCATTTGCTGTGCGGTGAAATAAAGGGTCGCTTCACTCCCGAGTGTAGGCTCGGATTGAAAATCTAAAATCATGTTAAAAAGAGTAGAAGTCGGGTCTTTTCATCGATTTCAAGATTTTCAAAATAGTATAATGCTTGGAATCTTAAGGATAGAAGCGACGTAGCTGTTCGATGTTCCAAGCGTTGCTGTAGACCTCGCCGTTCTCGTTCGCGAGCTTTGCCGGGGCGTTGCACCTCGGCGACGATGAATGGTCCTTCCCACGGCGGAGTGAGCTTGTGGCGCGAAGTCCTCTGTCGTCCTGTGAACAATAAGTCTTGGCCGAGTGCCCATGTAAATATCAGACTTTGTGATGAAAGTTGAGGACTTAGCATTTTTAGGGATGCCGTAGCCTCGGTGGTGTAGACAGAGCCAGAGCTGTGCCAGTCCGACCTGAGGGGTTCCTACTTGGTCGCGCACACAGCTAGGTATCTCAGAGAAGGCTCGAGTGAGATCGTTTTTTACTAAATTTCCCAAACGCCCGTCTCTCTTCTCGCACTCAGGCAAAAATTCGCGAAATCTTTCTGGAGCGCAAGTTGACCCTCGGGCGGAGGGTGGTGAGTGGAGGTGCCGTAGCCCGGAGGCGTAGGCGATCTCACGGCTCGGCCAGCCCTGCCCTAAGAGTGTCCTTTTACTTCTTTGGATCTCGCAAGTTTTGCTAGAGTGCAGAAAGGAGTTCGGCGCGGAGTTTTCGAAAAAGCGATCGAAAAGGCGCAGAGAAAATTAGATCGTCGGTCCCCAAACGTCCACCCCTCGTCCCATACTTGAAAAACTCCATGAAATTGCCTCGAAGCGTAAGTTACCCGTCGGACGTTGGGTGGTGAGTGGAGGTGCCGTAGCCCGGAGGCGTAGGCGGTCTCGCGGCTCGGCCGGCCATGCCCTAAGGGTGTTCTCTTGCCTGTTCGGGTTTCACGGATTTTTTTCAAGAGTGCTGGAGAGGTTCGGACGTGAGGGAGGTTTCAGTTTAAATCTCAAAAATTCGAGATAATTGAAGAACACTTATTTATCGATTCCGAGACCACAAATATGAACAAAGCTTGGAAGCTTAAGGGTAACTGTGACTTAGCTGCTCGAGCTACCAGCGTTGCGCTGGTGATGATCGTAGAGGCGGTGTCTCGCGCGGGGGGCACCGGATTGGTCGGGTTGACGCGGATGCGCTTCCCCCCGCCTAGTTCGGCGGGAGCGGCGCGTGGCGTTCCCTCTGTTTCCCTGAAACGGGTGGAGGTGTCACCGGGGTCCCTTTCCCAGCCACCTGCTGGGCCGGGGTCAGGATGATGATGGCCCGGGGCTCAGGTTGGGCGGAGGTTCATCTCGAGGCCGAGGACAGTGGCCCGAACCGGAGCACCGAGCCAGCAGGAAGCGCAGGGACGTTGGCTGCCATCCGCAACCGGGATCAACACGCAAAAGGCCCCTACCTGGCGCGCCAACTGTCGGTGCTAATTTTGGCGAGGCTAACACCGGCTAGTAAATATGTGTTTTGCGGTTGAGGCTACAGATGGTGTGAAGGGGAACACAGGGATTATACTGGTTCAGGCCGAGCAAGCCCTACGTCCAGTGGAGAGGAGAGTCGTGTTGCCTTGCACCGGGGTGCTTGTAGTAGGGGTTACAAGCTAGTCGAGAGAGGGAAGTGCTCCCAGGTCTCTTGTGAGTGTCTAAATGTTTACAAGTCGTTTGCTGTGGGTGAGAACTTGGAACTTCTCCGTCCGTTCTCCGTTCGTCTGTCGTCGTCCTAAAGCTGGTCTCTGCTCTCCCTTTTATAGCCGCAAGGGAGAGGCAAAGGCAGCTACGACGCTACCTATTAAAATAGTGAGGAGTTGCCGTTCCCCGTTTGACTGGCTTCTGCCTTTTCTCCGTGTCTCCGGGGTATGGGTATGGCTATCTTGGTTCGCGAGTTCCAAGGTAGAAACAGTCGTCTGACTATGTCATGTCGTCAGCTCTCTGGGTCTTCTGGATATGGCCGTCGTGGTCCGCACGACTTTGGTGAGTTCACACCTGCCGGCTATCCTTCCGTACGATGTGACAAGAGGGAGAGTCACCTTGGGGCGTTGTTTCCCGAGGCTCGGGATCCTGAAGGCGTGCTCGTCCTTTCGTGTGGACGGCGCAGTGGGCGTCTTTCCCAAAACGGGGCGGCGCACCGTGGACCATACCGTGGAGGACAGGTGGTATGGCCGTCAGGGGCGTGCGAAGCACGGTTGCGTCGAGAGTCTCGCCCGACGGGACAGTGCTTGTAAAGTGGTCAGAGAGATCTCTTGTGGTCCAAGATTGCTCCGCTGACATTACCTGTGCCTTGGATGTCTTCGCGAGATTGCGCTCGAGGGGGATAGGGAAGCTCGGGCGAACCGGAGGATTGGGCGCCGAGGACGCCGCTCTCCCGAGCTCTCCCGAGGAGGCTCGGGCGAATCGGAGGTTTGGGGCGCCGAGGACGCCGCTCTCCCGAGCTCTCCCGAGGAGGCTCGGGCGAATCGGAGCCTTGGGCGCCCAGGAGGCCGCTCTCCCGAGCTCTCCCGAGGAGGCTCGGGCGAATCGGAGACTTGGGCACCCAGGACGCCACCTCCCGAGCTCTCCCGAGGAGGCTCGGGCGAATCGGAGAGTTGGGCGCCCAGGACGCCGCCTCCCGAGCTCTCCCGAGGAGGCTCGGGCGAATCGGAGACTTGGGCGCCCAGGAGTGCTGCTTTCCCGAGCGCTCGCCCGAGCTCTCCTGGGGAGGCTCGGGCGAATCGGAGATTTGGGCACCGAGGGTGAGGCTCGCCCGAGCTCTCCCGGGAGGCTCGGGCGAATCGGAGACTTGGGCGCCGGGGAGGCCGCTTGCCCGAGCTCTCCCGGGGAGGCTCGGGCGAATCGGAGACTTGGGCGCCGAGGACGCCGCCTCCCGAGCTCTCCCGAGGAGGCTCGGGCGAATCGGAGACTTGGGCGCCCAGGAGTGCTTCTTTCCCGAGCGCTCGCCCGAGCTCTCCTGGGGAGGCTCGGGCGAATCGGAGATTTGGGCACCGAGGGTGAGAGCTCGAGGCTCGGGCGAATCGGAGATTTGGGCGCCGAGGACGCCGCCTCCCGAGCTCTCCCGAGGAGGCTCGGGCGAATCGGAGGTTTGGGCGCCGAGGACGCTGCTCTCCCGAGCTCTCCCGAGGAGGCTCGGGCGAATCGGAGATTTGGGCGCCGAGGACACCGCCTCCCGAGCTCTCCCGAGCAGGCTCGGGCGAATCGGAGACTTGGGCGCCGAGGACGCCGCCTCCCGAGCTCTCCCGGGGAGGCTCGGGCGAATCGGAGACTTGGGCGCCGAGGACGCCGCCTCCCGAGCTCTCCCGAGGAGGCTCGGGCGAATCGGAGACTTGGGCGCCGGGGATGCCGCTCTCCCGAGCGCTCGCCCGAGCTCTCCTGGGGAGGCTCGGGCGAATCGGAGATTTGGGCACCGAGGGTGAGGCTCGCCCGAGCTCTCCCGGGGAGGCTCGGGCGAATCGGAGATTTGGGCGCCGAGGAGGGAGACTTGGGCCTCTGTAGACGCGGCCTTCGTGGGCTTCCACTGGCCTTACTTGGGCCAGGCCAAGTTGGGAATGAGCTTTTTTGCATCGAAGTTGGGTACCCCTAACTTTGGTGACCGACACCAACTGTCGATACGGGACCGACCAGGGCCCTCATCGAAGTTCCCGATGGGACTCGGACCCCATCCAAGACCGTAATTCCCAAAGGAAGCCAACGACGACACAAAATCAGACGACCTAGGCGGACAGCAAATAGAGAATACCTCCTGTAATTAGAATAGGACACATTCTTTTGTATCCGACTAGGATCATAATAGCTCTCGGCCCTCTTCTAGCTATAAAAGAAGGGCCGAGGGCACCCCCATATGGGAGATGTAACTTGATTTTGCACAAGACCATTAATACAGCGCAAAGTCAAACGCCGACTGGACATAGGGCTTTTACTTGATCACGAGGGCCTGAACCAGTATAAATCGATTGTCTTCGCGTTCATCGCTGAGTTTCAGAGTTTATCGAAGCCCGAACAACTGTCCCGAGTACCCCCGTGGCAGGCTATCGGTCGTAAAACACTGACACCAACCCCCCACCCACCCCCAACAGACACAGAGTATGCAAAAGAAGCTATATGCATTTCTACAATTCTACTGATGTATCAAGTGCTACATACCTTTGCACTTTTGCAGGATTGTGAAAAGGTAAGAACTGTCTGCATCAGTGAGACGATTCCCAGATAGATTAAGTACTTCCAATCGATCAGTCAAAATAGCGCACTCACATATCTATTCAGTAAATAAGGAGGAAAAAGTGGCTTAGTGAATATATAGACAGCGCACTCACATATCTATTCAGTAAATAAGGAGGAAAAAGTGGCTTAGTGAATATATGCTATAAAGCAAGAGAATTTATGTTGACTTAGATCAAGAAGTGAGATTACTTGGAACAAAAACCAAATGAACTAAAACAAGTTACCAGCTAAAATGTCCCTAGCAGACTCAGTCCAAGAGGATTATAGAGTTTGTTTTATAATAAATGTTAGTGGCCGTTGAAGAAATGGCTTAAATATCTTGCATTCTTGTAATATAACTCCGTTAAGTAAGTGTTGTAATACCCCTGGTATTACTGTTAACTAAAATGACATGTCATCATATCATCATGTGCATTTGCTTGTCATTAGGGCTAATAGTGTGATTAGCTTGTTTAACTCTTGTGTGTGCTTGAAGGAACCCTAATTGAGTTGTTATTTCTTGTTGATTTTTAATTTTCCTAAAACCCTAATTAAAGGCTTCAAAGTGCACTTTCTAAATTTGATCAAATCTGAGGTAGGTCCCTTAATAAAAGTTGTAGAGTTTTTAATGTAGAACAACTTCTATTTTGGGTGATTTTGAAGTTATGTTGAAAATTTTTGAATTAAGCTCAAAACAGTGTTTCAAAATTTGAATTTAAAACTGCTTTTCAAAAACTAATGAGAATTAGACAAAACTTCCTTAATAGAAGTTGTAGATCTCTCTGAGATGCACAACTTATATTTTGGCCAAATTTCAAGTTCTTTAGAAAAATAAAAAGTAATTTTAAATATTCAGTTTGAAATTCAAAACCCTAGTTTACCCCCTTTTGAATATTTTCAAATCTAGGCCGAATTTCAAATTGGTGCAAAAACAAAAGTTGTCCAGCACAAAAATATCTACAACTTTGCTTTTGGGCGTGGCCTCGGATTCGGTCGTTTGGCCAGTCAATTTGAGCGATTTTCCCTGAGCAAGTACTGTACCGGCGACACTGTTCACGCGTCACGCGCGCGTCCGGCCGCGGCGCGCACGTCGCCGGCGTGCGCGACAGCGCCGCGCGTCCTCTGACGCCGGAGCTCCGTCCGTGGTACGCGCAGCATGGAGCCGAGTACCTCCCACGTTCTCCCCGACCGTCTCCTCGCCTATTTAAGCCCCAGGTGCTCCCTCCCGACCAAAATCGCCACCGCCGCCATTCTCGAGCTCCGCTCGGTCGCCGGCGAAATTCACCGTCCACCGGCTATCTCCACCCTCTCCATCCTCTCAGTAAGTGTGCAGCTCCAAGGCGCTCCGGTTGGTGCCTTTTGTGCCCCCTCTAACGCCTTGGGTGCTCTGCTTCAGGTGTCGTCGTCTTCGGGTCCGGCAGAGCGCCGCCGCGGGCTCGGTTTCTCGGCCACAGCTCGTCGTGGTGAGCTACTACCCTGCCTAAGCCTCGTTTCCTATTCTCTGACCTTCCCTTGAACTCATGCGCTCGGCGGTTGCGTGTTTCGTCCCCTAGGTCCAGCGGAACGGGTGCTCGCCGGAGTGTTCAAGCCGCCGCATCCGCCGCCGTCGTCAATCTCTTCTCACCGGTCCGTTTCAGCCCCGTCCTTTCCCCTCACTAGACTCGTGGTGAGCTCTAGATCCTTCCCAACCCTTTGGTTTATCACTTTTTGGTCTCGGGAGGCCGGCGCATGCTCGCCGAGCCGTGGCGTCCGCCATGGTCGCGGGGAGTCTCGTCGGAGGCGGCTAAGGTCGAAGCTAGGTGTTCTAGGTTGTCCGTTAGGGTGTGTAGTAGCCGTAGGTCGCAACCGGGTGGCCGTCGGTTCGCCGGCGGCAAGGGCCGCGCCGGTGCGCGCGTGCTCGCTCGCGCCGCGCGAGGAAGGAGACGGAGCTGACAGGCCGGCCCCGCCTGTCAGCGTCCGGCGCGGTGTGGGAAAAGGGGAGCGGGCCGTGTGGGCTGATTGCCCCGAGTTGGGCCGGCTTCGGGCCGTTTCGGTTTTCTCTTTTTCCAGTTTTTTTTACAATGTCTTTTCCATTTTATTTTCAAATGAATAGTGCTGCAGTTTCATAATTTTGTTAGAATATTTTGGCTAATCCAAAATTCATGAGAATTTTTGTATGTGCTCTCTGAGTAGTGTAGAATTTTATAAAAATATTGTTTGTCATGTTTAAGTACTTTCTGCAGTAGGTAAAAATCCCTAAAATAAATGGAAAATGGATTTTTGCACATTTTTAATTAAATCTAGGTAACTCCAAAAATCACCAAAATTTATGTGTCTCTGTTTGGCATGAGAGGCTATCTGTTGGTGAAGTTTGGTCCCAATTGGAATTAGTTTGCTCTTGTATTAAATAGATATGGGTTTATTAAATAGTAAAAAGAAGTGTAGAAAATGAATTTAGGATTTGTGTGACTTTGGAATTGATTGTGGTTCTAGGTCAAACCCATTTAAGACCTAGAACACCCTAGTGATGCCATCTTATGCTTGTCATATGTTTAGTTCCTTATTTCTGGCATATGCTCTTTTCTGCATCGCATTCATACATGCATTGTTGCACACGTGTAGTGCCGGTAAACGAGGAAGTCAAAGTCGAGGTGCCTGGAGGAGAAGGTTCCGAGGTGGTTCTTGAACCTGAAAGCTGTGGTGCTCCTGCCCCGACTGTTTTTGCGCTGCAAGGCAAGCCCCGGTGCATTTAACCCTCTATTTATAAATGCTCTTATCACTTGAGTTAATCAACTGCATTAAGTTGTTAGGAGTTGCGTGATGAAACAATTGGTGCATTTACCATCCTTGACTACTTGTTACCCAAGGAACCTAATGCTTTGAAATGAGTTGAAAAATGCTTAGTCATGCTTAAATATTAGAATTTCAAAAATGCTATTTTAAACTTGATTTTTTGGAATGAAGAATTATCAAGGGATGGTTATGAGTCCATGTATGATGGCAGGGTCCTTTGGCCGGGACACTGTTATTGTAATGGATGGGTTTCCCGAGTGACCGGCCATCTGTTTGGGTTAGAGTCCCAACTGATCGTCATCATCGGGAAAGGGATTTGAAAACCGGGCAGAATCCAGGGTATTTGGGTTAGAGTCCCAATGCATGGTTTCTGACGGAAAGCAGTAGGGACCGTTCGTTGTAAGGCCTGTTGTGATCATGATGAACAGCCTAGCCACATACCAATTCGGAAAGCCTAGGGTCAGGTCGCTCTATTGCTGGAACCGACAACCGCGCACTGGGAGTGGAGAGATGGCGAGAGTAGCGTGTACCCACGTGGCCGGCGTGCCTGGAGACTAGTGGAGTACTGTGCTCTCGGGTGGCGTAGGACCGGGTCCGGAATGGAAAAGCCGTGGCAATGGGTTGGTATATGTAAGCTTAAGTGCTACATATGCAGTGTGGATAGAATCCCCAGCTGGGTATACTTACTTGATTCGAATCGACGTGCTCCTCGGTTATGGAGACTTGATCCTCACGTCTACCTCGAAAAGTGGTTCGAAGAATAGGATGTGTTGAGAATAATGAAATGAATAAAATAGATGGAAGTGATGAATGATGACTTATGATACTAATAAAGTTATTCAATGAGCAAAAATACTGAGATAGGCTAATAATGCTTTTCCGCTAAACCCTTACCTCTTGCTAAGCCTTACCCCTAACCTTGCATTCCAAGAGTCAAATATTTTTCTTAGTCGGGTAAGTCTTGCGGAGTACCCAGTACTCAGGGTTTGTTAACCCCGTTGCAGGAGGGCCACAGCCGGAGATTTGTCTCGACCCCTGTTGTGCTACAGTGATCGAAGAGGATAGTGGTGAGGAGTGAAGGACCCGTGGGCTGGGTCCGATTATCTACTATCTATTTATGTTGTATCGTTGTTCCAATGCCACTGCTACTGGTTTTAAGTTGGTTTGTAATAACTACACTTATTTACTATTTGAACTCGGTTTGTAATTTAAAGTACTAATTAATCTTCCGCTTTTACTCTGATGTATTTTGATTGTGAAATGTTGTAACTCTGTAATGGCTTCGCAATGGAGATCCTGTCGGCATACGGGCACTGATGTAGCCCGGCAGGGCTGCCTCGATCATTTGGAACACGGGTACGACTGTCAGAGGTCATTAGTAACGATGACAGGTGCCTGTGGGCCACGTGATTAAGGCGGTTCTGTTACAAGTGTTTAGATTACCACATGCTAGAATGATTTCCCTCATCTTTTTAAAAAAGGATGCATGCTAAAATGTGCAGAAGCTGAATGCAGATTTTCAAGCCAAAATCCGGTTGGGATGATACGAGTATCATATTGTTTCAATTTGACAGAAAAGTTTCTGGGATTGTAAAACCTGAAATAAAGCAGTTGGACCCAATCGATTACAATGTACATCCAGTCAAACTACCATATGTGTGATTTGATGAAGCAAATATATGCTGAAGTCTTGCAATTGTTTGGTTTCCTGAGATTTGTGAGCAGGAATAACAAATCCGTCAGATAAGCCATAGTATAAGAGCATAGTTATTCTACACCATACTACAAATTAAAACCACAAAGCAGTAAAATCATTAATGAATTTCTAGCTACTGAGTTATTCAAAATAATGTCCTTGAAAGGCTACAAAAGTCACGGCTTTAACTGCTTGGAACAGCACAGAGCACTACATAAAAGGGGACTGCTAGAACATGTTATGTGCTGCACTACAATGGCCTAAAGAAACAACCATTTAGCTGTAACTGATTTATACAGCACAGTCGAAGTAATTATGAAATGAAATGACTGTAGTTACTGGAAAAGGCTGCCTAGTAAATTATGAGAAAGATCCAAAACTACTATTGTTTTATGAGATCTTAGGGCATCAAGAAAGGGGGCAATTGACATATCTGCTCCCTAAAATGGAGCAGAATATATAGAGAACAAAACTTCAAAAAGTCCAACAGAAGCAATCGATATAAGTATTTCCAAATAAAGACACACAGATTGAAGTTAAGATAGGCTCCTGGAGAAGTGGAGATGCTGGCCAAATAAGAAATTTGCGAATTTCAGATATGGGACTATGGGAGGTACAGAATATGTGACGCAAGTTTTTTTCCTTCTTGATTGACTGAGAATATCATATGACGTGAACTTGGATTAATCCCGACCAAGCCCAGGCAGCCAGGCTCATCTTTATTAGCATCAGCCTTCTTCCGTCATCCAGCCTGCCAGGCCCAATGTCAAACTGCATCACGCAGGCCGCAGAAAAGAACCCAGTACCCAACAACTAACCAACGCCATCGATGACACACCCACCTCTCGTCGTATCACCGCCGTCCATCTCAGCCCACAGCCGGGCCGGCCTCCTACGGTCCTGCCCGATCCCGCCGGACTCCCTCACCGCTCATAAATCCGGAAGAGAAAAAGAAAAAGAAAAAAATCCCCGTGCTATGCTGTGTTCTACTCTTACACTGCGACTAATCCCCCCTCATCGCCCGCCCCCCTCGTCTCGTCTCCCCCTCCGCTTCGCGCACCTCACCGCCATCTCACTCCCGAACCCCCCGTCCTTTCCTTCCCGCGTCTAATTGAGCGCCAAAGCGGGGGGACATTTGAATTCCCCGCAACTTCCGCTTCCAGCGGCTTCTCGAACCTTCCGGAGGCGCCGGCGGCCGGTGTCGGCTCCATCCCCTTGCCTCCTAGGGTTTCGCGTTCCCCCCCCCCCCCCCCCCCCCCCCCCCGGGGATGGGGGACGCGGCGGCGGCAGCAGCGTCGCCCGCTTGTGCCGCGCAGAAGCGGCGACGTGGCGATGACGGCGCGGGGCTGAGGCGGGTGGCGGAGATCGTGATGGTGCTGGCAGCGGCAGGGGAGGTGCGCGGCGGCAGGGAGCCCACGGCCGCGGAGCGGGCGCTCGCGGCCGAGGCGCGGGAGGCTCTGGCCGCCGCCGTCGCCGAGGGGGCCGTGCGGCCCAAGGATCTGTTCCCGGGGGAGGCGGTGCGCGCGGTCGTCGAGGATCTCGGGCTCAACCGCGCCAAGGACCCAGCTGCCATGGGGTTTCGCCCGCCCAAGGCTTCCATCGCCGATAGGCTCATGCTTACTAAGCGCAAGGTTTTGCTAACTCTCTCCCGTTTACACCCAGTGTCCCTCGCGGTTTACTAGCTATTGTGGTGAACCGGTATGAGCTTTGAAGATATGAACTGGGGTTATAATTGCGATGTGAGAATGCTTGTATGAACTATTGGACCGTATGGCACTGCTGTTTGCATGGCGCAAGCTATTGCTTCTGAATCATATGTTAGCTAATAATAATATTTCCCAGGGATTTTTGGATCACTGCTTGTATATGGATATGCTCTGTTCCTCTTGTCGTATTCTAATTCGGCACATTTTATTTGCTGTTGGAGAGTTTCTGGCAGTGTCTCAGAATATTTATACTTATTATGTACATACTACATAGGGATGAAAACGGACGGAAACCGTCGAAAACGGTATTACAGAACTGAAAACGGAAGCAGTCGGTACAGGATTTTTCTACATTTTAGTAATTAAAGATTACAAAAAAAGGTTGAAAATGATTGTGAAACCAATTGAAAATAACAACATTTTATGTTTGGCTAAATTAGGAAATGGTATCATAATATAGAAAGTGGTATCATGATATAGGAAACGGAAACAGTTGGTACGTGATTTTTTCCGTCTGTTTTCATCCCTATATGTACATGCTTCGAGCAAATGTTTATGTTTCGGTTACTTTTTATTGTGGAATTAGTACTTCTGCAACTTGAGTGTCGCCTTTGTCTTGTGTATGCCTAACTTACTCTTTGTGTGCGTGGATCCCTTTGAATAATTGATTATTTTCTTGCCGTGACCTTTTCCAGCTCAAGCGGTTTTTAAGTATGTTTTTCGCCTTTTTGGGTACAAATTATCATACGTTCAACTTAATTAGCGTCTGTGCAAAACACTATGTATGTATACCATCTGACTGTTTCATTTATTTACAGATGGAAGAAGTCAAGGAAGCTCCTGTGCAATCAACAGTTAGCGCAACTCAAACAGCCATTTCAAGTGGAATGTCTGAGTTCCATGGTTTGAATGGGGCTACCAAGTTTGGTGTTGGAGTTCCTAGGAACCCACCAGTTCCATCTTCAGCTGCTACTGCACCATTGACCTCTACATCCCCAGCTACCTTGAAACCACCAGGATCATCTCCTGTAAAACCAGTTGCCAACTCATCAGTTGTTCCCGTACAACATACTGGTCCATCAAACGTTAAATTGGACAAAAATATTAGTGGTCCTTTGAATTTAGCACGCAGTGGAGGTATTTCCCAGTCTTCCTTTTCGCAGCATCTCCTATTTATTTATTTATTTATTTTCCTTTTGGGTAAAAGTAGGCACTTCTTTCTTTAGCTTATTGTAAATAAGATGGCTACTTGGCTCTGGATGCATGTTGATAGCTTTTGGATATGATGTCACTGCACATCTAAATCCTGAGTCTGTACACTGCTCAAAGCTGCAAATAAGATGGGCCAAAATTTTTATTTATTAGAATTGTTCAGAAGTGAGCAAAGCACATAATATAAAGTAAGTTGTATCACAACTTTTGGTGGCTAATGAACGGTCAATCTGTCTTAACTTTTGGTCTTTTACCATAGCATCTATGTATTTTTCTCTTAACATTCTTTGCTTTGGAAAATTGTGCTTAATTTATCAAACTGCCACTTGTTAGTTTAAATTTTGCATATTGTGCACAAAAGGTGGAGGGGTATTATATATCCCTGATTATAGAATTAGCGGATTTTTTCCTTTTTCATTAACCTTGTTCACAAACTAATTTGTCCGTATTGCTTACTGCTGCAGCAACTGTTGTCCACTCAAACAAGTCAACTGTGGACACATCTGCTAGGTCCAATGTAAATGCTATACAGAGTTCCAATCAGATGGTGAAAAATCAGGACACAAAAGCAGTGACAGTTCAAGCCGTGACTGGTAACCATGTTATGGGGCATCGTGCTACACCAGGTGTGGCATTTGTTCCGCCAAAGCCTACTTTCGCCAATCACAATGAGATAGCAAAGAGTGTTCAACAGTTTCTGCACCAACCTGCAAACCATCCTAGCTGGACTCCACCATCAACTGAGTACATGCATTCTCGCTTGAGTTGTCAAATATGCAAAGTTGCTATTGTTGGTACAGACAGTTTACTGGTTTGTGATGCTTGTGAGAGGGGAGTACACTTGAAATGCCTTCAGCAGTATGGCAATAAGGGTGTCCCTAAAGCTGAGTGGCATTGTTCTGCATGCCTGACTCAGAGTAAGGGCAAACCCTTACCACCAAAATACGGCAAGGTTACAAGAACTGTAGTTGCATCAAAGGCTGCTCCACCTGGTGGTGGAGCACAGCTTTCTTTGCAGGGATCAGCTGAAAACATGGCTGCAAAGGAAAATCACCAAAAGTTGGCTGCAAATGGAAATCTTATGAAGCCAATCTCCACTCATGGTGGCAGCACAGCACCCAACAGTAATGTACTGGCACTGAGTGCTATCACAGCTGGTTCACAATCACAATTAGTTTCTACCTTAAGACCATCAATAGTTTTTAAAGCTGAAACGTCCTCTAATGGAAAGGAAGGAATTGGGCAACCGCGCAGTACTACAATACAACCTGATGTGAGATCATCCCCTCTTAACAAAAGGTTGAGAAGTGATTCCTCTTTGAACCCTGCTGATTCAGCAAATGATATCATGCATGGTAAGCATACTGCAGAAATTTCTGGTGCTGAAGCAAAGGTCAAGTCTGAAGCAAACTATGAGGCCCCTGTGAGTAGAGATGAGGAATTGGTTGATAGTAGTGGAACATCAATTAAAACTGAACAAACCAATGTTGTTGTTAGTGAAGAAAAGCCCAGGCCACAATCAACCTTTGAGACAGATAAAATGAAAGATGGGGAAATGACTACCAACATAGGAACAGCAACAGATCAGTGCAGCAACTTCAGTACTGAAGAAAAGCTCCCCAGTGAAACAACTTCTGAGGCACACACAATCACTGAAGTGAAAATGACTAGCAATACCGGAACACCAGTACAGCAAAGCAACATTGCTATTATTGAAGAGAAGACCCAGATTGATGCAGTTTCTGATCCACATCCACATACAATCCAAGGTATGGGAATGGGCACCAATAATGGATCACCCATAGATCAAAGCAGCAGTCTTGTTGCTGAAGAAAAGCCCCCTGAACAGTCCTCTTCAATTGGTGATGTGTGTGTCACCGCTAGTGCTGGAATACCAACAGATCAAACACAGCATCCAAATGGGTCAACTGAAAATGTAATAAAGAAATCTCCCAACAGAGAACTAAATAAAGAGAAATCAGACTGTAATGTAGTCTCAGATGTTACCCAAGAAGTAACTTCAAATGGCATCTTGCACCCCAAGGACAAAACTTTATGTGTTCATGAAGATGAAGCAGTGGGTTGTGACACAGAAGCAAAAGAAGCAGCAAACTAATGTAGTAGGAGTTTGCATCCAATTTTCGTTTTTCAGGTGTGTTTCTAGTTCCAATTGTTAGAAGCTTGCCTAGTTTGATTTAGCTGATAGCGATTCTTTTAATTACATTATTTGAAATTGATGGTTGTAGCGCTGAGTTATTCTTTACTTATTATGTCTATGTCAACCACATTAGCTTATTTGAACTCATGTTTACAAGTATGCTTAGGCAACCTTTAATGGTCTTGTTTTCGCCCAACTCTGAAACCGAAATCTTTTATGACCTTTTGGATTGCATTCGTATCTTACCTTATCTTAAATCTTTTCACAGATGGAACTATGCTGAATCTACCATTTATTTTACCAACATCAGTGATCAACTGTGTTCTCTACATTCTCTTGGACAGCATTATACTTGTAGCCATCACCAACCATTTTTCCAGGAGGTTTGTTCTGTGCCCCTTGGAAACATGCTCACCATACCTACTCCATTCGTAGTTTACTGTTATCACCACATTTTTTTTTACAAAAATATTTACATTCCTGCTGATATGAGGTTTACTAAACTCTGCAGGTATCCACTGCCCCCCTGGTGTAGTTAGAGAATCCTAGAACACAGGAAATATAATCGTGATGTTGTACTTTGTGTAGATTGATAATCTTGAGTTCCTAACTATTTAATTCCATTTCCCCTTCTATTTGTTCTGTGCTCATCTGTAATGTTGTAATTAGATAGAGTTTAGCTGAGTTAGGACTGCATTATCAAGTCACAATAATGACATTTGCCTTTGCCATCACCTCGGACCATGTTCCAATGTGAAGTCTACCCTGCGATCTATTACCATTGACCTGCTAACTCATGCCACTCGCTAAGTTTCCAACCCTTCTATCAGTTAATAATGTTTTACTTGATCTTTTTCAATTTATACCACGTAAGTCAAATATAAAGAGCATCTCCAATAGTCATTTTTAAACACACTCTCCAAATCCTCATTGGAAGAGTCGTTTGAATAAAAATCGCTACCTATATATTTTCATCTTCAACAACTTTTCTGTATGTTCTATGCAACCTAAAAAGCTATCATCATTCTCCATATTTGATGAGTGAAGGAACGGAACTTAGTACGTCAAGTGGGGACTGAGCTGAGCTAGCATGATACCATCACATGCCTCCGCAGGCCCACATTCTGAAAAGAACATGTCAAGCCGTGTAAAGAGTACAGGGCCATAACATTCGCATTCCCTGGATCCACTTCCAGTTCGTGATTTAGGAGTGTGGAAAACTATCTAAACACACAACAGATGGTTACATATCTCGAATCTAAAGGCATAGAGTATGTCACCCTTGTGGTGGTTGACAAACTTACAAAGTGTGCACATTTTTGTTACTCTTTCCCATACCTATTCTGTACAGAACGTCTCTCTACACTCTATGGATCATATATTCATGGTTTACCTACCTCTATTCTCATTTATAAAGAGACCATATTTACTAGTAAGCTCTGGCAAGACTTATTCTCTTCTCATAGAGGTGAAATTGCATAGGGGTACCTCTTATCATCCACAGAGCGATGAATTGTATCAGACCACCTCTTATCATCTACAGAGTGATGGCCAAAAATGAGTGAACATAGGAAGTGTCTGCCATGGCTGTTCTTTAGTTGAGTTTTGGTATAATACCACTCTTCGCTCATTTATGGAGATATCATAATTTTAGACATAAATATGGCATCTACCTCTCCTTTTGATGCAGTACCTGTTCCTTTATATTTCTGATGACTGATGATACTCTTGTGACAGTGGCAGGCAATGAGATAATGTTGAACAAGTTTAAACCATTGGATTTAATGGGCCAGCACGACACGACTGATTGCACCTTGTGCCGTGCTTGGGCCTTTATGTTGAGCCCATTGGATGACGAGGCAGGCGGTGCCGCCGTGGACATCACCGCCGTCCCCACCGATTTCTTCGTCACCCGCTATTCTTTCTCATCTCAAACCAACCCAAAACCCCAAATCGATCCTGTCGACCCGGGTTCGAACCAGGCACCTGCACGATCCCACCGCCTCCTGCCGGTCACCGGGACCTAGCATCGCTGCGGCGGCGGCGGGAGAGGGGAAGGAAGGCGATGAGGAAACGGGAGCGGGAGAACCCTTGCGGGATCTGCGGGCACTACCACAAGTACGAGGAGGGGGAGGTCTGCGGGGTGTGCGGCCACCGCTGGAAACCGTCGGACGGGGAGGGCGCCCCGGCGAGGCACGAGTCCGCCTTCCCCACAGAGGTGCTGAAGGACTTCCTCTTCCTCGGGAGCTACGACAACGCCTCACGCTCCGAGGTCCTCAGGACGCTCAGCATCTCGCACATCCTTAATGTATGTATTTAAGCATCCACATCAGATTCCTTGTTTAAGATTATTATTGAATTCCGCATTTCCAAAGTTGGAGATCGATTCCCCGTCCAAATAGAATTAAAGAAGTTGGAGAGCGATAATACTGCTGAGCTGCTGGCGCTATCTAGGGTTTGGCAACAGTTTGGTCAATCTGTGGTTTGTCATCTTCCACAGGATAGACCACGGGCTATTAATTTGCATTGTTGTCGCTTGAAAGGTTTTATTTTTAGGTTTAGTTTATGGCAAACAGAACGAGAATGTGCTTTGTACACTCTTGTTATTTATTTGCTCGAGTGGAAAGTGGGTTCACGTGAAGAAAGAACAAGTAGAACATGGGAGTCAATTAAGAGGGGTTTACTTGAACTGGATGCAAAACTCAAAACAGGGGTATTTGGATAATTGGTAGTTAGTGAATATTTATGGACTGAGGCGTAGCATGTGGTGATGATTACTCATATTTGGCTTCTTAATTGACAAGCGTTTGTATGGTATCTGAACAGAACCTGGTATGGAAGTGGCTTGATAGTTTCACTGAGATGACTATGCTCATTAAGATAATATGGAATGGCATGATGGTTATGGAATGTTGCTGATTAAGTTTCGTTACACAGTGATAAGTATGATTCATTGTGTTACATAAATGTTAACCATGTTACAACTGCTAGTTGAATTTGATGTATAATCAGTATAGTAGATAGATGGATGCTGTTTGGTTCAGTGATATACTCTCTCTTTCAATAGGTAGTTTTGGCTTTTCTTTTTTCTTTTTTTCTTTTTTTTTGCGAGGAAAGAAGAATTATATTATATGATGGCTGGGTACATCTACACTTTACAGTTTTGGCTTTTCTTGATACATATGTATCTGGACATAGCATATATCTAGGTGCAGAGCAAAAGCTGTGTAACTAGAAAAACAAAACAACTTAATTTCTGACAGAGGAAATAGTTGCTGTCATGTTGATGCTGTACAGCATGTTCACATAAATTATTATTTCTGACTAGTTTCTCAATATGGTTACTATCTTGTGAATCTGTAGGCTCACGTAGCTGACAGACAACTTTTTTTGTATTCCAGATTTTGCCCTTGACTGTTTAGATCTTGCGTATGATAATTGAAGACTAATTACTATGCTTACTATTTGCTTAACAGACTGTGCCTGATTGCCGCAATCTATACAAGGATTCATTCACGTATCACAGTCTTCAACGGGACAGGCCTTTAGATTTTGATGAGGCAAATCAGTATCTAGGTATTATCTGTTTGCCCTTTCAGCATTTCGGTGTGGAATTAAGTGTACAGTTAGATGTGAACTACTTTTTTTTCCTTCTAGAGGCGCCCCTGTAAAAAACATGTTGCTACCTGTAACTGATTGAACTCGAGTAGATATCCTCTGCATGTCACTCTAGCAAATTCCATTTTTTTCTACCTGCCTGTTGAAGTAATGAGTTCATTATATGATTATCTGTACCTGGTTTTTAATTGCTTCTTTCATTCAACCTGATTCATGTCTCTTTTAAGCTGTGATGGACATTTGTATATGTACTTTTGTCTTCCAGGTTATTTTTTGTTTGTTTGGTGCACATAAACCTTTTCCCCAATCACTTCTTTCTGAAGTTTCCACAAATAAAAATTACTTTCATGGAAAAGGAGGGGACTGTAATATACTTCTCAAGTACTGAGCTGTTATACCTCTTTATTGTCACTAATATGGTACTGTGATTTCCTTCTCAATTTCAGAGAAATGTGAAAGAGATAAATCACGTGTTCTTGTACATTGCATGACTGGAAAAAACAGGTACTTGCTTGTGAAGAATTTCTATTAGCATTTCCGCTGTTTGCTTTGTTGCAATTGTTTTTTTTTTCTCGAAAACGCAGGAGAGCTGCGCTTCATTATATTAAGAAGAAAAAACAGGGTAAAGAACCCAAAAAACAACACACACACACACATATTAGTTCAGCAGAAACAATTGCGCCAATAACGAAAGAGAAAGCGACCTAGCTCCTACAACACATCAACTAGCAGCTTGGGCAGGGGCAGTCAAGTGGGATAACCCACGAGCCCCTGCCATTGCCCACCGCCGACGCTCCTTGCCAGCCAACTTCAAGGTTTCAGCTATGTTGGGAACCGCTCCATAAAAAACGCAGCTGTTGCGATGATTGCTTTGTTGCAATTGTTGATGAATACTTCTTTGGAACACATTTTGTTAGGTCTGCTGCTATTGTTGCAGCCTTTTTGATGAAGTCTAGAGGATGGAGACTTGCACAGTCTTTTCAATGGGTGAAAGACCGAAGACCGCAGGTTCAACTGACAGATGGTTAGCTTGATACCCTTTGAAGCTTGTTGAGTAATTAAGATATCATCTCTATTGCATTATGAATCCTTGGTTCCTTGCCTGAATTAACAGCGGTCTACTGTATATACATAGTGAATAAGCACTTGTAAACTACATTGTTTAGTTTATTGTTAGTTCTTATGTCTGTTGTCAATCAGAGACTATATTAATACATCATGAATGAATATGACAGCTTTCACGCCCTTATTGCTTTTCTTGCTTGAAACTTGACGCACAACTTATGCACTGCAGTAATCTTTTTTCTTCCCTTGTTAATGTAGTGGTATGACAAGGTTCTCAGAATTTTGAGATTGGTTCAAATTACAATTACTCCTAGTAAAAGCCCCCCCCCCCCCCCCCCCCCCCCCTCTTTCAAAAAGAAGGAAAAAGGAAAGAAAAGGAACACACAGTACATAAACTTTGACTTTCACATCTATATTGTCATTAGGTAATTATAACATGTTTCTTCTGTGCAGCTTCTCAGAATGAGCTTTTGGAGTATGAGCTGAAGCTTTTTGGACCCAGTGGTCAGCCCTCGGTTCCCACTGAATCATTTGCTTCTCTTGGATTTGGTTATCAAAAACCAGCAGGTGACATCCAAGTGCCTATGTTCAATCAAATGGCCATGCCATCCATATTTGAGCGAGTCAACCCAAATGATCACCCCACCAGTTTCACTTTTGGAGCTGAGAGGAAAACGGAAGTTAACCCTCAAGATAGCAATAGTGTTGGCGGGGTAAACCCAACTTCAACAGAGAACCTGATGGACAGCTCTTAAGATGATTTCGCAATGTCGCTGTTCAATCTCCATGTTACAGAAGTAAAGCTACTGTAATCTACATGTCGCGGAAGCAAACCCTACTGAATACCTATCGGGTGTCTAGGTTTCAGGGAGGTTTTGCCTTTTGTCACTTGAGAAATGGTTCTCTGGCAATCGACCTTTGCTTTAGAATGACTATGACATTAGTCTTAACTCGTAGTAATAGATTTTTGTGGCTCATATCTCTGTTCCTTTCTCGTATAGCTGGAAACCATATTCTCCATCCTATATTTCCGGTTATGTCGTACGGATGCTAAATTGTGCGCTACGCTTAGGAGCATTGGTCAGTGGCTGATACCTCTTCTTCTTCTTCTTCCCTTTTTTTTTTGTTTTTTTTTGTTTTTTTTTTTTTTTAGGGAAGCCACTTGGCGCACTTTATTGATCTTGAATCACAGTTACATCGTTCACCAAGGCTCCTAGTATGCATCTAGGGGGTTCATCGACCCCAATTACAAGATAACTGACTCTGCATAGCAACTCTAGCTAATTCATGAGCAATAACGTTTGCTTCACGATTACAATGTTCAATAGAAATAGAAACAAACTCTAACCATAGCATGTTGCACTCTTCATAAATTAGAGCACTGATTGTTGCCGAAAAACCTCCTTGTCTCGTTGTTTCAACTACTTCTGAACAATCTGATTGGATCCTGATTCTGTTGCACCCCAGCAATTGTGCTAGCAGCAAACCTTCCCGGATAGCGCTGACCTCTACAGTAGCAGCGTCCGCCATATGTTCAAAGTAGTTCACCTTTGCACCTAGAAAAGCCCCTGTATGATCTCTTATAATCGCTCCTGAACTCCCTGTGCTTGCTTCGGGCTTGTAGCTAGCATCAACATTTAGCAGTAACTCACCTTCAGGAGGCCTTTGCCATCCCCCTTGCTTCTTATTGCCTGCCCTTCCCTGCTTTGCTGAGCGCTGATAGTTTGTTGTCAGTGTAACAATTGATAAAGCCGCCCTTGTCGGATTTTGAACAATCTCCCCTTGCACAAACTTTCGGCGCTCCCACCAGATATACCACCCTCCAGTTAAAATTAGTTCGGCAAGGCCAATCTGGTTTAGCTCCTCGACCTGTCTGGGCACCGAGATCATGTCTGCCACTAGCCCACTATAACAGATCCCGATTGCTGATATCTCTTCTTTTCACCTGTAGTTTCGGGTAAGCTGCTGAAATTTCTAACCTGTATTCTTAATCCTATATTTTCTAGTTATGCCGTATGTATGCAATGATGTGCTACGCGTAGCCCGTAGCCATATTGGATTATAAACGTGAAGATCAAGCGGCGGCACAAACCATGGGTCTTCAAAATTTTCCATGGATTTTCACTTTGATACTCAAACTAAAAAAATGTGACCATCTAAGTCTTCCATCTATGTGGAATTCTCACTGGAACCTCCAACTATACCAGCGTCGATGAGGCTAGCGTGGTTATACCAGCGCACGCAGATTGAGAACCTAAATAATTATTCCCCCTTCCAAATAATAAGCTATTTTGGCTTTTCTACCGACATAGCAGAGTTATGTATCTAGATATAGTGTATGTCTATATGCATCGTAAAAGTTAACGTTATGTATCTAGAGGAGTCAGAATGACTTAAAATTTTAGCATATATAAGGAGAGTTTTTTTTTAGGTTGAGAACCCAGCTAGCGAAGATTTTACCTTTAGTCGGGTGCATTTTACTCTTTTACTTTCTCAATATAACGTGGAGACTACTCTAGAATTTCTGTGTTTACAACCACGAGCGATGTACCTGGACGCATCGTCGACCGAAGTGGACAAACTCGGGATGGTCCATGTCCATCTGTACATGGATGACTAGAGCGTGTTTGATTACTTTTTTTGAACA
Organism: Eremochloa ophiuroides; assembly: GCA_038502445.1. Classification (NCBI taxonomy): domain Eukaryota; kingdom Viridiplantae; phylum Streptophyta; class Magnoliopsida; order Poales; family Poaceae; genus Eremochloa; species Eremochloa ophiuroides. The sequence continues at coordinate 71,376,650 of JAHLJS010000005.1, forward strand.
ATTGTTCACTGAAGTTTCCTTCAGGAGAAGCAACCCTTCGTTCCTGACAGTGATAGTGTACGTGTATACTAGTGAGCAGTGTGACTTCATCGCGCAACACGGACTTTACATGAACCATGATGCGTCCAATTCATCGCACCTGGACATACGGAGGCTGTATACGATGAACCTGGACACGTTTACAGTCAGGTTCTAGCTACGCCTCCGCAGACGCCGACCGAAACATATATAACACCAGCACCCTCGTGGAACGACACGCCGATCGCCAACTCCAACACACCCACCGCAGGAGGGACCTGCTCGCCGTCGCTGTCGCCGGCACACACAATCAGCCACGGCCATACCCTTGATCGGCATTGATGACAATGGAGTTCTCGGGTGCGTACAAGAAGGCAACAGCGGCGCTGGACGAGGCGGCGAGGGCGCGGCTACGGGGCCCGTTCACCGGCGACGTCGCGCCCTCGTCGTCGGCGCCGTCCGGCCCTGCGGATGCCGACGACGATCTGATGGATTTGGTCGACGAGTTCTACAACGGATACGGAGAGCACGGCAGCGTCGCCGCCAAGGATGCCGTGGCGTCCCGGACTACGGAGTGGGAGGAAACAGTTGCGCGTGACGCTGGCGGAAGCGGCGGCCGACGCGGCCGCCGTAAGAATCCGCGCCGAGGCAGAGCGCATTGTCCGAGGCGCTGGGCTAGCCGTCGTTGGCGGCGGCCGGATTAGGAAGCACCTTGTCGAGCGGCTCCGTGCGTGTGGTTACGACGCCGGTAATGTTCTACTGCTCTCTTCAGTTTTCAGTAGCAATACTCAGCAGTCGGCACTCTAGTTTCTACCTCCCAAATTCCCGATTCGAAATCAGCGCTTATTTGATTCATTCGGCATACATCCAGGTCTCTGCAGATCGTCGTGGGAAAGAACGAGCAGCATCGCGGCGCCGGGCACGCACGAGTACGTGGACGTGACACTGGGTTCGCCGCCGGCGTCTTCATCTCGATACATCGTGGAGGTCAACGTCGCAGCCGAGTTCGAGATCGCGAGGCCGAGCACCGAGTACCAGGACCTCCTCTCCTCCCTTCCGCCAGTGCTCGTGGCGAGGCCGGGAGCTCTGAAGGAGCTCACCGCGGCAACTGTGCGCCGCAGCGGCCGAGTCCATCCGCGGCGCGGGCATGCACGTGCCGCCGTGGAGGCGCGCGCCGTACGTGCAGGCCAAGTGGTCCGAGCAGTTCCAGAGAATGGGGGCCGCGGCTCCGGTGGCCGCGACGACGACGACGGGGCCACGCGCTGAAGGAGGACCGAGGGCGGCGGCAGCGCATGCCCGGCGGCCCGGCGTGGGGAAGAATTGCCGGAATGGAGATGGGACGCCGGCAGGGGGTCATGGCGCGGGAGGCACTGGTGAGCGTGAGGCCCTTGTTCAGAGGATTGTGAGTCCTGACATGGGCAGGATCACGCGGGAGGGAGGATTGTTCAGGCTTTCAGAGGCGTCTTTGTTCTCCGTAGCAGTATTCTTTTGGGCCATGGATTGTGCAGAATTTGCACGGCTCATATTTTGGCGTGAGGGTTACCAACAAAAAAACAAAATTGAACTTACTGTACATGGCTGTACATTTTGGAATTTTGGTTTCTTAGGAATGTATACGTAGGTAATACCAACCTGTCTGTGGGCTACTTTTTATATCATTCTAACAATACTATTTTCTAATCTCTTTTCTTTAATTACAATGTCACATTATCTTTTTATTAGTTGCCAGTCTAATTAATAAGCATGAAAACAAATAAACTCAACAATGAATTGCATAAGTCATATTTCTTCCATCCCTAGATAAATAAATTTCTGTGTATTCCTCTGTATCGGATTTAGAAGTCATTTACGACAACGATATGGTCTTCAAAGCATGACTTTGACTTCATATTTCTATAAAAATATTTATTGAAAAGGTGATATATTTGAAAGCAAATCTATTTATGTAGTTTTTATATTTCCAAACTCAACAATTTAAAAGTTATTTATGATTTATATTCCCTAATGTTTGACCAAAACCTTGTCCAAAACGACTTCCTTTTCCGATACGGAGGGAGTAAATCAAATTAGTCTCGAGTATAAATTTTGACGGTTTTTTAAATTTGGTTAAACTTTAAAAGTTTGACTTAAGGCAGGCTTTAGAAACCTATTATTTAAGGATAGAGTGATTAATTACAACTAATCTAGTCTTTTTTTTATTTCAAGTACCGTTTTTTATTGTGTGTTGGACGCACCCCCTCCCCTCTTACTCTTCCGTCCCTAGAAAACATGCAATTTAGTACAGTAGCATGTTTTAGTGTATGAACTTTGATTAATTATAAATAAAAAACTATAAATATTTATAGTGTCAAATAATCACCATTAGATTCATTGTGAAATGTATTTCATAATATATTAATTTGGAACTATACATATGAATACTATTTGTTAGAAATTTAGGTCAAATATAAGCTACTTTTGGTGGTACGCAACATATAATTGTATCTTTTATGGGACAGATAGAGTATCTTCCTTTAATTCCCTCACTGAGCCGTTCTAGTCGACGGTGGGGAAGCAGCTAGGCCCGCATGGAGCAGCAGCTTTCCCATTTGTGCCACGCCTGTAGGGTCGTCCAGAGTAGCAGCGGCGTCACCGCGGGGTATGGTCCTCACTGCTCATGAAGGCACTTCTCAAGGAGCAGGACTGCAGGAGGGAGGCACGCAGCAAGGTGAACAGCACACGGGGCGGAGTAGGAGAAGGGGTGATGGCGGCGGACCCGTGGCAGCGGCTTTGTTTACCTTCCGAGCCAGACATAAAAAAATAAAAAAAATATCTATATTTATCTAAATTTTAATAATAACAATAATTCAAAAGCAAGCCATAAATTAAGTGAAAAAATAATATATTTTTTATATAAAATATAATAATATACTATAATGCTATACACATTCATATAATACATAATACATCTATGTATAAGCTATTATTGATTATCCATACGTTCATTTAAAATAAAGAGAAAAAATCATATTAATCCTAAGTTTAAAGAATATAGGTCTAATCATCAACCAATAATAGCATGTAAGATATTATCATATAAAATTAATATAACTTTAATACCAGCAGTTTTGGCTCATTAGGCTCGCGAGCCAGCTCAAGCTAGCTCACGAGTTGGCTCGTTAACTAAACGAGCAGAAATGCTGGCTCAACTCGTTAAAAATATTAACGAGCCGAGCTGAGCTACTAACGATCCGAGTCGAGCGAGCTACTGAGGGGCTGTTTAGTTGGTTGAAAAGGAGTGAAAAATGCAGTGTAGCACTTATGTTTATATTTGATAACTTTTGTTTAATTATGGCCTAAATAGACTCAAAAGATTCATCTCGAGCTAGCCAGACAAAAAGTACAAACATGCAACCACTGCTATTTCATTTAATGTTTTATGCAGACGTAAAGTACAATCGATACGATAGAAAAAGAGAAAAAAATTTGAGAAATAAACAGGACCTGAGCAGCTGAGCTGTGAGCTTTTGGTCCAGCCTTACAAGGGACGTAGGCGAGTATCGCGGACCACGGCGGCCGGTGCGCGTACATACATGATGAGGAGCGAACATGACTTGTAGGCTGTAGCACACATTTTGGAGGGCCATAGGACACACTAGTCTGTGCCCTAGTGTAGGTTTCACACGCTAAGAAAGTGCTGCTTGGTTAATATCCAAAATTTATTATGCCATAGATTTAGCAAGCCAAAATTTAAATAAAAAACTTGTCATAGATTTGGCAAGAAAAATGTGAGACTTTGGCAAATCTTGGTAACTAACCAAATACTTGCCAAAATTAAGACTTATCAAATCCTTGGCATGGTAAATTTTAGAAGTGAACCAAGTAGGTACCAAGAAATAATTATTTACTGATTGACCCTGAAACTGACATCCACGAGTACCCAAAAAGTCTCTATAGGACCATCATATTTGTCTGCACCAAACAATACGGCGAACGTGGGTGCGTACCTGAATGCGTAGCTAGCTAGTGCTCGCTCCACTACGAGCAAGACATTTCAACCAAAGTCTGCTCACCACTTCACCCGGATGGATAGAGAGGCCAAGACCGATCTGGCAAACCACGATTGAACACGTCAGCTATTTTTGGGTCCTGCAACCACGCTCAAAGCCCGTCAGATACGTTTGGCCCTGCTTCACCACATGCAGACGGACCGGATGGGTGGCAGCAGCAAGCAAGGCAGCATTCACGGAGCCCGTCCGGGCAAAACCACCACCACCAGCCGGCAGCAGCATAACAAAGTAACAAACCGCGAGAAGCGCGTTCGGTGAGCCTCGCCTCGCGACTCGACCGCGCCCCAGCAAAAGAGACGCGAAGTGGACGCCAGCACGGGAAGCCATCGTCGTCACGGCCCTGGCCCCGGCCTGCCGACTCCAGCAAGATCCCAAAACCGCGCACTGGAATTCTGGAAATGGGGAGCGCGAGCAGTAGATAAAGGTCTCCGTCAGGGGTGGGAAACGAGGTCCCCTGAGGGTGCCGTGACGAATTGGGTGCCAAAGTTTGAGCTCTCGATCTCTTTTCGGCGAAGAGGATTTGTCATGGGAAAGGAATCTGTTCGGTTGGTTGGTTGAGTGAGCTCGACGAGTTTGCTGAAACTCAGATGAGCTGACGATGGAAGTTGAATCAAACTGACCTGATCGAGTCCATTTTTTTTTTCTTCCAAATTGACTGGTGTTATGTTGGATCACAGGTCAATTCGGTTGGACTCGGTCAGTTGTACGCACTTGGCCTGGCTCGGGATCGATTGTGCAAGGTGTCTGGTGCTGGAGGGCCTACCGAAAGAAAACCATTTGTTGGTTTGCATCGCATCAGTGCTATCGTGCCGGTGGCAGTGCGGTCGAAGCCGCGAAGGGGAGAAAAGAATCAGTATTAGACAAAACGGGCAGCAGCGACTTCTCCAGTAGGACCAAGAATTCCACAGATTTCAACAGAAGATGATGAGTTCGCCCTCCGGCGCACTCGCCCATTTCTCGCGCGTCGCGCCGCCGAGGACGGCGCCCCGATTCGTCCTCCCTATTTAGGTACCTTCTTTTGTCCCCATCCGGCCCGAACCAAGGACTGGCGCCATGAGCTCCCCCGTGGTGGTGCGCCGCGCACTCCTCTTGTCACTCCTCCTCTGCGCCGGAGCACTCGGTTTCTTCTTGCCCTGCTCCCATGGCGCCGCCGCCGCCGCGGTGGCGCCCGGCTACGTCACCGTCTCCGCCGCCAGCTTCACGCCGTCGTCTACGTGCAGCGCCCCCGACCCAGGTACTACGCGGATAGTAGTGGCAGCCTCCAGTGTGTTGTGTTTGTGTTTGGTGGGAGCTTCGACTTCGATGGTTGTTGATTGATTCAATTCGTTGGCTGGAATCCGGTGATGTTTCAGTTCCGCCGCGGCGGTGGAACGGGACGTCCGCCGTGCTGCGGCTGACGCACCGGCACGGGCCGTGCGCCCCGTCGCGAGCGTCCTCCCTGGCGACCCCGTCGGTCGCCGACACGCTGCGCGCGGACCAGCGACGGGCGGAGTACATACTGAGGAGGGTGTCGGGGTCGGGGACAGGCGTGCCTCAGCTGTGGGACTCCAAGGCGGCGGCGGCGGCGGCGGCGACGGTGCCGGCGAACTGGGGGTACGACATCGGCACGCTCAACTACGTGGTGACGGCGAGCCTCGGCACGCCCGGCGTGGCGCAGACGCTGGAGGTGGACACCGGCAGCGACCTGTCGTGGGTGCAGTGCAAGCCGTGCGCGGCGCCGTCGTCGTGCTACGGCCAGAAGGACCCGCTCTTCGACCCCGCCCAGTCGTCGTCCTACGCCGCCGTGCCGTGCGGAGGGCCCGCGTGCGCGGGGCTCGGCATCTACGCGGCCGCCTGCTCGGCGGCGGCGCAGTGCGGGTACGCGGTCAGCTACGGCGACGGGTCCAACACCACGGGCGTGTACAGCTCCGACACGCTGACCCTGGCGCCGAGCAGCGCGGTGCGGGGCTTCTTCTTCGGCTGCGGGCACGCGCAGAGCGGGCTGTTCACCGGCATCGACGGGCTCCTCGGCTTGGGCCGCGAGCAGACGTCGCTGGTGGAGCAGATGGCCGCCACGTACGGCGGGGTCTTCTCCTACTGCCTCCCGACGAAGCCGTCCACCACGGGGTACCTGACGCTGGGCGGGGCGGCGTCCGGGTCTGGCGCGGCGCCGCCGGGATTCTCCACGACGCAGCTGCTGTCGTCGCCGAACGCGCCGACCTACTACGTCGTGATGCTGACAGGGATCAGCGTCGGCGGGCAGCAGCTGAGCGTGCCCGCGTCGGCGTTCGCAGGCGGCACGGTGGTGGACACCGGCACGGTCATCACCCGCCTGCCGCCGACCGCGTACGCGGCGCTGCGCTCCGCGTTCCGCAGCGGCATGGCCCCGTACGGCTACCCGTCCGCGCCGCCGACGGGGATCCTGGACACGTGCTACAACTTCGCCGGCTACGGCGCCGTGACGCTGCCGACGGTGGCACTCACGTTCAGCAGCGGCGCGACCGTGACGCTGGGCGCCGACGGGATCATGTCGTTTGGTTGCCTGGCGTTCGCGCCCAGCGCCAGTGACGGTGGCATGTCCATCCTCGGGAACGTGCAGCAGCGCTCGTTCGAGGTGCGCATCGACGGCACCTCCGTCGGGTTCAAGCCCAGCTCCTGCTGATCCATCGACTGATCGATTAACAGTCGGCGGCTTCTGATCATACAGATTAATAGTAGTATACATATAGCAAAGTATATGCGTGTACGCACGTACGTACACGAGAGTACAGATACATACAGAGTTACATACTGCTGTATACATGATAGTGCTGACAATACAGGAGAGCGTATACCATACACAGTATAGTATAGATAGTAAGGGACTAACCAGACACATAAACGTGTTGACATATGACACGTTCCAATTGATTCGGCATTGCTTTTATACAGATGTGGCTTATCGATGACTCGGGTGTCGCTGACAATTGGCTGCTAATCGAGTTAGTGCAGTGTTAGGAGGGCGTGTGGGCTACTCTGCCCTGTTCTTTTGTAGTCTGTGCAAGATTGGACTTGGCACGAAATGGTGATTGATATCACGCGCAGCCATCTCGGACTGGAGTCCCACGAAAAGATGACTCGACATGTTATAATGTTTCATTTGCACATAAATTTAAATTTTGTTTTAATATTAGTTAATGTCAGTGGATAATTCAGAAACGCATATTATTGCTATTTAAACATGTTTCCTGTGTGAAAATTATGTTAATATTTAATGAGATATTTTAGTTTATTTTTAACAATGGAAGAAGTGGTAACTGAGATACAAATTTAAAGTGATTCGTAGATTATCTGTCATAAGAACATGGTGGGTAATTCAAACATATGTAGAATTTTATGTCTCACAAAGGTCGACTCCAGCGAAAACCTAGCCTTAAGATGGCTTTTGCGTTTATGCTAGTGTATATTAATGAAAGTGTTAAATGCAAATAATGTTTTTGATTTGCCACAACAATACATAATGGGAAGATGGACAAAATATGCAAAAAGAGGATTCTATGTAGAGAAACAAGAAATTAGGACAGAATGTAACAAAACATGGGCTACACGTATTTCACGAATGGCGACATCTATAGCACTAAAGTGTTCACCATCAAAATAACTTCTTCATGATTTGGAGAAAGGCATGCAAAAATTGGATTTGGAAGCAGACGAGATGAGGTTCCTCTAGTTTCAACTGACTGTGCAACAGACCCGTTGAAAGGCAAAATATCATTTAAAATTCCTCATGTTAACCCAAAGAAAAAAGGGTGAAAAACATACTTGAAAAAAATATAGGAAAAAAAGAAGAAAAGTGCTAAGAAGAAAGGTATTGAACAATTTTTCTTAGCTGATTCTATTTCTAATTTTACTACCCTATAGTAAAATTTCTTATTTTAATCCATACTCCATACTTATAGCAGATTCAAATAAGGCTACAAAACATAGAGATGAAAGTGAAAGTGCTGATCCGAACGTAAGTCATTAATTGGACTCATTATTCCTTTCCTTGTTTTTACTCACGGGAACTTTCATATGTATATGAGATATGACACAGGACTTCGATGCTGGTGGCAGTGATGGAACTAGTGCTATGTTAAACTTCACAAATGCTTCGACCATGCCTTCCCCGCTGTTCCAAGATGGGCCAGATAATAAAATTCTATGCTTCAGCAATCTTCTGCCATATATGCACCTTACATCAAAGGAGGATATACAGATCTTTTACTAGGAGTTCAGCAAGATGCCGCAATATCCTCGTCTGCTAAAAAATTAGATTTCAATGATATATAATATATAACTGTATTCCGTTGATTAGTATCCCGCTTTTCAGTACTTTTATTTGGTTGATCCGGATATTGTTATAATGACTACCACTACTGTTAATCTCCTTTTGTCAGCACATCTAGAAGATAATGTGGTTTTTAGCATGCTGAGATGTCGTAATTTGTCCTTATACAGTTCACAAAGAATATTATTCTATTCTACAAAGCAGATGCCTGTCCGTGCTACTCATATGCACCATTTTTTACATATTCTGTATCTCCGGCACTGCCAAACTAGTGACATCGAGGAACGGTTGAAATCAGTGACGTCGAGGAACAGTTGCTGTCGTCCAGGAGAGAGAGAGAGCAGCCCGTTCATAGTCATGATGGGAGAAACAGGGAGTCAGCGATGTCTGAGACGGTAGCTGACCAAAACTGATTACGGCATTTTTTTTCCCGTAGATAAAGCCAACGTGGAAGGCAGCTGTTTCCAGTACGAGCCAACTGACTGCGAGCCGAAGAAAATCAGCCGAGTATCGAACGGAGCTGGCGCTGAGAGGCAGCCAGACAGGGTCGTGAGCCCGCACACGAAGACAGACACGTGTCGTAATTTGATTGGAGTCCGCACGCTGCCCTAGTGTGGACGTTCCCTACCGAATTTTTTTCCTTAAATTCATACTTTTTTTTAGCTCCCCTATTTTGTGTGCATTCTTTTTCTGAGCTCAACCCCATTAGTTGATCTCAAATCAGACCTCTTGCTTTTATTTCTCTCCTTTTGCGCATATACTCTGTCCTATTTATTTGACACTACCTAAATTGAAACTACAATATTATGACTTCATACTTGAATAATATTAAAATTCCATGAATTCAACACATTGTAGTTCAATTAAAATAACATGGCAATACATTACATCACATAGACCACAAGCATAAGGAATAGCAAACAAACTATCGAACAAATTAACATAAGTATTTCTCACATCTGACAAACAAAATGATATACCAAGTTTAAGGAGAATTAACCCTACGGGCGATTAAGTTTGGACTTTGGGTTTTGATGAACAACGTGACTATTTGGACTAATGTTGTTGCTATTATACAAGGTATAGTTTCAACTAGATGCAAGTCTTAGACAAACACATCAAGCAAGATATTAGAAGCCACGTTGAAGACCTACGAGGCCTGCTAGAGGTCTAAGATACTAAGAAGTAGATGTTCGGATGCAAAGACACAAACAAAATTGGCAAATATATTAACATATAAACCAACATAACATTCACAATCAAATTCACCAATTGCAAATAAGCTCAAGCATGGGAGCGAGTGGACCTCAAGGTAAAGGATCTTGGGCAAGGACTGTGTCTAGGAGGGTGAGCTCACAGTCCGGGAGGTGACCTAGAGGGCAAGCTCATGGTCAGGGAGGCTTATGGGGAGCGAGCGGAGCCCATGATCAGGGTGAGTCGGGGCTTAATGTCAAAGACTAGTTAGGAGAACTAATTCGTGATCAGGAAGGTTGACTGGAAGGATGAGCTCTAGGTTGGAGTGTTTCGCGAAGAGGACGAGCACACAGGAAGGGAGATCACCACGCCATTGACGAAGATCAAAAGAAAGGGTTGGTGTCACTTAGATGAGATGGTCTGAGCTAGGGTTATCGTTAGAAGCGTAAATCTAGTGAGAAAAAAATGACGAACGGAAGTGTGAGAGCCGATGCCAGCTACTTTACTTTTTTTTCATAATGGCAAAGGTGTGTAATGTTCTAGAAAATACAATATATCTAATAGTTACGGTTAGTGTCTATCAAAATAATGATTTTTTTTTAGATCATGAGAATTTCTATTCTTTATTCTTGTTTTTCTAGTTCATCTATAGCGAGAATTGATATGGAGGCTCTCCATCAGAGACCTCCAATTGGTGGTAGTAGATTCAATGTTTCATTATTTAGGATGAAGGGAGTATGAGAACTTTTTGGGATATATTTTTCTTGCCTGTTTAGCGAGAATTAAGCAGAGGTTTCGTTGGAGGGCACCCATGGTCAGTAATCGATTACTTTATGAACATTCATCGTGACGTGACAGAGAAATATATGGACGTCTAGTACGATTTGAAGTATACATGTATTCACCTTAATCATAAAAGACAGATCAATAATTGGTAGCATCATCACTTATTGAGTCATTATATTGTGAAAAGATATTCAATAATATGAAAAACATTGTGAAAGCAACGTAATATTTATTGTTGTTTTATTCATAAACTATGAGGATAAAAAATACAGTTATCTTTTGGTTGGTAGTTTGCACACTTGCATCGTCTTGCAATCACAAAAATAGTCAAAATCGAAGTACTATATGTGATGGTCGTTTGGCCTCACTTTCATGTCTGTTACTCCTACCTCGCAGCCAACGAACTCGTGAACCCCATATCCATATGTCAATGGTGTCCTGGTGGGCGGCTGGGCGCCCGCCGGTCATCAGCAAGCCCCAGCCCTGAACCCGACAGCGCCACCGCTGACGTCGTACAGCACCTCGAACGTCCGCTGCTGCACGTTGCCGATGATGCCGAGGGAGCTGTCGTCACTGTTGGCCGCGAAGGCGAGGCAGCCGCTGCTGCTGCTGACCTCCAGCATGATCCCGTCGAAGGCGAGCTGGACGACGGCGCCCCCGGAGAACACCAGTGCGACGGTCGGTATGCTGACGCTGGACTGGCCACTGAAGTCGAAGCACGTGTCGAGGATGCCGCTGGGCGGCGCCGGCGGGTACTGCTTCATCCCGGCCTTGAACGCCGACGACAGCGCCGAGTACGCCGTCGCCGGCAGCCTCGTGATGATCGTGCCGGAGTCCATGACCGACCCGGCGGAGAAGACCGAGCTGGGTATGCTGAGCTGCCGGCCGCCCACCCTGATGGCCTCAAGGAGCACGCCGTAGTAGGTCGGGACCTGGGTGCTCCTGAGCATCGGCGTCTTCACGAAACCCGAGGAGCTTGCCGCTCCAAGGGTGAGGAACCCGGAGGTGGCCGGAGTCGGCGGGAGGCAGTACGAGAAGGCGTTGCCAAAGGTGCCCGCCGTCTGGGACGCGAGAGACTGCGCGCCGCCGCCGAGCCCCATGAGCCCGTCGGTCTGGTCGTTGAAGCCGCTGGACTCGGAGTTGCTGCACCCGAACTGGAAGCCCTTGACGGCGTCGGAGCCCAGCGTGAGCGTGTCGGAGCTGTAGGTCCCCGTCGTGCTGGAGCCGTCGCCGTAGTTGACAATGTACTGGCACTGGGAGCTGGAGCAGCCGTTCCCCTCCTGGCTCTGGCTGAGCTGCGCGCAGGCGGCGGAGCTGCAGGAGAAGGGCGAGTAGGTGCTCGACGAGCTGGGGTCGAAGAGCGGGTCCGCCCCGGAGTGGCACTGCGAGCACGGCGCGCACTGCACCCACGACACGTCGCTGCCGGTGTCCATGGACATGGTCTGGGTCACGGCCGGCGAGCCGATGCCGACGGTGATCACGTACTCCAACGTACTCAGGGAGGTGCCCAGCTTGGTCGGCACGGTAGCGGCGTCCGACTGGCCGGCGGCGGCGCCACCGCCCTTGGCACCAGAGAACTTGCGTTTGATGTAGGCGGCTCGAAGCTGATCACGCCGGAGCCTCTCCTCCAAGGTGGGCATCTTCTTGGAGGGTACAGGTGAGCACGGGCCGTGCCGGTGGTGCAACGGCACTGTGACGCCGCTGGATGATGATGTTGGTGTCACTGAAACAACCAGCTCCATCCAAGCAGGGGAAACGATTAAAATTGGCACAAAAATATACTACGTACTAGTAACCAAATGGAATTGCAGGTGCGTTCGTGGACACTGCTGCACCTTTGGGCTGCTCGGAGCAGGCGGGGGCAGACTTGAGAGAGCCAACGGACGACAGAACCTTGTGGCTGCGATCGTCTGCTGCGTGAGCAACGAGAGTGAGGTAGCTGCACAGCAGGAGAATCAGAAACTTGGAAACAGATGCCGCCATGGCGTGCTGTTTCTTGCTTCCCTCCCAGTCCTAGGCTGTCAGCCTGTGATGCAGTGCAGTGAGTTGCAGCTTCGGAATGCGAAGCTGTGCTTAAATAGAGGAGCAGCATGGGCTGGCATGAACTCACGAAGCCACGACGTCACGAACGCAACCAGGCTTGGCGATAAAAGACTCGTGGTGGACTGGGTACTAACGGTGACGTGCGTACATGGGGACGACCGAAATCAGACCCAGTGCGTGTCGTCGCCTCTTCTAACGACTAACGACAGTAATGGACGTTGCCACTTGCCGCCTTGATCATCAGTGCACAGCCCGTTTTGAAATGGAAATAACATCACGTATTCTCGGCAGATCGCCAATATCAGAGCAATTCTAGTGTGCTCGGCAAAATGCTTATCGTCGGTTGTTGGAGGATATATTTTTTCGCTAAAATATTTATTTCTACCGATAAAGAAGGATATAAAGAGATTTTTGGAGGGAGTTGCTCTATATCTCTTTTAATTTAACCGGCTACAAAAACCATGATGTTACACAGATATCAAAATTATGTCATTGTTATAGTCCGCAGTTCCGCGCTAATTAATACCAGGGCTGGACTTGATCAACTATGTTTTTTTAATCTAAAAGTGTTGTTTCACCATGTTGATCCATCTGTTGATTTTGTTTTTAGCCGGTTGACCCTACCTAAGTCTCCTTGCGTGCCATATGTAGTGTGCAAAATGTATACCCAACCACACATGTACGTCGCTTAAGACGACATCATTCCATGTTATGTATGTCTCTATTCTATGCCACCATATGTACAGATTGTATCCCATCATATGCATGAGATTGATAAACGGTCAAATGGGGAACCTCAAAGTAAATTAAAAGCGTCATTTTTTTAGACAGAAAGTAGCTTATAACTTATTATCTAATTTGGTTAGGATAATTGCTATCTGAGGATCTAGTTAGCAATTAGCTTATCTATTATTATTTATAGGGAACTAAACATGGCTTAAGTCGTATCAAAATTATGTCTGTCAGCATTATTTCCATCGTTTTCTCTTGTCTCGTCGTGTACGATGATTATTGTTCACCTTTTCTTTTCTTGAGCAAGGTGCCTATTATTCATTCGTCGCATTTCGTAGAAAGTCTCGGCCGTTTCGGCAACACGTCACATCGCGTGCCATCGTGGAATCTATACGCACATCACGCTCTCTGTGGATCAATCCCCGGCCTGTCCTCTGCAAAGAACAAGTCTCCAAGAAGCTTCTTATCAACATACCTCCAACCAGACGTTATGAACCATTCTTTCTGTAGATTGATAGACACGCTTGGTTTTGTCAATTGATTCACTGCTATATAGCTCGTTAACGACATTAGGCACAGAAGGGTCAATGGGTCAACAATAATGGAGCTAGTGTTGGGTTATACAGTATCATTTATTTCTATTGAAAAAAAAAACCGAGCCATGAGCACTACTGTTATTCTGTTAATCTTATTCTAGAAGAGGATATAATTAACGACCAAATTAAAGAGATAGCTCTGGCATGGACGCAAATTCTGGTAGGGTGCACATATGTAGGCAAATGGTCATCAGATCAGTCAACAGTCAATAACCGATGGTTCACATCGATGAAGTGAAGAATCCGTTAGCAGTACACCGCCTGCCCACCACCTCTCCCGCATCTCCAAATGGACTTGACCGGAACAGGTCCTTAATACATTTCAGGCTAAACAATACTCAGACCCAGCACAAAAGCAGCATGTATAGATCCACAAATGCACCATGTCAGATAGTGGACAAAGTCATCTTCACTGAGATTGTAGCAGCCTTCAGCCTTATCTGATTGCTGGCACATCCATGTACCTTAGATCCAAACTTGATTTCTCGAGTATCATCGTTATCAAACGTGAACTTCAAAAGCAGTGCCGATGTCGCCTGGACAGCAACCATGAACCTTCTAAGAGCCTCCGGTTGAGCAATCAGACCATTAAAAAGTTGGATTTCTTGAGGAACATCACCGACATCAACAAAGGAACTTAGAGATAAACTTAAACCACTTTGTACTTCAGATATAACTACTTCTGTCGTGGCCTCCACCGCATACCCAACAACTGCTAAAGCCATATCAATTGCACCAGAACTGCCAATAATCCGTTCTTTGATTGGTACCCATGGTAAATAAACTTGGTCTGAGCATCCATCAATCAGTTGCAGATCATCATCCTCATGCTCTCCCATCTTAATCCTCATGTCAAATTCTATTAGAACATCATCACCCACTAGGATACCTCTCTTAGGGCCAGTCATTTCAATGAGAGAGCCCTGCAAAAAGTCAACATCATTATTTAATAGCTTCACATGATAAAAACAGAAATATCTAAAGCTAGATAACATGCTTAGTACCCATATGCCAACATTCAAATACACAATAGCATAAATTATGAAGCTTTAGGAAACAAAGTCATTTAAGTTCTACATACATTACACACAGAGATTGTTATGTTCAGATAAATAAAACATAATAAGACACGGTAAGAAACATATATAATGCATTAATAATAACAAAAATACATACTGTACTTACATTCTATCGGCAGCTATATACAATCCATTTCGGTATAACATCTCGGACAGGTAAATGTATTTGCATAAAAATCCATCTACATATCCAACATAAAATCTTCATTGTGTACGCCTAAAACCCATAAGAAGGGGTGGCAGGGGCAAGTAAAAGGTGTCACACATGTATAATAGGAACGAGACAAGCCATCCTATGCCAGCCCGCATTAATTTCTATCCTGACCAAACCTTAGACCACAGAAGCAATCAAATCCATGCAACTGTCCCCACCCACAACGAAAATGCTAGACTTCTGAGAATTGACAGGTCTAAGAGGAAGAGGATGATGAAGAATATCCAATCAACCAATTGACAGATACAAGTTTCACTTCTCAAAAGCTTTGTTCAATAGGCTGTCCTTGGCATGTCAAGTTTTTCCTAGAGGTATTATTATTGGCAGCAGGCACATGAACTCAAAATTATTAGAAAGCACATTTCAGCTCAGCTGTGGATTGCCAATTCAACAAACTTCTCCATATTTCTTGTTTAACAAATACCTCCTTAAGGTTTATGTTGACGTTTCCTAATGCAAACAGATTAATCCGCAAGCGCATGGATACCGTTGTAGCTTTCACCCGAGAGTATTCCAGGGTATCGATTTCCATGGGGAACGCGAAGTGTACTAATTAGGTCTCAAGATCGCCCAAGGATAAATATATATGTTTCGTGGAGAGAGAGAGAGAGAGAAAGATTTCTTAAGCTCTCTAGATGATCTATGAATCAAGGTTACTATAAGTGTATCTATTTTGAGACATCAAAACACTAGCCTCAGACTGAGATGAGAGGGGAGGACTAGGAAGTTCTCACTACTGGTCCTACAAACTCTAACCCGAACGTGGTGGAATACGTCGGCCGTCAGGGCTGTCACCACCTGGGGCTACCACAACTATACGTAGGGTTAGGTGTAATTCGAGGTAATCGCAAGACTAAGCACCACGCCTAACCTATTAATTACTACTCTAGCGTTGCAAAGACTAGAGCACTCGATGCAAGCGGAAAACTAATAAATAACTTAAAAGTAAATAATGCAATTAAGTAAAAGAGAACTTAATATTAATAATTGAAGAACCTGGAGATTAGTTGAAGACGAACCAGATACTGCAAGAGTACAATGTTGAGGAAGATCTGACAGACCCGGCTCCTCCTCCGCTCTCTCCTTTTCTCTCTCCCTCTTCTAAATTACAACTAGAAGAACTAGAACTAGAACTAGAAGTAGATGAACTAGAACTAGATCGACTAGAAGGGACCTAACCCTAATTTATGTAGAGAATATGAAGCTCTGGGGTATAGAATGCCTTCTGGAGAGGGGCCTAGGGCGTCCTTATATAGGCCGAGGTGGAGTAGGGGGCAAGGAACCGCCACGTCATCGATTCGCGTCTCATGTTATATGCACCGTCGGATCAAACCGACCTTAGATCGATGTCGGAATACTTTGCTTAGGTGCCAAGGAAGCGTGGGAGGAAGTTTCTAGAAGCCGGAGGCGAGGCGGCGCAGTGGAGGGCCGCCGGGCCCCACCCTAGGGCCGGCCGGCGCTGCCCTGGGCCCAAACGGGCTCCGCTTCACCGACGTGTCTTTTTCGGTCTCCCGCAGTCCAATGGTGTATGTTGGGTCACAGATTTTGAGTCCGAACTCCGAATATAGCAAATGATAGGTCCGTTTCGATCGTCTCGACGAGCCCCGTCGCAATGGTGTAGTCTAATTCCTTATTTGAGATACTTTTATTGATAGAAAATTAAATATACCTGCAAAGCATCGGGAGAAAGCAAAACTCGTGGAACTTGTTAGTATAAACCCTACAACTATTGTTTATAATTTATTTTATATATTTTTATGCAATAGTTGATGGTTATATTTAGAGCTTAACGACCGTCAACAAGTTCCCCCACACTTGCTCTTTGCTCGTCCCGAGTAAAGGTTAAGATAAATATAAACATAGCTATTCAAGATGTAGGACCGACATATAGATTATTCCAAAACATTCCTTGTACCTGCGGGGTATGTGGAGTGGCTAACATATCTCCTTGAGTGGTTGAAAAGTGGAACAGCTCTCGAAGCGAAGTCATCTTCCTGAATTCCTATCTCGGCAACATGGAGTTTTTTAAGGTTTTCATAAGAAAAGACATAGATCACTTTATACTCCTCAAATGGTACTCTCAAGTCGCTCAATGGTGTATGATTCCTCACCACGACATAAATGAGTGCTGCCTTCTTTTCCTCCCTAATTCTTTAAAGTTTATGTGGAGTTTTGGGTAGAAAAATATATAGCATACTTACCATGTATATGTTGTAAAGTCAAACCCTGGATCCAAGGAGGAAAATGTCATACTCTTTGATCAAGATGTGCATGTGTGTGAAATATTTGGTGGCCAACTTAATTCTACTTTTGCTCCTTGTAAACAAATCTCTCTTTTTGAAATTTTGAGGCTTATGTTGCAGGACAACATGGGCTAGCTCTTTTTTTCTTTTCTGCTCTCTCTTTTTTTTCAGGCGGGCATCTGAGTACCCATTATTTTATTTATTCAGACACTTGTCCATTTTTTCCTCTCAGGTGGGCATCTTTGTACCCATTGTTTTCTCTCACATCTCACACTTTTGCCTAGCCTCATGCCTCTTCTCTGCAACTTGATTCTTCTAAGAGATAGTAACAAGAATTTGGTGCATTTATTTGGATAAACCTATCAAGAATATTTTTGGTGTTCACTCCCAGTGTAGGAGTAGAACATTTTGAGATGGATGAAAAAGTATGTGTTTGCGTACTTCTAGTGTAGAAGCGGCATATGTATGTGGGTATACGTGATCTTGATCTTGGGAGTATGATAAATCTCTCGACAAGGGTCAACAAGACTTGACAAAACTCAACGCAAAGCAAGCAGCATGTGGAAGATGTGACAGAACCGCCTTAATCATAGGGCCCACGTGCCCCGTCATCGTCCCTAAGGACCTCTGACTAGTCTGCACGAGTTCCCTTTTGACCCAGGTGGTCTGTCGGGTCTCCTAGGAAACCCAGATTTCCCCGAGGAATCTCATTGTAAGCCTTACAATATTACAACTAGTTTACACAAATAACATGAATCAGAGTAAAGAGTGCGGAAGAGTTGCATAAACTTAGAGTTACAAATATAAATTACATTATTCCAAACCCGAGTTTCGTAGTGGAGTAGTAGTATACAACTATACACCCTGCCCAAGGGTTAAATCATGTACACACCTTCATCCATGCACGATCCGTTGACCGGCACGGTCCCACGCAGAACTGTACACCTAAGTCACCTGCAACAGGGGTTAACAAACCCTGAGTACATGGGGTACTCCGCAAGACTTACCCGACTAAGAAAAAGGAGTGAGACTCAGGAATGCAGGTTGAGGGGAGTCAAGGTAAGGCTTGAGCAAAAATCAAAGTATTTTGCAGAAAAGCGCTACTAGTCCTATTTCAGTATTTTATTTCCATAATATTGTTAATCATTAACCATATTTCCAAGTCTTTCCAAATATCCATCATCATTATTTCAAATAAATTTATTCATTCCAAAAGCATCCTAGTCCGAACAACTCTTCGCTGTAAGTGTGAGGATCATGTCTCCATTAACCGAGGAGCAACGTCGATTCGAATCCAGAAGTACCCAGCTGGGGATCCCTATCCACACTGCATATGTAGCACTTAAGCTTGCATATGCCAACCCCGCCTACCACGGCTTTTCATACCCCGGAACCGGTTCTGCGCCACCCGAGAGCACAGTACTCCTCTCGCCTCCAGGCACGACGGCCACGAGGGTACTCGCTACTCTCGCCATCTCTCCACTCCCAGTGCGTGGTTGTCAGGTTCCAGCAGTAGAGCCACCGGAGTTAGAGGCTTTCCATATTATGTGGCTAGTTGTAATGTCATGATCACAGCAGGCTGACAACGAATGGTCCCTAAATATTTTTCCGTTGGACCCCATGCATTGGGACTCTAACCCAAGTACATTGGTGACCACCCGGTTTTCATATCTCTTTTCCGATGGCGACGGTAGTTGGGACTCTAACCCAAACAAATGGCCAACCAAACGAAAACACATCCACGTTGATGATAATGAACTGGCCAAGTACACCATCATCAAACGAGGACAATGCCATTCCCATAAAATGATTCATTTGTTTCATAGAATCACATTCAAAAATAGCATTTTTGCAATTCTAATCATTAAGCATGGCTAAGCATTTTTCAATATTTTAAATTAATCGGGTTCTCAGGTATAATAAGTGGTCAAGGAAGGGTAATGCATCAATAGTTTATCACTCAACTCCTATTAACCTAATGCAATAGGTCAACTCAAGTGATAAACATTTTTAAATAATAAGGAGGGGCAAATGCACCGGGGCTTGCCTGTTGCTTGAAGTAGATAGAACCCTAAAGTCAATCACCGAGAAGGGTCCACGTTCACCGAGTGAAGACCTTTACTCGGGATACGCTTCAGATAATAATCGCCGCGCGGTCACTACACGAAATAGTAATGCAACACTTAATATGATGGTATGCATGCCATGATGCATGAGATGCACTAACTGGTGAATTAATAATAAAGAATAAAGTTAATTTAGGAAGTTGAGTACAACTTTACTTTACGATAAAGTTGTAAAATAAACTTCATTAGACAAAGTGGTGGTGGTATAATTTATTTATTGGTCATTCTAACAGTCATAGAAAGCTGGGTGAACTTCCTTATAACACTACTTCACATTTGATTAATCAAGTCGTCAACCCTAATATCATATGTGAATAATATAGATGATTACTGTTCTAATTAACCACTTAATTGAGAACTCCAACCATTAATTAAAGATGCCAAAGACCATCTTAAGTTAATGCCTCAGGGTCCACAATAAATCTAAAAGTCACTGCAAAACCTAAGTCACTAGAGTTTTCTATTTATTTTAATAATCATTCAATAGAGCATCAATTAACAAACAAGTAAACTATTCACATAAAATATCATTTGCATATTGGAACTAACAAGATTAGCATAAACATAGCAAGTTAACAAGGTACCAAGGATCAGCACATGATAATGACCCAAGGTCAACACCCAAATCCCAAAATCACACAATACTTTAGTCATCCTTATTTTTTTATTTCTTTTATTAACCAATTAATCAACCATTTAATTAATAAACCACTAAACTATTTTTCATTTGACTCCAAACTTCACCAACAGATAGTTATTGACCTAACACAGTACCAAATAAATTTTCATGATTTTTGGACTTACAGAGAATTAATTAAAATTGCTCAAATTTACATTTATCAATTAATTCACAGATTTATAGTTCACACATGAAGTATTCAAACCATGCAATTTATATTTTAGTTAAATAGTATGCATCACAGAGAACATCCACAATTATTTTCCTGATTTTTGGTGCAGTAGATTAATTCCCACAAAAAGATTAAAATGCAGTACTGTTCCTTTGAAATATAAATGGAAAAGCAATACAAAACTCATTCGGAAATTATGAAAACCTATTTAACCCGAGGCGGCCCAGCAGCCTCAGGCCGGCCCAACACGGCCTGTTCGCGCGCCCGCGTGCTCAGATGCCACACAGAGGCGTTGACAGGCGGACCCCGCCTGCCAGCTCCTTCCCCTACCTCGCGCCGCGCCCCAGCACGCTGCGCGCATGCGACGGACCGACGCATAGCTCGCCGCCGCCGACCTTGGCAGCGAAACCAACAGTGCCAACGCGTCTCCTAGACCCTAGCGGACACCTGAGCACGCCTAGCCCCTACCCTACGCGCCTCCGACGAGCAGAACCCGCCCATGGCGGACGCGGTGGCAGGGCAAACCTGTTCCGGCCATGGTGGTGCGGTAGCGTAAAGAAAAATGGATCGGGGAGGTCCAGAAACTCACCAAGAGACCATACCGAAGACTGGTTGAGGCTGAGGCAGAGCGAAACGGTGAACGGGATGACGGCGGCGGGTGCAGTGGCGTTCACCGAAGAAAATCCTCCCGTTCCGGTGACCTTAGCACACCAATCGACAAACCGACTCGAGCATGAGAAACTATCAACCCCACTGATACTTGAACACACAGAGCAAGAGTCTAGAGCTCACCCCCGAAGGCTAGAGATGTGGAGAATGACCGCGGCGGCGCTCCGGCCGCACCCGAAGATGACTACACGCGTTCTGAGTTTGACACAGCACCGCAGCTCACACCAAAGGAAGCAACCGAAGCGCAAACGAGTGATGAGGTTGATTAGGAGGCGAAATGGTCAGAGGGGATCTGGAGGTGGCGAATTTGTGCTCGGACCCGAGAGACCTCACCGGCGGCCGAGTGGAAGGAAATGGGAATAGAGGGGCGCTTGTCACCTTTAAGCGATCGGGAACGGGTGGATAAGGACGGGGAGGTCCGGGGCCCCTCAGGAGAGCTCGACACGGCGACGCCCGAGGCCCCTGGCTGGCCGGACGAGACTGGCACTGGCCGCGGCACACGCGTGTACCGGGGGGGGGAGAAGAAGAACAGGGGACCCCCTAGCTACAATAGTAGGTCAACAGCTATCTGAATCAAATTGATGGCCCTACTAGTTTGAATCAGTGGAAACAACCAATACAAA
Source organism: Eremochloa ophiuroides (assembly GCA_038502445.1). Classification (NCBI taxonomy): domain Eukaryota; kingdom Viridiplantae; phylum Streptophyta; class Magnoliopsida; order Poales; family Poaceae; genus Eremochloa; species Eremochloa ophiuroides. The sequence goes on from JAHLJS010000005.1 coordinate 71,398,161, forward strand.
AGTTGTGCCAAATTACCAGTAGAGCAATTTTGCTTTTGACACCAAATTCAAATTCGGTCAATTTTTTCAAACTACAGCAAGGGGGGTAAAAGTAGGGTTTAAATTTCAAACTGTGTTTTTGAAATTACTTTTAATTTTTCTCAACCACTTGAAAAATGATTCAAAATAAAAGTTGCTCTAATCAGTGATATCTACAACTCTTATTAAGGAAGCCTAATCAGATTCTTAATATTTTTGAAATTGAAGCTTCAAATTTAAACTCCAACATAGTAATTTGAGTTTAATTGAAATTTCTATAACATAACTTTTAAAAACTCCACAACTTTTATTAAAGTACTTTCATCATATTACCTTTAGTTTTTAAATTTGTATTTCAAGTTTAAATTTTAAAACATTTATTAGGGTTTTATTTGAAGTTCTTTATAATAACTTCAAATTTTCCAAAATAACAGTTGCTCAACTTTTAAAGATTTATAGCTTTTATTTATGGCCCAATCCCTAATTATTCTTAGTTTTTGATTTAGGGTTTTAGGTCCGCTTTAGGGTTTATAATTGATTTTTTTTTATTTCCCAATTTAATTTAGATAATTGCATACAAACACAAACATTTACATAATAAATCACTCTCAAGCACTTATGCACAGTCACATGTTGAAATAAAAATCATTTTTGTTAATGCATAGTAAAAATAAGTTTATGCAAGATGATTTACATGCAATGATGATGACATGGCAGGTTTTAATTACTCGTAACACCAGAGGTGTTACAGAAGGTTTCTATCCTGTAAGTATGGCTCTGGTAGGAATTTCTCACCATGGAGGTGTATGAGATACTATGGTTTTTATAATTTTTTTATCAAAAGAAAATTCTCAAAGCACCTTGACTAGAATCAAGTAGGATTTCTACGCCAGAATTGTATCACACTCCACAACAACTTAGTCAATATGATTTTCCTATGTGATGTTTTTCCCACAAGCAGCAAGGATATGTCAGGAGTAATCATTATGCATGCCAATCTTAAAAAGCTATACTCATATCCACTTTCAAATTTTAAATCTAAGTGTGGAATTTGGTTCTTTTTAATTCGCATGCTTAAACAAGTGCAAGTAATGCAAGCAGAAGGTAAACATATGAACAAGTGAAAGAGAATCAAACCGATTTCCAGAAGTTGTGTGCAGTCCCTTTTATCGTTCATGATGTGTACTTCAGCGCCTTCTTCACCATGGGAGTGTTGCATTCCCCCACACTTCTCCAAAACTATACCTAGTTTTTATTCATAGACAAAAAATAGTGAAAGCAAGGGGACTCTTCTAGTGAGAAGCACCAGAGAGTCAATATTTATTCAACTAACTAATGAAGATAAAATCTAAATTCTAAAACTGTAAACTAAGGAAGGGTTCCAATTTTATGAGAAAGGTTGAGTGAGTTTTAATTGAGAATTCTATGAACTCAATCACATCTACTTCCTCACCCAAGTTGATTTGTGGTTCAAGATAAACTTTCAACCGTTTGCCATTTACCTTAAAAATGTTACCTGTATCATCTCGGATGGTGATGGCTCCATGGGTTGAAGTGTCTATGACCTCATAAGGTCCATCCCACTTACTTCGCAGCTTACCATGTCCAAAGAGCTTTACTCTTGAATTGAACAATAGAACTTTGTCTCCAGGCTTGAACTCCTTGTGCTTGATCCTCTTATCATGCCATCTTTTTGTTCTTTTCTTGTAAATCTTAGAGTTGTGATAAGCATTTTCTCTCCATTCTTCAAGCTTAGATAGTTGCATTTGACGATTCTTGCCAGCCAGATGAAGATCCATGTTCCACTTCTGGATTGCCCAATGAGCCCTGAACTCTAACTCAACAGGCAAATGGCATGTTTTTCCATATACAAGTTGGTAAGGTGACATGCCAATCGCTGTCTTGTATGCAGTTCAGTATGCCCAAAGTGCATCAGGGAGTTTATCCTTCCATCCCGTACCCATCTCATCTACGGTCTTTTGCAGAATATTTTTGATTTGTTTGTTGGATGTTTCTGCTTGACCACTCGTCTGAGGATGGTATGGTGTTGCGATGTTGTGATGAACTCCATGTTCAGCTAGGTACCTCCGGAAGACCTTATCAATGAAGTGAGACCCTCCATCGCTTATGACCGTTCGGGGTACACCAAAGCGAGGAAATATGACTTCATGGAACATTCTCTTGGCATGTTTGGAATTAGCAGCTCGACATGGCAGTGCTTCTATCCATTTGGATACATAGTCAACAGCTACCAAGATATACTCACAATTTCCTGACTTAGAGAATGGCCCCATGAAATCAATCCCCCAAATATTAAAGAGTTCTACTTGGAGATTATTCATGAGAGGCATCGCATCTCATGAATTTATATTCCCTTGTTTTTGGTATCGGTGGCATCTTCTAACAAACTCCTTTGTATCTGCATACATCGTTGGCCAGAAAAAACCACTTTGCCAGATCTTGGCATGTGTCCGAAACGCTCCATAATGTCCTCCATATGGCGAGGCGTGACATCTCTCCATAATCTTAACAGCCTCAGCCATTGGGACACATCTTCTCAACAATCCGTCAGAGCAAACTCGATATAGGTATGGCTCGTCCCACAGGTGAAAACGACTCTCATGGATCATCTTTCTTTTGTTCTCACCAGGTGGGACATAGCCCGTTACCATAAAGTTCACGATGTTTGCATACCATGGATTAGAGTGTGTTATCTTGAGAAGGGTTTCATCCCTTAGGTAGTCATTGATGGGTAACTCATGTGTTTCCTTGTACTGAAACCTAGACAAGTGGTCGGCTACCGAATTCTCTACTCCTTTCTTATCTCTTATTTCTATGTCAAGTAGAAGAATCCATCGAATTAGCCGAGGTTTAGCATCTCTCTTAGTGAGGTGGTATTTTAAGAGCAGCATGATCTGTGTAAATGATTACCTTTGCCCCCAGTAAGTAGGATCTAAACTTGTCTATAGCAAAGACAATAGCCAATAGCTCTTTTTCAGTGGTAGCATAATTGAGCTGAGGTCCAGACAAAGTTTTGCTAGCATAGGATATAGCATAATGCCTCTTATCCTTGGTTTAGGCCTAAAACGGCTCCAACCGCAAAGTCACTAGCATCACACATGATCTCAAATGGAAGGTTCCAATCGGGTGGTTGAATAATTGGAGCTGAGATGAGTGCCTTTTTTGAGAGTTTGAAAGGCTGAATGGCACTCATCATTGAAGATGAAAGGAGCATCCTTAGCGAGGAGACTAGTGAGGGGTCTAACAATTTGAGAAAAGTCTTTAATGAAGCGCCTATAGAACCCTGCATGTCCCAGAAAGCTACGGATCCCTTTCACATTCCTTGGAGGTGGAAGTTGTTCAATAACTTCAATATTTGCTCTATCCACCTCTATCCCACGTTCAGACACCTTGTGTCCTACCACAATTCCTTCCCGAACCATAAAATGGCATTTCTCCCAGTTCAGGACTAAGTGCTTTTCTTTACACCGCTGTAAGACTCTATCTAAGTTCTCCAAACAATCAGCGAAGGTTTTTCCATAGATGGTAAAGTCATCCATGAATACCTCCATGATTTTCTCGATGATGTCGGAGAAAATAGACATCATGCACCGTTGGAAAGTAGCCGGAGCATTGCATAACCTGAATGACATTCGTCGGTATGCGTAAGTTCCATACAGACATGTGAAAGTAGTCTTACTTTGGTCATCGGGGTGGATCGGGATTTGATGATACCCGGAATACCCATCAAGGAAACAAAAGAAGGAATGGTTCGCTAGCCGTTCTAACATCTCGTCTATGAACGGTAGCGGAAAGTGATCCTTCTTAGTGGCCGTGTTTAGCTTCCGGTAATCAATACACATCCGCCACCCAGTGACGGTTCGTTGAGGGATGAGTTCATTTTTCTCATTCCTAACGACTGTCATTCCTCCCTTCTTTGGCACTACTTGGACTGGGCTGACCCACTCACGATGTGGCACGGGATAAATAATCCCGGCATGCAAAAGTTTGAGGACCTCTTTCTAACAACCTCTCGCATAGCGTTGTTAAGTCTCCATTGTGGCTCCCTTGAAGGTGTGCAATCTTGCTTGATAGGGATGCGATGTGTGCAGAGAGCAGGGCTAATGCCCTTGAAGTCTTCAAGTGAGTAGCCCATGGCAGACTTATGTTTCTCTAGGATGGTGATAAGTTGTTGGGTTTCATCATCGGAAAGCTTGTCACTAATGATCACCGGGCTGTCCCGATTGTTACGGAGAAAAACATATTTCAGGCCAAGTGGGAGAGGTTCGATCGAAGGAGGTGGTGGTTCCTCATTTTTGTCAAGCTCGATGGGCTCTGCTAACTCTTCCTCTTCTTGAACAAAGTGTTCATCATCGAAGGTAGGTTGAGCCAATTCTTCTAGTGTTGCCATCATAACTTCCTCCATGGGGTCTTGTTTAGGTTTGGGTTCCACAATTGTGTTAATAGATCGGGCAAGAGGAATGTCAATAGTGGAATTCCCAACCTTGAAGTCTAAATGACCTCGCAGGGGTTTTTCCTGTAGCAGCCTCATGATTGGAATGCCAATCAAGAGAGGAATCTCTGGGATGTCAAAGATATGAAAAATCTAAATTTATCCTAAAGTTTCTGATAGAGATAGGAACAACCCTTAAGACCCCTAGGCTTTCAAGAATGAATCCTGATGGACTTTGAAGAAGTTTCCTTGATGGTGTTAAGGAAGCATCGGGGAAAAAGAATATCGGCTAATGCCTTTGAAATGAAGTTTATCCCGACGGATGAATTATAATGGATGTTCCTAGCAGACCTTTGAACTTGGCACAGAAGAATGGTTGAAGGGGAGATGATTCGAGCTACCTCAGGAGATAACTCTGCTTCCCTTAGCCATTCATAACTCATGACTGATGATAGGCTTCTGATGTGTTCTATGTGGGCCAATTCTTCATCTTGGTCAGGTGGTGTGGTATGTGCCAGAGGTCTCGCTTGGACAGGAAAATTCGAGGTATTTTCAAAATCTTCAAATATATCTTCCTCGAATTCAAAGGGAAACACGAAAGAAGATGGTTCATCATCCTCTAGTTTGTTTAGTGTTTCCTTATTGGGAGGTTCTTCAACAACCAAATCATGAGATGAATCAATTGGAGTTTCTAATTTGGCTGCGGGTTCCTCCTCTTTCGGTTTGGGGCTTGGCTTGACTTCTTCCTCGGGGAATTCAATCATAGACGCCAGTGTAGGGGTGTTTTCAAGGATTTTATCAAGGATGGCTTTTCCTTCACTAACGGTCTTTTGAGAGAATGATCCTCCAGAAGAGACATCGATAAAAAGGGCATCTTCTTTGTTAAGGCCATAATGGAAGTGTTGTAAAAGAACATGGTTAGGCATAGACAAATCTGGGCCAGAAGTGATCAAAGTTGAAAAGTGTGCCCAGGCTATTCCTAAAGTTTCCTTCTCCTTTTGTTGAAAAGAAAGAATTTCTAAACGAAGGGTGATAATCCTATAAATATGGAAGAAAGCAAGACAAAATTTGTCTCGAAGTTCATCCCAGTCTCCATCTACACTTCTGACAGGTATGAGCATACCATTTTTTCGCCCTCTCAGAAAGAGAGAACGGAAACAATTTCCATTTTAAGGTCTCATGTGTCATGCCTGGAATGTTCAAGCACGAACACAGTTGCTCAAATTCCCAGTAGGTGGATGTACAGGATTTTCGCCATCTTCTCCAGAGAAAGTTTGTGTCGGGCCCCTACTTTTGGGGTCCACTGTACATCCGTATCAGTCCCTGAATCAGTAGCTGATACGTACAGATTAACCAAGATTGATATCAAAATAACCATACTTTTATTACTAATGTGAAAAACACATTTACAAGGTTTATATTTACAAAAATGGGCCATTGGCCTACAACAAACATCAGAGTCTAACACAGTGTTTCTACGACATTGTGGTTCCATTCCGATAGGCAACTTGGAGTGCGGACGAAAACCTCAGTCTTCAGCTCATTCTTGTGATCCATCACTTGTAGTCTCTCTTGCTTGAATCTCCTTAGTCGCGGGGGCATAGAGGAGCTTGGGGAAACCGTCAGTGTTGAGGTAGTAGCTGCTAGTCCAGACTCCTTTTGCCATTTTGTGGGTGTTTGGAGAATGAAGTGGTAGCGGTTTGCAAGGGAGGAGTTGATGGGGGTGACTAGTGGTTGTGGATAACTTGATGGCTTTTTCTTAAGGCCGGGATAGAGCGTGTAGTTATGGTGAGGAGTGACTGGGCTTATCCTTTTATAGGTAGTCGATGGCATGGCTTATCTGAGAAGCTTGGCTAGCTTTGACGAGGAGTGGTGTACATCAACAGTAGGCTGTCAGCGGTGAGTTGATGGGTAGTAATATTTCGGTAGCTTTTACTGTGTATGTCAGGTAGCTTTTGCTGTGTATGTCGGGAGCGGTCGGTGGCTTTTGCAGCACTTGTCGGGGAAAGGGTATGGTGATGTGACCCTGTTGAGAAACATTGAAGGTATGGTTGGTGTCCTTTTTCGTGTATGCCAGAAAGTGGTGAGTAATGTGAGCCTTTAGAATGCCTCTATCCATGTTAATAATGTTGACCAAGTGTTTTTTTTCCTTTCTTCTTTATGATTTGAGCCCGAAAGAAATTAAAAATATTACTGATAGTGTCCCTTGGACTTTCATTTCACCTTTCTTAATTCAATAGATAACTCAGGGCCTCTCATAAGGTAGCAGGCGCATTACAAGGATATACAAGAGTATTGATCCTATCAGAACAGGGATTAGGGTGACAAAGATGATCATGGCGATTTCTTCGTCATCTAAACACATCTTGGGAGGATCCACTTTTGCTTCCAACAATGTACACCTTCTTCTTCTTCTGGCAGTCTTCTGGTTGTAGCTCTAGTCTTTTGGCTTCTCTTGAAATCTTGAACGCGTCGGCACTTAAATATGGGGTTTAGGTGGGGGAATTGGTATTGAGTGTGGGGTGTTTGGGTGTGAAGGGGGGCATTTTATAGGCGCTCGATGGCGGGATTTTGAGGGGTGGGTGTGCGCCATCATCGGCGGCATCGAGCGGGTATCGCGGGGCTGCAGTGGTGGCACTGTGCGGCGTCGTGGGGTGGTGGTGCGTGGTGCAGGCGGTGTCGGTGTGCGGTGGTGGTGCGCGGAGGGGACAGCGACGCGACGCTGAGGAGACGGCACCAGCGTACCGCAAAAGAGGAGGGTGCGTGATCAACGGCTGTGTGCACGGCGTCCGTGGCTTTTTCCTATGATCTGCTGTGCACTTTTTCTGTATTAGTACATATAGTAATCCGGTAGTTATTGTCTTGCTCTTTCTTGCCCTCTGAAATTGTCTTTAATTTGCTTCTATCTTCGAAACATCCCAGGTACTTGTCTTCCTTGGTGACTTGTCCAGGAAATTTTCTTCGGAGAGAGAGGATAAGAGGGAAGAGCACAAGGGGATAAAAAGATCTATAGAAAGAGGTAGGGAAAGAAAGCACAAGATGGGAGGAGGGAATTGTGGGAATAGTTGTAACTAAAACAAACAAGAGGCAAGGAATCAAAAAGCAAAAAGAGAATCGATTTTCACGTGAAACTTACCTGTGGGGGGTAACTTTTACACATTTTCATGTGTAAGACCTAATCTTCATACCGTCCTATAAATACTATTCGCAGATTTTGAAGCGGATGAGAAGAGAGAAAAGTTGTTTTTCAAATAAAAGGTCAAGGAAAAGGTGAGGGACAAGGTTATAACCATAGATTTTCGAAAATAGTTTCTGAAAAATGCGTTCTAATCTAACGTACATGCTAAGGTTTCGTCCTACAGTCCAAGTATGGCTCTGAAACCACCCTGTCGGGCCCCTACTTTTGGGGTCAACTGTACATCCGTATCAGTCCCTGGATCAGTAGCTGATACGTACAGATTAACCAAGATTGATATCAAAATAACCATACTTTTATTACTAACGTGGAAAACACATTTACAAGGTTTATATTTAAAAAAATGGGCCATTGGCCTACAACAAACATCAGAGTCTAACACAGCGTTCCTACGACATCGTGGTTCCATTCCGACAGGCAACTTGGAGTGCGGACGAAAACCTCAGTCTTCAGCTCATTCTTGTGATCTTTCACTTGTAGTCTCTCTTGCTTGAATCTCCTTAGTCGCGGTGGCATATCTCCATCCTTATGTCCTTGTTGATTTATCCTTGCGTCGCCTTCGATAGTTCCGTCCTGGCGCGTACTCCCGCGGTTCCATCTTCGTGTAGATCCTCTTGGTTGCATCCTTGCGTATACTCCCATGCTAGATCCCTGCGAACATAGTATCGAGTGGGTTGAGTACATAAAGTACTCAGCAAGCCTAACGAGAAGAAAAGAAAGGTGGAAAGGGAAGGTAGGATTATAAGGCATAGGTGGTGAATGATAGGAGTAAAGTTATAATGTATATAAAATGATGGTTTGGGCCCTAGGAGAGTATTAACCCTTCTCAGCTAGTTCCCGGGTTAGTTATTATCATCAGTCATCAGAATTCATACCTTTATTACAGTGTTTGTCCCTAACACATAAGTGACCTCATCCCGGTGGTTGCCCATGACCAAGGATGTGGCTATTCGAATAGGAATTTAGTGAACTCTGCAGAGGTGTACAAATTTCCCCACATGATAGACACTATCCAACACCATCGTCATGGCTTAGACAGGTCTAACAAGCGTCCGTACCCGGCTGGAGCTACCTAAGGATCCATATATCTCTACCACGAACTAATCAGGGGTCGAAAATCCACACAGCGACTTACATGAACCCTATCATGCAATAAACAGGAATATATAATTGGCTCAACTCGGCCCAAAATTTATTAAGTGCTCGCACATGGCCAAACAGAAATTTAACGTGGGGCCAGTATCCCCACGCCGACCTGGACATAGGGCCAGTATCCCTATTCGGCTCCTGACAATTCGTTGCACCTCCTGGCCTCCACATAGAAATTATACTTCAACCTTGCGGGGTGTGGATCGCAGGTCTACCCATAAAGACATGTGGCTGTATGAGTTTCTGACCAGGCGAGAGTGGCTTATGACTAATCAATTTTATGACAAAGACAAGCTCTCCAAGTAGGAACCCACTCCGGGCGAACCTACCCAAAGGTAATTTCACACCGCATGAAATTACCTCTCACTTACTCAGTCGAACAGTTTTAGTTATCACAGTATATCAGAATTTATGTTCACATATCAGGATTCATGTTCACAAGTTTAATCATAGCAGAATTATTATTTCAGCATTTATCATGAAATAAATCAGATTTATTTAGTTTAGGTGGTAGAATAGGAGGTGTAGGTTTTTTTGGTGGTGGAGGTGGTGAATATGGTGGTAGTGGGGGGGCAGTTGGGATGGTGGTGGCATGACATGTGGAGTGGAGGGGTGGAAGGTATGGATGGGTGGTGATGGTTTATATGGTAGGGTTTTGGTGGAGAGGATATTTATGAGGTTTTGAGGTAGGGGAAATGTAGGGGGCAAGGTGGAAGGGAAGTTGAGGTTTGTGGTGGTTTTGGCAGATGGAGATTGTCGGGTACCAAAGTTTGGGGTACCCAACTTCAATGCAAAAACGATCATTCCCAACACGGCCTGGCCCAAGTAAGGCCAGTGGAAGCCCACGAAGGCCGCGCCCGAAGCCCACGAAGGCCGCGTCTACAGAAGCCCATGATGTCATTGCACCAATGACAGCCAACCCTCGGGAGAGCGGTACCCTCGGCACCAATTCTCCGATTCGCCCGAGCCTCCCCAAGAGAGCTCGGGAGAGCGGCACCCTCGGCGCCAATCCTCCGATTCGCCCGAGCCTCCCCGGGAGAGCTCGGGAGAGCGGCGCCCTCGACGCCCATTCTCCGGTTCGCCCGAGCCTCCCCAGGAGAGCTCGGGAGAGCAGCGCCCTCGGCGCCCATTCTCCGATTCGCTCGAGTTTCCCCATCCCCCTCGAGCGTAATCTCACAAAGGCATCCAAGGCACAGGTGATGTCAGCGGAGCAATCTTGGACCACAAGAGATCTCTCTGACGACTTTACAAGCACTGTCCCGTCAGGCGAGACTCTCGACGCGACTGTGCTTCGCACGCCCCTGACGGCCATACCACCTGTCAGGATTTCCCTGGCAGCGGATTTGATAGGCCCACTACGGCTGTCCTCTCCACGGTATGGTCTACGGTGCACCGCCCTGTTTTCCGCCGGGGTCTATCAACTACGACTGCGACAGTCCGAGCGCCTGACGACAGGCTACGCAAGAACGGGAAAAGCGCCTACTGCACTGTCCACTCTAAAGGACGAGCACGCCTTCCATCCGGTCCCACCTAACCCTCGGGAAGTACTGTCCAAAGGCCGGAAATACGCCCGAGGGGAGATATCACCCTGCTCCATCCCATCACGCCTCCAGGAGTCCTGAGCCTCGGGAGACAACGCCCCGAGACGACTCGCCCTCTTGTCACATCGTGCGGAAGGACAAGCCATCAGCTGTGACCCTACGGCATGTCATAATCCGACGACTATTGCCGCCTTGGAACTCACCAAGATCGTGCCGACCACTACGGCCATACCCCGGAGACGCGGAGAAAAGACCGTAGCTGACGATAGTCAAGGAACGACAACTCCCCACTGTAACATACGTAGCATTGTAAGCGCTGCCCTTGCCTCTCCCTTGCGACTATAAAAGGGAGAGCAGAGGACCAGCTATAGGACGACCACGAGAGAAGTCCTAAGTTGTCACTCACACATACACACCAACAGCAAACGACTTGCATACACTTAGACACTCACAAGAGACCTGGGAGCACTTCCCTCTCTCGCCTAGCTTGTAACCCCCTACTACAAGCACCCCGGTGCAAGGCAACACGACTCTCCTCTCCACTGGACGTAGGGCTTGCTTGACCTGAACCAGTATAATCCCTGTGTTCCCTTTGCACACCATCCATAGCCTCAACCGCAAAACACATATTTACTAGCCGGTGTTAGCCCCGTTAAAACTAGCACCGACAGAGATATTTAGGGAGAGGGAAGTATTTTTATAGGAAAAAAACTGGGAAGAAGGGAAAGGGAAGTTAGACTTGCCTTCACTCGATGACGATCATTCCCATGTCCTGGGATCCTGATTCCTAGTTTCCTTGTTCCTCTGTCTTCCTGTACTATGCTTCGGGATTTCTCCATCTTCTCGGGATTTGCTTCTGGGTGCCTTCAGGTTGTCTTCACGTCGTCTTCTATCCTACGCCGTCTAGCGTTGACAAGCAAAGAAACTCCAAATAAAGAAAACATTGCAACCACAATCAAAACAAGATAAAGAAGAGAGAAACGATCCTAACTAGTGGAGGCCTTCTACTAAGGCTAACACTATTATGTGAATCTGGAGTAGAAAGCCTGATCAAGTTATCATAAAGAACTTGATCGACTTCTATAGATCCACGAGGGGGTTAGCAGCATATATGCACATGCATATGTATGTGCCTCGGGTTAGGGTGATTAGATACGTATATATGTATCCATATACAGATACAAAGAGTTAGCAGGGTTAGCGACATATACGCACCTGCATAAGTATATGCCTAGGGTTATGTTAGCGACACATACGCTGCATACGTATACGTCTAGGGGCGATTAGAAAGATGGGAGAAGGGACAGTTAGCCATGCATAGGCATGATACGTTAGGAGTATATATGATGCATATATAATATATATTTATATACAGGTTTATACATACATATACATACATCCAACGCATATGCTCTTGCATGTGAGCGACTGTGCGGCTGTATATTCGTGTATTCGTATACGTGACTTGGTGTATACGCCTACGCGAATATACGGTGCAAGTGTAAACTACGGGTTAGCGTGGAAAATAGAATAAAAGGGGAACGAGAAAAATAAATATAACTAGAATTTAAATTGACAACAAAATTAAGAAAATGGCATAAATAGGTAGGGATTGATTTCAGAAGGTTTGTGGTGGAAGAATTTTGGAATTTGGAGTTAGAGGTGAAGATATGAATTTTAGAAGTTTAGCCGGAAAGGCCGGTCGGGAGAAAAGGCATGGAAATATTTCTAGGAATTTTGGAGAATGGAAATGGAGTGGAAAGGATTTGGAGAGGATTTAGAATGTACCTAGTTTATTTAGGAATTTTCTGGGAATTTTCCGGTATGGGAAAGGTCTTCATTTAATCCTCCGTGTACGTTGCTCGGGTGTAGGTAGCATTTTCCGCATGACCAGGGCAGTGAGTGTCCTCGGATGTCATTGTGGGGTCCATGGGGGTGCATGGTGTTCTCCCATTGGTTGGGCCAACGTGGCCAACTCGTCCCCATCCGCTGCCTTTACGGTCACGGGCTTTGCAGCTGCTGTCGTCCGTCCGCGAGAGAGAAGAGAGAGAGGAGCGGAGAGAGCGAAAACATAGGGAGAGCAGGGAGGTGGGTGGCAGCCCACGGCTCCGGCGTGATGCCGCGCGTCGGGCAACAGTGAGCAGGCGGAGGGGAAGAGGAAGACAGAGCGGAGTCGAGCAGGGCAGAGCGCTCTGGCGGCGCAGGGTGGCTCCGGTGGTGCTCGTCACCGTGATGTGCTCGGCGACTCCGGTGTCCGCGGCGGCGAGCTCCGGCGCATGCGCTTCGGGTCGACGGCAGCGCGCTGTGCGGCAGTAGCGCGAAGAGACGTGCAGAGTGCGGACACGCAGTGCGGAGCTCAGCTCCGGCGGCGTCCAGCTCGGCCTCCAGTTGCTGGGCGGCGACAGTGCCGGCCATGGCTCCAGCGCGTTCGTGACGGTGGCGAGATTCTCGGCTTCGGCACGACGTCGGAGATGGTCGAGCTGTGGCTCGCGGCGGCGCTCGGCCTCGCGTAGCTGGGCGGCGGCAATGCCGACCATGGCTCCAGCACGGTGGCCTCGCGCGGTGGCGCTTGGCTGCGGGTTGGCCGAGCAGCGCTGGGCGGCTTCGTCGTCTTACAGCTGCACCGCGGTGCCCGTCCTTTGGCGTGTCCACGCGCGTGCGTGTGAGCTCGACGCCCCATCCCCAACCATGGTGGCCTCGTCGGCCTTTTATAGCCGAGGAAGGTTGGTTCGGCACAGTTCCTCCATGGCTACAGTACGGCGGTGGAGGAAGGTCAGCGGGAAACAGTATGGCGGTGCTGCACAGCGACCCGCGGCCTGCACGGTCAGCCCCGCCGCTGGATCAGGGGGCAGGAACATCTCGCCCCGCACCTTGAACCCCGGAGCTGGAGCAGCCCCGGGAGCTTCAGACGCGGATGGACGAGGACCGCTTGCGCCTCACCCAGCTGCGAGCTACGCTGGAGCGCGACGAGTGGCGGAGCGCTGGAGGAGCAGTTCGGCGTCAAGCCAGAGATGTTCAGGCCCGAAAGCTCGCAGAAGCAGCGATGCTGCTCCGGAGCATACCTGATCCCTCCACCGAGGAGGCACTACAGCTCAGAAATCAACTCAAGGACCTCCTGGAGGATGCAGCCGTCCTCCAGGCGGAAAGCTCAGCGTTGCGACACCGTGACGCTGAAAGTCACCAGCGTGGCGGCATAGCACGCCACGAACGCGAAAGCCTCGGTTCGACTCGAGGCTCCAAGGGTCCCACCAGTCCACCAACGGCTTGGCAAGGACGTCGACGTCCGAGGCGTTCTGCAAGCCCGCGGCCGGCGGAAGACTGACGGCGCCGCGCGCGGCTATAACGTCCATCGGGGCGGGCGCTACGGCTCGGATGAGGATCGCGAACCCTCACCCGAGCCCTCAGGACCTCGTGTCTTCAGCGAGGCCATCCGAAGGGCCAAGTTCCTGCCCCGGTTCCGACAGCCAGCCAACATAACCAAATACTTGGGGGAGACGAACCCCAAGCTTTGGTTAGCGGATTACCGTCTTGCGTGCCAGCTTGGCGGCGCGCAGGATGACCTCATGATTATCCGCAACCTCCCCCTGTTCCTCGCCGACTCTGCAAGAGCTTGGCTGGAACATCTTCTCCCGCGGATGATCTTTGACTGGAACGATCTGGTCAAGATCTTCGTAGGGAACTTTCAGGGCACGTACGTGCACCCTGGCAACTCCTGGGACCTCCGCAGCTGCAAGCAGAAACCAGGGCGAGTCCCTCCTGGGACTACATCCGGCGCTTCTCCAAGCAGTACAATGAGCTGCCCCAAGTCGACGACTCCGACGTCATCGGAGCATTCGCTGCAGGAACTTCCTGCAAAGAGCTAGTTCACGAGCTAGGGCGTCAGACGTGAACCAGCGTCGCCGAGCTCATGAAGATCGCTACCAGCTTCGCCTCAGGGGATGAGGCAGTGGGAGCCCTTTTCTCCGACCCTAAGGGCAAATGGAAGGAGGAGGCCCCCGAGGGCACCTCTTCCCGAGCCCCGACCAACAAGAAGAAGAAGGGGAAGGGAAAGGCCCCACCACGCAACGACCCCTTAGGTGACAGCCACCGAGCCCAAGGGGGCACGGCCCCCTCAGGGCCATTTTGACGAAATGCTGACCAAGCCGTGCCCGTACCACGCAGGTCCGGTACAGCACACGCTCGGTCAATGCGTAATGCTCAAAAGGCATTACGGCCGGCAAGCGTTCAAGGACGAAGCCGGCAAAAAGCCCGCCAAGGATCAGGAGGACAAGGACGAGAAGGACAACGACTTCCCACCCATCGACAAGTGCCTCAAGATCTTTGGCGGACCAGGGACCACCCCTACGTCGCGCCAGCGAAAGCGCGAGCGCTGGGAGGTCTACTCTGTCAGGCCAGCGCCACCTCGCTTCCTCGACTGGTCGCTCGACGCGATCACCTTCAGCCGGGATGACCACCCGGACTACGTCCCGTCGCCAGGGCGTTACCCACTCGTTGTCGACCCTGTTGTCAGCAACACGAGGCTCTCCAAAGTTCTCATGGACAGAGGTAGCGGCCTCAACATTCTCTACGCTGATACCCTCGATTCGATGGGAATCAGCCGCTCGCTCCTCCGGGCCATGACGTCCCCATTCCACGGGATAGTACCCAGGAAGAGCGTGCAACCCCTCGGGCAGATCGACCTGCCCTTTTACTTTGGGACCCCTGACAATTTCAGGAAGGAGGTCCTAACTTTTGAAGTGGTAGGCTTCCGCGGCACCTACCATGCCAGCCTCAGGAGGCCGTGTTACGCCAAGTTCATGGCGGTCTCGAACTACACCTACCTCAAGGTCAAGATGACTGGGCCTAAGGGGGTCATCACCATCGGCACATCCTACCAGCACGCGTACCAATGCGACGTTGAATGTTGCGAGTACGCCAGCGCACTGGTGGAGTCTGAGGCTCTCATCACCGACCTCGAGCAGATGGCGAAGGAGGTCCCCGACCCCAAGAAGACCACGGGCACCTTTGAGCCCGTCGAGGGGGTGAAAGAGATCCCCCTCGACCCGAGCTCCGCCGACGGCAAGGTGCTGAAGATCAGCGCCACCCTCGACGCTAAATAGGAAGCCGTGCTCAGTCGACTTTCTCCGCAAGCATGCCGACGTGTTTGCTCGGAGTCTCTCGGACATGCCAGGCATCCCGAGGGAGGTCGCCGAGCACTCCTTGGACATCTGGGCCGGGTCCAAGCCGGTGAAGCAGCGCCTGCGCCGATTCGATGAGGAGAAACGCCGGGCCATCGGGGAGGAGGTGCAGAAGTTTTTGGCGGCCGGAATTCATCAAGGAGGCCTTCCATTCAGAATGGTTAGCAAATCCTGTTTTGGTTAAAAAGAAAAATAGAAAATGGAGAATGTGTGTCAATTACACTAGTCTAAATAAAGCTTGTCCTAAGTATCCATTTCTATTAACTCGTATTGACCAAATAGTTGATTCCACTGCTGGCTGTGAGCGACTTTGCTTTCTTGATGCATATTCCGGTTACCATCAGATTCGTATGAAAGAGTCCGATGAATTAGCGACTTCTTTCATTACTCCTTTCGGCACATATTGTTACGTAACCATGCCATTTGGCCTCAAAAACGCGGGCGCGACTTACCAGCGCTGCATGCTCAAAGTTTTGGGGGACCTCATCGGGCGGACCGTTGAGCCATACGTAGACGATATAGTGATAAAATCTAGGAAGGCCAGCGACTTAGTAGCCGACCTAGAAAAGGCATTCGACTGCCTCAAAAAGAAAAAAATATAAAGGCTAAACTCCGAGAAGTGCGTTTTCGGGGTCCCTTGGGGCATGATCCTCGGGTTCATTGTTTCCGAGCGTGGCATCGAAGCCAACCCGGAAAAGATATCAGCCATCACACAGATGGGCCCGATCCGAAGCCTCAAGGGTGTGCAAAAGCTCATTGGGTGTCTTGCAGCCTTGAGCCGATTCATCTCTAGGCTTGGTGAAAAGGGGCTTCCCCTGTATCGATTGCTGAAGAAAAATGAGCACTTTACCTGGACCCCCGAGGCCCAGGAAAGCCCTCGAAAGGCTGAAAGCTCTACTTTCCAAAGTACCGGTCCTTGTGCCGCCAACGAAGGAAGAAAACCTCTTATTATATGTTGCTGCCACTAACCAGGTTGTGAGTGCAGCAATTGTCGTCGAACGACAAGAGGAAGGGCATGCCCTACCGGTGCAATGGCCGGTTTACTTCATTAGCGAGGTCTTGTCCGAAACCAAGACGCGCTAACCCCCAGATCCAGAAGCTAGTGTATGCAATCGTCCTCGCTCGGCACAAGTTGCGACACTACTTCGAGTCACATCCTGTGACCGTGGTGTCATCCTTCCCCCTTGGGGAGGTGATACAGAGTCGCGAGGCCACGGGAAGAATCGCCAAATGGGCAGTCGAGCTCATGGGCGACGGCATCACCTACGCGCCACGCAAGGCCATCAAGTCCCAGGTATTGACGGATTTTGTGGCGGCGTGGACCGAGACACAGTTGCCACCGCCGCTCTCCCGGGACGAATATTGGGTCATGTATTTCGATGGGTCGTTGATGAAGACAGGTGCCGGCGCAGGCATCATGTTCGTTCCACTCCTCGGAGTCCGACTCAAGTACCTCCTAAGGCTGCATTTCGCTGCCTCCAACAACAGTGGCGGAGTACGAGGCACTCGTCAACGGACTTCACATCGCCATCGAGCTGGGCATCAGACGCCTCGAGGTACGAGGCGATTCTCAGCTCGTGGTGGACTAGGTGATCAAGGAGTCGACGTGCCACGACGCAAAGATGGCGGCCTACTGCAAGTTGGTGCAGCAGCTCGAGGAAAAATTTGACGGCCTCGAGCTCAACACGTCACGCGTAGGTATAACGAGGAGGCTGACGAGTTGGCGAAAATCGCATCTGAAAGGACTTCGGTCCTGACGGGGTGTTTGCCAACGACCTCTACAAGCCTATAGTCAATGAAAACCTCTCGGGAAGCAAGGAGAAACAAGCTCCCAAGCGTCCCGCGGGGCCCGAAGCCGTCCCGATCCTCGGGAATCACTCGGGGGCTGCCGACCCTTCGGGAGAAAAGCGACCCCCGGCCGAGGCTAAGGATGACAGCGACGCCGAGGCTAAGGCGATGGAGGTCGACGCTGAGGCGTCGAAAGCCGAAGCCGAGATGGACGACGACGAACCAAACTGGCGCGAGCCACTGGTCAATTGGCTTGTCCGAGGGATCCTACCCTCGGACAAGACCAAAGCTCGGCGGCTGGCACGTAAAGCCAAGATCTACAGAATGGTAGACGGAGAACTTTACCGACGAAGTCCCTCAGGGCATCCTCCAGCGCTGTATCTCCTTCAGTCAGGGTAAACGCTTAATCAAAGAGATACATGCTGGGGCCTGTGGGCATCATGCTGCACCGAGGACCCTCGTCAGCAATGCTTTCCGACAAGGCTTCTACTGGCCAACAGCCATAGCAGACGCCACTGAGGTAGTACGCTCCTGTGAAGGATGCTAGTACTATGCTCGGTAGACACATCTCCCTGGCCCAAGCCCTCCAGACGATCCCTCTCACCTGGCCTTACGCCGTATGGGGACTGAACCTTGTCGGGCCCCTCTAAAAGGCGCTCGGGGGCTTCACCCACCTGCTTATTGCCATCGACAAGTTCTCCAAGTGGATTGAAGCTCGGCCACTCACGCAGATCACCTCAACCCAGGCGGTCCTGTTCTTCACCAACATCATTCACCGATTCGGCGTCCCAAACTCCATCATCACCGACAACGGCACACAGTTCACAGGGAAGAAATTTCTGGTGTTCTGCGACCAACACCACATACGAGTGGACTGGTCGGCGGTGGCCCACCCGAGAACAAATGGCCAGGTGGAGCGTGCCAATGGCATGATCCTCCAAGGCCTCAAGCCCAGGATCTTCAACAGGCTGAACAAGTTCGGCAAGAGGTGGCTAACCGAGCTTCCCGCAGTGATATGGAGCCTGAGGACTACGCCGAGCCGAGCCACGGGGTTCACGCCCTTCTTCTTGGTCTATGGCACCGAGGCCGTTCTCCCCACGAACTTGGAGTATGGTGCCCCGAGGGTCCGGGCCTACGACGAACAAGGCAACCAGACCTCTCGGGAAGACGCGTTGGACCAGGTCGACGAGGCTCGGGACGTCGCCCTACTGCACTTAGCCAAATATCAGCAGTCCCTTCGCAGGTATCACGCTCGGCGCATCCGAGGCCGAGCCTTCAATGTAGGCGACCTGGTATTGCGGCTCAGGCAGGACAACAGGGGACGTCGCAAAATGACGCCGCCATGGGAAGGGCCTTTCATCATCGCCGAGGTATTGCGGCCCGGGACGTACAAGCTGGCGAACGAAGAGGACAAAGTCTACAGCAACGCCTGGAATATCGAACAGCTACGTCGCTTCTATCCCTGAACCTTGATCGATTGTATTGTATAAATCATGAAATCAATAAAAGGAATCATTTCGTCCTTCTTTATATTGATTTTAACCCGAGCTGACCCTCGGGAACAAGCGAACTCGTAAAGTTCTGCGCATAACAAAGTGAGGCTCAGCCTTATCTTTAAGGCCGACCCTCCCTCGGGGGCTAGGACGGGGGGAACCCCCGGACTCTCCTGAGCCGCAACGAAAATCCGAAACTTAAAAATTTCAAAACTCGCTGAAATTTTTTCCTTTCCCGAGCACATCTCCCACCCAAGTCAAACCGAGGCTTATAAAGCTCGGAAGAGCAAAAGAAGTCCCAGAGGACAGAGCCGGCCGAGCCGCGGGACCGCCTATGCCTCCGGGCTAACGGCATCCTCACTCGCCACTCCGCGTCCGAAGGATAACTCGAGCTCGGAAGAGAACTAATAAAATCAACGTTCGGCAAGGGCAGGAGGCTCGGGAAAACTCGGCAAAGATTTCTTCTTAAGTTTACCCTCTCATCGAAACTCTTAGACTACGGCTGCGTCTACGCCCCTAAAGCTACGACACCCGGAAAAGTCTCCCGAGGCTCGATGGCCCGGGCACAGAGTCAGTAGAGAAAAATACTTAAGAAAAAAGCGCCTAGAACGAGACAAAAAGCAAACATGAAAAAATATTTACATAAATATTAAGGCCACGAAGGGCCGCATGTTTGTTCCCTGATAACTACTCACGACAAATTTTTTCCGAGGGCACGATGGCCCGACTTCTTCTCACGGCAGGTCCAGGGGAGGGAGCTCGACCTCGGGCTCGAAAAGGCTCGCCAACTGCCTCTGCAGGCATCCTCATGGAGTCCTCCAACGCCAGGAGCGCCTCATCATCCGCCTCAACGAAGCCTTCGCTGACGGGGCCGGCGTCAAAGTTCTCGTAATGAGACTTGGCGACCGCCAGCGTTTTTTGGACCCCGATCAGCAGGGCCTCCTTGACGCGGTCATGGACACTGCCGTGAAGCGCCTCCAGTCGGCTGCAGAGCGACATCCCCGAGGGCTCGCCGCCGCTGCCGATAGAGTCACACAGGGCGCGTGCCACCCTCTGCCGCTCCTGGTTGTCGCGGACCTCGCCGTCGTAAGCGGCCTGCAGAACTGCAAAGGTACGAAATGAGAAAATAGACAGGATTTCAGGCAGCAAGCAACGAAGACGAATGAAGCAAAAAGAACCCGATGCAACGCATACCACCGGTGTCCTCCTCAGCTAGCCGCGCCGCCTCCCGAGCCTTCGACGCCTCGCCCCGCGCCAAGTCAACCTCACCGACCGCCTGAGTAAGGGCCGCCTGAGTCTCCTTCAGGTCGTCGGCCAGTGATGCGGCGGCGGAAGTTTTCTCGGCGGCGAGCGGCAGGGCGGCGTCGCTGCTCCCTCGTCACCTCGGCCAGGGCGCTATCCAGCTCCTGCGTCCGCCTTGTCGAGGCGGTGACCTGGACCACTGCCGCCGCGACCTCCTCCTTCAGGAGGGCGTTGCTGACACTCACTTCGGCGAACCGGGTGGTCACGGCGGCAAGCTCGCTCTGGGCACAATCGAGGGCCCTTTTCTTGAGGTCAAGCTGCTTCCAAAGGCCGAGCCCGCCGCGGAGGAAGCGGGACTTGTCCCAGGAGGTGCGCATCAGGCCCTAAGAAGGAAAAAAAGACGACAACAGGTAAGTCGAGCACTTACACGCAGGTGAAGTCACAAGGCAACCGAGGCTTACCCGAAGCCAATCCGAGAGCTCCGTGTCAAGGACATCGGCGACCGCGCGGAGGGTCGCCTGCTGAGCTAGACCCAAGCTCCTGGACGACGTCCCACTCAGGACCCTCGAGGTCATCCCGAAGCGAGAAGACAGGCGGCCCCTGAGGGTCCGCCCGATCCGCCCACTCGATCCAAGAGGACGTCAGCTCCCGAGGGGACGGGCCCCTCAGCGCCAACGCCCAAGGACCCTCCTCACGAAGAGGAGGAGCCCTCGCTGCGACGTCCACTGCCGCCGAGTCCGCGGCGACCGGTTGCGCGGCGACGTCAATGGTCGGCTCCCGCAAGGCGCCTCCGGAACCGACGACCGGAGTCCCGAGGGCTGGCGACGAAACCGCCCCCACAGCAGCCAAGGATGCAGCAGCAGCAACCTCGGACGGAGTCATCATCCCCGTAGAAGGTCCCTCCGACGTCGACGTCAGACCCACGGGAGGGTGAGTCTCCTCGCCCGAGGCGCGGGCTCTCTCCCCGGCCGTGTCATCCCCTCGGATCTTCAGCACCTTCTGGTGAGAGACCCGGAGAGATGGCCCGGACCGTGCGTTGCGGCGTCAACAGGAAAAAGGTAATGTCATTATGTGGAAACAAAACCCTGGCAGAAAAAATCGACACGAAAAAATGACCTACGTGGTCTTCGGCACCACCCTCCTCTTCCTTTTCGCCGCCACGGAGCCGGTCAGAGCAGTAAGCTCGGCGAACGAGCCGGGCCTCACCGACGGTGGAGGAGTGGCCAGCGTCTCAGTGTCATGCCCGGCCCCGCTCCGCGGCACGGACCCAGCCTGCTCGCCCGAGGGAGTCTCGACGGTGACACCCCTCGGCGGGGGCATAGGCGGCGGCACCTCCAGGTCCCCCCCCCCCCCGCCTGTGGCCGTCGGGGCGATCAACGACGCGTCGGCGGGGAGGGTCCGCCGAAACAGGGGACCCTCGGTCCCCCCGCCGGAGCCTCGGGGCATCTCAGGCGCCGGGCCTGAGCCCGTTCCCGGCCCCTCCGGCGGAACCTCGCTGCTAAAAAGAAGTGTGACGAAGGATTCTTACTTGGCTATTCAACCACAAGCAAGGCATATAGAGTTTGGAATTTGGCTAGTAGGTACTCTTGAGGAGGTACATGATGTTGAATTTGATGAAACCCAAGGCTCTCAAGATGAAGTTGAAAACCTTAGTGATGTGAGAGGCAATGAGTTGGCAAATGCAATGAAAGATATGGATATTGGTGATATTAGGCCGAGGCAAGTAAATAATGATGAAGATGATGGTGCTATTCATACAAGTGTGCAAGTTAACGATGAAGCAAATGCAAGTGACTCACAAGATCAATCTCAAGTGCAAGATCAACAAGCTAGTTCATCTCAATCCAATGATCAAGTTTCTATTCTCCAACCGGTTTCTATTGCAAGGGATCATCCTTTGGATCAAATCATTGGTGGTATTCAAAGTGGAGTTCAAACAAGAGCAAGGCTAGCTCAAATTTGTGAGCATTTCTCATTTGTGTCATCTATTGAGCCAACCAAGATTGAGGAAGCATTGAAAGATGTTGATTGGGTTAATGTCATGCATGAAGAGCTCAATAATTTCACAAGAAATCAAGTTTGGGAACTAGTGGAAAGACCAAAGAAACACAATGTGATTGGAACCAAATGGGTTTTTAGAAACAAGTAAGATCAAGATGGCATAGTAATAAGGAACAAGGCTAGATTGGTTGCACAAGGTTATACTCAAGTTGAAGGTCTTGATTTTGGAGAAACCTATGCACCGGTTGCTAGATTAGAGGCCATTAGAATCTTATTAGCCTATGCTTGTGCCCACAACATCAAGCTTTATCAAATGGATGTCAAGAGTGCATTTCTCAATGGGTATATCAATGAGTTGGTATATGTGGAACAACCTCCCGGATTTGAAAATGTGAAGAAACCCAACCATGTGTACAAGCTAAGCAAGGCATTATATGGTTTGAAACAAACACCTAGAGCATGGTATGAGAGATTGAGAGATTTCTTGCTCTCTAAAGGATTCAAAATGGGAAAGGTTGATACAGCTCTCTTCACTAAGAAGCTTGGTAATGGTTTATTTGTGTTGCAAATATATGTGGATGATATCATATTTGGATCAACCAATCAAGATTTTTGTGAAGAATTTGGCAATATGATGGCAAGTGAGTTTGAAATGTCCATGATCGGTGAGCTTAGCTACTTCCTTGGTCTTCAAGTCAAGCAAATGAAGAATGGTATATTTGGAAGTCAAGGCAAGTACATAAGGGACATGGTGAAGAAATTTGGATTGGAACATGCAAAGGCCATGAATACTCGTATGGCAACTAATGGACATTTGGACTTGGATGATAGTGGCAAAATGATAGATCAAAAGCTATATAGATCGATGATTGGAAGTCTCCTTTATGTGACCGCATCTCGACCGGATGTCATGTTTAGTGTGTGCATGTGTGCAAGATTTCAAGCCTCACCAAAAGAAAGTCATTTGAAAGCCGCAAAGAGAATATTGAGGTATTTCAAGGGCACACAAGATGTTGGGTTGTGGTATCCAAAGCGGTCCAACTTTGAGCTTATTGGATATTCGGACTCCGACTATGCCGGTTGTAAGGTGGATAGAAAAAGCACTAGTGGAACTTGTCAATTGCTTGGAAGGTCACTTGTATCATGGTCATCAAAGAAGCAAAATAGTGTTGCTCTCTCAACGGCCGAAGTGGAGTACATTAGTGTCGGAAGTTGTTGTGCACAATTGCTTTGGATGAAGGCAACTTTGAGTGATTTTGGATTGAAATACAAGAAAGTGCCTTTGCTATGTGACAATGAGAGTGCTATCAAGCTAACCAACAACCCCGTGCAACATTCAAGAACAAAGCACATTGATATAAGGCATCACTTCATTAGAGATCACCAAATCAAGGGAAACATTGCAATTGAAAGTGTTGGCACCGAAGATCAATTAACGGATATCTTTACCAAGACACTTGATGAGTCAAGATTTTGCAAGTTGAGAAGTGAGCTAAACATACTAGACTACTCCAACATGAAGTGAAAAGCATCCCACATTATATGACATGCCTCTCCTTCGACTAAAGTAAGGTAAAATTGCTTGACATGTCATTCATACTTTGATAAGGTTGTGTCTAGTGCATATGGACATGAAATGCATGTTATAGGCTCATTCATGAAAAATCAAATGCTTTCATGTATATATGGTACCACTTTTATTCTTTATGCTTGTATGATCAAGTGGTAGCATATGATATATTGATGGGCTTACAAACCTAGTGTTGAATCTAGAACATGAGCTCATGATGTGTAACTTAACATGGTCAAGATAACCCTACTAGTGAGGTGTGAAGAAGCTTGTCCTTGGATCAAACTTAGTTACATATTCTAGGCAAGTGATCTAGATTGAACCAATGAGAAAATGAACTAAACCCCATTTATTGACTTGATACTCCCATAATTTGCACCTTTTTTTTGTGATTGTTGACAAAGGGGGAGAAGAAAGTCACAAAGATAAGAAAGGAAAGGGGTCAATTAAAAATTTGAAAGCACACAAGTAGGGGGAGCAAGCTCATGAATAAGTTGTTGCATTTGGTTGCGCATTAACATATGATTTGTTGCATTGTTAAACTTCAATTCCTATGACTTGTTTATTTGGTGTAATGCTTAGAAATAGGAGTTGAATAGTGTTTGACAAACTAGCATGCATAGTACTTACTTGTCATACAAAGTACCTCTCTTGCTTAAATGTTGATCTCATGAGGTATTTTGAGTTTGTGATGCATGACTAGTAAACCATGGTGCTAAGGATGGTACAATTCCGCAACTCCGATGGTATCACATTTCAAAAGTCCATTCTATATACCTTAGCATCATTTGGTAGCGGTAGCTCACCCAAACTTTCAAATCCAAGCATATGTGAAAAATTGGACCAAGCACAAGGAATCACATATATAGGGAGAGCTAATACTACCAAAGTGCAAACTTGGTTTTCATTTCATATCTTTATGAGGGTTGTCATCAATTACCAAAAAGGGGGAGATTGAAAGCCCATGTTTGGTTTTGGGTAATTGATGAAACCTAATTTACTAATAGTGTGCTCTAAGTGTTCCATGAGAACAATTAGCAAACAAGATGGAGCAAAGGACCGGGTCGGTGGAGGACATAAGTGAAGGGCAATGACGGCATCCATGCAAATGGTATAAGTCCATCATCAAAGGTGTCCACAAGGTCCATCAAGAGATGAGAAGGAAGTTGATAAGAAACCGGAAGCTCAAGGCAAAGGTATAACCAATAGGAGCTCTTTTGGTTTTGGTGATCAAGACTCCATAGAGGGAGTGATCACATTTAGGATAGATAGCCGTACTATCAAGAGGGGCGAAATCGTTGATGAAATGCGGTTATCAAGTGCTACTAGGTGTTCATGATCATGGCATATGCATATAGATGCTACTGACACTAACTTGACCCGTGGAAAACTCTTTGAAAAGGCTAACACACTGCACCTAAGTGAGAGACACTTTGGAGTGTTAGTGCCTTTGGAAACGGGGTGAAGTTTGAGGGTTAGAGAGGTTTTGGACCGTTACAATAGAATTTCGGAAACGTTACAATAGAAAAACTAGCGTCGGACCGTGCTGTCACAGAGCGTCGGACCATTAGCCTCGGTCCGACGGCTAACACTTGTTCTGCTCATTCTGAGAGCGTCGGACGCTGCGTTTGAGGGCGTCGGACCATTGTCCTCAGGGTCCGACGGTGCAGAGCCGCAGCAGGTCGACACGTGGAGAGCAGAGGAGCGTCGGACGCTCGCCGTTAGTCCGACGGTGAGCGTCGGACTCCGTCCGACGCGTTTTCAGCGTTTTGGAACCTCTCTGGAAATGTCGGACGCTAGTGAGTTTTAGTCCGACGGCCTGTTGTTTCAGAGTCCGACGGTGGTTTTCGGCGGAGCGTCGGACCGGAGGTTTGGTCCGATGGCTTACCGTCCGACGGTTATTTTGGCGCGAGAAAATAGCCGTTGTGTTTCAACGGTCGACTTCAAAAGACAGAGGACACGTGGCGTCCATCCGAGGCGTCGGACCAGCGTTGTTAGTCCGACGGTCAGGCCGTCGGACAGTCCGACGGTGCGCAGTTTTGTCCAAACGGCTAGTTCTTTGTGTGTGGCTTATAAATAGGGACTTGGCCGGTTTGGGGAGAATTTCTTGGCACTCCTGAACATCATAGCATACTTGTGAGCCTTCACACTCCACTCTCACTCATCCTACTTGATTGTGTTCATCATTTGTTGAGTTTGGAGAGCATCAAGTGCATTGCATTGATTGAGATCATCTAGAGGCACTTGGTAGTTGTCTTTCGCAGTGGTTTCTCTTGTTACTCTTGGAGTTTGCCGACTCCTAGACGGCTTGGAGCTGCGAGGATCGTTGAGGGGAGTTGGTGATTGTCTCCGCCTCCGATCGGTGAAGTTGTGAGGGGTTCTTGAGCCTATCCCCGCGGGAGATCGCAAAAGGCTACTCTAGTGGATTGCTCGTAGCTTGTGGATCCCCATCTTGTGTTGGTTGTGCGGCACTCTTGAGAAGGGTTTGGCGTGTGATGCCAATTAGCGCGTGAACCTCCAAGTGGGTGTATCGCTACAACGAGGACTAGTTTGCCGGCAAGCAAGTGAACCTCGGTAAAAAATCTTGTGTCATCTCTCTACCGAGGATTTCTATTGTATTGTGATTGATTATTCATTTGGTATTCTCTACTCTTCACCGGCGGTATAAAAATCACTCTCTACTCTTTACATTCTCGCACTTACTCTTGTGTAGCTTGTTAGCTTAGTGGCTCACCTAAGAGTAGAGTAGAAGTAGCAACTTAGCCTATTGTGTGTGAAATAGAGACTATAGTTTAGAACGGTTAGGTGGCTTGAATCTTTTAGTAGGCTAGCGCAAGAATTTGCTTCGCCGCTTATTTGTCTAACTACTTTGTCTTAAGTGTTGTTTGTAGAATTTTTATAAGCTATTCACCCCCCTCTAGCCATTTAGGACCTTTCACCTTGGTCGATTCTGCCGCCATAACACAGCCATGGCGGCAAAACTCGCGCCAAAAAAATAGAGCCTTACGTGCAGCCGGCGTCGTGCCCGTGCTGCTATTGGGCCGAGTCCAACAGGCAAGAGTGGGAGCAGCGCACATTTGGTTGGAGCTCTTGTGAACGTTGGATTCAAGTGAACGGTCGGATCTGCAATGACTTTAGAGTAAAGTCGTCCGTACGACTTCAGAGAATCCGGTTCCCACGACTGGTGAGGGGGCGTGGGGCGCCGGCATCGCGGCAGGCCGGTCGGTCGCGTGTGGGTGGGATGGCTCGGGTAGCCAATAATATTCACTACCCAGGGTACAATATAGTAATATATATATATATAGAGTAAAATGCGCTGTGGGTCCTTAAACTTTTGCCCACTTCTCATCTAGATCCATAAACTTTTTTTTCGCTCATCTGGGTCCATGAACTTTTCTCCACTTCTCATCTAGGTTCAGGTACTTTTTCTTCGCTCATCTGGCTCCATAAACTTTTTTCCACTTCTCATCTAAGTCCACAGCAGACCACATAGGACTCTGTTGTCTACGTGGTCGCTGATGTGGCACCACGTGCTCTTTTTTTTAATTTCATAAACGGGCTGAAACCTTGAAATATTGTATAAAATCATAGAAAAATCGTAAAAAGAAAAATCTAGTTTTGTTAGACTTAACATGAATAGATCTATGCAATAAATATATAATATGATATGCTTTAATTTAAAGTTTTTGATGTAGATGTAGATCTATGTAAATCTATGTGCTCCTGTGTTTAATTCATAACTGCAGCTCCTGTGCTCCTGAGCTTTAGATTTATCTTTACATCACATGCTTTGTTGCAATTAAAACTTATTTTTATTGTAGTAATTAATTTACTAATTTTAGGTCTGTAATATTTTTATACTAGCTATGTTTTGTTATCATCCATCACCATAAAAATCTCAACTTCAAATTAAATATTTGGTGCACCAACTATTTATTATGAATTAAACATAGAAACACATAGATGTACAACTATAATAAAATTTTTAAAATAAAGCGTGTCACATTTTAGTGCCACATCAACGGCCACGTAGAAAGCAGAGTCCTATGTGGCCTGTTATGGACCTAGTGAGAAGTGGGAAAAAGTTCGTGGATCCAGATGAGCGAAGAAAAAGTACCTGGATCTAAATGAGAAGTGGAGAAAAGTTCATGGACCCAGATGAGCGAAAAAAGTTCATGGACCTAGATGAGAAGTGAACAAAAGTTTAAGGACCTACAGCGCATTTATATATATATATATATATATATATATATATATATATATATATATATATATATATATATATATATATATATATATATATATATATATTCTTTTCTGAGAGGAGCATCAGAATGTATATATGTTAGGCCCCCCTTTTTTTGTGGACTAGTAATTTGCGCGCGCCCATGCACGTGTGATAACTCTACGGTTTTATTTATAAAAAAAAGGTACCGATCTTGAGATACATATGCCAAAATAGGAGGAGACTCAAAAGGCACATATGCATGAAATTGATCTCAGCTTACAACATCCCTGTAACTTAGAGAGATTATCAGAATTCCTCTTGTTGTCGCTACTGTATCCATTGAAAATTTGAACCTTTAAAAATGAATGCTATTTTGTTCAGGTAATCAACAATAGATCAAAATATATCTTTAGTTCAGCAGGGTTACAACCAACATGTGTCTCAAACAAACAATACACTGACTATATTGCACTATCATATGGCAAAGATGGCACAATACACAGCCTGGCACAGGTCAGCTAAGAAACGATGCTTTAACTTTCTTTGCCCAGTTAGTGGCCGAAGAGTTAGCGATGCCGGGTGCACGCTGTAGAGCATTACAGTTAATTCCAAAACCTCTCAAACCTCCACAACATGATGGGCAGATGAACTCGCTCCAGTGCCAAACTGAATGACACTTATCTAGAAGCCTGACTTAACAACCGAATTTTCATGACCCCCATTTCTTATGTGTTTTAGGCCGGGGAAGTTCCTCTACTATTGCCATAGCTGTGGTTCCACCTTTACCATAATTGTCTTCCATCTTCATCACATCTGTAGGTGGTCACAGTTAACCATTAGACTAAAAGGCTTGGGAAAGGAGATAAGTAGTTTATGCAGGAAATCTAAAGTAAATGGAAGTAAACAAATGCAATCAAATTGAGTTTCAAAACCAATTAGCTTTTCTTCAGAAACTAACAAGGTCAAAATACCATGCACAATTGGTGAACTGTCAGTATGCAGTAAGAAGAATAAGATAGTACATAACTACTATGTTGCCATAAATATACATTAAGAAGCATGGCATATGCTAAATGAAAAACATTGAACTATTTTTCTAAAACTTTAGAGAAACCGGCACTACATGAAGGCTCTGCAACATGAAATCCTTAAACAGATAGCATGTTTTTGCCATATACATTTTATTGCAAGTCTACCACTGATCATCGGTGGTCCATCATGGATCCATGTCTAGACTACATCTGAGTATGTGACAAGAATTTGTGCGAGCAAGTGGGTTCACCAAGATACTTCTCTAGAACCGATATTTAATTATGAACAAAGCATTTTGAATTCAGAATAACCTCTGTTGTTAATGAATCTGAACCCTGACACCAGAATATGGCCTGGGGTACAAACCATGCAAAATAGAACTATCAAATCTTCGAAGTTTGTATCTTTTTTTCTACGACGAATCTTCCAAGTTTGTATCCATGTTGTCACTACGTGCAGACTAATTTTCTTAACATTTTCTAACTACTAGCACCTTCTGTGGTAAAGCTAAGACAACCAAATAGCAGCCGAGACATAGTAATTCCTACCAAAAAAAAAACACATGCACTGCAACATTTTTTTGCACGTGCCCATGCGCACGGGGCATTGGCCGGTAGTGCCTATGATCAGATCAGTGTAGCGTTGAAGCAACAGATCAAACAGGTTACCTACACTGAAATCATCCTCCCTAGCAGGCAGTGAAACAGGCTGCACTGGTTAAGCTGAAGCAATCCAATAACCTTTTTGCACACAATGGAAGACATAAGCTGAAGCAATGCAATAACTTTTGCACTAATTATGTGTGCCATGTTTATATAATGAATTTCTTCTATTTTTAGCTCTATTTACAAATACCACAACACAATAGTAAAAACAAAAGTTGCAATATCCAGTCTTTTAGTAGGCAATGACATGGATCAAGACAATGTAACATCGCCATAAAAGAAGAGTCAGTAGACAGATAAGAAAAGTAGAAAATAATGTCTAGAACTGCATTGAGATTACATTTTATCCCTTAAACTTAGGACAAACCGCAAACTAATTCTATTGGTAGGTAGCGAATATTCATGGAATAAATTTTAGGTATGCTTCAGTATGATAACCAAAGTAATTCTATTGACAGCTGAACTTGTTTGCATATTATAAATTATAAATCCTCACAAAAACCAATGTAATTAATCAATTTAGACCTTAACATTCCTACCTTCTTCATCTAGTACAGAATGTATACAGTGGAAACAAAAGATATAAAATTATTCTATAATCCACACAAGCATCCTACCTTCCATCTAGAAACTGGTCAAGCAAACTGCTCTCCGTTTATTCTAGAGATGAAGCAATCGTGCTAACCTAATGCAGGATAATGGGCTTGCTGCAAAACCCCACCAACAGCTTCGACACACTGAGCGATAGCGACCGAAGGCGGATGTCAAAGCCTCTGGCAACAATGGGGCCTTCATGGCTGCAGTAGTCCTCCCAACCCAGCCCCCACCCTGTGGAAAAAATGCAGCAAACCATTGGAATTATTCAACTCTCAGCAACCGATTTAAAAGCAAGCCATTCAGGTATGCCAAGCTTTGAACGCAGGGGGCTTCGAGAATAACGGCATCACAGATGGACCGAAGGAAAAAAACAATGTCATATTTAAGCTCCTGAATGTGTATAAACTATCTATTTTAGCTATGTAAAAATTTTAATTCTAAACTTAGAGTTGACACCATCAAGGTATCCACATAGTTGCACAGAAGTAAATAAAGTTCAGTTTTTATTGTCAGATTCCAGTGTTCTGCCACTCTATAGAAGGGTAAAATAGACAATGTTAAACTTACCATGTCACTTTCTTCCTCAAACATGTAAATAGTGTACTTTCTTTATTCTGTCACCCTGTCAGTAATTATTAGACAAATACAATTGTCCACATTAGTGGGATAGAGTATAGCAATAAGATAAAAAAAGAAATACTTGCAAAATCTATGGATAACTGCCCAAAGTCTCTGCAGACCTAGCCTTTTTAAAGAAAACGCCTTAAGATAATTGGAAAGCTTTTAGACAGCACTATATAAAAATGACTGGCCATTTAAAGAGAGTTGCAATCCATACACATGCTATTTTTTCCACATTTAGATTATCTGCAGATCTAAAAGCCAATGCTTTTCCTTTGTAACCAGCTAATTACCTAAGGAATTCATAGCAGCAAAAAACAAAGGTTTCTGATAATGGAGGAAGGGGGAAAATGGTTGAGATGAAAGACATGGATATACCAAATAAACTGCTGGAGTACAATACAACTCTCTTCAGATGCACAATTCGTCGGGTACCCAGCAGGCCAGCATAGTAGTTGTGAAACTCAAGTCAGTGTATTGTTGGGCAATCACAGAATCCGCAGCTAATAGAGCACCAGACCTATTCTGAAGTCTGTCACTTGCATCTAGGCGTAGAATCTGTATTCCAACAAAAGCTTTACGCTTAGTAAGAAGTAAGAACAAAACAAACAACTAACCGTACATAAAACAAACTGCAGAACAATTGATTTTTAGAGGTAGAAGGAGAAGGGTGGCAGCGCTGCACCTGGGTAGGGCAACGTACCTGTTGCAACGAGCTTCTATACAATGGAGGATGGCCGAGGAGGGGACGATCCAGCTCCTACATGTGGCCACCGACGAACCCTAGCGAGCGGCACCAGAATGGACGCCACCAGGGGGATCTGCTTGAGATCTCGTCCACCGTTGGGGCCCACCCCGCCGTCGCACCATTGTACCAAGAAGAGCACTCGCCCAACACCGTTGTGCCGTCTCCGCATGGGGGGCGCTCTTGCAGAGGCCACGACGGCAGGACGCTGCTCGCTCGCCCCGTACCAACGCGTCACCACGCCAGCGGTGCGCACGCCTGGCGCCACCGTGCCCCTGCGCACTCGCCCGCCTCCGCCGGACGCCACCAGGCCAGATCCAGTGGCCGAATGAACAGGCCTGGCCATAGAGGCCTTGGATCTGGTCATGGAAAAGGTAGCCGATGAGCGCAGACCGATGGTTGACCCTGACGTCGGTGAGTGAAGGAGAGGGTGAGCAAGTGAGAGAGGTTGCCCTCACCTGGGGCTACTCGTACCGGAGTCTTCGACGGCCACCCGTGCCTGAGCCGTCGTGTGGGCTTGCTCGCGCCGGGGTGCTGGCGGCCTCCACGCCAGGCACCGGGGGGTGCGCTCGCCGGACACGCCGCGCGGGGAGCGCTATGCCCGCACCCGCGTCCAGCGGCTGGCCCGCCCTAGCCGGTGCGGCGTGAGGCCACACTGCCACGCCGGGCGTGCGCCGGGCGTGGCCTCTAGCCCCGTACCGCTGCGCCTATGGCCCCCGCTGCCGCCGCGCCTAGGGGAGACGCTGCTGGCTCCCCGCGGGCGTGCGCTGGGCACCTGCCGCTCGCTCCCGCGGCGCCGCCACCCTGTGGAGAGAGGAAGAGAGGAAGGAAAGAGTGGACCTAGGGTTGGAAATGATGAGCCGGTATATATTTGGTATGGAGGAGACACTAGGACCGTCGGATCTGCGATCAAACGGTGCACTGGCATTTGGGGTGATGTGGCCACCCTGAGGCCACGCCGGCTCCTGCACTTCTCTTGTTTTTAGGTTTATATGGTAGAGGGCTCAACCTTTTGGACAGGTGGTTAAAAAAAAAACTTTTGGACAGGTACGGCCCCCAAACAAAATCTATCCTGGTAACACTAGTTGAGCCCAAACCATTAGCATGCCCCAACTATACAACAGCCAAGCCCACAAGGCCTACTAACCCAGCCGCAACTTCCCCGAGCGAGACTGCGAGCGCGCCTGCATCGAGCGAGGGTTTTGAGCTGAGCACGCGGCGCGAAGGCCGAGGGGGTTGCGGCCAACGGCCTTCTCAGTCAGCCAGCCCATCTGCCTCGCGCCCACCTCCCCCTCATCCCATTTCTTCCCTTTTTCGACTCATCCCCTTCGTCCTCGGACTACAAATGCGGCGCAACCGCAGCAGGCGCAGCAGCAGTCGGGGACTGTAGTACAGTAGGATGCTCTTGCTTTCGTAGTAGACACTCAGATCCGATCGCCGAGGGTGCGAGGAGGGGAGGGGTGACCGTTGCAACGGCTATAGTTGTGGCGGCCCGATGGACAAGTCGCACCATGGCGGCGCCGCCGCCGGTGGAAGCGGCGGCGACTTCAATGGCCAAATGTGGGTGAGAGGGACTCGGGTCGTGTGTGTTCGTTATTCCGCGTCTTTGGGGGGTCCGGTCTCGTCTTGCGTCTGTTGCTGATCCGTGTTTAGTGGGGGGGGGCTTGGTGGGGGATTTGGGTGTGAGGTTTTGGATGGGATGCGCCGTTGTCGGATCGGATGATACGAGGCCTCGATCGGGCTTGCCGGCAGGTTTAGGATCGGCTCTACCGCCGCTTGCCGGCCGGCGATTTCGGTGGCTGCTGGCCGCCCATGTCGCCGATCTAACAGTAGAGAAATCCTAACGATAACGAGGCGGCGATCTGACCTGGTGCTCCTTGCACGTCGAATTGAATTTGATCCGCAATTTGGGATTTCCTCCTTTTGCAATAGTGCACAGAATGAGCGTGTGTGAGCTGTTCGCTATAATGCCCGATCGCTGATACCGATCTTGGCATTGGGTAGTTTGTAAATAGCTGCTGGCCTTTTGATTCTCTGTTTCAGTGGCTAATCAACCTTACTTGTCAAACTAAAACCTTATAGCTTCATTCATGACCAGCCTTAGCTTGCCTGGATGCCTGGTTCAACTGATACCCTGGCTCAATTGAGAGTTAGGCTGATGCCGAAGCCGTAGCTTGGATTGGGGGAGGATATGGGCTCACGGGGGCTGGAACAGGCGTGTGTAACACTGTTCGTTGTAACGCCTGATTGGTGGCAATTAATTTGGAGCAGCACTTATGGACGTTTGGCTGTTCCTTTTAGTAGCTAATCGACCGTTACATGGCAAACTAAAATCTGCCCAAAATCCCCATGCACCCTACCAGAGTAGCTTCTTAGCTTGTCTTTAGTTTGCGTGATTTGACTTATGCCCTCTCAACTCTTCCCTGTACTGAATGCTTCTAACTTAGCTTGCTATTCCCGTGCACTACATT
Organism: Eremochloa ophiuroides; assembly: GCA_038502445.1. Taxonomy (NCBI): domain Eukaryota; kingdom Viridiplantae; phylum Streptophyta; class Magnoliopsida; order Poales; family Poaceae; genus Eremochloa; species Eremochloa ophiuroides. Next base: position 71,432,148 of record JAHLJS010000005.1, read on the forward strand.
TGTGGCAATCTATTATACTTGTATTTGATCTTCTAATGCTTTTGGCAGCCTCTGGGATTGGCAGACAGGAGAGAATTGTGAACCTAGAGATGGAGGTCATGGTACTTTCAATCACATCCATAACCTATGTCACAACAGAACTCTAGTGTATCTGCTTGTACTTGCTATCCCATTATGTCTCGCCTTTTTTTTTTTACAGCAGACGCTACTAAATTCTTGTGGGATTGCCTCAATCAAGATGACGATGAGCTGCTGGGATTGCTTGGAAATCGAACCCCGCTGAGAGACTGCTGTGATTTCTTCGCTGACCTTGGTGGTATGAAGCTTTTTGTTCTGATAATTATCATTGCTACCACTCTTGAATCCATCGCTTAAGTGCCTGTTACTTGAATAGACATCACCTGCAAGGAGACTCTGGACCTGGAGGAATCTCGGGAACCAAAGCGGCGGCGGACATTGGAGTACCCTTCAGAGTCTAGTCAGTCAGAAGTTGGCCGTCATGAAACTGATTCTCCTTTTGTCACATCTGAGGTTGTTCGCTAGCTCCTAGTCCTAGTCCTAGCTATGTTTCAAATCCCTCTCTTTTGCTACTCTTTGCATATCGTAGTTACGCTTGTTCTATTGATCCATTTTTCAGGTAGCAGAGGTTTCGTTGCTCTGCACTGATGAATCACAGAGCTTTAATTGTGATATGGAGCACACTTCACATAATTTAGGTTTGTATTTTCATATTATATATGCTTAAATAGTGTCTCTGTTTGCTAATTGAAATTTCACATCAGATGCAATGAAATCCATATCAAATGAAGCATCTTACCAGCAAGAAGATAATCATTTGGAACATTGCTCTTATCGAACCCCAGTGTACATTGAGCCTGATCAAGTGTTAGTTCCTCCTTTCTTGTTGCACTTAAACCACTTTATTGGGCCTATCTTTATTTATCAATCGTGATTTATATCCTATTTGCTGTAGGCCTTGTAGCTCGGAGAGCATTGCATATATTGATGATCAAGCTGGTATTTCAGGTCAGTGGGAAGCACTTCTTCTGTACCATCTGATAATCAATTTTCTGTTTAGTTTTGCAACTCAGCTTCCAACATATGCCTGGGCTTCCCTGTTCCATTGTATTCTTAGACTCTCACGTGATATCTTCAAGAGCATTATAGTTTCCCATTTGCCTTCTTCTACAATGTACTATTATGACCAGTAGCCATGCCGTTGAGTGTGCCTTCCTGGCACCATGGTTCTCTATTTACAGCCACAACTTACTGCATTATTTCTATGCCTACAGGAACAAGCGAGGTTGCACCGATGACAGAAAATCTCATAATGCAGGAAACTAGGAAGCTTTCTACACTAAAAGTCTCTAGAGGTATTTCAGTTTGACAGTATATTATTGCTTGGAACACAAATCGCTAGTTTTATCGGTGTAACGGTGTTGTCATTTGGCTTCTTCTGGCTTGCTAGGCTCGTCAACAGTTAAGGTGAAGCAAAACTTAACTACATCAGTAGCATACCCTTTTACTCTCATCAAACCATCTTGGGAGGAAGGTGATGTTACTCTTCAGGATATAAACAAGCGAATCCATGCTCCCCCAAAGAAGGCCCCGGAGATCCTGGGAACTTCAGCTTTCTCTGGCAAGCCAGTGATCGGCAAGACAAGAATAAGAACAGAAGGGGGGAGAGGCAGCATCACAATTCTAAGGACAAAGGGCTGACCGTCTCTCTGGGAGCCCGAGAATGCTTTTGATCCTTGTTTATCTGCCGCTTCCGCTCTCCTTGGTAGTCCTTGGTGGTCAATTGTGCAGGCCTGAGAACCTGAGGTTGCCATTGATTCACAGTTGAAGGATCAGAGGCATGAGAACCTATGGTTGCAATCGATTCTTATTCATCTGCCATTCTCTCCATAGCTTTTCAGAACTTTGGCCAATGTGCTGGCCTCTGTAACTTTCCAATTATTACTTTTTTGCTTTCAGTTTTGTGCCGTGGCTTGTGTTGAATCGATGTAGATGCCAACTCTTTCTTCAAAGGTTCAGCATTCTTCTGGTGTATTTATGACATGTGGCTAAATGATAAATACAAAAAATGAAGTTAAAGGAATTAGTGTGTTAAATTGCATTTACTTTCTCTTTGATGCTGTTCAGGCCCTAACGCCCTGTGTGTCCTTGTAGCTGGTAAGCATCCTGAAAGGTGACAAACATTCTGTACTGTGGGTTGTAGCTTGGATATTATATAAGTGGATATCACAAAGTATGATGAGTCTTGATCCATAGGAGGTTGTCCAACTAGCGGTTAACCGTACATCTAGAATTTGTTTAAATAAAATTTGAAAGTTTTCAGTGTGGGATTTGGGAAAAATGAAACGTCGGGTTTTTTTTTTTTTATTCATACCACTAAATTTTTCGAGTTTGGAGATACGTCATACAATTCGTTTATTTTGTGTCCATGACATTTTGTACACCTTCAGAGTATATGGGTCCACTTCCAGATATGTATCCGTCCAAGAAAGCGTATAGGTGTACAGGAAAGCATGTATGGGTGGGCGGCCAGCGCGTGGGCGGACCGGCCGCGCTCACCCGCGCCGCCTGCGCGCGAGGTACGGTGGAGCACCGGCGCTCGCCCAGCGCCCATGGCAGCTTGTGCGCGAGGTCGACTGGCTCCTCAACGTCGCTCGCCACAAGATCACCGGCTTCTCCCCGAGCTCCAGGACCACATAGCTGCGGCACCCGTACGTACGAATCGTGCGGTCACAGCACCTTGGCCGACTTCACGATGTCTTCCATCGTGTGCTGCTGCGCGCGTACGTAGCCGCCGTCGTGGCCGCACACGTACCACCGGCCAGCACCGCTGGTGAGCTGGAGATGGCAGTACGGCACACGCGCGCCGCAGGCCAGGTGCCCGAACGTGCCACAAGCTGTAAGTAAAGCGCCTTCGCCCGTGAACTTGACAACTTGTTCTTCTGTCGGACCATCGTGTGCTCAGGCGAGGAGGCTTTCAATTCAAGATGGAGGTGAGCTACTTAGACACCGTGCAGGACGTCAAGGAGAAGATCCAGAGCCGCGGATGCTGACCCGCGGCCGCCACGTCGCTCCGTCACAACGGCGGCGGCGCGCGGTGGCAGCAACATCGAGCGGCAAGGCCTCGTGGAGGGCTCCATCATCAACGTCGCCTTCCTCGACGGCCAGCACCAGCAGCCACAGTCCACAGAGAACGGAGAAGAGGAAGAGGCGTGGTGAGGGCGCGCCGCCGCTGCGGGTGACCGTCGTGTCGGGGTGCGGCGAGGGCCGCGTGAAGATGGCCGTGGGCGCGCGCGCTGCGGTGTCGTCGTAGACTACATGTGGTACGGTTGGTGGCGCTTGCACAGCTGCGCGCTCTTCTGTCGGGTCGTCCTCATCGGCCAGAATAGGCCCAGGAAGCGGGCTCCTCCTCCGCAGCAGGGCCTGGGCCGCCCTCGATCGCCTCGACCAGCGCGGGGATCCAGCTAGCCACTTCCGTGGTGCTCACGGGCGACGCGCCAAAGTCGCCAGGCCGCTCCGTGCGCGCGCTGGCCGCCGCGGCGAGCGCACTATCCACCACGGGCGAGCGCTCCTCCACCCATACACCCGTTTCTGTACACCTATACGCGGGTACGTATCAAAAAGTGGGCCCATATACACTGGAGGTGTAGAAAATGGCACGTATAAAGGAGACCTAAAATTATAATGGTAATTCTCTAAATAGACGGCAATAGTACATCTCCAAATTTGAAAAATTATAATGGCTTATACTGATATATAATTTTCTGCTCATAATAAATCAGAACGTCCAAATCGCCATCGTCCAGCGAGTTTTGCACAAAATAAATAAACTGACGATTTTTTCCTATCCTTAACAGGGAGTAACTATCCTCCACTGCTCCGCCCATTTTTTCCTTTCCCTATGAGAAAATTGGAATTCACAAACAGGAGCAGAAAATTGAAATAACTTGCAATTTGGAATGGAGAAAGTATAAAAGTCAAAACAACCGATAAACTAAAACGGACGGAGTACGTCACAGCATACAAAGAGCGTGCAGAGCAAAGGCCACATTCAAGTTTCTACAACTACATATGTAGCAAAATTTACAAGCAATGTGATTCTTCAACTTACAACATCGACATTACAAAATTCTACTGCACAAATTCCTTCTGTGACCACACGAATATATGCAGCAGAAGTGAGATCATGCTCTAATATATGCTACACCTTACAATTTACAAGCAGTACGAGGGTAAAAAGTACCGCTTTCTTACACTACGCCTGTACTTTGTTTCTATCCCGTGTAGAGTGCAAGTCCAGTCGTAACAAGAACAAATAAGTAGTACGAGCAGGGATGCCACATAAAAATGAAGTCTTTGCAGAATTTGTCTGGCTTGCCCCAACAGATCACAGTGAAATCAAAATGATACGGTATAGAGGTTAAACTGCTAGAATGATCCCTACATCAGTGTATCCACATTTCGCAATTCGCATAGATGTCCTGTAGTATCGCTTACTGTTGTGGTTGTGGTATCATAAGGGCACTGTAATTTTTCAGTACCCATTTGCGACAAGAGAAAAGCCTGGTTTTCACTGATATAAGATCTTCAGTTCACAATATCCTCCCTCAGCAATCAAACGAATAATCATATCGTCCAAGTAGTATCATATTATTAACAAGCCAGTCTTTGATATATGGTCTTCCAGTTCTCTATTTCCTCCCTTGACAAGCAAATGAAACCAATTGTATTAGCATAGATGAGGGTAGTACTAAGAAGCCTACACATGTAGGTTAGGCAAAGTTCAATAAACAAAGAAAATAAAAGGATTGACACAAAGCATATATGAGCTTATGACTAACCGCATGCAGTAACCAATAGAATCATAATGTAGAAGAGCAATCGGCTTGCGCTTTCCTGCAGTTCTATGGGCAACACCACGCTTAACTACAGGCAGTTGCTTTATACCTCTGGCCTCCATAAGACTTTTTGCAGTGGTTAAATCAGTATCTGGAAAGCATGTTAACAATCCACGTTCGCTCCCACGGTACTGAAATCCTCGAGTAAGACATGATGAAATGGAGGAAGAGTTGTCCTGCAAACAACCTTTGAATCAATACATTTTCCTAAAAGAAAGTGTGAAAATTGTTTCTATGTCTCCAGAAGCCGGGATGAATGCACACATAGTAGACGTCGCAATTTGAGTCTATTGCTAACTGATTCCTTAAAAGAAGCAGTTAGCTTAAATAATTTAAAAGTGGCAAATTTGTTACTTCTTAGCATAGCCATATTTAGCAATGATTGTGTTTCCAATGGGGCCAACCCTAGCATCCAGCTCGTCCTAAGACAAGGCACATCTCTGGGGCCTTGTAGGCGCTGGAGGTCGCTGATAGATAATATGCTGGTGGTTTTGTTGGGTCAGGTCGTGGTGGACGTGTTGTAATTTATTTATCTCCTTAATGCAATAATATGTGGCTCGCTAAGAAAGAAATGTTACTCTGAGCTTTATTCAGTGCGAAAGTAACACAAGCTCATTAGATTGCCAACCTTGTCCCAAATTTGTGCACTAAGGCTTTTATGATGCATAAATTTTCCTTTCCATTTTTAATATAAGGCAGTGCTCCTGCTATATTTTGAAAAGGCACAGAAGTAATTCATGGAAAGAAAAAAATTTCTTGCCCCATATAAACATACATCAGCCTTGGGGTGATCTCCATCGACGAAACTTTCCACATGTAACCCATATCCCATGCGCCGTATATCCCCTAATGTAATAATTCCTTCAAGAAAATCTTCAGGGTCCACAACCAGGGCACAGTTTTGCTGTCTATCATGCAATATCTTAAGAGCTTCTGTTACTGTAGCAGATGATAGCAATTTGACATATATCTTTGACATGGCCTGGGAGACCTGATTAAAAAAGGTACAAATAAATGAAACATAAACAGCAGCACAATTACAACCTTGCAAGCGTTATAATGTACATCATTTGAATATGCTATATGTGATAACAAGAGTTGGATATGGGTAAGATCTGCCAAATAGAGGCTGACAAACCTTCAAGTCATCCAGAAGCATTTCTTCATTATAAGTTCCATAGTTATTAATGTCAGTTTGTATAATATTGAGCTCAAGATCATCCACAACATCACCTCGCCTTGAGCTACCATTTCTGTCTTCTGGTGAAATTGAAGAATAAACTCGTCTGGGTGTTCTAAACCCAGAAGGCTCATTGTCGCTTGGCTGGTTTACAACTGAAGGAACCCATATTGCCAACCCAACTGCTCCCTGTTAAGAGCCAGGAAATAAAATGTGTATTGGTATGAACATGGAGATGAAGAAAATTACCTATATGTCTGCTGCATATAAAATGGTAGTGAAAATAATTTATGTTTATATGATGCGAAACAAAAATGTAGAAAAACTACATTAACAATTAACACTTACCATGAGAGGAAGCAAAATCCTATAATCCTTTGTCAGCTCAAAGAGCAGCAGTACTGAAGTCAATGGGACTGAACAAACTGACGCTAGTGTAGCAGCCATTCCGACCTACAGAATGTCAGAGTTAGTGCTCATTATTACTTATTGCATTAGGGAAAGTTGCAAAGCAACTTACCAGAGCATAAGCTTGTGGCTGTGCAACAGCAACATTACCAGGTAAAGCTGAATTTATTAAATAAGCAGCTGAACCCCCGAAAACTGCTCCAACAGCAGCCCCAATCATCAGGCTTGGAGCATATAGCCCTCCCACAAGGCCAGAGCCCTTGCAGAGGGCAGTTGCAACTACCTTTGCAGCTACCAGTTGAGTTAACAACCAGATACCAGGAGCAGAAGCACTTTTCCCGGTATGCAATATTTCTTCAACATTTGTGAAACCCCAGTATAAGATCCCTGGATATTTCAGAGCTATGACACCAGCTCCCAGCCCACCCAAAGCAGGGTACACTATAATAGGAAGATCAAACTTTTCTTTTATGCGCCCAAAAAATCTTGAAAACCATCCTACCAATCTGTCAAATACCACACTGACTGCTCCACAGAGCATTCCTAATATAAGGTACAGGGGTAGCTCTGCAAACAAGTTGAAGAGATTAGGACAACCTTAAAAGCACACATTTCACATACACTTGAATTTACAAAATAGGAGAACAATGTTTTGTGGGGTTTAAAAACCCAAGTCAACATCATAGAATGATGAGATTTCCAAAGGGAACTTGAAGTTTATACCAAAAAGGTCAATCCTAACTCATGAGAAAGAAAATAGTTATTGGCATTATGCCCATAACCTAAACAAATGGAATTGCGTATTTGGGCTTGATGAACTTAGAAAAAAACATTTTACAAGAGATGCCCCGAAACATCATTCATAAAAAGAAGGATAGCTACTAAAGTTACTGTAAGAAAAGATCAGAACAGCTACCGGCGGCAGATTTTAGCTCATAAGCTGGCACTATAAAAGCTGGTCTTGCTCCAAGTAAAACATTTGAAACAGTAGATGATACAACAGATGCCAATATTATCATTGCAGTCGTAAATGGAGGTGAATTTTCTGCTTTAAGAGGCCTCAATACAGTTTCAATGGCAAAGAAGCACCCAGCAACTGCTGCATTGAAGCCTGAAAAGACGCACACACACCAGTAGTATATTAGCAAACTTATATCATGAAAAAGAGTACAATCATAGATTAAAAGCAAAACTAAGGGTTATAGCTATAAGGGCAGCATTGCGACTGATCCTTGTTAGCTACTCCATTTTAAGGTTTATTTTTACAACATTTACAAATCTATGCTTACTCCTATTCCGTTGTCTGTTGAATAATCACAGGCCATATTTTAAAAACCGAAAGTTGGCATGACAAAAACATCTAGCCTTTTCCCAGATCCAATTAAGATGAAATTTTCATTGTGTGATGTTTTATTGAATGAAAATTATACCTGACGAGATGCCAGCAGCAGCACCAGCCGCAATAAGTGCAATACGCCTTTCCCTATTACTCTCCATCATTTCTGAGCATGCATTTGCGCACGATTTGCCAATATCCACACTAGGACCTTCAGGCCCCAGGGAACAACCAGTCCCTAAGGTAACAGCAGCTTGGACAGCCTTTATGGTTGGGAAGATGGCTCCAACAAAGTTGATTCCTTGCCTCTGCCCTGATTTCACAAGTTTTAGCTGCTCAAATATCTCGAGCAACCCATGCATCATTCCTACAACCACACCTCCAGTCACTGGGATCAGCAGTATCCTGTGCCAAGTATCAGATATCTTCTGCAGACGGAGCCATGCTGCACCTTCGTTGGGAGTACCTGCCCATGCCCATTCATGGATGACATGAACCTAGCAAAGCCATTAAGGCAGATGTACATGGAATCAGTTGTTCAAAGATGCAATCACAAAATCTCGGCTATTAGTGTAATGTTGTTAGTTTTTAAATAAAATTTGTTGCTTAATAATATTATTATGGGTACCCTAATATTATCGTTGAGTTGCACGGCATGTTACATCAATTAGGTAGACATAAATGGAACCAAATTTGCAGCATGCACTAGCTTTTCTATGGCAGTTGCACATTCCAAAAGTAGGCTAAAGCGTTACTAAAACCAAGTACACCCAAATACTAGAACACAGAGCTCACAAACCAAACCAATTTAAACTGTACTACGCTCTACTACTCCTATACATGAACGTCCAATTTGACTCACCCCGCGGTTAAACGCGGCGACGCAGATACCGGTGGCGAGCCCGAGGAGGCAGCCGATGAGCAGCAGCGCCCACTCGGGCAGCGCCCCGTCCCCGAGCTCGTCGTCATCCCCCGCCGCCGCCGCTCTCTCCCGCTGCCGCTGCTGCGACGGCGTCGGCTCGATCGCCACGGAGCGATCGAGCTGCTGGTAATGCTGGTGCTGGCGACGGCCAGGCCCAGATCCGCGTGCGGAGATGCGGCGTTCGAGGTTGCGCAGGAGGCCGCGCACGCCGCCGCCGCCGCCGCCGCCGCCGCTGGCGAGCCTCGGGGAGGCGGTGACGGTGGCCTCGTCCGCCTCGACGTCGGCGTGGTGCTGGTGCCCCGCCGGCGAGGGGCAGGACGGCGACGAGGCCCCGGCGTGGGATCTGAGGAGCGAGGCGTGGTCGTCGTCGCAGGAGGACATGGTGGCTGGCGTCGGCGTCACCTCGTCAGGTGTCAGCCTGCCTGTCAGGGGAGCGCCCGCCGCATCGAGATCTAGAGGCGTGAGGGAACGCAACGCGAACGCGAGCGAGGTAGGGAGGCGAAGCGGAGGGGTTGACGAGTGCGAAGGCGGCGTGTCGGTTCTTATACGAGGAGGAGGCCGGCGACGCCGACGCGGGAAGGCAGGAGCAGAGAGCGAGAGACCTCGCGACTCGCGAGCACGGGCACGGCAGTGACGAAACAGAGACAGAGGCCGGGCCGGGCCGACCGCGACCGACGGACGGGTCGCGCGCCGTGCTGGTCGTCCACTGGCGAGCGCTCCTGCAGGCTGCAATAGCAACGCCCCAGGCGGTTGGAGTGAGATTCTCGGGCGGGCATCCGGGATTCCGGTGCAAACAAGCGCAGCACAAGTGCCCCCGATCTTCGGTGCCGACGTCACAGCTTGTACAGCTGCACGCAGCACGCGAGACGGCGTGAGGTGCACTGAACGGCCCTGTTCGCTTCGTCTAAAAAGCGCTTATTTTTCAGCTCTGGAACAGTGTTTTTCTCTCAAAAAAATCAGCAACAGCCGAAATCAGCTCAGCTTATCAGCTCCAGCGAACAGAGCCGAAATCGTGGACTTCTTTTTTCTATGCACTGTAGTCAATATTTTGTATAAATTGGTGTTACCTGTACGGCTGTACCCGGCCCTATACGAATCATGTGAATATATGAGATGAAGACCCGAAGGATAAAGCTAAGTATATATTTTGTCGTGATTGGTAAGTAACTATTACTGTAGTTGTTAGAACATGGTGGTCCTGCGACACGACGGTGGTGCTTATTTTATACAATTACTATATACTGCTCCTACGTTCTTAATCCGTCCTAAATTATTAGTTGTTTAATTTTTTCAACCTTAAGTTTGACCACTCGTCTAATTTAAAAAATTTGCATAAAAAAGTTAAATTTAACTTATTTTTAAAGAACTTTTATTAATAAAGCATGTCGTAACAAAAAATGTCAACTTTGTATAATTTTTTAAATAAAACGAGTTGTCAAATTTTAGGAAAAAAAGTCAAACGATTTATAAATTAAAACAAAGGGAGTACTTGATCTGCCGCGTTTGGGACAAATGTTGACCGCGAGAACATTATAAAAGTCAAACAATCGAGTTTATTGTTGGAGGTGCGGCCATGCGGGACCTTTAAAAAACATTGAAACCAAAGTTGCAAAACATGTTGAGGTTCATGCTTCGCGCTCCCGCGACAAAAAAGAAAGTTACCGTTTAATTTAATTTTATTATTTTATAGACTTTAATTCACTACTCGTCAAGAGTGTCTCATCTACGTGAAGCTTACTTTTTCTATGTTTACATGACAACATATTAAATGCAGACCTAATTAAAAAGTTAACATAAATGATGTCAAAAATATAACTAAGGCGTGAACGCAATTTTCTCGCATTCTCCTCGGCAACAACTTAAAATGTCATATGTTGGGCCTCAGTGGATGTGATTGGTTTTTGTCTCTCCTTGACTTGGTTCATATCTACGAGTCTAGCTCGTGTTGGATAGGACCGAAGAATACAAACACGGTTGATCGCTTCTGACTTGATTGTTTTGTGTGTTGACATTGTTTGTTACCTGCATGGAACATGCAACAAGTGAAATTTTTCCTCCCATACAGTCACACGAGCACCGCGCGAGCCAGTTCCAATGAAATGTAGAAAATGCACGTAGGTAAGCACGGCTCAAGGACACCTCATGCACATCGCGGGTCAGACTTGACTGTTAATTCAACTAAACCATGCCCCACATACGGGCAGCCTGGCTAGGTTGCATGCAACAAAGTACAGTGAGCCCCAAAATTTCCCAAACTTAGAAGTTTTGGTAATACTGATGTTGATGATGTCCTACCAATTTTCAGGGCATCCTCAACGACTAAATGGAAATATAAAAATAAAAAGGTTGTCAGACACATAACATAGTATAGACGGAGTGGGTCATAAAGGCAGAGACAATTCATGGAGAATCATTTCAAACCGATGATGAACTTGTCACTAGAGAGCAGAATTTTAGATGTCCTCCCTTTGCCACGTCATCGAATAGCTAGCTAGGAACCTTGTTATTAGACTCTCCATAGTGTTATCGGCACTGAAATTTTTTTCCACTTGACATTTGGACCGATGCCTCAATTCCATCTATTCACCCAATGTGGGCAGCGGTGCCTCCCTCTACATGGACCCCATCACTCCATCCATCCCACATGCGTGAGAGTCCTCTCCAAGCACCGGTAAAACAGCCAGTCTTAAGGACCCGTTAGGGCGTCCTCAATGGAGAGTGTTAAAACGTTAGTGATAGAACACACTAACCATTAAGAAAGGAGAATGTAAGAAGTTCAGAACACAGTTGTGAGAGTTTTTTCGAAAGACGTGCGAGCCTAGTGATTTCTCTGGCCAATAGCAAAGCAGGTTATGCTAACGATTTAGATTTAGCCCCGTTGGGACAGCCTTAGGGAGCTCTCGCTACCACCTACGATTTCCAATATCTTTGTCTGTGACATCATGTTCTCCCTTCCCAACAAATTGCATGTGTCCTCGATAACTATTTTCTGTTAATGTTATTCTAAACGTTAAAGATTAATTATTTGTGCGCGCGAAACTCTTGCAAAGCTAGAATACAAAATTAGTTCTTCTATGCAACAAGGCCTTTATGGCCCTGTTTAGATCCAGTGCAAATTGCAACTGCAACTAGTCACATCAACGTTGCGGCACATGCATGGAGCATTAAATGTAGACGAAATATTTGCATGTTTGTACTTTTTGCATGTACATCACGAGACGAATCTTTTAAGCCTACTTGGGTCATGATTGGACAAAAGTTATCAAATACAAACGAACGTGCTACAGTGCAAAATTGCAACTGCAACTGGGATCTAAACGGGGCCTATATTCCTTGATGATTGAAGAACTGTTCAAAACCAAACGAGCAATTGATCAGCCGGTCTATTCCTTGATGGTTTGGCTTATTTGTGGTGAATGGAGCCTAGTGGTTCAGGTCTACTACTTGGCCCAGAGAGGCATAGCCGGCCGCCGGTAGCTTGTAGTTGTAGGCATGTTGGCCCAGTTTTTTTTTGTATTGGGTTAAAGCCCAAATAGCGGCAAAATTGGCTCAACAAACTCTGTGGACCTGGTTGGCCCAAACTTTGATTCCCCCATGGGCTAAAATATTGGTTAAGAAACAAGGCGGCGAATATAGAGTTGGTTTTATTCCTCTTCGAAAAACTGAAGGACACTGTTTTTTTTTTTTTGTTTCAAACAAAGAACAGGAGAAGACTAGTAGGATTTGCACTGCACTGTTCCTCCCTAAATTTCTCCGTACGTGCCATCACTATTCATTTGGAGTTTTAGACCATATATGCCAAAACATCGTAGCATTACCACGAACCCTCAGGCCTCAGCAAACTCAGTAGTCAGTACGAAAACATGCACAGTATAGGTGCTTGTGCATAGCGACAAATTTGTCTCTCCCTCCCCCCCCCCCCCCCCCCCCCCCCCCCGACATACCTGATACCTGGTTCTTAAATTAAATGAATTTTATACCTATAAAAGGTGAATAAAATTGCTAAGTTTCTAACGATGTTAGTGTGCTAATATAAGCCTGTTCAATCCCTTATTTGCGTTATAGGGTTGGTTTGGAACTATGTGGCAGCATTCTCTTTAACCATATGCATGCTATGCCACTTCGTTAAGAACAAACATTTCGTGTGGCTAATCACAAGTTGCGTGTATACCCATAATAAAGCCTCGCCGCACATATGCAGCAACGCGCTACCTAATACTAATACTACACTAGCAGCTAGCACCACAGCCCGGCGCTGGAGCTGGACGGCACGCCACGCCACGCTGTGCGCGCATCCTTTTTCTCCTCGCCTTCGATGGGCGGGGACGAATTTTCGGCGCACAGGCCGCGCGCAACTTTATTGATCGCCCGCCGATGGAGCTGCCTGCTGGGCGACGGATCGGATGTCGGTGAGCCGGTGAGGCCGCCACACCACGCGCGGCGCGGAACACAGCTCATGTGGTTGGTAAGATGGCCGCTTCCGTTGCTGGTGCTGGTGGCGCCGGTTGTTGGTGCGCGCCTCGGCGCCTGCCTCTGCCTGCCTCCACGAGATTATATGATTCTCCTGTCATTTCCAGCGGGCAGTGCTGCACCGAAAATCCGATCGAAGTCGGAGGAGGCGTCAGGCTGAAGCTTCGTTCCGACGAAAAGATTCCGCTAATCAGATGCAGATGCTGGCTACCTAGATTCTCTTTTCTTCTGCAACAACTGCAACTCACTCAGTGCTGCTGGGAACATGATTACTCCTATATGATGATGCCGTTCCGGAAGACATACAGATTTGTAGCAGCATGCGCAGGTCCCTTTCACCCCTTCTTCGTAATGTCGTTCTGAAACATGAAGTGAGAATGAGACTGAACTCACCTAGCTCCGTAGTATATTTCTGACCAAGTGGATATTCGTCAGAGGCTAGTGTACTTGCACTGTAGTACGAGATGGTGGTCATTTCTATTTTCCCGTGTTGCATTGCATGTGCTAGGATAGGAGCTCTACTAATATCAGTTAAACGAGGAGAAAGAGTCGCCGATCCAGCACCAAACAGTTGAGCCCACTAATAATTCATAACATTTGGTAGCCTCCTCGATGGGTCTACCATTTGTCAAAGCTAGTAGGACGAGCGATGCTGGACGCCATTTATAACTGATGCGAGTTCTGTTTAGACTGACAGGTGCGCTTAACCGCCAGCTTAACTGAGCATGGTTAGTAGAAGGCGGCTTCATAATTGCGCACCCACCTTGGCTTTGGGCTGCAGAAAAGCAGCTACTACCTTTTGGTCTTGGTCCAGTGGTCTTGGCTACCATCTCCCTGCATACATCACAGGGCAACAGCAATCCTAGTTCTGAGGGCAACAACCGGTACAAAGCCATCGGCATCGGAAGCTTCCAATCAGAAAATTGAATCAAAGAATGAAAATAAAAGATGGAAAAAAAGTCTGATGCCTGAATTGATATGATTATGATCTCTCAGCAGAGAAAAGCAGTTACATAACTATAGAAGCAGCAGTGACGCTCAGGTGGTTGGACTGGATTAAAACGGATCGTTTTTCAACCGCTGAGACTGAAAGCTACCCCGGGGATTCCCAACCCAAGCAGGAAGGTCGCGGCGCACCATCGGAATCTCTATAAAAAGGCCGCGAGGTGGCCGGGCTTAGCGTCATAGAGCCACAGGCCACAGACACAGACAACTCAAGAAGGACTGGCGAGGAAGCTGCTTTCAGATAAGAAAAAATGGCGTTGCTTCGGCTTCTTGCCCTCTCGCTGCTCTTCGCAGTGGCCACTCCTATCAGGGACATCACCGATGCTTGCTCGTCAGAAGTAAAGGGTACTGATCCTGTCCTTAATTCACTCGTTATATTCACATGTTTTTGCCGATAATTCATCTGTTTGCTTGCTATGATGATTTTTCTGAATGTACTGATCAGGCTTGTAATTCGTAAACGATAGAATAGAATCTAGTGGTACAGCTTGTTCTTTTGATCGATCATCGCTTATTTTCAGTCACGAAACAGTATTTTTCTCTCACAACAAATCAGCACGAGCCGAAATCAGCGCTTATTTTCAGCCAAAAGAACAGGCTGTTAGATAGTACTATTTAGTTTCATCTTTCAAATTAAGCGAAGTTATCAGCAGCGTTGGATTCATGATCTCAGGTGGCAAACCTGAAAGACTGAAACTAATAAGGTGGCCAAAATCAATGTATTTTTTTTAAAGCAGGGAGGTTGAACCTGTTGCCTTGTCCACGACAGGCATAAAGCAAGTACGGCCTCTGTCTTCAAATAAGTTACTTTCTTTCACTTTTGAACTTTAAGTTTAACTATTTATCTTATTTAAAAACTTTATATAAATAATAAAATAAATAAATCATTAGTAAAGTATATCTAATGATAGATTAAGTTATAACAAAATAAAAAATATTTATATAAATTTTTTAAATAAAATGAACGGTCAAATGTGAAGTCTAAAAGTCAAAGAAAATAACTTATTTTGAGACGGAGGAAGTAATAACTGAACGAAAGCTGACAGCTAGGGTGGGAGCCAGAGGACTGATGATCGAATCTTTTCAGCGCTCGCAGGAAAATATATATTATCAACAAACAGTATAAAAGTATGTTAGGTACACGTATGTCGTCCGTACTAGTAGTAGATTATGAATACTTTCATGGTTCCATCGCCACTAGCACTAGCACCACGCAAAGCGTCCATAGTTAGGCCAAGATAGGCGCATGTATTTTTTCTGACGGCCAATTGGCGCTTACCCTTGTGGTACTGATAGCCTGGCTGGTGTCACACTCACACCATCGAATTTCTTCTTTTCACTGAAAAAAAATGGAGGAGACACGCCGTCCATTTGATACCATCCACAGGCTAATCTATCAACCGGATGTTTGCGTCTGCCGACATGCATATGCATAGCATAGCATAGCAGTGGCACACAAGTATTCATTTGGCAATAGCCATTTTATTTTTTACAAGTGTCTAGTTATACGCCGACAGGTTTTATGTGACCCAGTAGATAGTAATATAGCAGAAATTAGACAGATTTTGTACCAAAAGAACATGTCAACAAATAAATAGCAAAATCCTTAACTTTTATCTTGACAAGATGAAATCTAGAGGCTTGAATTTACCGCCTTTTCAGAGATCACACAGTGCCATGACTCGTATGGCTGCACTCCACTATACCAAAGTTGAGATTCAGATTCAGAAGCCAATCAATCGCTCCAATTCCCACCGCCAACCACCATATCTAATTATCTATCGCGTCCAGAAAAAGGATGGCCGTCGAAGTGGGCATGCACTCCTCTGCGTCAGAAACGTCACCGGACAGCAGACATGCATGGTTTTCAATGCCGATCGCATTGAAGACACGCCTCCTTCAATTTCTCCTTTCTTTCGCCATGAATCCGTGCCTGTGTCTGTGTGTACCCACGCCGGCGGCATAGCACAGTAGTAGCATCATGCCTACCAGAAATGGAGGCACTAGAGGTGCTATTTTGGGGCGATTTTGATTCGTAGCCAACTTAGTTTGTAACAAACTCTACTCCTTTTTAATGAAAAACGTGCCTTGAAATGTGCTGTCTGTGTACCTGTGTCACTGTGTAGCCATACCATCGCTGCAACCCTATGCTGGGTTCTACAAGCCCATCCATCAGTGTGGACTGTGGCAGCGTAGTAGCAGCAATACAAGTATAGTCTATTGTTGTTCTCTTTCCGAGGAAAATATATTTTTATAGACGCTTTGTGTGGTTTTTTTTCTCACAAAAATATAGTCACAGTATGATTGGATGGTTTATACTTGACTGCAAAAGACAGAAGGCGTGCATGCATGGCCCTTGTCACAAGCCGACAACCACTCCAATTAACCCATTGTTGGCCATTAGCAATTTTTTTTTGCACCTAGGATCGTATCAATATTTTCACTGTGTTCGGTTGAGCTAGATTCAGCTTATTTTCAATCACCAAACATTATTTTTCTCTGCTAATAATTCAGCCGTACAATTCAGTCAGTTGAACAGAAATATTAGTTTCGTCTTTTTTTGTCTTGATACTATTAGCTAGCTAAAAACTAGCCTTCAACTAGTAGTTGTTAAGCAACTAATAACCAACCCCAATTAATTTGAGCTATTTTTTGGCCCTAACTAGTAATAACTGCCCTTAAATGAGGCGAAAATAAAGATTTACATAATCTTTAGTGACCATGAGTAGTAGTAGTACCAGCTTAACTACTATTACTTATATTAGGTGGCTAGAGCTACTTATGTTATGTATGTTCTATGAATCGAACAAAGTGCTCAAGCTTATTAACGGATGAATTAGTATCACGTGATTACCCGAATTGTCGCAAGCTAGGAGTACAGATACATGTGAAAATTAGGAAAAGTTTGATGTTAGCCATGGAGTAGGCGCCGTATGGTTTTTTAGAAAGGGGCAGCCGTATGGTTCGCAATTTCATGTCAATATATAATAGCTCTTCTCTGCCAACTACCTCAAATTAATTAACACGTCTTGGATGGAATTTAATACGATCACAACCAGTTGATGCGTACACATCAGCTACGCTCTATGGTCTAACTAAATTAAAGCTGTGCTCGTGATAGAGTGCTCATACCAAGCTGTAGTGTACGTACATGGTAGTGTGCGTGCATATACGTACCCTATACGTCACGTACTGTGCATGATTGTGCCACCTGTAAAATAAAGTATTCTTTCGTGATTGTTTTCGATAATGTGACCCGAAACTCGATCCCCATGGGAATGATAGGCTACTAGTAGGACTGTAGGAGGACAACAATCTTATGTCAGGCTGCCTTTACCCGATGGTCGTCTCAAGCCCAGGTCGTTCCAAATCTGATGACTGTTCTGCATGTTCCAAGACAGTCTTCTAAAAGACTAAAACACTAATCCAAGTTCACAACAAAACTAGTACAGTGTTATACTATATGTTATTTTTTAAAAGAACTGGCACATATTGCAACGTTTGGTAAGACGTCAGAACATTATGCTGCATCACTATCTAATCATATAAGGCTACCAGCTAGAAAACTGCACGACACCAACTGGTGCGCTAGCTAGGCTTAGTGCATTATGCTTACGTGTTTGGTGTCAAAGAACTGAAGTACTGTAGAGGGTGGTGCGCTAGCTAGCTAGGCATAGTGCATGCTTACGTGTTTGGTGTCGAAGAACTAAAGTAATGGGAAGTTTTTTCCTGCCCTCAAGGGTCTGCATCGTGATACACATCACGATGCAGATCCAAGGGCACATGCAGTAGGCTGTGTCCTTGAAGGTAAAAAAAAACTGCTTCCCTGAAGCAATAATATAGATAGAGGAAGTAAAAAGGTGAGGA
The DNA here is from genome assembly GCA_038502445.1 of Eremochloa ophiuroides. NCBI lineage: Eukaryota > Viridiplantae > Streptophyta > Magnoliopsida > Poales > Poaceae > Eremochloa > Eremochloa ophiuroides. Next base: position 71,450,252 of record JAHLJS010000005.1, read on the forward strand.
CCATCTCCACCAGGTGAGAACTAAGCAGCTGAGATCTGGATCATAGATTCATAGTATGCAGTACGGAATTAAGTTTGCACGAATTGATTAATGACTATTAACAGATTTTGTTGGTACTCCCTTAATTAATTAACTGACGGAGGTCGAAACTAAACTGAAACTGCAGATTTCCAGCACCTGAACAGCAGCTCGGGGATCCAGCTGACGCTGCACCACCCGCAGAGCCCCTGCTCGCCGGCGCCGCTGCCCGCCGACCTCCCCTTCTCCGCGGTGCTCACCCACGACGACGCGCGCATCGCGTCGCTCGCGGCGCGCCTCGCCAAGACGCCGTCTTCGCGGCCCACGCTGCTGGACGAGAGCACGTCCGCCGACGACGAGTTCTCCTCCTCCCTCGCGTCCGTGCCGCTCGGGCCGGGCACGTCCGTGGGCGTGGGCAACTACGTCACCCGCATGGGCCTCGGCACGCCGGCCAAGCCGTACGTGATGGTGGTGGACACGGGGTCCTCGCTCACCTGGCTCCAGTGCTCCCCCTGCGTCGTGTCGTGCCACCGCCAGTCGGGCCCCGTGTTCAACCCCAAGGCGTCCAGCTCCTACGCCTCCGTGTCCTGCTCCGCGCCGCAGTGCAGCGACCTCACCACCGCCACGCTCAACCCCGCCGCCTGCTCCAAGTCCAACGTCTGCATCTACCAGGCCAGCTACGGCGACAGCTCCTTCTCCGTCGGGTATCTGAGCAAGGACACCGTGTCGTTGGGCTCGACGAGCGTGCCCAACTTCTACTACGGCTGCGGGCAGGACAACGAGGGGCTCTTCGGGCGCTCGGCGGGGCTCATCGGCCTGGCGCGCAACAAGCTGTCGCTGCTGTACCAGCTCGCGCCGAGCCTGGGCTACTCCTTCTCCTACTGCCTGCCGACGTCGTCGTCCACGGGGTACCTGTCCATCGGCGCCTACAACCCGGGGCAGTACTCGTACACGCCCATGGCTTCCAGCTCGCTGGACGACTCGCTCTACTTCATCAAGCTGACGGGAATCACGGTGGCCGGCAAGCCGCTCTCGGTGTCGTCGTCGGCGGCATACTCCAGCCTGCCGACCATCATCGACTCCGGCACGGTGATCACGCGCCTGCCCACGGCCGTGTACTCGGCGCTCAGCAAGGCGGTGGCGGGCGCCATGAAGGGCACGCCCCGCGCGTCCGCGTTCTCCATCCTCGACACGTGCTTCCAGGGCCAGGCGTCGCGCCTGCGCGTGCCCGAGGTCACCATGGCCTTCGCCGGCGGCGCCGGGCTGAAGCTCGCCGCGGGGAACCTGCTGGTGGACGTGGACAGCGCCACCACGTGCCTGGCATTCGCGCCCGCACGGAGCGCCGCCATCATCGGGAACACGCAGCAGCAGACGTTCAGCGTCGTCTACGACGTCAAGAACAGCAAGATCGGGTTCGCCGCCGGCGGCTGCAGCTGAGGAGGCATGCACAGATCGACTTGTGGTATGGTAATTAAAATTAAAAATGAGCAGCGCGCATGCATCTACGGTCCGATTTCGTCTCAACTCATGGTTTCGATCGTCCACGCAAGTTCCTTACGGACCTTGCATATATATGGTGATGGTGGTGGATCCAATATATACATGACAAGGTAAGATACAAAAGAACTGATGAAAGAAGTGCTGCTCAAACACCTAGCTAGCTTAGCTTAGCTTGGTGTCATTATTACCTCGTCGTTGCACAAAAAATAAACACATAAAACATTACAGGAGCTAGTAGGGTATTTATTGTATCTATATTATCCAGGCCAGATATGTGAAAAGTGGGTCTTTAACTTAATATAATTCGGAAGACGCATATAATAGCACTCCAAAAGAAGATTCATATTCACATAGCCAACACGGCAACACCCAACAGATAGTATTTACTCTCATGCATGTAATGCTCTGGCAAGTACGTTCTCGTCAGGAAGTATTTACTTGGTATAGGAACAATAAATTAAAGAGATGTGTATGTTTCTGAGTTCCTCCGTCCTTACAACTTCCACGGATTTACTTCCTTCTATACTCCTACTGTGGAAAATAATGTAACCACAAGATACTCCTCTGTATCCTATGTATTTATTTGAGCAACATAAATTTTTCGATCGAGCCTTGGACTCGTTTGTCATTTGAGCAACATAAATTGATTTTACACACTTTGTTAACGAAATGCAAATGCACTCGGAGCCTCGGAGTGTTATTATTGTTAAACTTCGTGCCTTTTGCACGATGAATATACTAATAATGATCGGACATGGGGCAAACAGGTGGTTAGCAAAGCTGTACAGCAGGAGAGTAAAAGAGGAACTTTAAAAAAAAAAAATAAGAGAGGAACTTTAGTTGTTGGGTCTTCTCCATAATTGCCGCATAGGAAAAGCGAGACCGCATAAGCTTTGGTGGTGCCTTTTTCCGTTATGATCCGAAAAGATATCGAACGTGACATTCTTTGAGTCTCGCGTATACATCCGCTACACGTTTGAGCAACTTTTTGCCGGCCGGCCCCGGCCATGCCATGGCAAGGATAGAAACAGAAACAGGCTTGCTCCTACCATGCTACCACCCTTATTAGCCACTGGTCGTCGTACGTCGTCCTTCGTATAATTTTGACACCTCAACATTTCGATGCAAAAGTGTAGGACCGGCCTGAGCAAGAGATCGACCATCTCGTACTATTCGTGTACTACCTGTTTGCTCTCTTGGGGTCCATCTGATAGGACCCTGGTCCCTGGAGCATGCAGGCTACAACAGTACGTGCATGGGGATAGATAGGCATCACTTATCAGCGTGTGTAACTTGAGAGTTTGAGACGCTTCTTCGACGTGGACGGGTGAACTACGAAGGCCGCCGGCAGGACTCAGCAGGAGGCAGGAGCAGAGCAGACGCACGCCTCTTAACCGTAGCAATGGTGACCGATGAGCTGACTACGTACACACTCGACAGTTAAGCTTGTACAGTAACAGAGTGGCTACCACTACGACCACCACGTCCACATGCGCATCCACACATCAGCCCCGGTACTTGCTGCCAGACCAGGACCATGGACGTTTGCGGTGCGGTGCCGATTCGGCGGGGGACGGCCCGGCGCGCGCGGGGCAGTCGGCAGTCGGCACACATGTCGTCGGCCTGTGTCGTGCAGGGACCTACTACAGCACGTAGTACGCGCCAGCCGCGTCGTCGGGTTCCGCGGGATTCGCGAAGACCTGCGCGCCCCGGCCGTATACTATCATGAATCGATGATATTTCGTGGGAGCGATGGATGGCCAGAACAAGTTCGGTACTCTGTCGATGTCGGCTGGTCCCTCGCAAACGGCCGCGTACGACACGGCACGGCCAGCTCGGCAGCTCGTTTCGCCATGCGTCGGGCCCCTTCCGCTACCACCGGACCCGGGCCGCCGGCCGGGGGAATCGCCGTAGCTGTGCGGAATGGAGTCGCATTGAAGCAGGACAGCCGGTCCACCCAGGTGTGCTGCGCCCTGCGACTGCGAGAGGCCAGGGTGGAGGGATTGATTGATTGGTCGATCCACTTCGTTCTTCTTCTTCCACCTCACGCGGAGGACGGGAGCGGTGCGTGCGTTCGCCGGATTTTTGTTGTGGGGCTCGGTACGGTGCTCCTTTGCCCTTGAAAGTTTGGAACAGCGGTTTAGTTTCCTACTCTGGCCGGAGCAGCCTAGCAAAGCTAGGGCTTTGCGTACGGAGTGCTTATCAATATCACGATGTACAGTTGCCGATTTGTTGTCGTTGGCACAAAATGGTTCTTGCGTCTCAACGTACCAGTGAAGCCGAATATTATTTCAAGAGTGTCGGAGCTTTCGAGATCCAGATAGCTTCAAACCCGATCAGAGAGTGTTGATAATCCTCAGGCATGCCAGTCAATTTGACCTGCAATTGACAAGGAAAAGATAATAATCAGTAATCATAGGGCGAAACTAACCGGTGTGTCCAGATAGTTCCAACTATGTGGCTCTGAGAGCCGATTCAATCGGAGTCGATTTCGGCATATATGCATGTTTTGTTATAGAAACAGATACTGAACTGATACATAATCGATTGATATGTGTGATCAAATACAACAATCTACATTAAACAAATCTATGCAGATAGTTGTAACAGATTAAAACATAATCGATTGTTGTAAACGGGTCAAATCATTCAGTTCGGGTTGTCTGAACATCAAACAGGCAGAAATCGGTTATTTAGCCGATTTGGCAGAATGCGATCAGTTAATTGGTTTTTCTCGAAAAATCACAACCGTATCGGCTAATTAGCCGATTCGGGGTCCGTGAAGCAGAAAACTTGGCGGTGATTAGTTCCAAGTATAAATCTAGTACTAATACGAAGCTGGGCTAGAAGGCCTGCGGTTTTGCACCAGTTTAGAATTATATTCCCGAAAATAATCACAAGCAAATGTAGAAGGAATACAGAGCTGGTCTAGAAGGCCGGCGTCTCTGTGTTCATTCAGATCGGCTCTTGTCAAGCATCCACGGCACGTACGAGCAAGATTATGATAATACTGGCCGGATCAAGCGATATTATAACAAAACATAAACATGAACGAGACATAAATAACATTTTTCATGTGGATTTAAGGCCAATACTACGCAATCTTGATCGGACAGAAAGATGTTATATTAATAAATAAACAATAAATGACAAATAACATCTTGATAACTTAATGAATCTAACTAAGATGCCAAATTAGTTAGAGCCGATAACTAATCCATGCAAATAATCAAGTTTAACCCAAGGCTTCGTCCACCAGATGACGTTAAACATAGATTAAACAAGAAAACAAAAATGAATCGATAACTAACCCTTATTTGATCTAAACCCAAGTTCACCGGATGACGCTAAACTTATATCAAATAAGAATCAACCCCGATCTACGATGCTCCTATGTTCGCCGGATGACATTAAAGAGACAAAACTTAGCGATGCATGACGGTACTTACAAGTAAGTCTGCGTCCACCAGATGACACTCATCCCGATTGAAGAACTCGCCAAGATCTACGTTACTCCTACTCCTAAGTTTTGGCTGAAGCCGAAAGATGTGTTGCATTGATGTGTGTTTTTTACAAAGGCCGGGGCTTATATTTATACCCAGGGATTCGATAGAGTCCTATTCGAGTTACAGCTCAAGATAAATACGAAAACTAACAAATTTTCCTAAATTAAAGGTAACTTGGAGCTTAATCTTTCCTTTCCTGAACGGACTCCGAACGTGATCGCTTTCCTGGCCGAAAATCCACGCTGACGTCACCAAATCGGCTATTCGTGCCGTCTTCAACTCCAGCCCACAATCGATTCTGGGACCCGATCGACTATCTCTGCCTTGGCCTCTGTTCCCGAAAATCGACTATCTGCATCTGGCATCGGTTATCCGCACTCAGTCCAGATTTTGGCGTAAACAGTTGTATCCAACGACGAGCAGAGTTCTGATGACTGTCGGTGCGTCGATGTCCGGGTGGTCCGGCGGCCACCCCTGCTTGTTACACAGTATACCTAAGAAAAATGTAAACGTGTTTAGGATAGTACTAGGATACTAGGATGGATATGGAATGCTGATCAAAACTGCCCCGGTGGAGGATCTGTGGCAGGCTAATGCGGTAATGCCCCCAAGGCGACACCAACTCTAACCTTCCTCTGCAGCTGGCAACTTTGGAAACACGAATGACGTTGTGGTCAGGGGCTTTCCCTAAGCATAGATCGACTGATGCAAGTCTTCAGCGGAGTTGTGGCAGTGTTATATTTCCAGAAACTCTTCTCTCATTTCTACCTTCTAGAGATTTTTATGATGCAATTCTGCCGCACTCCCTACTTTCATTGGTGTAATCGGCTCTATGCTAAACTTGGACAAGGACCCTCCACCCACCAGACATGTTTGAGAATTCTGTGGTAATAGTTTTAGGTAGGGACCTATCGTCCCGCTGTTCTTGCTTAAAAAAAAAAGTAAATATATTGCACACAGGCGATGAAATGTGCAGCTAGTTCCCACTGAGTGTAGGGTCGTCAAATATTTTTCAAAAAAAAGTTCTGAAGACTTCTACTAGTTATTTGTTGGTAGATTCTTTTGGTATTATATCTATCGATTTGTTATGGCGGGCGAACGCTAGCTATGCGCTTCGCACCCGGCTGGCAGAGTTCGATCCCCATCGGGGGGCAAATATGTTGGCTAGAGGGGCATGGTTTAATCCATCATTAACACATATTTGTTGTAACACCACATTATTAAATTATGGACTATTTAGGCTTTTAGAAAACTCGTCTCGCAAATTAGTCTTCGTATGTGAAATTGATTGTGTTAATTAGTCTGTGTTGAATACTCAAAGTAGTGTCCAAACATCCAAGGTGAAGGACTAAAGTTTAGGAGCAGAATCCAAACACTCCTTCCGCCCAGTCTTACGTGAGCCGTGGTACCGTTGTGTATGGGTGAATTAGGGGTTCGAAGGTTTTCTAAACCTACGTGAGAAGGTCGTGAGAAGGTTTTATTCTTAATCACAATGCCAAGGGGACCGTGGGTCGACTTTTTTTTATACGTTTGATTGTGCTTTAGAATTTGTTATACAACCATATACGAGGTCATAGTTATAAAAATTTGATAGATTTAAACACATAAAATCTGTTGACAGATAACTAAACTCCCAAATTCTCTAAAAGTTTGAGTCTTTATAAAATATATTAACATATATTATGTCAAATAAATGTAGTATCAAGATATATTGTTATATTATATCATGGACTTAATATGGAAGCTAATTTGATCCTAATATACTCCCTCTGTCCCAAACGTTCATAGAAAAATTTGTTCTTGTGATTTTGTGTTTACTTGATATGATTGTCTGTGTGTCCCTTTTCTTCACAAGTTACTCGTACAAGCATACAGGTTCACATGCATGAGCCAGTTTTCTTTAATTATATAAATAAATAGTACAATTGCACTAACAACAATCACTATTTATAATTTTTTGAATACGCAATTTTCGTTTTTATGTTATGAAATTTTTGTATTCATCTCAAGCGCACAAATTTTTTGTTGCTGTTTTTTTTTTGTCTTCTACTTGATGGATGATGGTGTTGGATAATTTGAGTGATATTAAGATCTATTTCACATGAATTAAGGTTGTTTTAATTTTTATATGATTTGCCTTATATGATTTTTCAAGACTCGAGATGTAACACACCAAAAACATCCTTACCCAAAGATGCCATCAAACCACAAAGCACTAGGCCGACTAATAGAAAATTTTGACAGTATCTCCCCTGTTTATGGGTTATAGCGGAAACAACCACACATAGAGATAAAGATAATATTTGCACACTAACAAGATATAACAACCTAAATGGCAGATAAACACCATCATGACTACAAAAGATGCCAACAAGTACCATTAGAATAGGCTCCACTTTTAATCCTGCCATTACAACCATACATATTTCTCTAATATTAGGTTATAGAACTAATGTGCAAAGGTGCTGCTACTTCCCCACCCTTCAAGCAAAAGACTCTGAAGTACCTGGAAAGATAGAAAGGGGTGAGATATAAAAATCTCAGCAAGTAAACTACTTTAACAAACTATTTAAACTACAAGTTGATTAAGAATCAATTTAACCCCTTCACAAGTAAGCCAGCAATAAACAATCAGATATATATCCAACAACTGATACAACCTCATACATGATAAAGATTAAAAGCCATCAAAACATGGAGAAGCATAGCTTCTCACAACCTCATCCAAAGCCCTAGTCCAGGGTTCTCAAGCTATAGTCCCAAATTGAAATGCATGTGCAATGCAAATGCCATGTCTCATGCCTTCATACCCAACAAGGTATGAAGCTGCATTGTTATTCCTAATAAACGATGCTGTACCGGTATGGTCGCGTCATAGGCAGCAACATAACTCCATATGGCAGTACATGAATGGGATGCAATGAAAAGTATATATATAAGGCATACCACAGGTAACATCATGAGCATCTCTCTATGGGGATAAGGAGGTCCCATTCCATTAGACCAACATGAGCATTAGTAAGCCATAAGTAGATAGCAAAATACAAGTATACACATTGGAACCTTAGATGGCAAATAGTAATGAATGAAACAAGGTTTGGAGTTCCATTGTGTATTAGTTGTAATTCTGAACTTTTAAAGTGCAGGTAGAGTAAATATCAAGTTAAAGTTTTTAGCAACCACCGCTACCTTTACTTGCCTCTAGTGAAGGGATGACCCCCTTACGCTTGATCCGGAGCACTACCACCTGCTTTGATAATTTAAGATCAGAAAACAAACTTCTCACATTAAGTTATATAGCATGTAAAACGCTCCTACGTTCCCAAACCAAAACCGAGGCAAAACAGCGATCAAACTCCAAGTGGGCTGCAACACTGCTGCTTCACTTTTTCATATTTTTTAATCTATAAATGTTATGATAGCAAATAAATACATTTCTGAAACCTACACAACAAGGCCTACAACTTTCATGAAGGGGTAATATTTTTATCATGCCTTAAGATGTCCTAAATTGCTGTTGAAAGCACATTTCAAAATCTGTCAAAAAACATAGACAGCATGCTTTATATTTTTTTATATTTCTATATCCTTATGGCCAAAAATTCTGAAATTTCACCAGATATCAAATCACTTCATAGTCTACAACTTTCATATTACTCATATTTGCAGATAGGGTCAGCAAAAAGGCCTAATGTATGAGCCAACCTTAACTAAAAAATATGTAGAGAAAACAACACCTCTGATTTTGAAAATCTATATCTAAAGTTATACTTTTCCAAAAGCAGTGATGCTTATCAATTTGGAAAGCCCGGACAAACCACTACAAGTCTCTTATAATTTGTAAAGTCGCATAGTGCCTCTAAAGATCACAAAAACCACTTAAATCTAGATATGTCCAGAACTCCAACAGGGAGCAGCATCTGGCTTAGAAAATTCATATCTCTCAAACTACTTGGCTTAAAATCACGAAATTTCACGAGATGATAGTTCTAAAGGTCCTCTAAAACTTTGTAGTTTACCAAAACACTTAAATCAGCCTCTAAGTGGCTCTAATAGCTCCACCAAATGAAGCTACAAAAACTGTTCCTCTGAAATCCGAGGTACACCATTCAAACAACTTTTATCCCCCACTAATCCACTTACTCCTGTGGCTAAAATCCACCCAAAACATCCAATTTGTGCAGAGACGGGAGAAAAGCATCTCACCTTGGCCTCCCCAAATCTTAGGGCAGCAAGAACGATGGGGGAAAATCAATCTCCATAGCAAGATGCGGCTCTACTTGATCCTCTCCACCTCCTCTGTAACATCCCGACTCAGGGCTTAATAGGATTAATAGGATACTCATCCCAACAAGCAACTTCTTTTCCGGAAGCCCATCTCCTCTCTAAAGTTAAGCGTGCTTGACCTAGAGCGATGGGTGACCGACCGGAAAGTCCTTCTCGGGTGCGCACGAGTGAGGATAAAGTGCGTAGAAAAAACTGGTGTTGGTCTGTGAGGGCAGTCTATATCCTAGTTAAGCTGCCAAATGTAAGCGGGCTCGGCCTAGAAGAGGCGGGACGTCACAGAATGGTATCAGAGCCGACCCTCATGGTTTCACGGGCGCGTGTGTCGCAGTTGTGCAAGCATGGTACGCATAGCTGGTGTGGACCCTGAGTGGTCACACAACAGGTATGGTGTACATGGCTGGTGTGGACCCTGAGTGGTCACACAACATGGCATATGCGCTGGTACTGGACGCACGGACATGGCCAAGAGGGGATGTTCCTGGCTTGGGGTTGACCGACGAGGACGTCGATCTCCTAAGGGGGTAAGGATGTAACATCCCAGCTCAGGGCTTAATAGGATTAATAGTATACTCGTACCAATAAGTTGCAACTTCTTTTCCGGAAGCTCATCTCCTAAAAACTCTAAAGTTAAGCGTGCTTGGCCTAGAGCGATGGGTGATCGACCAGGAAGTCCTTCCCGAGGCAGAGAAGAGAGTTCTTGCAATACCCTGGGTATTACAATTTAATTAATCTACCATGTCATCATATTTAAGTTTAAGCATCTGCAATTTAATTAATCTGCCATGTCATCATATTTAAGTTTAAGCATCTGCATATGATTGTGCTTAGGGCCTAGAGTGATTTATTATCAGCTAGTAATTGATTGTGTAATTAAGTCTTTAATCAAATTCAAAAATAAAAATTAAATAGAAATCAAATTAAGCCCTAGAATTGACCTAAAACCCTAATTCAAAATATATAATCAATCTAAGGAAAGTGTCTTAATAAAAGTTGTAGATATTTTAAAATGGGACAACTTTTATCTTTGGAGATTTTGAAGTTATATTATAGAAATTCAAATTAAACTCAAATTAGTATGTTGATATTTAAATTTAAAACTTCAATTTCAAAAATATTGAGAATCTTCCAAAACTCCCTTAATAGAAGTTGTCAAGCTCACTGAGTAGAACAACTTTCATGTTGACCATTTTTCAAGTTGTTGAGAAAACTCAAAAGTAATTTTAAAATTTTAGTTTAAAATTCAAACCCTACTTTTACCTCCTTTGCTGTAGTTTGAAAATTTGGCCGAATTTGAATTTCATATCAAAATAAAAAATGATCTACACAAAATTCTCTACAACTTTTGTATTCATCACTTCCTTGAATTCTGGCTGGATTAGATCAAATTGAAACAAATAGCGTTTGACCTACTTAGCCTACTACTGTAGCTAGGGGGGTCCCCCTGTTCATCGTCTCGGCCGTACGCGCGCGTGCCGCGTCCGGCGCCGAGCGCCGTCCGGCTGGCGTGGGCACGCCGCGGCGTTGTCGAGCGGCCGAGGAGGGGGCCCCGGACGCCCTGATCTTATCCCACCCCTTCCCTACCCTTTAAAGACGACGAGCCCCTCCGTTTTCCCAGTTTTTCCCGAGCGGCCGCCGGCAACCACCTCGTCGTTCGTGGCCAAATTCACAGCCACCGAGCCATCTCCACCCTCTCCATCTCCCAGATAGGTAGCCAAGCTCGTGGCGCATCGATTGGTGCCCGTTGCGTGAGCCGTGGTACCCTGTGTAGCTCGCGGTGAGCATCTTCGTCTTCGGGTTGTCACCGGAGCTCCGCCGCGGCCATCCTCTTCTCGTCCGGTCTGTTAGAGTGAGCGTCTTTTTTCTCGGGGTAGCGTTCTAAACTCCCGTGGTGGTGTAGTTTCTGATGCGCACGGTGGATTGTGATGTGGTGCACCAGGTTCGTCGGAACAGATCTTCGTCGCCGACGGCCGAGCCGTGTCCGCCGCCGTCGTCGTCAAGCCATCCTCACCACACCACCTCTTCATCAACTAACTCGCCCGTTAGCTTCGTGGTGAGCCTCTGATTCTCCCTGATGCTTTTCCCGTGACCTTACCGTGTCCCCTCGGCCGGAACGGCCTTGCCGCGCCGCCGAGATCCGCCATGGGCGAGCTCCCGCTCGTCGGAGGCGATTAGAGCTAGCGCTAGAGTCTTAGGGAGTCGGCTAGGGTCTTGGGGTAGGTGTTCGGCTGATTGCGCTCGCTGTTAGGGCCGGCGGCGGCGAGGTCCGCGCCGTGCCATGCGCACGCGCGCGCGCGGGAGCGACGGCCGGAGGAAGGAGACGATCCTGACAGGGGTGGCCCGCCTGTCAGCGCCCGGGTGAGGGAGAGCGCGTGTGCGCATGGGGGCTGACGGCTGGGGCCGGTCTGTCAGCGGCCCGGCTCGGAGGCATGCGCGCGCGGGCGCGTGCAGGCCGTGCTGGGCCTGTGCGTTTTAATGGGCCGGCTCGTTGTGAATTGGTTTTCCAATTTCTGGTAGAATTTCTAAAGGTTTTTCTTTATTAATTTCCAATGAATAGTACTGTTATTTCACATTTTTGTGTGAATTTATTTAATGCTCCTAAAATCACCAAAATTTTGGAGGATGCTCTCTGTAACATGTAGTATTTAATAAAAATACTAAACTTGATTTTTGGGTAGATTCTGTAGTAGGTAAAAATTAGCACTTTAATTGATGAATGAAACTTTGGTGATTTTTAATAATTTCTGTGTTGTTTCAAAAATCATGAAATTTATTGTGCCACTGTTTGGTACTGAAATCTATCTGTTGGTGGAATTTGGCATCAAATGAAAATAGTTAAATATTTATTAAATTATATGTTGGTTTAAATGATTAATAATAGGAATAGGAAATGGAATAATTATTGAATGGTGTGATTTTTGGATTGATTGAGATTCTAGGTCAATCACCTTTATGACCTAGGGCATTATGAATTAGAGTAATCATGGCTAGCCTATGGTAGGGTCTTGATCACGTGTGTGCATTATTTATTATTTAATTTTTATCTATCATCTCATGTGCATTGCATTCATACATTCATTATTGCAAACGTGTAGGGACCGAGAATCCGGAGATAAAGTCTGAGGGTGCATCTGAGGAGACTGCTCAAAAAATTATGCAAGGTTTTGATATTTGTGGCACCGACCCGGATCCAACACTCTACACCATTCAAGGCAAGCCCTGGTGCATTTGCCCCTCTCCTTGTTGTTTTTAAAAAAATATTTATCACTTGAGTTAATTAATTGCATTAGGTCAATAGGAGTTGGGTGACAACCAATTGATGCATTTTCATCCTTGAATACCCGACAATACTTGAGAACCTGATTTATTAAAAGTATTGCAAAAATGCTTAGTCATGCCTAATGCTTAGTTTTGCGAAAATGCTATTTTGAACTGTGATGAGATTAATCAAATGAATCACTTTAGGGGAATGGTATGTCCTTATTGGTTGGCAGTGTTCCTAGCTAGTTCATTGTCATCCACGGGATGGGTTGTGAAAACCGGAAAGGGATGTGAAAACCGGGTAGTTACCAGTGTACTTGGGTTAGAGTCCCAATGCATGGTTTCTAACGGAAAAATATCAGGGACCGTTCGTTGTCAGGCCTGCTGTGATCAAAACTTTGCAACTAGCCACATACTACGGAAAGCCTCTGACTCCGGTGGCTCTACTGCTGGAACCGACAACCATGCATTGGGAGTGGAGAGATGGCGAGAGTAGCGTGTACCCTCATGGCCGTCGTGCCTGGAGACTAGAGGAGTACTGTGCTCTCGGGTGGCGCATGACCGGTTCCGGGGTATGAAAAGCCGTGGTAGACGGGGTTGGCGTATGCAAACTTAAGTGCTATATACGCAGTGTGGATAGGGATCCCCAGCTGGGTATTAATCGATTCGAATCGTCGTTGCTCCTCGAATATGGAGACTTGATCCTCACCTCTACATCGGATAGTGGTTCGGAACTAGAATTGATTTTGAATGGATAAAGCAAATGAAAGAATGTTGATATATGAGAAAGAACTTGGAGATATGGTTAATGATGAATAGTATTATTGAAATAAAATATTAAGATAGGACTAGTAATGCTTTTCCGCAAAACTCTTGAACTCTTGCTAAAGCTTTACCTTGACTCCCCTCAGCCTGCATTCTTGAGTCTAATTTTACACTTTTAGTCGGGTAAGTCTTGCGGAGTACCCCATGTACTCAGGGTTTGTTAACCCCGTTGCAGGAGGGCAGCAGGAGACCGAAGTTTGTCTCGCTCCGTGCTGCGTCACCATCGTCCAGGAGAGTGAAGAAGAATAAGGTTGAATCCTTGGGCAGGGTTCATGTAATATTTATCTATCTGTCGTACTGTTGATCCTACCGCTACTGCTACACTTTTAATTTATGGTCTGTAATAACTGCATCTAATTTCTGTTGAAAATCTGGTTTGTAATATCAAGTATCATTTACTCTTCCGCAAATTTGCTCTGATGTATTTTGTTATGAAATGTTATAACTCTGTAATGGCTTCGCGATGGGATCCTGTCGGAGATAACGGGTGCTTATGTAGCCCGGCAGAGCCCGCCTAGGTCATCTGGAACACGGGCCCGGCTGTCAGATGTCATTAGTGACGATGACAGGTGCCTGTGGACCACGTGATTTAGGCGGTTCTGTTACAGTTCTGGAGAGGGGGCGGCTAGGCTGTGGTGGCTGATTGGGCCTGTTGGCCTTGGCCTTGCTGGCCCCTTTTCTCTCTTTTTTTTAATTATATGAGAACTGACCACGTTTTCGTCTTCTAGTCTAGCTCGTCTACCGATGTGCTTTGTGCTACCTCAATCATTTTCTTCAAGTTAGAAAAGTACTAAAGTAGAAGCTTGATAGACCTATCACAACTTTTGGCATCTCCAAGTTTGTTTTTGTAACTTTCCACCCCTAAATTAGAGAATGCTAAAGAAGCTTGACACACTTATCACATAAGCATGTTTTACCTGGTACATACTCCCTCCGTCCTAAAAAGAGCGTCATTTTTTGACTCTGAGATATCGTGTTTGATTGTCCGTTTTATTCAAAAATTTTGTGTTAAATATAAAATAAATAAATCATTATTAAACTATTTCTAGTGATAAAATAACTCATAACAAGATAAATAATATTTATTAAATTTTTTTAAGTAAGACGAATGATCAAATGATATGTTCTAAAATCTTAAAACAATACTCTCTTTTTTAATGGACGGAGGGATTAGGCTTTCTCACTTAGCACAGGAACAACTCGTCTACTTCACCCAAATAACAAAAAAAAAAGACAAAGCATTACCTCGTGACGTCACGTGGAATAGCTGACGTGGCGACATACCAGACAAAAACGTTTCTAAAACCATTGTCGTAGCAATCTCGATTGCTTTTAAGGGGCTGTTTGGGACAGCTCCCCCAACTCCAGATCCACGAAATTCAAATCCAGATCCAAAATTTTTACACAAACACCTCTACCTTCACCAGCTCCACTAGTGGATCTGCTTCACCAAATAGGTGGATCTGACCACAGATTCACCAAATTGGTGGATCTCCTCAAGTGGTGCTCCACCAGATCCACCCTTAGGTGGAGTTGGGAAAAATTATCCACCATACCACTGGTTATACAAAAATGACTGTTCGTTCTTTTTCTTTCTCGTCTTCTTTGCTCCCGTGGCCGAGAGCCCGCCTGCCGAGGCCGTGCCCGTGCGCCCGGCCGGCGAGGTCGCCGTGGCTGCGAGCCCGCCCGGCGATGCCGTGGCCGTGCGCCCGCCGGCGAGGCCACCGTGGCCGCCCGCGCGCTAGCCGGCGAGGTCGCCATGGCAGCGTGCCCGCCCGTGGTCACGAGCCCGCTTGCCGAGGCCGTGCCCACACGCCCGCCGACGAGGCCGCCGAGGCCGTGCCCACGCCATGGCCGCCTCCTCTTGTCTGATTCGCAGGTGGAAGAAGGGGAATGGAGAGCTGACATGCGGGACCCGTATGTAAGTGAAATAGAAATAGATCTGAAGCTGTCCCAAACACCTCTACCTCAACCAGCTTGTCGGGTACCAAAGTTAGGGGTACCCAACTTCGATGCAAAAACGCTCATTCCCAACATGGCCTGGCCCAAGTAAGGCCAGTGGAAGCCCACGAAGGCCGCGCCCGAAGCCCACGAAGGCCGCGTCTACAGAGGCCCACGACGTCATTGCACTAATGACAGCCAACCCTCGGGAGAGCGGCACCCTCAGCGCCAATTCTCCGATTCGCCCGAGCCTCCCCAGGAGAGCTCGGGAGAGCGGCACCCTCGGCGCCCAAATCTCCGATGTGCCCGAGCCTCCCCGGAAGAGCTCGGGAGAGCGGCACCCTCGGCGCCCAAATCTTCGATTCGCCCGAGCCTCCCTGGGAGAGCTCGGGAGAGCGGCACCCTCGGCGTCTAAATCTCCGATTCGTCCGAGCTTCCCCATCCCCCTTGAGCGCAATCTCACAAAGGCATCCAAGGCACCAGTGATGTTAGCAGAGCAATCTTGGACCACAAGGGACCTCCCTGACCACTTTACAGGCACTGTCCCGTCAGGCGAGATCCTCGACGCAACTATGCTTCGCACGCCCCTGACGGCCATACCATCTGTCAGGGTTTCCCTGGCAGAGGATTTGATGGGCCCACTACGGCCGTCCTCTCCACGGTATGGTCTACGGTGCGCCGCCCCGTTTTCCGCCGGGGTCTAGCAACTCCGACTGCGACAGTTCGAGCGCCTGACGACGGGCTACGCAAGAACAGGAAAGGCGCCTACTGCACTGTCCACTCGAAAGGACAAGCACGCCTTCCATCTCGGCCCGCCTAACCCTCGGGAAGAGCTGTTCAAAGGCCGAAAATATGACTAGGGGAGATATCCCCCGCTCCATCCCATCACGCTTTCAGGAGTCCCGAGCCTCGGGAGACAACGCCCTGAGGCGACTCACCCTCTTGTCACATCGTACGGAAGGATAGCCGATAGGTGTGACCCTACGGCACACCGTAATCCGACGACTGCTGCCGTCTTGGAACTCACCAAGATCGTGCGAACCACGACGGCCATATCCTGGAGACGCGAAGAAAAGACCGTAGCTGACCTTACGGCACGCCGTAATCCGACGACTGCTGCCGCCTTGGAACTCACCAAAGTCGTGCGAACCACGACGGCCATATCCTGGAGACGCGAAGAGAAGGCCGTAGCTGACGACATGACGTAGTCAGATGACTGTTCCCACCTTGGAACTCACCAAGATCGTGCGAACAACGACAGCCATACCCCGGAGACGCGGAGAAAAGGCAGTAGCTGACCATAGTCAAACGGGGAACAACAACTCCTCACTGTAAAATACGTAGCATTGTAAGCGCTGCCCTTGCCTCTCCCTTGCGACTATAAAAGGGAGGGCAGACGCCAGCTTTAGAGAGACGACGGAGAAGTTCTAAGTTCTCACCCACACACACACCCACAGCAAGCGACTTGTAAATATTTAGACACCCACAAGAGACCTGGGAGTACTTTCCTCTCTCGCCTAGCTTGTGATCCCCTACTACAAGCACCCCGGTGCAAGGCAACACGACTCTCCTCTCCACTGGACATAGGGCTTGCTTGGCCTGAACTAGTATAATCCCTGTGTTCCCCCTTGCACACCATCCGTAGCCTCAACCGTAAAACACATATTTACTAGCCGGTGTTAAGCCCCGCTAAAACTAGCACCGACACAGCTCCACTAGTGGATCTGCTCCACGATGGATCTAGGTAAATCCTAAATCCAGATTCACTTTTGGGGTTGGTGGAGCTGTTCCAAACAGGCCCTAAAAGCGTAGGCAAGGTCAAAAGCTTGTTTTTTTTCGATTATGGGTAAATCAAACTTCTGCGGAAGTTGCAAAGTTAGCTCGGTTGGTCGGGTTTCTTGTGGACGGGCACTTGTATGTTTTTTAATTTATTATATGATTTAACGATATTTTACTTTCAGTGATAAATAATGTTTTTGTCGATAACGAGATGTCTGTGGTGGCTTCATTAATGTCAAGAATCAAGATCCACTGCTGCTGTCTCACAGAGACAGAAGTACTCATATCAGTAAAGTTCGTGTATATGTATTTATAAAGCTGAGTGTGAGTGCGTTGTGAACACCCGTAATTCGGGAAAAAAACTTCTGCAAAAGTCGAGAGAAGTAAAATAGTCTCTCTTTTTTTTTAGAAACAGTAAAATAATCTACGTAGGCCCATGGCCCATCTTGACGAAAGATCCACTTTGCTACCTAGGCTGTTGGCCCATCCGACGGTCTAGATGCGCCCCACGCCCTCACCCCCGTTTCGAATTTCAAAAAACCATGGAACCCGCACGAGCCAGCCAGGGCCCAGGGCGGAACAAAAAGGAAAGACGTTGGACACTTGACGAAAGCAGAGCATTCGACCGTTGCTGCCGGCGGCTACCCTACCCCACATGCCAGTCACACGATCCGCGCGCACGCCGCTTGACTTTACTCCACCGGAGCGGAGCGCAGTGCACCTCACTCGCGTCGCGTCCACCCACAGATCTCACCGCCGAAGATGGCCCGCTGCGGCGACAGAGACATCGTGACGGCGGCGATGTCGCGGCAGCCCTGGCGCCGCCGCCACGGATGGCAACTCCCCCTACACCCGCTTCAGGTTTGCGTGCCAATCCCATCCGCAAAGTTCCTACGAGTAATCCTCTCTCCTTGCAGTATGCTGTCCTCAATCCTCAGAGCTCATGTCGCCTTTGTCTTTCTCGTCGCGTGTGCGCAGCTGGTGGCCGCGGCGGTGTTCGCGATTCTCGTCGCCGCGTTCTACGTCGTCCTGGGGCCTTACATCGGCAACACCCTCGCCGGCAATATCCTCCTCGCCACTTTCTCCTTCTCGGTTCGCACATCTATCTCAGTTCTCAGCATTGACGGCATCATCACAACTTTTTTTTTTCCTTGAGCCGCTCTGGTCGTCTCTCGGAGGCTCAATCGATGACCTGTTCCGCTCCAAATAGGCCGCAGCGACGGCGGCGCTCTACATGCGCTGCACAGCGGTGGATCCGTCCGACCGGACCGACGCGAAGAAGAACAAGCGGCGGCGGCAGCTCGCGCGGGGCGGCGGGGCCACCGCGAAGCTTCCGCGGCTGCGGTATGGCTACATCCTGTGGCGCTACGCGGTGCGGTTGCTGCGACGGGTTGAGGCGCGGGTTACCAACCGCTGGGTGCGGCGGAGCTACCTGGAGCAGTGGAACACCAGCGTTCAGCTCGACCCCATGCTCCCCTTCGCCTTCACCAGCCTCGATGACATCGTCTCGCCAAGCGCCACTGCCGACGGGCACGACATCTCCTTCTGCCCCATCTGCGACTGCGAGGTATTTGTTTCGTTCTTCCCCTTCGCTCATCCTGCTGAAATGGCTGTGCTCGTTTCAGAGGAGAAACACAACCATGAATGGCATTTAGTTCAATGTGGATGGATTAGTTTCCGACTTTGAATATGCCAAATGAATTGAATGCCGGCATTGTTTGGAATTTGGTTACTATTATTGAAATGATATTTACATGGGAATTCAAGATGCTTGTTCTTGTGTTACTATGCCAAATGAACTGAACCCATGGAGTGTTTGTCAAATTCTGTATTTTATTTTGGGAATTTGGAACAATTACCCAACAATCTAAACAGGATTAAAATTATTTTACAGGTGAAGCTGCGTAGCAAGCACTGCAAGACCTGTGAGCGCTGTGTTGATGGATTTGATCACCACTGCAGGGTAATCGCCAACTCCCTGCTTGTTACATTTTCTTAAGCACAGTCCTCCAAATGCCAAGCGAATTAATCTTTTATGCTTTATTTTGTACAGTGGCTGAACAATTGCATTGGAAGAAGGAACTATGCAACATTTATTCTGCTTATGTTCTTTGTCCTGCTGATGGTGGGTGCTAACGTTATTGCCATCGTTTTAGTTTCTTATTTCTTGAATTTGACTAGTACTAATTATCTTATGATGACACACTACTTTACCAGCTTGTCATTGAGGGGGGAACAGCAATTGCGATCTTCATCCGCTGCTTTGTCGACAGCAAAGGGGTGAAAATGGAAATGGAGCACAGACTGCACACGAGGCTCCCAAAAGGAGCTCATGCAGCACTATCAGTAAGTACAAGAGGCATACACATGGAATTGAACATGACTTCTGTATTTACTTAGTTCTTGACTCAAATTTTATCTGCAATTTTTGCCACAGATGGCTTTTGTCATCTTCACATTGTACAGCACTGCAGCACTGGGCCAGCTCTTCTTTTTCCACATGGTTCTCATTAGAAAGGTGAGTCCTCATCACTGGTATAGTTTCAGCAATTGGCTTATATGACCATATCCATGTGAATGATTGTTCAGTATTGTGATTCATGCCTAGAAGTATCTTTTGCTTTGAAATAGAGCAATTTTTTTCAAATAAATAAAATGGTCGGTGCTTACTTTTCAATCACTACAGGGCATGAGGACCTACGATTACATTCTTGCGATGAGAGAAGGAGGAGCAACATTTGACCCATTCGAAGACTCCGACTCTGACGAGAGCATCGACTTTGACTCACCAGAGAAGCCATCTTTCTTTTCAAGGGTCTTTTACAGAAAAGATGAAGTGAATGAAGTAAGCAGCTAGTCTCTCTCTCTCTCTCTCTCTCTCTCTCTCTCTCTCTCTCTCTCTTGTTGAAAGACCAAAGTAAACAGCTATTAATTGCAACACTACTACTGTTGGTATAATCGTACCAGTCAATGAACCGTTTAATAATAACAAAGCTCACTTCAAACATGACACAGAGTGCTCGGAAGCTGTCGATCAGGATCGAGAGCGACCAAATGGATGCTTCAGGAAGGAAGGATGACATCCAGATCAACCCATGGACATTGATCAAGATGAGCAAGGAGAAGGCGATGGCAGCCGCTGAACGCGCACGCGAGCGGATCAGACAGAAGCTGCCAACATCACCGATGAAACCACTGCCGGTGGAGACAAAACGAGGCCCTCTGAACCCAGAGAGAAAACACATCACAACTGGGAAAGAGATCGTACCGGTTTTCACCAAGAGCTGGTTGTCGGTGTCGCCCACAGCGAGGATCTCGAGCCCCAGGAGGCGATTCTCAGGGTCATCGTCGCCTAAGCCGCAGAGGTACAGGAGCAACTTCGACCTGAGGCTCACCGAGGTGTCGAGGGATCTGGAGACCCACATCTCGAAGCAGGTGCTGTGCTCCGTTGTCATGAAGGGTGTTGAGGACGAAGGCTCTTCGTCGTAATTTCGGTGGGGTGTTGTATGTTTAGAAGATTCATTGGTATTTTTTTGGTTCTTGAAAATGGTGTGCTGTGCTTGCTTAGCATGATGCTGTGAATTCTCATTACATAGTTATTAGCATGATTCTTTCTGTTCCATAAAATTTGTTCAAGCACATTATGACAGCTATCTATGTGAATCAGATATATAATCTTCAGAACTGAAGATTGATCAGCGCGTCTCCACTGCTTAGTGTAATGCGCTGGTTTAAATCTACACAAGAATTTATTCACTCATCAGTCATCACAGCCTCAGTCCTCAGGATGCCAGGCCTACCAACATATCTCCTGATACTGTAGTGTATGGTCGTTTGTAATCATTCTCATCTTTATATCTAATAAGGCAGGTAGTTTTTTTCCCTCGACAAGGTGTATATACCTGTATTTCATTAAGAAGAGAATTACATGATGCAGCTATAAGAGAATGCTCATAGCACATATTACAGAATACCAAGTTAGTGGTGAATGACTTAAGATACAATTTATCTATAACTAATAAAACTAAAGAGGAGATAAAGTTTCGGTGCGACATCTATATTGGTTTTCGTCTGCTTCCCTCCTGCAAAACCACGCGCTCCCGTCGCTCGCCAACCCGCGCGAAGAAAGGAAACAAAAAAACACCGTAATTTCCGTTGCTCCCCTGATTTCCATCGCTCCCCTCCAGGCCTCCACCTTCCCCAACGTGAGGTCGCCTCAACCCATACCGCTCGCCACCTGATTTCCATCGCTCCCCTCCAGGCCTCCACCTTCCCCAACGTGAGGTCGCCTCAACCCATACCGCTCGCCACGTGAGGTCTCGCCGCCGCCCCCAACGTGAGGTATCGCCGCCGCCGTTGGACGGCTCGCCAATCTGCTCGGCCTGATTTCCCACTCGGACGTGAGGCCGCCCCAACGTGAGGTCGCGCCGCCGCCGTCGGACGGCCGCCACCGCCGGAAGCACCGCCGCCTCGACGCCATTGGACACCACCGCCTCGGCTCCGATCGCCATCAGGCCATCGTATCAAGCTAGCAACTGGTAACGCAGAGATTTTCTTTCTCCTCGCTTGCTGCTCGGCTGCTCCGATCCGTACTCGTCGTCGCTCCCTCGTGCGCCCCTGCCTGTAGGTGGTTGCCATGGCCTTATTGCGTGACGTGATGGTACTGGCCATGGTCGGGCAGGTCTACGTGCCTTTTCCTCCGCTTCACTCCATTGTCGGCGCCTGCGTAAACTGTTGTTGGCGAGGAGCTCAGAGCTGCGATGCAGTTCTGGTGTTTGCTGGAATGTCCCTCTGGGAGAGACTCGTTGCGTTTCCTTACCCTGCTGTGAATGTGTGATCGCTGCTGCTGCTGAGTGCTGATGTTGGTAGTCTTGATGCCTTGGTGGTTTTATCTTTTTTTAAAAAAATTGTGATCTGTTGGATTCACCGGTCCCAAGTAGTTTGCGCTCATTTTCATCAGCTTGGGACTCCACGTTCATTTTGGATGCAATTTGTTCATTGAGCTGATTTAGCTCTGCTTGTGCCTCTTCTAGCTCTTTCTCCCAAGCCAGGAAATCCTGCTCTTTCGCCAAAGCTGCCCCAAGTCTGTGTTCTTCAGCTTCAAGGTGTGAAGCGTGAGCTAACTCGAGAGACTCTTTGGATGCAATAAGTTCTCAGTACCCTTAGCAGCACAAACAACTTCCTCGGCCCTTTGAGTTTGTTTCTCCTGTAAATTATTTGATGAAACAGATACTGTTTTTAAATTTAGTTAGCTAATAATGGAGTGAATATATTTGTGTGTTGTGTATTAGTACTAGCATATATATATGTGCCGACTTGTACTAGCTAAAATTTCTGTATCAGTTAAGCGAGAAACAAGGGCATTTGTTGACTTGGTAGCTTCAGCATGTGCCGATCTGTGGAAATTATTATTGAACTTTCTCACTACAGTCTTTTCGTAAATCATAGCTTAATGAGAAAAGAAAAGATGGAGTCTTTGTCAGTCTACTGGTAGCATTAATCAAATGACAGTGACTGCAGACTAAGAAAGTTCTCCTTTTCCTGCTTATACACTCCTCCATCTCTGCATAAATGACAGTATATTATTGCCGTTTAATTTAACTGCTCGATAATTGTCAGAAGTTTAATTACATGGATTGCTTTTTTTATTTGATCAAACTCTGCCTCTAATGTCAGGTTACTTATCAAGTTCACTTATCCATGTACATCAATCTGCCTCCACAGCGATCCCGTCCTGGCTTCCCTGTCTCTCTGAACAAGAAAACCGGATAGTACAGGCCAACTGCCAAGAATAGGCCGCAAGGTAGCTATTTCCACTTCCAGAAGCTATTTCCATGATGTTTAGGTTTCTAAACTTCAGCATATTTCAAATTTGAATGCTCAGTTGTATACCATAAGTATGGCCTTGCTTTTCTTGAAATGAAGTATTTTTTCGAATTAAAATGAGCTGTGAACCAAGCTTCCCTGTTACTCGATGTTTACAGTGGCAAATGAATGAAACTAGCTTTGCATATGCTGTTACTCGATGTTTACAGTAGTTCAGTAAAACCAACTGATTTTTGTTCTATACAGTTAGTGTCAGATTAATTACATAGACTGCTTTTTATTTTTGGTACTCATCAAACTGTTTGCTATATAAAATATCTGGCCACCACTCAATTTCATAGTGCTTATACCTGTCCATCTGCTCATGCATTCAGTTACCAGGTCAAACCGGCATCAGTAGGTCAATCACTTGTACTGGTTGTACCATGTTATAGATCATTTTTTAAATTTACTGTTATAAAGGCAAACAAGAATATTTTCCATCCTACCCTTTCAAAATCAGGACCAGTGCTACATGTTGACTTTACAGCATTATAATGGATCACATCTGCTACTATAAACCTGAAACAAGTTGCAACATCACACCAATATGTCTGGACAGTCTAGCGGCTGCACGTCGCACTGCTGGTCAAGCCTGCTGCCATGGAAGGGAAGAGAGGCGATCGCTCGCCCCATCCACTGCCTCCCTAGCCAACTCCACGATCTGAGGCTCTGAGAAACAACACAGGCTCTGCATAGCTCTAAAATGTGAATGGCCTCGCAAGTATAATACTTGAATGGTTTAGCTCACTTAATGCCAATATAGAACTCTGATAATCAGATTGCTGCTGCCAACTGATGGTGCAAGATTGATTGGTTGAAGAGGTTCTGAGTTGATGTGGTCTTATCTTAACAAGATACTCTAAAACTTAATAGCGACAATTTTTTTTTGCAATGAGTAGCAACAATTCTGTATAGCTTGGTAGCTTTCCTTGAGATGTTTGGTCACTGGTCAGTTTAAGTCCTTTGTGTCTGCGCCAAGATCATTAGTTATGTTTGCAAGGTCAGTAGTAATTGAATCCTTCAAAGCTCTTGAGAACTTGGATGTTCGGTCATGTCCAAACGTTACAAGGGACAGCTGCGAGCAAGTGCATGTGTGCTGATATGGAGAGTAATTAATTATTAACATATTCATGTGGGAAACTTTTGATGACCTCCAATGAATCTTCGAAGGAGACTGATGCAAAATTTTCTAGCTACAAGATGAGCTAGCGAACGAGCATCTTGTACAAATACAATATATTCAAACTATACTTATTGTAGGATATTGTTCTATTATTCCCTTTAAAAAGTCTATTCATGAGAAGCTTCATAGCATGTGGAACGATGTGTAAAAGGGGTGCCTGCAAAAAATGGGTGACATCAATAATTGATCCTTATAGGCAATTGGATGTTGATGGCAATACATATTGTATTTTCACGGTATTATCTTATCGTGTGATCTGTGTGATTTTAGTACAAAAGTTGTGTTGTCCCATAGCAACGACGGGTGCAGTACCAAGTCAAAATCAAGGCTGTTTACATGCTAAAAAGAATCTGTTTATTGCTGCATGTTAGAAGGTTGTCAGTTTCAACAAACCAAGATTGGCCTTTCAAGGAAGTAGCCAACCAATGTGAAACGCTTCTGGTTGGGAAGCAATAAAAGCTATCTGTCTGCATAAGTTTGAAAAGGAGGTTATAAATCATGAGCAGCAAGCTGCCCATAGCTAAACAACTGCCAGTACCCAGTAGTTTATAATTGACAGTTGGACATTAGTGAACTGAGTACATTTTGCAGTGTGACCAAGTGAATAAGCAACTTTTCTTTAGATATAGCTGTCATTTATTTCTTATTTTGCATTTCCTTTATTAAAAGTTGCACTTTTAATGTTTTATCTGATATAGGTGAACTTAAAATGAGATATTGAAATTCAATGCAGGAGGAACTATATGTTTATTTATCACTTTATTTATTTATTTATTTATTGAGATTCAACGCAGTTTCTTTCAGGTATTGAGATTTGCACTGAAGATTTAGGTCCTTATATGGATTATTACCTTTTAGTATTACTCTCATTGTTAGTTTATGCAGTGAATATGAAAACAACATCTCAGTTTACATAAAAAAAATTGTTTGCTTGTAGAGACCAACCAGAGAACGTTGTGATGTAGCTACTTTATCCATCATTAGGTTTTCACTTCAAACAAAAATATAATGGTCCACCATTTGAACGAGTATGTTTCTGTTCTGATATCACCAATAGGGGTACTTGACTCTTGCGATGAAGCTTGGCATTATTCATCCTTTGACTCTTGTGACGAAACTTTCGTAAATTTTTTGAATAAGACGAATGGTCAAACGTTGATTTCAAAAACTCAAAAACGACACTTATTTTAGGACAGAAAGAGTAGGTCCCAACTTTCTTTGAAGATGATTACCGTGGGATGATGACATTGACGCATCATAGTGATAGCACCAACTCTTTGATTAAGAAAGATTAATTAACGGAATTCGTGAAAATAGGGGATTACAAGGTATGTGAATATTTTTATGTACATACTCTGAATAGCCAAACATACTTTTAAGTAATTAATGGAATTAACAATTTCTGATCCATATGTGTTCAACTGAAACTGTCGTTGCCGTTTTATCTTATCACGCGATCCATATGTTTTCAGTATGAAAGTTGAGCTATCCCATAGCAACGTAGGGGCACGCTTTCTATTAATTTTATTATGTTACCATGCGATCCGTGTTTATTTAGATAAAAGTTTAGTTGTCCCGTAGCAACGCACGGGTATGCTACCTAGTATAAAACAAACAAAGAAGAAAAGAAAGAAGCAAACGACCACCCTCAACCCTCAAAACCTACCTGCTGTGCCTATAAGAAAAAATACAACACGTGAAGGTTGCCTATAGCTAGACAATACCTTGGTGGCAAAGTATTTCTATATAATCTGCCAAAAAGAACCAGTAATCTAATGAACAATTCCATCAACTCTAGTCGCCTAGATGTACCACAAGTTCATTGTTAGATCCTAGATCATAAATCCTAAAACTTCTGCTTCTATAAGCACATTAATAAAAAGACCTTAAAAATTATATATATAACAAAGATCTTTTAAAAAAAAAAGCACAACCTTTTTTTTTACTAGGCCAATATTAGCATCGAAGTGTATAGACATGGCAGCCTAGGAGTTGTGCACGGTTGAAGCGTCTTTCGAATGATCACCTCTTCTAGTGGTCCATCCAAAATACCCAGTGAACTCCATATTGAATTGTTGACACGTAACAAAATTGAATATTATGTGGACACCAGGCATCATGCGTGGAGACTAAATTTAGAAAGCTGAGAATAAGACCCATGTGTTGTGAATTTTGGCGGACATTAGATTTCATTTTTGTACACATGTCAACAATCCACTATGAGGGTGCACATGTGGTAGTTTAGACTTAAGGTCCATCCAATTTAACTCCTCGTAGTGTGCCTTGGATCCGACGTGGTCCCATCTTTATGAACTTCTTTGGATATCTCTCCTGCTAGGATTGGGCATTCGGTCCATCCAAACTGAACCCATCAACTTCGGTTATTTTACAAGTTTGATCATCTATTTATAGCTCAAAGTAAGAGTTACAATAAAACTATTTTTGGACATGGCCGGCAAGAAGATAATGAAGCCACTTATAGGAATGAGATCATCCTCTAACTAGACTACAACAGTGGAGATACATTCCTGCGGACTGTAGCATACCCGGCAATGATAGGCTAGTAGGGATTATGTTCTAAAACCTTCTTTGTTAATATAATATTTTGATTAAATAAAGCTACATATTTTATGTGTCCTAAAAAGAATGTCACATATATCATATTCTCATTATACAAGGACTCAATCCACGTGGATCAAGTTTAAAAAATTATTAATTTTTATAAATAGTATGATAGTAAAATATATTTTTTTTAATAGGCCTCTTATGAGATACAAATATTAATACTATTTTTTATAAAAATAATTGAGAAAATTTGACTTAATCTAATTCTAGGATGATACTCCCTCCGTCCCATATTAGATGTCGCTATGGGAAGCGTGCGGATCAAACTTTCTTAACTTTGACTAGATTTATAAAAAATATGTGCAACATTTTTATTTCCAAATAAATTTGTTAAAAAACTAGATTTAAAGATCTTTTCAATGATACTAGTTGTGTACGTTCGATATGAATACTTTTTAATATACAATTAATCAAAGTTGAAAAAAAAACTGACTTTTCGGAAAGCGAGAATGACATCTATTTTGGGACGGAGGGAGTATATGTTTTTTGAGGACAGCGTGAAGTACATTGTTTTGTACGAAAATAAATCTATGTAAATCTATGTTTGAGTCCATCTATAGGAATCAGGCTGGTCAATTTAGATGCACTAACTACCTTTGCGACTAGCTCATTCCATGCCCCGAAAGGTTTTACATTTTGCAATTGCCTTTACCGTTCGCGTGGACCTTTTTAAGTTGGGTTGTAGGAGTCCTTGTCACGAATTCACCGGTTCACCGCAATTTGCCCTTTCTAGCTGTAAGCAACCGATGTGCTCTCAGTGCTCCCTCAACCCCTTTCCCTAAACTATAGTGGTAAAATAGTAGAAACTTTGGGAGACTTAGCGCACAAGGTTGACATGTAACAGTTGTTAGATTGATCTCCACAGCTAACTGGACCCAACGGCCTAGTTGGGCCCTTGACTCGCGCCCTGATCGGGGGCGCCCAGCCCACTAATGGCTGGAGGGCCCCTGTCACACTGCGCAACATAAATAGAGGTGGGGGCCGGCGGCTCTCAGTACGAGGTTCACCGTGAGCCGACCTTCCCCACCGACAAACCCTAACTCCGATCTAGAGAGGGGCGCAGCCAGTGACGGGAACGCCACCCGCCGCCGCCACCGTCTCCACTGCACTGCTCTGACTTCACTGCTCCAACGGTCGCCACTGCGTCACCTCTTCCCCGACCGTCGCTGCCCGTGCGCAGACTTCACCAACGAACCAGTGATGGCCGCGTCGGGATCTGCATCCAGTCCCTCCAAGCCTCTCCCCTCGGATGGTATGAACACACATGTACTCCCACTTTCCCGATCTACTCCCGTTCTTCTTGTTTTACACTGAATGGACATCGATTACCCTACTGGATCTATACCTAGACGATCCTAATAGACTAACAATGGTATCGGAGACTCTCTAGTTGTAGATCTAGACCGGGGAAATTGAAATATGAAAGAGACGATTCGTTTTTGGATCGAACAGAACGCCTAACCTAAAAATAAAATAAAATAAAAGACAGAAACAGATCGGGTGAAGGGCCCAACCCGGGACCCTTCACGCCACAGCACCGTGATGCCACTTCGATGGCACGCGGCAAGGAGGCCGAGACGCTGTGCGTGCTCGGACCTGTGCGCGACCACTGGTCCGCTCGACGGCGGCGCGTCCAGCTCGTGGCGGGCGCGCGCACCGGCGAGAAGACCGGCGGCGGCGCTACCTTCTTTTATCCTCCGGTCGCCATGCGGCGGCTGCAGCTGTGGCACAACGCACAAGGAAAGAAAGAGCCGGGGGAGAAAGAGAACAGACGAGGGCCAGCCATGGCCGGAGCTGGGCTGCTGTACGGCTGCCTACAGAGAGAATAGCTAGAAATGGGGTTAGGGTTAGAGCAAACCGGTTGGAGGAGATTTTTATACTCCCGATATTCGCTCTCATCCGTTGGATCGAAATGGACGGTTGAGATCAGCTGGCAGGAGGGCGCTCGCGGGTGGGCCTTTTTCAGCCCAGGCGGGCGAGGAAATTCCCGGCTCAGGCCCAGGTTGCGGCCTGGGCGCGGGGGAGTGTACGCGCTCCTTTTTGCTGGCGGCTGGGCCACTTCTGGCTGACGGGCGGCGGTAGAAAACGAACAAAAAAGAAAAGAAAAGCTAGCTGGGCCGCGCTAAAACGAACGCAGCTGGGCTGCGAGCGTGTGGCTGCTACTGCTGGCTGATCGGTGGTTGTTTTGCTGCAAGCCGACGCACCTATTGAATTGTTTATTATTTTCTAGAAGTAATTCTTGTTTAAATGTATTTTTTACTCTTTGAACAATTTTTGTCCAACGATAATTTTGTTCATAGAATTGTTGAACTATGCTTCTGGAAATTATGGTTATTAAAGTAATTGTTACATGTTTCCGCTGCGAAAGTTAATTGTACTTATCTTTTATTATTAAATTCGAACCAACGGGAGAATTTAGTTCTAAAAGAAAAAGTGATACAAAATATTTTCTGTGCATTATAATATTGTCATTATTCTGACCAACGTTGATTAATTGCAATATTATGATGTTAATGGTTTAAATTATGTATTATTTCTATTTCTGCCCAACGGTGATGTAGACTTAATGCATAAATAATTGTATGCTTTATTTTTGACCAACGTTGGAATTAAGGCATGAAATTATTATTGTTTTTATTATGTTCTCACTGTTATGAATGGTAATTTCAGGCGGATATTCCTTAATGGCTGCTATTAAGGATATTCCTCCTCTCAAAGGTGACAACTATGTTCAATGGAAGCAAAAGATTGAACTGGCTTTTGTCCTTGGTGAGGTAGATTGGGTTATCTCCACACCGTGTCCCACAGAGCCTGTGCAACCCGTGAGGGGTGATGAGGCTGATGCTGCTTGGCAGACTAAAGAAAGGGACTACCAGTCCAAAGTGGAGGCCTATCAACTTCAGCATAGGCTATGGGTCATTGCCAACAAGAAATGTAAGGCAGTGATAGAGAACACCATTGAACCTGCAATTGCGGGTTCAATCGAAAAGTGTGACACAGCCACTGAGTACCTTGAAAAGATAAAGAATCAGTTCACTGGTTCTTCAAAGACATATGCTACCCAGCTAATTAAACAGCTGGTCACAGAAAGGTACACTGGAAGTGGCAGTGGCATTAGAGAGCATATACTGAGAATGAGCAATTTGGCAAATAAGCTAAAGCCAATGGATTTGGGCATCAAAGATCAGTTTCTTATCCATCTGGTTTTTGCTTCTTTGCCAAAAGAGTTTGACACTTTTGTTGTCAACTACAATGCTCAGCCTGAAAAATGGGACATGGAGAAGCTCATTGCCATGTGTGTGCAAGAGGAGGAAAGGATTAAGGTTGCAAATGGTGGTTCTATCCATTATGTGAACAAGAAAAAGAACTTTAATCCTAACTGGAAGGGAAAGGCTCCAATGCACCAGCAGGGCAAAGCCCCTCAGCATCAGCAAAAGAATCTTCAAGTGGAAAAAGATCAATGTCTTTACTGCAAGGAAAAGGGACATTACAAGAAAGACTGTCCCAAGTTCCTAAAGATGATCATGGCAAACAAAGGTGAGAACGTTATCACGTTTGTAAATGAATCCCTGTATGTGAATTATTCAAAATGTACTTGGTGGATTGACTCAGGGGCAACTATTCATGTTGCAAATTCCTTGCAGGGATTCCGTTTGACGAGAACTACGCAAAGAAACGAAAGACACATTGAAGTCGCGAATGGAGTCCTAGCAGATGTTGAAGCTGTTGGCGATGTTCCTCTGGCGATTCCCAATGGCTTCATTCTTTTATTGACAAATGTCCTTTATGTTCCCTCTTTGAATAGAAATTTGATTAGTGTTTCTGCTTTGGACAAAGATGGTTTTGGTTGTCATTTTGGAAATGGCAAATGTGAGATAACATTTAATAATGAATGTGTTGGTCATGCTATCTTACATGATAAGCTTTATTTGTTAACATTGCGTGATGATGTGAATGTTGTATATGATAATGGTAACGTTGCGTGCAACAATGAAAGCGTGCTCTCGTCTGCAAATGAAAATAGAAAACGAAAGAGAACTCAAAATGAATCGTCGAAATTATGGCACTATCGTTTAGGCCATATTTCGAGGGGGAGGATAGAGAGATTAATAAAGAATGAAATTCTTCCTCCATTAGAGTTCTCTGACTTAGAGCAATGTAGAGAATGTATCAAAGGAAAATATGTAAAGACAATAAAGAAAGGTGCCAAACGAAGCGCGGGAATTTTAGAGATCATTCACACAGATATTTGTGGTCCTTTTCCTGTGAAAAGTGTGGATGGTTTTGATTATTTCATAACATTCACAGACGACTACTCTCGTTTTGGCTATATTTATCCAATTAAAGATAGATTAGAGGCATTGGATAAATTCAAAATATTTAAAGCTGAAGTTGAAAACCAACACAATTTAAAGATTAAGATAGTCCGATCCGATCGTGGTGGTGAATACTATGGTCGCCATACCCCATATGGCCAAGTTCCTGGACCCTTTGCGAGGTTTCTACAGGAAAATGGCATAGTAGCCCAGTATTCGATGCCGGGTGAACCTCAGCAGAATGGAGTTGCTGAAAGACGCAACCGCACCTTGATGGACATGGTGCGAAGTATGATGAGTTACTGTACATTGCCATTGAGCTTGTGGATGGAGGCGCTAAAGACAGCCATTTATATTCTCAATAGGGTACCGAGTAAGTCGGTGCCCAAAACACCGTATGAGTTGTGGACAGGAAGAGTTCCCTCACTAAATCACTTGCGTGTGTGGGGGAGCCCTGCTGAGGCAAAAACATTTAACCCAAATATTGGGAAGCTGGACCCCAAAACAGTGAGTTGCCATTTTATTGGCTACCCTGAAAAGTCAAAAGGTTTTCGTTTCTACTGTCCAGACAGGTATACAAAGTTTATAGAAACAAGACATGCTGTCTTCCTAGAGGACGAAATGATGAGGGGGAGCATGGTAGCTCGAGAAATTAACTTCGATGAGAAGCGGGTCTATGCGCCCAATCCGATTCAGGAGCCATTTTTCTCACTACCTGTTGTTGCTGCACCGACGATGCAGGACATTGTGGTGCCAGCACCTGTTATTGTCCCTTCTGTGGTAACACAAAATGAAGATGAGGGCCCTGTTGTCCAAAATCCTACAGAACAGGTTGCCACACATGAAGGGGAGCAATCACAGCCTCAAACAGAAGATGTGCCAAATGTGGAGGCCCCTAGAAGGTCTCAAAGAGTCAGAAGGCCTGCTATTCCTGATGACTATGAAGTGTATCAAATAGAGGAATTTCAAATGCAAGATGATCCCACCTCATTTGAGGAAGCCATGAGGAGCGAACATGCATCAAAGTGGCGTGCAGCCATGGAAGATGAAATGAAATCAATGAGTGCTAATAAAGTGTGGGATTTGGAAGCAATTCCTAAAGGAGCCAAAACAGTAGGCTGTAAATGGGTCTACAAAACAAAATATGACTCTCGTGGGAATATAGAAAGATTCAAAGCGCGACTTGTGGCAAAAGGCTTTACACAAAGAGAAGGGATTGATTACAATGAGACCTTTTCTCCAGTCTCATGTAAGGATTCCTTTAGAATTATAATGGCATTGGTGGCACATTATGACTTAGAGTTACATCAGATGGATGTAAAGACGGCATTCCTAAATGGGGATTTAGAAGAAAATGTTTACATGGCACAACCGAAAGGCTTTGTCATGGAGGGTAAAGAACAGTTGGGATGCCGCCTAAAGAAATCGATTTATGGGTTAAAACAAGCTTCAAGACAGTGGTACTTGAAGTTTGATAGTACAATTAAAAGTTTTGGGTTTAAAGAGAATGTTGAGGATAATTGTGTTTATTCAAAGTTTAAGAATGGAAAGTATATCTTCCTAATCCTGTATGTGGATGATATCTTACTTGCTAGTAGTGATGTCAGTCTACTGCTGGAGACAAAGAAGTTTTTGTCCTCAAATTTTGATATGAAAGATCTTGGTGAAGCGTCGTTCGTTCTAGGGATCGAGATTCACCGAGATAGAAAGAAAGGGGTATTAGGACTGTCACAAAAGGCATACATTGAAAAAGTTCTAAAGAAATTTAGTATGCACAAATGTAGTCCCTCACCTGCTCCTATAGTCAAGGGCGACAGATATGGGGATCATCAATGCCCTAGGAACCAATATGAGATCGATCGCATGAAAACGGTTCCATATGCTTCAGCTGTCGGAAGCTTACAGTATGCTCAAGTATGTACGCGCCCTGACTTAGCGTTTGTAACCGGGTTACTTGGCAGATTTCAAAGTAAGCCAGGAATTGAACACTGGAATTTGGTAAAGAAAGTATTGCGTTATTTGCAAGGAACAAAAGGCCTCATGTTAACGTATAGAAAATCAGAATCACTAAATATAGTGGGGTACTCAGATTCTGATTATGCGGGAGATGACAGAAAGTCGACGTCGGGATATATATTCACTCTCGCTGGGGGAGCTATTTCATGGAAAAGCTCAAAACAAACCGTCACTACATCGTCCACAATGTATGCCGAGTTTGTTGCATGTTATGAGGCCACTGGGCAGGTGAACTGGCTAAAGAAGTTCATACCCGGTTTAAAGGTGGTTGACGACATCTATAGACCACTGAAGTTATACTGCGATAATGAACCAGCAGTACAGTATGCTCACAACAATAAGTCAAGTGGTGCTGCCAAACACATTGACATAAAATACTATGTTGTGAAGGATAAAGTCCGGGATCAAATCATAAGTCTTGAGCACATAAGTACTGTAAAGATGCTCGCGGATCCGCTTACAAAAGGCTTACCACCCAACGTGTTCAAGGAACATGTAGCCGGCATGGGTTTAAGGGAAAGCCTGTGACTCCTGGACAAATACATGGCCCAAAAGTTAAGTTACTGTTTCAGAACAGAAAGGTGTGTTGTAGCTGTCAAATCTATCGGCGATTGATCGTGACGATGAAGCATGCTCTATGCACTAATTTGTGATGGAATGAGTAAATGTAAAAGTATTAAAGTTTAAAAGTTAAAGATATGTTGAGAGATCAAGGGGGAGAATGTTAGATTGATCTCCACAGCTAACTGGACCCAACGGCCTAGTTGGGCCCTTGACTCGCGCCCTGATCGGGGGCGCCCAGCCCACTAATGGCTGGAGGGCCCCTGTCACACTGCGCAACATAAATAGAGGTGGGGGCCGGCGGCTCTCAGTACGAGGTTCACCGTGAGCCGACCTTCCCCACCGACAAACCCTAACTCCGATCTAGAGAGGGGCGCAGCCAGTGACGGGAACGCCACCCGCCGCCGCCACCGTCTCCACTGCACTGCTCTGACTTCACTGCTCCAACGGTCGCCACTGCGTCACCTCTTCCCCGACCATCGCTGCCCGTGCGCAGACTTCACCAACGAACCAGTGATGGCCGCGTCGGGATCTGCATCCAGTCCCTCCAAGCCTCTCCCCTCGGATGGTATGAACACACATGTACTCCCACTTTCCCGATCTACTCCCGTTCTTCTTGTTTTACACTGAATGGACATCGATTACCCTACTGGATCTATACCTAGACGATCCTAATAGACTAACAACAGTCTCATACGTTTAAGCACCTCCAAGCTTGTTTTGGAACTTTCCATTCTTCATTTGAAACCTGTAAATAGCCCAAGTCACCTCGAAGATAACTACGTACCAATCGAAAGGGTTTCTCCTCACAATGCGTGCGTGACAGTCCATCG
The DNA here is from genome assembly GCA_038502445.1 of Eremochloa ophiuroides. NCBI lineage: Eukaryota > Viridiplantae > Streptophyta > Magnoliopsida > Poales > Poaceae > Eremochloa > Eremochloa ophiuroides. Next base: position 71,484,768 of record JAHLJS010000005.1, read on the forward strand.
TGTCACGACTCATGAGTCACAACAAACAAATCCTTCTCACAAAACCAACACACACCGTCTCGAATACGAAAAAGTGAGAAATGATTTGGAACACCAGCTGAATAACACGCGACCATTTACAAGATATTTTCTCCGTCTTAAATTGTAAGACACTTTGGTATTTTTGGATTCATAGTTATACAAGCACCATGCATATTTTTTTCCCTTTCAGATAGAGGCCGAAAAGGTTTTATGATATGTAAGGGAAATGACTCAGCCTTGATGACAGACTTTAATCAGAAAGCAGACGCTCATCTCCACATCATCATGCATTCGTTTTAAGTTTCTACAGCAATTTTGTATAATAAGATCATCCAAACTCCAAAGAACGAACATGTTACAAACCTCCACGGATCAACTAGCTAGGAACTAACTCAACTACGAATGGTAATAAGCTGGGTAAAGTGATGAAGAACTCATTGGCCAGCCACAGCATCACAGAATCTTGGTTTTCTCCGAGCCTCGTAGTAGACAACCTTTTGCAGACTAGCTCCATGCAGCCATGCCGGGGCCCCTGCCTTATCCTGAAGTCTGAAGAAACGCCACCCTTGTCATGAGCCGACGGCGCCACAAGGAAACGCCCCGGGATTGCGGAGGACGCTCCTTCTCCGACGCCGGCGACGCCATGGCGTGCTCCAGGGTCTTGGCTCTCGCGATCTCCACGTACCTGGGTCTCTTCCGCCTGTAGAGGCTCGCTGCCTCGGGGTTGATGGCGCGGCCATCCATGACGGGCTCGTGTAAAAGCGAGACTATGACCAGGAGAATCTTGTCCACCGTCCAAGCCGGCGTCCACCGGTGCTTGTCGTCCGTCAGGAAGTCCAAGCAAACCAGACCAGTCCTCGGATCGATGTTCGGGTGGTACACCTGAAATCGCAAGTACAGTGTACAGAGCAGCAAGGACGACATGCATGCAGCATGCGTGAATTGAGACCACCAAAACCGAAATGAACTGCAATGAGTGCCGGGAGAGGTACCTTGGTTGCGAAGGTGACCTTGGGAGGCTTGAAGGGGTAGTGGCGAGGGAACTTGAAGCAGACGGCGAAAAATCCCCCGTCGTAGGGGCTTCCTCGGGGGCCGACGACGATGACTTGCCAGTGGAAGAGGTCCGTCGTCGCGTCGGCGCCGGGGACGCACCACTCGGGCGGGTCGGCCCACAGCCCCTCGAGCTCCTTCTGGAGCCGCGTCGTCCAGAGACGGGACTTGTCTGGCGGCGCGCCCGTCGTCGTTCCCCGGAGACGGAGAGCACCGCCACCGCCACCGGTAGCCATGGACTTTGCCTGCATGGCCGGCGGGAGGTTATGCAACGATGGGGCGGGGAGCCTAGCTAGAGACTCCCACGAAGGTACCAAACTGCAGATATTGATGGAGGTGGAGGGGGCATATATAGATGGAGGACCTTTTAGCTTTTACACACTGCGTCGTCTAGCGCAGTGCGTACGTGGTGAGATGCAGATGCAGTGATCTCGTGAGACTCTATTCATCGACAACTTGTGCTTGATCTTGTAGTGTGAGACAATACCCCAAATACCATAACACTATGCTATGGAAAACGCTCTGTCACCTGAAGCACAGTTTTTTTTTTTGTTGCTATTGATGAAGAATAGATTGAACACTAGGAATATCCTAAAAAGGAAAAATATGCCGCTTGACTCTTTCGAGTGTGCACTTTGCCAGGATGCAGCTGAAGAAACAATGGAGCACCTATTTTTATGCTGTCAGTTTAATTTGCTATACATTGCTGGAATTGGATGTGGATCATCAATATTCAGAATCAGAATGGCATGTTTGATGCAATTGAGCATATTAGAAATTAGTCTCGTTCAGCGTTCTTTATGACTGTATTGGTGTGATGTTCTATTTGCACAGTGAGGAATGACTTCATTTTCAAAAGGATAGCCTCAGACTTGCCAGCGACTCAAAAAAAAAATTTCTCAAGAGAAGTGAAGATTCTTTCCCTATATATGATGCAATGTAATATTTGGCTCTGTTCGCTGGAGCTGATAAGCTGAGCTGATTTCGACTGTTGCTGATTTTTTGTGAGAGGAAAACACTGTTCCAGAGCTGAAAAATAAGCGCTTTTTAGACGAAGCGAACTTCCTTTATTCAACTCACAGTTAACTGATGAGCAGCTTCGAAACACAGGACGCTACGTGTTGACACAAGAAGAGATTGGGCTGTTTCTAGTAGACCTTGTCTTAATTTGACAACAGAACTCAACTCTGTCTTCCTTCTAGTGTAAGTTTGAAACATTCTAGCCTAGCTAGTTATGGAAACATTCTTGTGTAGAGTACTTTGAAATACAAATTTACGAGTCTGATAAGTTTTATGAAGTCAATATATAATCATTTACAATTTAACAAACAATAATATAATTGAGTAGATCTAACGACTAACATATACAGGGAATTTGAGCTTTTCTAATGACTAGAAACATGCGCGGCCACTATAGTTAGACAAAGGGAGTAATAAGGTAGAGGAGAAGCGCCGCCTAATGGTAGGAAATGGTAAGGCGATGGTGCATCCGTAACAACCTTAAAAATCCAGACACAAAAATACCAATCAATTAAAATTTTTCATCTCTATTTCACTAAAACATACTTCATGTGCATGCATATAGGAATTAAAAATCTACAAGCTACATATATGTGTCATTGCACCTCAACTTCTTTTTAGTTATTTTCACTAGCTATGTGCATATATGGATTTTATTTGCATTCTATGTGTGGCTTGAGTACTCATACAAGTATTAAGGCATATACATGTGTATAAATTTGAACACAAGAAATTAGAAAAGAAAAGAAAAAGGGAAATGAGAAAAGCCAGCCAGCTACCGGCCCAGCCTGGCCCAAACCAACCCTTTCTTCCCTTTCCCCCGCACGCGCTTCACCCCGCCGCACTGGGCCAGCCCATGACCGCGTCGTGGCCCAGCCCCGCGCGCACGCGCGTTGCCGACCGAACGCGCGCGCCGTCGCTGCCGCTGACAGCCCGGCCCCGTTCGTCGGCCCCTTTCCCCACTCTCTGTTCTTCTTCTCCGCGAAGGCGATGGCCGGCAGGGTCACGCAAATCGCATGACCCTGACCTGCCAGCCCCCTCGGCCTGTCCCCCGCTTGTCCCCCGTCGCCTAGACGATAAAGGAGCCCCGCGACCGCGACGAACCCTAGCCAGACCGCCCATCGTAGCCCTTGGATGGCCCCCGACGAATCTAGACCGCCCGCCATGGAGCGAGCTGTGCTCGGCTATAAATTGGGGCGCCTCCCGGTGCCCTAGCTTCATCCCATTCGCCGCCGCCGCTGGTGGCACTACACCACACCACAACGCGAGACTGAGAGCGAGGGAGTAGAGGAAGGAGGGAGGGAAGAAGGAGCCACCGGAGCGCAGCTGCTGCGGAGCACGCCGGAGACGGAGATGGAGCCCGTGCCACCGTCGCGGATTGGCCACTGCGAACTCTCGGCACGGCAACGACCCTTCACTGCATCGCCATCCTACCTTCACCGACACCACGGTGAGCCACCCGAGCCCCTTGCCAAACCTCGCCGTGCTTCTCGGCCATGGCGCTCGGATCCTCGAGCGCGTAGGCCATGGGTCGTTTCCGACCCCGGAACACATCACACACACGCACATGAGACGTAGCCCGGCCAAATGGACCGACCGAGCTGGAACGGAGCGACGGGCACAGCCATCGCGAACCGAGCTCTCGGGACGCCGCCGTCTCGTCGGCGTTCCCTCATAAGGAGGAACCTTACCACCATACCAAGCGAACCGCAACCCTATCTGAGACCAAGCCAGACCGGACCACACCGTAGAAAGACCCCGGATCGCCTGGCCCCGCTCGTATCAAGATCCTCCGGAGCGCCGACATGCCACACGCGTTCCGGGCATCTCTGGCTATCATCCGGTTAGGATAGCTCATCGTGGAGCAATGCCACGACCACCCTCGTGCCATCTACGCAGTCGCCGCCGCTGGAGGAAGCCCCGTTCGCCCCGTCCGCGAGCACCGTGTCGTCACCGGAGCGCCGCCGCCGGATCTTGCCAAAGGGAAAGCCCTGCAGCAACGCCAACTCGACGCCATTGGTCCAAGGAGGATCAGCGTTTCACCAATTGAAGGAAGCCGCGCACGACCGTGCCTAAACGTGACCGAAACCACCTCGCCGTTGTCCGCCACCGCCGGAGTAGTGCCGCCGTCGCGAACGAACACCGGGAGACCCCAATAGCCCGAATTAGAGGCCGGATCTCTGTCTCCGGGAGTCAGAGGAGCGAGTTCACCACTCCACGGACCTTGCCACGCCTCATCGGAGCCTCCGCTCCGCGCCCACAACGCCGCCGGCGACCGGAGCGCCACGAACCCGTGACCGAACGCACAAGCCGTCCCTTTTTACTCTTGATCACCCCCCCGATCGACGGAGGGGCTATACGAGCCACTCCCGACCGCAGTCGACGTTCGCCGGACCTTTGCCGTACTACGCCGTCGCCGGCGACCCTCTGGGAACCCACGTCGAACACTTGGTGAGCGCTGACGTGGGCACGGGCGTCAGCTGGGTGCACACTCACCCGCAGCGCCACCTCCGCAGACCGAGTTCACCACGAGCCGTAGAGCCTAAGGAGGTGTATGGAACCAGTCCACCATGGGCCGGGGCACCGGTCCACTGCGCAGGCACGTTGAGACCACCATGGACCATGCCCATGCGCGCGAGGCCAACAGAGCACCAGCAATCGCCACGTGGCACAACCCGGGGGCGACACGTGTCACTGATGACGCCACCCGACCCCACCGGGCAGTCCACCGTTGACTCGGTCAACGATGACGTCAGCAGTGACGTCATGCTGACGTCAGCAGTGACGTCATGCTGACGTCAGCAGACCCGTCACCAACCAACCAGTTGACTTAGTCAATGTGAACAGTACTCTAGCCAATCATAGCTTGTCACGTGTCATCCTCTGATTAGATGGCCTTTTTCCATTTTCAGAAAATAGGATAAACTTCGGAAAATCATAACTTATTCATACGATGTCTAAAAATTGCGCACCACATATCAAAATTCTCAGAAAAATGAGCTCTACAACCTGAACTTATGTTTCAGTGCATTTGGATCTTTATTTTTATTGGGATTTTCTGAATGATCTATAGGAGTCGCTAACGCGACTATTTCGATTCCGTTTTCAGAGCCGGAGGAGAATCTGACTGAGGAGGACGACCACGAGTACCTTAAGGAGCTAGGAGACGACTATGAAGGTGCCACGTCCCACCAAATCCTTAGCACCTATTACGCATTGCTAATGCCGTACTTGCCATTGCTTTATGATCATATGATAATGACTGTTTAGGTTGCATGTTAGAATAATTGTCTACCCTGCCTTGTTTTAAACTATCACTCTGCTATCCGCTGATAGGATAGATGCTCGCTGTTATATATTTATTGCTCTTCCACTACTTATTGATTATGACACACATATGTGAGAAATTGGGAACGGTATGACTTATGTGAACCGGACTTAATCAAACGGGAGAGTGTGCTGCGTGAGTCTTGGGTGCATGGTGAGGGTCGAGTCGACCAAGTAGGCTAAATACGACAAGATGGAAAAGCAAGTCTTGCCGGGGTGCAACCTGGACATTCCCACGAGTGATACCTGTGGCGGGTAATGGTGTACAAGGTGATTCCGGGATGGATGGCCTGTGTGGTTTGAAGCCCCGTGAATAGAGGTGCTGTGATAGCACGGGGAGAGTATCCCCTTGAGATGGAGAAATCATGCTTGGTCTATTTTAGTCAACACTTCCGGTAATCAGGAACTTCGGGAATCCTTTACTACTCACTCGTCTTCGATGGGCGGGGAACGGTTGGATTACTTGGTAGGGCGGTGCCACTACTGCTAGGTTGAGAGGTGATAAGGGTGGGCGGTGACGGTCGATGGGTTCCCGTTCCGTTCTAAATGCGCAGTATCACTGAGTGGGCCCGGTACTGCGTCTCCCAGTCTCAGCGTAATGGTGTTGAATCCGGAATGTCTCAGGGCTGAGTGGTAGGGTGGCATCGACCTAGGCAAGCAAGCACCTGGAATTCTATCTAGGTGTTTGCGCAACACCTATGATGGCTAATCTTGTGAGTGGTAGAACCTCTGCAGAGTGTATGGTTGATCGATCGATACATATGCCGACTCGTCGGCTATGGACCTTTCTTGAGTCCTGTTGCACTTCTTAGGGAACGGTATATTCTTTTCTTCCCCTGGATGATGTTTTCCGACAGTGTGCCCGACGTGACAGTGTGTCCGACGTGGCATTGTGCCGCTGAGACAGCCCCGAGAGGGAGTTGGGCCTGTCGAATGAGTACGAGGTGTGTGTGAGAGGTGGTGTATGGGATGGGAATGGAATGAATTGGGAAAATGGGTGGATTTGAATGAGATAAAAACTTGACTATAAAATAATGACTACACTTGCATAGGAAACCCTAACCTATAGGTCTATTTGATCAGCCTTGATCCACTTTCCACAAATCAATTGCTATCTTAGGTGGGTTCCGTGGCTAGTACAAATCGTACTGATAAATTTGCTGTCAGGTGACGAGAAAGAGTACGACTTCGATGAAGACGATTGGGAAGAGTAGAGTCGCGTGGTACACTCAAGTTGGCCGTGAAGGATGAATCGCTTTCGTATCTCGTCAGTTTCTCTGAATTGTTGATCCCGTCAGTGTGGCGATATAATAAATTATACAAGACTCTATTATATACTCGTTGTATGGATCCTGATATCAACTGAGATTTGGGTAATTTTATGAATTATTCGATACAATCTATTTAATTACATTGTGTGCCCGTGAATTTCCCTTCATAGAAATCGAGGTCGTTTCAACATCCTCGAAGAAACGCCACCACCCTTTCCCACGTCATCTCACGGGGCACCACGACGATCCTCGTTTCATGGGCAGGCGACGATGCGTCGTCGCGGCGCTCCCACATCTCACGGGGCTCGTGCAACACAGACACTTTTTCTTCGTAGGCTGAACACCTAGACCAGCATCGACACAGTTATGGTAGCGCCCCTGCTTGGCACTGCTTCTCGTGACTTTCTTCTTGACCGGGTAGTAGTGATCGAGAGACGATGGGATGGGCGTCGAGGAGTACTCCCAGCAGGTCCACGCCCTGGCCGTGGCCGTCCGCTCGTACAGCTCGAGGTCGGCCGAGTATATGTCGGCCGGCGATGTCCTCAGTCCTCGTTGATCGGGTCGCAGTCGAGGTCGGGGTCGTAGGGCACGGAGACAATGTAGAGGAAGCCTAGGAGGAGCTTGTCCACTGTCATTGCCATGCTCCAGTTTTCGTAGTGGAAGATGTCCAGCATCAGCTCGTCCCCTTCCGAGCTGATGATGTTCGGGTGGTACACCTGCGGACGGATATGCATGGCAAGAGATCGTCGAATCGATTGAGACGAAGAGAGGGATCGAGAAAAAAAATGACATATGATCCATAAATTTGCTGGATTATACGTACGTACGTGTGTACGTACTGATCTTACCTTGGTTTTGAAGGTGATCTTTGGGGGCATCAAGGGATAATGGCCGATGAAGTCGATGTCGGCGGGGAACGTTCCTCCGGCATAGGGGCTGTCATCAGGGCCGTCGATGACCACCTCCCAGTGGAGGATGTCCGTCACCGGCGAGCCGCCCGGACTGGCAGAAGTCCGGCGGGTCGACCCACAGGCCACAGGGTTCTGAGCTCTTTCTGGATCCGTTTTCTATCCGGCTCAAAGCCCATCATCCTTCCGGCGCGCCTCCCAGGAGTGATCCGATCCGGCCGATCTGTCGTCGCCTGTCGTGACCGGTGCCGGTCGTGCGCTCCTCGGATGGACTGTTTTTTTTAAAAAAAATATATATATATTAATATCCTAGCTTCTGCATCGATTAATGCATATGGCTGTTCATTATTACAAACAATCCAAAAAAAAGTTCACGGGACGTCAAACACAAAGTGTTGCAACATATAAAGCACAAACTTTCAAATAGTAAAAAGAACTAGATACCAATTCTATTGCTAAATCTCCAGCCGTGTGAAGCAAAGACTTCCATCGCGGCTGTCTCAAAAATCCGGCATCCCGTCATCAGCACGTGGCATGCATCCTCCTTCTAAAGATGTGATCAGAACCTGATCCAATAAGTTGCTCTGAATAGAACCTGCAGATATAAAGGTAATATGGTTTTATTAAAGACCACATCATTACGGTTCAGTCAGAGTATCCAGCATATAGCAGCGGCACCCACTTGCACTCTGGATCTTAGTCTTTTGTTTACCCCCTTGCAACCAATTTATAAACAAACTATGGATATTATCCGGAGGATTCAAATTAAAACTTATTTGAACAATTCTCCAGATGAATTTCGCAACATGACAATCAAAGAAAAGATGTTGTATCGACTCATTTGCGGAACAAAAAGAGCACTTCAAATCACCCCGCCAATGTCTTTTAGCTAGATTATCTTTTGTTAAAATTATTCTCTTATACAAATACCATAAAAAGATCTTAATTTTGAGGGGTAGCTTTAGTTTCCAAATATATTTGCTATGAGGCAGAACCTGCATACTCAATGATGTTCTATACAAAGACTGGACTTTGAACAACCCACTCTGATGTAAACCCCAGACAAAACGATCTCTCTGATTAATAAGATTGACTTGCGCCACCATGAGCACTATACTATGCCATGCCTGCAAGTTGGCTCCCATCAGAGATCTCTGATGGACTGTGGAAGGTAAAACCCTACTTTGTTCTGGCGAAGGCTGCGTTGATAGTTTTGTATTCAACGAAATTAACGTACTAGCCCTGGAAGAGATCGCTTAGGAAACGTGTAATACTCCGGGTATTATGGCTAATTAATCGTGCCATGTCATCATGTTTATTTTTAAGTACCTGCATATGATTGTGCTTAGGGACTTTAAAGTGACTTATTTATGAATATAGTTGATGTTGCAATTGAATCCCTAATTGATGATTAAAATTAAAATCAAAAGAAAAATTTAAATTAAGTCCTAATTGGACCCTAAAACCCTAAATCAAAAACTACATGGAATATGATCAAAGTGTCTTAATAAAAGTTGTAGCCCTTGAAAAATGGAACAACTTTTATTTTGGGCAAATTTGAAGTTATTGAGTAGAAATTTGAATTAAATCCTAATTACCACTTTAAAATTTAAATTTGAAATACTAATTTGAAAACTATTGAGAATCTGACTAAACTGGCTTAATGAAAGTTGCCAAGCTCAACTAATAGAATAACTTTTATTTTGGAAGATTTTCATGTTGTGGAGAAAAATTTAGAGAATTTAATTGGATTAGAAATAGAATTCAAATAGTAGTTTTACCCCCTTTTAAATATCTCTAAAATTATTCAAAATCTGAACTTGGTCCCAAAACCAAAGTTGTACAGAATTCAAAATCCTACAACTTTTATTTTGGCTAAATTTCGTGTTGCTGCACAAAAACTTGTCAATTTGGTCAAAAACCATGTGAGAGAGGCATTATGTGCTACAGTGCCCTGCCCCTCTCTCCTGTTCGGCCACAGTGCCGGCAGCCGCCCACGCCGAGCGCGCGCGGCGCCGCCCGTGCCTGCCGGGATCTTGCTCCCCGGCGCGGCCGCGCGTGTGGAGGACCCCGCGCCGCCCTGGATCGACCTGTCCCCTCTCTTCCAGCTCCTTAAAAGGCGACGATCGCCCGCTCTCCACCGTTCTCCCCTCCCGGCCACCATCGTGTCCGCCTCGGAATACGGCGAAATTCGCCCTCACCGAACCATCACCATTGCCTCCAGCTTACAGTCGACTAGCCAGCTCCCTTGCACGTCGTTTGCTTCCGGTGGTGCGAGCCGTAGTGGCCCGTGCGCGTCGGAACGTTCGTCGCCGTCTTCGCGGGTGACCGGAGCGCCGCCGCAGCCATCCCTCACGCGTCTAGCTTACTGTGGTGAGCCTCTCCTCTCTCGGCCTCCCGTTTGTGACTCTCTGTTTCATGCTTAAGCTCATGCTTGCGACGGTTTTCCATTTCGTCCCCTAGGATCGCCGGAACGGGACTTCACCGTTGAAGCCGAGCCGCTGCATCCGCCGCCGTCGTCAAGCTCGCCGCTCCGCTCTGTCTCAGCCTCAACCAGCAGTCAGTCTAGAGTCATGGTGAGCCTCTGAACTTTTCTCCGCGTTTTTCTTAAACGCTACCGCGTTCGGATGGCCGAAACAGGGTTACCGCGCCGCCGTTTCAGCCATGGGCGAGTCTAGACTCGTCGGAGGCGTGTAGGGTAGGGGTTAAGCAAGCTAGGGTGTTCGCTAGGCTCTGGTGTTTATGTTGGCATGCTTGGTTTCGTTGCTAGGGTCGCCGGCGGTGAGATCCGCAGCGGGCCGCTGCGTATGCGCGCGCGAGCGCGCGGGAGGAAGATGAGGGAGCTGACAGGGGGGTCCCGCCTGTCAGCGTCCCGGAGAGAGAGAGAGAGCGCGCGCGGGCGGGCGCGCGGGCGAGAGCTGGGCCGGCCTGCGGTTGTTGGGCCGCCTCGGACTGAATCCCTTTTCTATTTTCCCGGAGGAATTTAAAAGGACTTTTCCATTTTGATTTTTAGGGAATAGTACTGCTATTTGTTATTTTCATAGGAATATTTCTGTTGAACTAAAAATCATCAAAATAATTGTGTATCCTCTCTGAAGTATGTAGTTTTTAATAAAAATATTAAATATAAGTTTTGGACACCTTCTGCAGGAACTAAAAATCAGCATATTAATTAATAAATGCAACTTTGGACAATTTTAATAAATTCCAGATTAATCCAAAAATTATGAAAATTTATATGGAACTATTTTAGGGTAAAATATATCTGTTGGTAAAGTTTGGGGCCAAATGTAAGCTGTTAGATTACCCATTAATTAAGTGTTAGATTTCATGGATAATAAAACGAATATAAACAATTAACCCCTGTAGGTTTGTGTGATTTTTGGATTGATTGGGTTCATTGATCTTTCATTATGATGATCCTTGACAAAAGTACTGGTGCCACTTGTTAGTTGTAGTAAAGCTGTGCAGCGCCTTTCTATGGCTGTTAAAATGGTCAATAAAAAAACAAAGTATGAAAACACTGTTTTGCTTTCTGTAAAACGTTTACAACTTTACCGTGAAGGAAAATTGTACTCAAGGACTAATGGTTTACTTTTGAGCATCGCATTCGTTATCTTCATGCCATGCTAAGCATGCATCATTGCATACGTGTAGTACCCGTCACCGAGGAAGTCAAGGTCGAGGCCACTGCTGAAGAGGAGACTCCTAAGGTCGTCCAGGGATTCGACATCTGCGAAACCGAGCCCGATCCGACACTTTTCGCAATCCAAGGCAAGCCCCAGTGCATTCAGCCCCGCCTTGTGTTTTATAAAATATTTATAACTTGAATCTATTATTGCATTAGGTTGTTAGGAGTTGTTTGTCACCTATATTGTTGCATTACCTGCCTTGATATATAATACCTTGAACCCTGTTTAAAAATTAAAAATGTTCAAAAATGCTTAGCCCTGCTTAATCAATTAGATTTGCATAAAAAGGCTATTTTTGACCTATGGGAATGTGATATTTATGAATCATGAGAAATGTAAAAAAGATATGAGTCCGTTCGGGAAATTGTGCACTTGGATAGCAGTCCCAATGCATCGTTACCGACGGAAGGGGAGTTTTCCGTTCGTTGGTTATGAATCTGAGTTAGAGTCCCAATGATTGACCATCGGCGGGAAAGGGATTTGAAAACCGTTGGGACAATTGTACTTGGGTTAGAGTCCCAATGCAATGTCGCCGGCGGAAAAAGAATTAGGGACCGTTCGTTGTAGGCTTGCTGGATCGAGACTTTGCAACTAGCCACATACTCTGGGAAGCCCTATCTCCGGTGGCTCTACTGTTTGAACCGACAACCACGCACCGGGAGTGGAGAGATGGCGAGAGTAGCGTGTACCCTCGTGGCCGTCGTGCCTGGAGACGAGAGAAGTACCGTGCACTCGGGTGGCGCAGGACCGGTTCAGGGGTAGAAAAACCGTGGTAGACGGGCTTGGTATATGCAAGCTTAAGTGCTACATATGCAATGTGGATAGGGATCCCCAGCTGGGTATTTAATCGGTTCAAATCGTCGTTGCTCCTCGATAATGGAGACTTGATCCACTGTCCTACCCCGAAAAGTGGTTCGAAACTAGGAGTTTTGAGAATGAGTTAAGAATTAAAAAGTATGAGGAGATATGATAATGAATTTGTAACTATGGATTATGGTTAAAACTAATATTTGAGATAAAATATTGAAATAGGATAGTAATGCTTTGCTGCAAAACTCTTGGACTCTTGCTCAAGCCTTACCTTGACTCACCTTAGCCTGTATTCCTGCGTCTCACTCTTTTTCTTTAGTCGGGTAAATCTTGCGGAGTACCCCAGTACTCAGGGTTGTTAACCCCATGTTGCAGGGACACAGCAGCCAGAGGTCTGTCTGGCCCCCTACTGTGTGACAGTTGTCCAGGATGGAAGTGAAGAGGAGTAAGGTCGAACCCTTGGGCAAGGTTCTGGTTATTAAGTATTTAATTATGTTGTATCGTCGTTCTACTGCTACCTACTTTTATTTATGGTCTGTAATAACTGCACCTTAATCTTATTTGGACAAAAGGTTTGTAATCTAAGTACTTTATAATCTTTCCGCGCATTTACTCTCATGTAATTTGTTATGAAATGTTGTAATTCTGTAATGGCTTCGCAAAGGGATCCTGTCAGAGGAAAATGGACGCTAATGTAGCTCGGCAGGACCTTTTAGATCATTTGAGACACGGGCCCGGCTGTCAGAGGTCATTAGGGACAATGACAGGTGCCTGTGGGCCATGTGATTTAGGCGGTTCTGTTACAAAACGGTCTATGAGCTATGACCCTCTCAACTATTGAAGGTAAACTATTTACGTCTCATCAAACTATAAAACCAGATTTTGTACTCCTGAACCTTCCAAAATTAATCAAATAACCCCAAGGTGGTTTTGTATAGTGGTTTTGCTATAGTGACAATTGTTTTGTCTTTCTTATTTATTTTAACTAAATCTTTAAAAATTATAGTAAATCACAAAAAAATCGTAAAATAAAAAATCCAATTTTGTTGGACTCCATATGAATAGATCTATATAGTGAGCATATAATATGGTATGTCGTAGCTATGAATTATTCCAATTAGTTACATAAAAACATAAATCTAAAGTTAAAAAACTTTGTACTAAAGCAAACCCTTTCTGCAACGACAACAAGATCCAAAAGCCAATCTTTTCTGCAAATGGACCTCCAGAAAAGAGGATATCCAGATTTGGGTTATCGCACCCACATATGAAATAACATATAGTATAGACATCAATTATGTCATGTCCTGCACATATTATACCAGACTAAGAAAGAATGAAACCAAACCATTCTATTTATTTTGAAATGTATCTTCGTTTATTCTCTCTTTTATGGAAAATCGTGCCCACAAACTCTATTGATCTTTTTTGCCATATTTATCCCTGGAACATACTACCCCCTCCGTTCGGTCTCCGATTCAAAGAATAAGGAAGGTATTTAATTTTCTCTTTGAGCAAGAGTATTACTATATCCATATATGTGCGTCTAGAGAGAGCACGTCTTATATCCTGATACAGAAATAAAAAAATTATATCCTAAGACGAAGGGAATACTTTACCATACCACAATGTGTAATATAACAACTACTCCCTCCATTTTAATTTGTAAGTCATTTCAAAAATCTTAGAGAGTTAAATAAGTTTATTATAAAAAAATATATTTAATGAAGAAACTAATAATACTTAATTGATATTGTTAATATCATTATCTTATTATATAAAATTGTTCAAAGTTAAAATAGTTTGACACTCAAGAATAACCCAGCACGTGGAACATACGTTCACTTTGCCGCGTGCAACGTGACGTGGACTGACTGCTGTGTGCTACGATCTACGTCCTCATCGGCACGCACCGTAGTTCCTGATCAGACAGAAGTAATGTCAATCATTCATCAATCACATGGAGTAGACCGAGACACATCTCAACCCAGTCTCTCAGTAGGCATATGTATACATTTCTTTTGATATATACACAACGGGCACGGTACAACATTTATTAATTCAATCATCTTTGTCAACTTAAAATCCTGATTTAAGGATAACCACCCAATTTATGCTGACAACATTCATTGCGCTGCGGTACACCAGACCCAACAGTCCAACACCCGTTTGTTCCCCATCAAAACAGGGAGTCTAGATACGAGTAGCTGTACAGGCGGCTGAACTGAAGCAGGCTACCATACATCCTATCCCACACACCAACGAAAAGTGTGTCGGTGTCTGGGCTGAACGACGTGCCGGATATCTCGCCAAAGAAGTCCAGCTCCTGCCTTTTGTTGTAGTCACTCTTCACGTCGTAGATGTGCACAAAGTCAGCAGGTTCAGCCATGGACATGAACTGGCCATCAGAGGTGAAGCGGATCGATCGGATGGCTCCAAGGTTACCCCTCAACACATGGACGGATTTTGAGAGATTCCTCACGTCCCAGATTCGGCATGTCTTGTCTTGGTTGCCAGTAGCAAATGTTCGCCCATCAGGGTTCCAAGCCGATGCAAATGAATAGTCACGATGTCCTTTTATGGAATGAAGCGTCTGCATCCAGAAGCAAAATCAAATGGTGAACTGACCTAATTCACATCATTACAGCCCTTTTACGCAAATAAACCGTTAACCTGATCTTAGTAAACCATATTGATTAGTGATGATACCTTTCCAGAGTTGGCATCAATAAGTAGACCATCAGGATCATCCCCCACAATAACAACTACCTTTCTGTCAGGACTCAACGAAGTATGCTGCATCAACAAACTACAAGTAAACACAGATACAGCAACAAAAATAATAAAGAATTGCACTAATCTTGACCTACTCCCTTCATTCCAAATCATAGCTCACTTTATCTTTGTTCTAAGCCCACCTCTTTAACTTTGACTAAGTTTTCTAGAAAAAACACACCACCATCTACCACATCAAATCAGTCTCATTAAATTTTTATGAAATATGTCTTGATGGTTTATTTATTCGAACTTTACTTTGGAACAAAAGGAACTTATTTGTGAAATTCATACAGATGTTGGACCCATTTATCTTCCACTTTATGTTAGGAAAGGTGACAAGGAAGAAGGAAGCTAGATCCCATCTCCAGAATGGACAGGTATATTGAAGGGTGCCCAGCAGTGCATGTCTCTTTTTTTTTTTTAGAGTTAAAGGGCAAAGCCCCTGTCTTAGCATTAGCGAAGACAACAGAAATTCTTACAGCACTTAGGTGGGAAACACCCGTTCAAGATCAGGTACACAAAACCAGCACCACTCTCAGGAGCAGAAACAAAAAAACGAAGAACAGTGTATGTCTCTTTTCTTTTATTAATACTGTACCCAGAAGATGGGAGCCTACTATGTCATCAATTGTGGCAACAGAAATGTAAATGCATTTTGGATTTGTTCTACAAACCAACTACAGGTTTATGTCTCAGTATTGCTAGATTCGCCAGCGGCAATAACCAATAGGTCAAAAACATGCCCAAGAAAGTAGAACAAGCTGATAATACAAGCACAACTAGGGAAATGAAATAGCAATGAAGTCTGTATCCTGTAAAAAATGAAGGCTGTATTCTGTAAATTTTATTTGCTGACAGCATGTGTAGAAAGATGCACCTTGTAATGATAGCACCAACAAGAAGATCCAAATATAGAACATAAAGGTAACAGAAATAGCTAAGAAACCAAAGGAACTTACATTCACTGGCCATTCAAACTGAAAATGCTTGAATAGCTGGAATCTCTCCATGTCATAGTATCTCACACCAGAGTCGTTATTTGATGCGATGAAGTGAACGGCGCCACTGTGGGTGCAAAAACAGAATTAAAATGAAAATGTGTTCGGTGAGATAGCATCTTTAGTAACACAGATAGGAAATTACCTAGAGGTATTAAATATCTCAACCGCATTTGTTATAGCATTATCATCATAAGTTGTTCGACAGCAAAAACTAATACCTTCCCGATCAAGGTGCTGCATTTCACATCAACAGAAGATAATCAATTGAAAAAAGATCAGTATGGACTTGGAGAGCACACAGAAACATTAGCCATGTAAACACATGCACAACATCCATCAGCTTGTTAGTAAAATATGGTTGGATAGTCAATTTATATGAATCAAAACTACTCCCTCTGTTCCAAATTGTAAATCACTTTGACTTTTTAGTACATCTATTTTGCTATGTACTTAGATATATTATTATGTCTAGATACGGAGCAAAATGGATGTACCTAAAAAGTCAAAACACCTTATAATTTGGAACGGAGGGAGTAGCTATTATGCTCATATGCTGCCTAATGTAGCGATGTCGTTGGGCAGACTGGTCGTCGCCTGCACCTGCCACCAGTGTCAGTCCCCATCCCGAACTAGCACATGCCACAACTGGCAACAACAGCACCGGACGTCTGGGGCATCGAAGTAAATAACGCAGGCAGAGGAGAGATGGCAGATGGAGAACTGTGACATAAGATGTCGCCGGCAGACTCCTGAGTAGTGGTGATGCTGGCATTCTTCCGCACCACCGATGCGCATCTCCTGGCCTCACCTGACTAGCTGATGCCTACTCTGTGCTCGTCTGCACCATCCTTTTCTCTCTTGCTGTCTCCGCCTCTCTGGCCCCACAGGTCTCCTTCACCATCACAATCTCTCATGTTTAGAGTGGGTATGGGTGTAATACCGATACCCTCCGCATATCCATACTTTACTGGATAATCCATACCCTACCCAAACAATCCGGACGTGGGTTTAGGTACAGGGACTGGATACCCAAGTGGCATCTATAGACTAATGCATGCATTATATGTCCAAGTTTCTACAGAAGATTCCAGTGGTAAGAATAGGATAGTTTGCTGTGATCTTTAGGTGAACATCCAATAAAAGAAAAAATAGATATACATACTGGTTAACAGAGATAATGTGACCACAGTCCACAGCAAAGCTGCTGTGCCAACAGTTAGCAAATCAACGGCTTGGATTCAAACAAACTGGATCCATAGTTGTTAACTTACTTTACAGATCAGCTCTCCTTGAAACCCACCAGCTATCAGTAAATTGTCCTTGACTGCCAAGGTACTAACTTGAGTCTGAGAAAAACCCTCTAATAAACTTCCTGCATGCTTCTGTACAACAATGCCCATCATCAGTATAAGTTGAATAACAAGAGAGGATGGGAAGACAACACACAACAAAAATGAAATGTTATCATACCTCCCTTGGTGCCACATGTCCTTGGACATTGATAAGTTCAGTATCCACACCACTCAATGCTGACCAGTGACGAATTGAGTAATGTGATACTAGGTAGATGTCATGCTTGGACGTAGCCCATACCAAATTCCTAAGCTGTAGGCACAAATCAGACACTCTGTTTCATATTACACCAAAAGTCCAAAACCATATAAAAGATAGGGCAACATTGATTAAAAGTTTAAGACCATTGCAATAGGTTAGTTAAAAATGCAGAGAAATCTTAGTTTACTTCTGAAAAGCGAACATATGCAGAACTGTGTAATTGGACCATGCAGACAACCCTGGTCCTTGAATATATTGAACCATTACCTCAGTATAAAATCTACAGATAGATGGAGTTGAATTACTAATGAAGGTAGCACAAGAGGTGTACCTTGTGCTTCTGTCACTATCTATGGCTTTCATGCAAAGCTTGTGTATTTTTTGTGTAACTCAGTATACATTCAAGAAACCAAAACAAGTGTGTCGGTGTTTCAATTTACATGCAGCTTCCTCTTGGAATCAGTAGTTAGTTTGCAATCACAAACAGCGAGTTGAGTGAAATAGACCAGAACTTAGTGACAACTGAGATGATCTTGTAACTTCTTGCCATATATCAATATCCATGGAGAAATTGCTCAGCGGAAAAAAAAAATCTAAGAGACAAAGTAACTTTATAAGTACGAAATCGATTTACTAAAAAATTATAGCATGCTCCTGTGAGGAAATGCCCAGAAAATTGGTGTGCTCTGTCAACAAAATACCTTGACTCATAATTACCCTGTATCATATTCTATTAAAGGATTAAGAATACACGAAAGGGAGTTAACTCACCTGAAAATGTAGAATAGTTGATTTAACTGATCTAGTATTTCGTCTGAACTCATAGTACATTCCACCTTTCTCTGTTGGTTTGCAATCCTATACCAAGACATGTGTCAACCACATGCAGATAGAAAATTTTACAAAGCTAACTTCCAAAAAGAGTAAGAGGCAAACCTTCATAGCTTCTTCTCCAGAGTTAGGTACATTCTCATAATTTTTGTACTGTTCTAATCTGGATTGTCTGTATTTTTTACGGGTTATGTTTAACTGCTCCCAGGGTATTCCTTGAATGTCCCTTCCCTTTCTTGCATCTGCTGATGAAGTATCTGGGATCTTATCATTCTAAAGAGAAAAAACAAACAATCACTTAGAGAAATATAAGTGACTGTATAAGCAACTTGACCAATGTTCAAGTTGTAACACAAATGTTACACCATGCCAGTGTTGTGGAGGCAATGAAGTGCACAATAAGCAATTTAACATTGATTTTATTGGAATGGATTGAATCATAGTTTCCAAGTCAAACAACGAGTTAAATCTCAAAATTCCTTTGCATGGGAAACCAGAGGGGTGGTACAATAGAAAGAAAAAACAAACTCATTCAAAATTGTGTCTATAAAGCTAGAAGATAAATATTATAGAGTCATAGAATGAACCATGGACACGACCATAATCTTATATACTATTATTCTTCCAGAGACAAAACCCAAAATGACAGCAATTTAGAGGGCTCAGACACCAAGACAGAATAAGCAACAACATAGCAAAGCCAACAGAAATTAAGGATACAAAGGAGCAATTTTGGAAAGATAAAAGAGAAGATAGTAGTGATCCATAATTTGCGCAATTGCAATATTCAGCCGACAGACATTTTGCAACTGTATGAGGACATCGCTCTATATTAAAGAAAACAGACAACTGTAAGAGGCTATCGAGTACATGCAGTACGCAAAACAAGAACATTGGTGTTCAATGGATTCAGTTAACTAATAAACACGGGCATGCACAATAAGTGGCTGAAACAATTCACTGGCGGGGGGTCACTGGTTCAGTGTCTAGTCACGCATTCTCGCTAAGCAATGGCATGCCAACTACATAAATGAAACACTACCTCAGCATCCAATACGATATACCCTACATCAGCAGAACTACATGCTGCCTAGCCAATAAGTTTTGCACATGAGAAAAGCATATAGCACTACTGGTAAAAATAGCATGTGGGGTAGCAAATAAATATCTCATTGATTTGCTGCAGATTGTGCTACCATTGCAATTAGCAATGTGGGGTATGTAAGAGATCTGCTAAATCAGCATTCAAAATGATATAAGCTTGTAGCCATCAGTTGGTAATGTTGTACTCGTCCAATAAGGATTGTTCATCTCAAAAGTTTTGCACATGCAATAGATGACAAAAAAAAAAAGAAAAGAAAACACACCGGTTGGTCATAATCATTATCCTCCGCATCAGAATCCCTAATCCCTCGCTGATCGTCTACCATGTCATCAGCAGGATCATCCATATCATAGTCATCCTCCATCTCATCAATGTCGTCATACTCATCATAATTATAATTGGACATTGATCCTCTCATACCAGAGAAAGTGTCCCCTGCCTGCAAACAGAAACACCAAACCACCAAGAGTGATCATGCCATCCAGAAATCAGTTGCATATTTGCAACGACAAAAACATCCTAGCCTAATCCAACCAGGGGCGGATCCAGTAAAGGTACATGGGTGTACACATGTACGCCCAATAATTTTGCAAAAAACTTCGAAGTTAGAGGCTTGTCAATCAAATAGCTAAATAGCTTTAGGTTAGGGTTTCGATGCTCAGCTTCGCACAGCATAAGGGAAGGGAAGAGAAGAGGTGTGAGTACCTGGTGGGTGCTCGTCGCCGGCGAAGAGACCAACGAAAGCCTCAGCACCTGCACCTGGATTAGGGCGGCGGCGACCCACCAGTCATCTGAGAGCGAGGGGCGAGCGACAGACCGAGAGAGAACGAGGGGAGGGAAGAGGGATGCAGCGGGCGGAAGGGGAAAAGTGCATTGACGGCCAAAAGAAAAAGAAAAAGAAAGAAAAAGCTTTGTGTGAATTGCCGCTTCTAATAATAAAAAAATATTATTTTTTTATGGTCTCCCCTAACAAACTTGGGCCAATCTTTTCTATGCCATTGAAACTTATACTTATCCCTTATGTGTCATTGAAAAATATAAGTTCCCTTCTATATCATTGTTTTATATTTTCTCTCCCTTATATGCCATTGCCGTTATATTCTCCGTCAAGAATCTCCGTTAGCGCTATGTGTGGCACCATTTTTACTCCGCGTATGTCTACATCGCTGCAAGAAGACTGACCTAGCCTAGCCATTTGACATACGTATCATAATTTGTCTAACCATTTGACGTACACGCGTTATAATTTAGACTTATGTAAATACGTTTATCCTAGTGTTTTCCTAATCTACCATTTGACGTACACGTGTTATAATTTAGACTTACGTACACGTGTTAACCCTAGATTCTCGTCCGTTCCCAGCCTAGCACGTAAGATTTTTGACGGAGAATATAACGGCAATGGCATATAAGGAAGAGAAAATATAAAGCAATGGCATAGAAGAGAACTTGTATTTTTCAATGGCACATAAGGGATAAGTATAAGTTTCAATGGCATAGAAGGGATTTTCTCAACAAACTTCGTGAATGTGAAAACTATTTCGATTACAAATCTTATCCTAATAAAATATATCTCTAATGAGTACCACGAATAAGAGTCCTAATCTATTAGAATTCTTATACTAATAAAATAGATCTCTCATGAGTAACATGAATAAGAGCTCTAATCCAAATAAAAAAATTAATATTGGTACATATATTATTATAAGCAATCCTTCTTAATTTGTGCTTATATGAGTTAGAATAGCGCTTGTCAATGTGACGCCAAGTCTCATTCTTACTCAGACTCATAATCCCATACGATTTTAAGTAACGTGAATAAAGAATTGGCCCCTAATCAAAATCTATATCCATATCCCCCACTGGCCCGACTTTCTCTTCCCCTCTTTCCCATTCCTATCGCATCCCACCGCAACCAGAGGATGGCCCCCTGGCCCGACTGGCGAAGGACGCCGCCTTGCGGCGAGGGAGGAGGAGCTTCCCGGCTCTCCTGCAGCCCTCACCGCAACCAGAGGACGGCCCCCTGGCTGGACTGGCGAAGGTCACCGCACGCCGAAGAAGCAGGTGTAGGAGGTGACGGAGAGTCGGAGCGCCGGGTAGCGCTTCAGCACCAGCGCCTGCAGCACCAGCCACGCCGACCACGACACGCAGTGGCCCATCAGACGCACCCCAGCGCCCAGTTCTTGTTGCCGAGGAAGTTCTGTAGCTTGGCGTGGTCCACGGCAAGTTCGACGCCACACTGCGGACAGCGGAAGTGCCCGAGGCCATGGGGCACGTGGAGGACGGCCTGGCAGCCGGCGCAAGGGGGCTGGATCTTCGTGGGGTCCACCTCCTGAGCCGGCGGCGCACCCCTCCGAGGCTGCGTGGGAGGCGGAGAAGGCTTCGCGGGGGATTTGGGCGCGGGCGACGAGGACGAGGTGGTCTTGGGCACTTGGGGCAGATGAACTCGGTCACGCCGGGGCCGACAGCGGCGATTGAGGCCATGTGCCGCCCGCGTCACGGCGCTCCTGCAGCCCGCGGCGAGGGCGGGGCTTCAGAGAGCAGCGCGGCGGCCAGGAATGCGTCTCCGGACGCCATGCGCCCGGGTCCCGGCGTTCCGCGGCGGGTCGGCCTCGCGGCCGCGATGGAGGCGGCTCCGAGCCTGGATGTAACGGAATGCGACATCGGCCAACAAGGTATGGATGAAGTCCAAGATAGAAACGAGTTTTTTTTTTTCCTTCTCAATTTTTGTTACGACACATACTCTCTATGGTATGTTTGAGATGAAACGAGTTTTTTTTTCCTTCTCAATTTTTTGTTACGACACATACTCTCTATGGTATGTTTGAGATGAAGTCCAGGCTAGATACGATTTTGTTTCCCTTTTTTTTTTCCTTCTCCAAGTCTGCCACGACATGTAAAGATGTCTTCGGTATTTCTTACAGATTCGTCTTTTAATCCTGTTCTCGTCGTTGAGAACACGAGAACAAGCACACCACAATTTTCCAACAAGCACACCCTCTTTGAAACCTGATCTCGCCAGGAACAAACACATCTTCAAAATTCTTATTTTATTGAGCTGATTGATCCGATGAAGAAGGTTAGGTTTTTTACTGGTTATTTACTCAATCTGATATCGTTTTTGTTTCAACTTGCGCTATGTAATACATGTTATCTTTTAGTTTTACTAAATTTTTTTTCTTATTGCAGAATATTGATTTCAATATGAACTCAGACAATGTTGATAATGCGGAGAACCCTTCTGATCTGATGAACAAGGTTTACTTTTTCACCAAATAAGAACCAAAACTGATCTGTTATTTGTTTTTATTATAGTTTTACAATTTTTTTCTTATTGCAGAATATTGATTTGAATAATAGCTCAAACAATGTTGTTAATGTGGAGAACCCGATCTGATGGACAAGGTTTACTTTTTCACCGATTGATATCCAAAATCTAATCTATTATTTGTTTTTATAGTTTTACAAAAAAAATCTTCTTGCAGAATATTGATTTGAATAATATCTCAAACAATGTTGATAATGTGGAGAACCATTCTGATCTGATGGACAAGGTTTACTTTTTCACCAATTGATATCAAAATCTAATATGTTTTTTTGTTTCCACATGGTATATGTAATGCATGACCTCTTATAGTTTTACAAAATTATTCTAAATTGGACTCTTCTTGGTCTTGCAGAATATGGATTTCAATATTGAGTTAGACAATATTAAACATTTAGAGGACCAACCTTTAAAGAGATCCAAAGTGTTCAAAACTAATGGATTTTGAGATTGAGAAAGGTGTGGATTCTAATTTCGCTCCTCCCCCATTACCATCTGTCCAAAGTATGAAACACAAATAACCGATACTCCTTGCGCATCAATTACTGTCTATTGCTCCGTATCCCTACACTCCTTAGATGCTGTTATTGTGGAGTCCATATCCATAACATAAATTATTTAATGTTTTTTCGTTTTTCTCTTCTTTTTGCAGACTGATTTGGGCATTGTTATGGATTGTAATGATCAATCCTCAGAAGAAGAAAAATCTGAAGAAAAAGATCACATGATAGACCAAACATATGATGAGCTTCCACAAGGTTTTAAACTATATTGTTACAAATATTTTGTCTCAATGTTTGTTCTATTTAAATACTGAAAAAAATTCATTACTTGCAGATTTAACAATGACAGATAAAGATATCTGTTTGTAATATCAATAATATTCTACTTAACAGATAGTCTAATCTTATTTTTGTATTTCATTTTTTTATAGGTCATAAGTGCATATATCTGTTGTTTAAAACAGCAAGCACATTTACAAGTTAGGAATGGATTAAAGGTATACTTTGAGAATCCTATTTACTCTGGACTCCTAAAACGGGATGGCATCATTACAGTAGATAAAGATGGTAGCTTCATTACCTGGATTGTTAGAAACTATCTAAGTCATGACTTGGTAACAGATTCTGAGCCTTATTTTTTTAGTTACTTTTGTACATTTGTATTGTTTTGTTTTACAAATCTGTTTTTATTGTTGTTTTTGTTAGATTCTTCTCCCAATAAATATCAAGGACACCCATTGGTATTTAGCTGTTCTTAATGTAAAAATGTGTGAGATACAAGTTATTGACTCATTGTGTTGGAAATTCAATCGAGTTGACCTGAGCACAACAGTAAGTTAATATTGCAGCATTAACCTAATTGTTTTCCATTTATCGTCGTTATATATTCTTTAAATATTTTTTCTAATTCTTTTTTTTTTTTGCAGCTGCAAGGTTTGCAATCTCATATAAACATTCTTTTAAAAAAAGAAGATATGTTAGTCCAAAAGTGGAACAATCTTAACGTTACTAAATGGACAATCAAAGAGCAATTAGAAGAACCAATCCAGAAAGACAGGTATGTGTAATCTATGCCTATAAGATTTTTCATTGTACATGTGTCTGTGTATTGATCGGTTTATCTCTACTCAATTTTCTATAACTTTGCAGTTCATCTTGCGGTCTATTCATGCTCAAATTTATGGAATACTGGACTGGAGATGAACTATCTCAAGATATTACACAAGTATATATTTCATTTATTATTTGGTTATATTTGTTGTTTACCTTATTAAATTACTGGACTTGTGGTAATATCGATTATCACTATGCAGGATAATATTAATCATTTCAGGAGCAAGTTAGCCGGCATATTATTATGTTGGAAATCAAACACTGCAGGACTAATTCCAAATGATGGAGAAAGTCATCATATAGAAGATAGTTCCAATGATATTATAATGTTTGAAAAATCAGACATTGAAAAGGATTCCAAACCAATAGGCTTAATAACAAGTGAAACAAGATATCGGTCATTGATGTCTGTTCTTTCAAAGATTAGTGGACATGAGTTAATAAGTTGCCTTTGTGACTATATCAGGACAATTAATTGTGCGAAGACCTTAAAGTAAGTTATTGTGTATTACATCCATATTTTTAATCTGTTCAACTAAACAACATTAGCTAACACATTCTATTTTTTTTTCTTTTTCAGTAAAATATGGTTGCAAAGCTCAAAGCCATTTTCCATCAGTTTGAATCTTAAAAAACTGCAGCACATATTAAAGGAAAATGAGCCCATGGACAATGATTGTTTCAATTTGATTATACGAAAGAACATGTCTGACTACATGCAGCATATGAAGAAACTTAAAGGACCAATATCAAAGCATTATCTTGATTTGCGGTTTTGGGTATAATTGCTCTTTTTAATTATTGTATTGTATTCATTTTATTATTATTCAATGTTTTTGTTTTTTTTTCTAATTCTGGTTTATTATGTTATTATTAGACGAATATTGATTTTGGACGACATCCAAACTTCCGTAAGAAGCTAGATGTGGATCAACTAAAAGAGTCCATATGTAAATGGCCTGGTGCTGAGTACACTGTTGCAAGATGCAAATCGGTAAGATTACTAACATAGGTTTCTTAATGTCATTTTTTTATCTATGTTCTTACTATTAGACTTTTGCAGATCCTCATACCAATAAATGAATTGAGCGGTGCCTTCATTCTGTTCATACTGAACCAAGAAGCCCGTACTGTCTACATTTTAGACCCTAATCCACTCAATCCAATTTACAAGTACAACCCAAATGCAAAGTATGTGAAGAAATTACTATGCATTTCTGAATACTTAAAAAAGTCCATGGCCAATCCAATTCCTGGCTCTAGATGGAATGAAGATATTTTCTTATGGCGTCAAATTATTTTGACAGATATTCCTATTTACAATAGGTAAACTTCTTTTATCTGTTAACTATATGATACTTAACATGTCTCAGTTTGATTTAACATTAAGTTTACTGATTTTGCCTTTGTATATTTTTGTTGTTGTTAGGGAACTATCTGGTTATGTTGTTTCCATGTGCATGTCTGCTTGGAAAGATGAAAAGCTCCATTTGCCTCAAATAAAGGTACAAACCATGGATATCTAAATTTCTGTTTTTTTGGTTTTTTTTTTTTGCTTTTCTTCCTTATATATTTGATTGCTATTGTTTTTTTAATTAAAAAACAGGGTGGCTACGAACTCAGAAAGCATTTTCTGGGACAGCTGTTGACTATGAAGGAAAATAATTGTGAAGACAACTTGCCTCCTGGAGTTCAAGATTTCATTAGATGTATCAAAAAGAGTCAGATTTAGAGATAGTCAAATGTCTTCTTCATATTTATATATTGCAAAATAGTTTTAAATATGAATCAGTTTGATATGAATAAAGGATTTGCTTAGTCACTTGATTCTGAATCATCAGCTTTATCATCAGTGTTATGTCCTCTGAGTATTTAAGATATAACTGTATATTATGTCTCCGTTTGTGCTTGTGGAAGAGATTTGAGGTGAACTGGTTAGCAAATAGACCAGCACATGCTATGTATTGTGAGGTGCAGGAATTGTTGGACCAGATGCCTGTGGTGGTGTTTGCTAATCTGTTGGTAGTGGTTTTGTGTGTGTGTGTGTGTGGGGGGGGGGGGGGGTCAACGGTGCAGTCTCAGGTGCATAATATGCTGTTATTGTGCAGTGCAACTCCCCAGCAAGCAATGCCACTATGATTACCAGTTGAAAACATGTTAAGGATGAGAAATTCAGGCTTTGCATTGGCAAGAACAACGGATGCATGTGTGTATTTAGCACTATTTCTGTGAGCTTTGTTTTCAGAGAAAAGGAAGCGGAATTTGTATGTTCAGTCAATGCTATTGCTCATAACACAATACCTGGGTGTTGTGTTGCCTGTTTGAGCTGTAGAAAGAAACTGCATACCGGCTGTGCTGTGGGTTTCTTGTCTTGGATAGAAGTTTTTCTTTAAAAAAAACAAGGATTGATCACCTGCAGTGACGTCAAGGATTGGTCAGCTGCAGTGACGACAATTATCTGTTGTTTTTAAAAAGAAAAAAAAAGAAAAATTGTGCACCTGCACTGACGACAAATATTTGAAATTGTGAGAAATATATAATGGCACTCGGTGTAGCAAGTATTTAGAGGCTACCTGCAAGAAGAAGAGTCTACGAAGCCACTTGAGTTTGGTGAGGTTCAGCTCATTTGCAGAAGTGACAGGCATAAGGTGAAATCACAAACGTGGGTGTTATTCTGAGGTAGTCTTGTGAATTAGAATGTTATGTCCTATAAAAAGCTTCACTTTGTCTTCCACTGTCTAATTGGTGACAATGTAAACTATTTTAAATTTAACAGAATGAAAGACCAAACCTTGATGTCAAAAAGTGAAAGCTTGCGTTTGGCACTGTTTCAAAAAGCTACAACTTAGCCATCAGGACTCACGCACGCACATCTTCAATTCTTCACCGAAGGCGGCCTAAAACAGTATGTCACGACTGTTACCGGCGCACGGCACACTCGTGTCCACGTATCGCAGGGAACGTCCGGCGCTAAAAATTACATTATTATAAAAAAACTTACATGATAATACAAGGTAACGTGTCCTCCTAATAGGACACTAACTCCTCAACAGATTCGAATTCTAATTCTAATAAACAAGGGAAAGTCAGGATAACAATAATAGGAAAGATGCACCAATTACATTAATATCACAAAAAAAATAGCATGATAATACAAAGTAACGTGTCCTAATAGGACACCAACTCCTCAACAGATTCAAATTCTAAAAAACAAGGGAAAGTCAGGATAATAAAAAAAGGCAAGATACACCGATTCATGAAACAAATCTAATCTGCTCGTCCGCCCACCCACCCCCTCTCCTCGCTTTCTTCCGTTTTGGTTAGATTGCTTGCTGCTCCGTCGGCCAAGGATAAGGACGCCCACGCCGTGGCGAGAAAGACAGGATCTACTTTGCCAGCTCAACAAACATGGTCCGCTCAGCTGCATACACGGTTAGACCGGCATCGAGTTTTAGTAACAGGACGAGCCTGCAGTAATGCCGCCTCCGGATGTCCCACCGGAAACACCCAGAGAGCTCCCAGGAGTCAATCAAATAAATTTCGATGCAGACCAAAAAGATGTGAAGCTAAACAAATGTGATGTCCAAAATAAACATCCTTTTGACTTAAACATTGAACCTGCGCATGAAGAAGAACAACTGATTCCAGGTAAACTAACTTAAATATTAAAATTTTCCTTTATTGCTCCATATATGCTTTTCAAAATACATAATTGTTCTTACTACATCCACATTGAAAAGCATTTTGTTTTGATCATATTCTTTATTGTTACTTAATGGAAATATAATGAAAAGAAACAAAACATTAATCCAGGAAAATCAAATGGTTGTCAAAGTCCAGTCATGAATGCAAAGGACAAAAAAAAATAAGAAAGAGAGAGAAAGGTATGCACGGATGGCAGATGAGAAAAAGGAAGAAAAATTAAAAAGAAAGCGTGAAGCCTATCATCAAAAGAAAGGAAGTAAAAAAACCCTTAAGCTGGGTAAGTTTGTCATGTAATTATTTGTGCATTACAAATTAAAAAACTAATATCAAATTTTATTGTGCAGGCAATGATCTGACAGAGGAAAAAAAACAAGAGCGGTTGAAAAGCCTATCAACAAAAGAAAATAAATAAGAAAGAAACACAAGCATATGTAGAAAAAAAAATACAGAAAAAGAAAGAAAAATGTGCAAAAGTCAGGCAACATTATGAAAATATGGAACCAGATAAAAAGAAAGCTAGAATAGAACAAATAGCAGATATGAAAGAACTGAAGCGCAGTGCAAAAACCAGGGATTCAATCGCTATGGAGAACCCTGCATATATCGAAGAAGACCTGAACATAAACGCAACTGCCTCTAAAGAGAATCAAGAAGTGAAGAATAACGGTAAGAATACCAAATGTTTTAGAAAAGAAATCAAAAGTAAAAAAAACTTAACATGATTCTTTGACAGGCTTACCCTCTTCAATCTGTCCGGCCAGCAAGGAGAAACAATCACCAACTGCATATTACACTGAAGATCAAGGTAAGTTAAACAAGTCATGATTTTGTTTTTAGAAATACTATCAAAATAATTAAAAAAAACTAACCATGATTCTTTGACAGGATTACCCTCTTCAATGTGTCCGGCCAGCAATGAGAAAGAATTACCAAGTGCGGACTACAATGAAGATCAAGGTAAGAAGAATTACCAAGTGCGGACTACAATGAAGATCAAGGTAAGTTAGACAATAAATGATTTGCAAAAATACAAAAACTAATACATAAAAAAATAATGTGCAGAAAATGATGGAGTCATATTTGAAGAAGACATCAACGAAGATGAATATATGTTCAATGCTCAAGGTATTTTTTTAAAAAAATATTCTTATCATATTAGTACAAACTTTGCTGATTATGTAATTTATAACTCTCAACTTTCAATTAATATATCAGTATATACTATGCTGATTTTATAATTTCTGAATCTCAACAGAATGGGACACAGATGACGAAATTGAATTCGCAGACGAAGATAAATCAGATGATGATGATTCTAATATCCATGACCCCTATGACATCGTCTACAGCAACATACCAGAAAAACCACATATGCTGAAAACGGTACGAAACTGTAGGTTTTGCAATGCAAAAAAGTTTGAGTACGAGTCCGAAGGATTATGTTGCAAAAAGGGAAGTATCAGACTAGCCAATACAGATACACCTCCTCAGCTAATGAGGCTTTGGACAAGCAACGATAATGATGCGAGGCACTTTCGGAGCAATATAAGATACTTCAACGGTCACTTCTCATTTACTACTCTACATTGCCAGCTGGACAGAGAAACGACCGACGTCAGAAAAATGGGCATCTACACCTTTCGAGCACATGGACAGCTTTACCATGATATACCCACGACTGGTAACATTCCAGCAAAACAGAAGAACCTAGAGCTGTACTTCTATGATGATGACTCAAGCCTAGAGCATCGTTACCGAAGCTACCGCAACGAAATATACGAGAAAGACAAGCACATCATCAGCCTAATCACCGACGTCCTGCGCGAAAACCCATACTCTAAACAGTTTAGGAGTTTGGGACAGGCAGAGAACATCGAGGATTACAGGATCATCCTGAATCTAGACCAAAGATTGGACCAGAGAGTATACAATGCACCGATCACTTCAGAGGTAGCAGCAGTATGGATAGAAGGAAATGAAAGAAGAGATACTTTTGACAAGAACATAATAGTACATGGAAAAAACAACGAAACACAGGGAATAAGATCATATCATGGATGCTATGATCCATTATCATATCCTATATTTTTTCCAAGGGGGGAGCTAGGATGGCATCAAGATATCCCAAAAGTCGGTGTAAGAATTGAAGATGTGATAAAGGCTCGAGCAAAGAAAAAAGATAACGTCAATGACCCAGGTTAGCCTATCATATAATTCTGTCTTGTGTTAAAAAATATATATAACACCTGCAACCATTCGAAACTAACTCTGGATTTTGCATAATTTAACAGATTCAAACAGCAATATGTGCGTAACCATGAGAGAATACTATTGCTACAGATTCCATGCGCGACCAAATATTTTCGATCCGGTGTTACATGGCGGGCGACTATTCCAGCAGTTTGCCGTAGATACATACATCAAGATTGAAAACTCCAGATTGGACTACATGTACCATCATCAGACAGACATAAGAGCAGACTTATAACAGGGACTTTTGGATAGCATTCAATCAGGAGAGCAAAAGGGAAATGAAATTGGGAAGAGAATACTTCCATCGTCATTTATTGGAGGGCCACGAGATAAGCACCGCCGGTATCTAGATGCTATGGCTCTGGTCAGAAAATATGGAAAACCAGACATATTCCTAACGATGACATGCAACCCCAACTGGGAAGAGATAAAAAATGAGCTGAAGTTTGGACAGACTCCACAAAATTGCCCAGATTTGGTCGTTCGTGTTTTCAGGGCAAAACTAACCGAAATGAAGAAGCAGCTATTTGAAAAAGATATTCTAGGAAAGGTAAAGGCTTATACATATGTGGTAGAATTCCAAAAAAGGGGACTGCCACATGCTCACTTCTTGCTGATCATGACTGGAAAATACAAGTACACATGCCCAGAACAGTATGACAGAATCATCTCCGTGGAGCTACCTAGCAAGCGCAAATACCCAGGTCTATACAAATGGTAGTCAAGCATATGATGCACGGTCCATGCGGCGCACTGAATAGAAACTGTCCATGCACAAAGAATCGGAAGTCATGCAAGAACAGGTACCCGAGGCCATTTATTGATAATACAATACAAGGGAAGGGCTCATACCCAATATATAGGAGACGCGACAACGGAAGGACCGCAAAAGTCAGAAAATGCCAGCTAGACAACGGGTGGGTTGTTTCCTACAACCCGTACCTATTGATGATGTTCAACTGCCACATAAATGTTGAGATTTGCTCGAGCATTAAGGCAGTGAAGTACCTATATAAATACCTATACAAGGGACATGACAAGGAATCGATAGCAGTTACTGGGGTAGAAAAACAAGTACAGGTCGACGAGATCCAACAGTACAAAGAGGCCCGCAGGGTGACGCCTCCAGAAGCGCTATGGAGAATATATGGCTTCGAACTAAGCAAAATACACCCTCCAGTACAGCAGCTGCAGCTGCACCTCCCAAACATGCACATGGTTACTTACAAAGGCGAAGAGTTAATCGAGGATATCGTCAAACATAAAGGCAAGGAAAAGTCAATGCTGACAGCATACTTTGAAAGGAACAGCATTGATGAAAAAGCAAGAGACATACTATACAGAGACTTTCCTGAGAAATTTACTTGGAACATAAAAGATAAGCAATGGCAACCGAGGAAACAGAAAAAAAAATATCAGATTGGAAGGATGGTATCAGCCCATCCAGCTGAAGGAGAACGATACTATCTTCGGGTTCTCCTAAACCATGTGGTGGGAGCGAGGAGCTACATCGATCTCAGAACGGTTGACGGTGAAATAATGCCCACCTTTCGGGACACAGCAGAAAAAAGGGGACTGATCGAGGCAGACAACACAATAGATGAATGCATGACAGAAGCGGAGCTGTTTCGGATGCCATCGTCGCTAAGAAGACTATTCGCAACAATACTGGTTTTTTTGCGAAGCAAACGACATTCGTAGTCTATGGGACAAGCACCTTGAGGCGATGTCCGAAGACTACAGCAGACAATGCAAGTGCAAAGACATGGTACAACAGATGGTACTACGAAATATCAGGGACATGTTGCAGTCAATGGGAAAAGACATAGACAAGCTTCCCCTTCCAAAAATTGACAACCAACACAACACATCAGACAGCATGGCTAGGGAGATTGAAGAGGAATACTCGATCCAGGTGGACCCAGAAGACGCATGCTTGCATGAAAAGCTAAATAGTGAGCAGAAGATAGCCTACGAGAGGATCCTATCAGCAGCTAACAGCAACAGAGGAGAAGTCTTCTTCGTCGATGGCCCAGGAGGGACGGGAAAAACATTCCTATACAGGGCGCTCTTAACCACCCTGCGTAGTCAAGGTAAAATTGCTCTAGCAACAGCCACGTCAGGTGTTGCGGCCTCAATCATGCCAAGAGGAAGGACCGCGCACTCGAGGTTCAAGATACCACTAAGATTTGAAAACGGAACAAATTGTGGAATCACGAAACAAAACGGGACAGGAAAGCTACTAAAGGTCGCATCACTAATAATCTGGGACGAAGCAACAATGACTAAGAGGCAGGCTATTGAGGCGCTAGATAAAAGCATGAGGGACGTAATGGACACACCGGATAAACCATTTGGCGGAAAAACAGTTGTGTTCGGAGGAGATTTTGGCCAAGTCCTGCCTGTTGTCAGAAAGGGCACAAGAGCACAGATAGTAGACGCTTCGCTACGCAGATCCGAGCTATGCAACTGCATGCAGCACTTGAAGCTCCTACGGAACATGAGGGCTCAAAATGACCCGTGGTTCGCAGAATACCTTCTGCGTGTCGGGAACGGCACAGAAAAGACGAATGGTAGCGGCGAAATCCTACTACCAGAAACAATATGCGTGGACCACAGTACAGATGAAAATGGCCTGGATAGACTGATCGACCATATCTACGAAAAGGACGGTGCCTCCTTGAAGGATCCAACATACATCACGTCGAGAGCGATTCTCTCCACAAGGAACGACTGCGTAGACAGCATCAGCCTAAAGATGATTGACCGCTTCGAGGGAAAGGAGATGGTGTATCACAGCTTTGACTCCGTAGAAGACGACCCACACGGCTACTATCCCTGGAATTCCTGAACAGCCTCACACCAAACGGACTGCCTCCACATAAGCTGAAGCTAAAAAAAACTGTCCAATCATACTGCTCAGGAATATCGATCCGGCAAATGGTCTCTGCAATGGCACAAGACTGATCGTCCGTGCATTCTAGAACAATGCAATTGATGCGGAGATCGTGCAAGGACAGCACTCAGGAATGCGGGTTATCTTGCCTAGAATACCCATATGTCCGTCAGACGATGAGATGTTTCCGTTCAAAATGAAGAGGAAACAATTTCCGTTCAGACTTAGCTTTGCAATGACAATAAACAAATCTCAAGACCAAACAATACCAAACGTGGGCATCTACCTACCAGATCCGGTTTTCTCTCATGGCCAGTTGTATGTCGCGCTCTCCCGAGCAACGGCGACCAAGAACATAAAGGTGCTGATAGGAACAAATGACAAAGACGAGGAGGAGGAGGAGGAGGAGGAGGACAAGAAGAGTAAGAAGAAGAGTAAGAAGATAAAGAAGATGCAAACAAGAGAGACATACACTAAGAATATTGTCTACACAGAGGTCCTAACAAGATAAGTGATGCGCTGACTGCAACAAAGAGGTAACAACCAAAATTAAAAAATAACAAAAACCTTTGATTCGACATTTAGTCAAAGAAAACAACATAGTTACTGCACTTCCAACCAAAGCAACATTGTAAATTTTTAGTAACTTCAGTTTATTCTTAACATCTCACTGCATACATTTCCTGACTATTTGATGACTACAGCAATTTTCCAGTGCCTACATAGGAGATGATGGTTACATTTGCAAAAAAAATGATGCTACAGCAGTGCGAAAAACCATGAATGTCGAAAGAGGACAACAATAGATGCATCCAGGTAACATAAAAGTTCTACTCCAGCGGTTCCCTTGTAGGATTTATTCTCTGACAATGCTGCTACCATTAGTTAACAATGTTCTATATTGTACAGACACGCAACTGAATTACCAAAAAAGGTGGAATGAAGATGGTTCTGGTCCAAAACGATAAATTAGGCATGAAAAGTATTTTAGTGACAAGCAGGTGTTTTACCTATATATATAAAACTATAAAGTTCCAACGAAGATGGTTCTTCTCAATCAACGTCCACTTCCATGACAGACCCACCAGCATCCTGACAACGAGAGAGAGGAGCGCATCCATCAAAAACAGCAAAGCACCGAATCTAATCACGAAAATACATATTTAATAATCTGATTTGCAAGAAAAAATACTGAGATAAGTACAAATCATGTACAATTGCATACAGATAATAAAAAGAAAGAACAAAAAAAAACAGAAAAAAATACCAAACGATGGAAGCTCCACAGCAAACTGAAAAAAAAAATACGAAGCAAACTCACCAAATCGGAAAGGCACTGAGGAACAAATGAATGGCCTGCATTCCCTGCAAGGTCGGGAGTCCCAAAAACGCCATGAAGCAACCTCCGCCTCCGCAACCAACGCCTGGATCTCACCACCGACGACGGCGTCAAGCTCCTGAAGACTCGCACACCAAGGATCCGATGGTGAGGAAAGAAAAGATGTAAGCAAGAAGAAGGAAGCAGGCTCAGCTGCGCAAGAGATCTGGCAAAATGAGGAGCGGAAACATTTAGATTACTTAACTCAGCTATTACCACTCCCCAAGATTCGGTAGTTCTTGGAGCTGGAGCAATCGGAGTCATATACAATTATTAGAGGGAGAAGACACAACAGAGAAGAAATGATAGACCAAGCTGCTGAAGCAAAGCCAGCCTAAAAGGACAGCCTAGAAGGACAGACAGTCAATTTGCAACGCACACGCTGCTACCAGTGGAGATCAACTCCTATGTTTTGGTGTGTGCTGTGGGGAAAAAAATAAAAAAAAACATATAATTCAATAAAAAATATCGACAGACAAAGGAAATATAAATCATTAAAAAAATTGAGTTTGTAAAAATAAAATGTAAAAAAATCTTTAAATATACTAAAAAAAGAATAAAAGAATTTACAACAAAAAAATATACATAAAAAATGCTTCGAATAAAGTAGACCGTACCAATGCCCTAAATAAATTCTAAATGTGACCCCATTCTTAAATTATTTTATGAAACTTTTAAACTCCCATAACGACGCAAAGAAAATACGGCCGAAGTACAAAACATCCCAAACTTAGTTTATGTTTCAAATAGAATATTACTCCCGTAACGACGTATGGGATTGAAGAAATTAAACCGTACCAATGTCTTAAACGAATTCAAAATGTCAAACAGAAGGAGTACACAACATCCCGTTCTAATATCATTTTATAAATCTTTTAAAATCCCATAGCAACGCACGGAAAAAACGGCTGAATACGAAACATCTCGAACTTAGAGAATTTTACTCCCGTAGCAACGCACGGGTATTTTTACTACACTAATAAAAAGGCAAAATTTTCAGAGCTTTTTTTCGTCCACCCCATCCAACTACCGGCTCACTCTACTCAACCCACCACATGCCTTACAGTTTGTTACTAAATCTATTTTTGGGCCTTGTTTGATTTGAGATTGGGCCGGATCAATCTAATTTAATAAAATGACTATTCATATGATAGTTTGTACAGTTAAACTTAGAAGGTCTATATATTTTTAATGGACCACGTTTAAATCTTAATAAGACGTGTACTTAGTCCGATTTAGTTTTATGTGCTCGATCATATCTTTCTTGGCCTTTTTGGCAAAGAGATGTTGATATGCAAATCAAACACGTATAATAATTACTTTTTTCTAGATTGGTTATGAAACCAATTGAGTTAACGAAAAAAATTATTTTGACATTCTCCAGCTACAACGCACAGTCACTAACTATTGAGTTGACGAAAGTTTTATTTTGATACTCTTTCTTATAACGCACGAGTACTTTTGCTAGTCCTAATATAAATAAAAAGATAAAATTAACCTAACAGTAAAATGGAGTCCTAAAATAATCCTAATCAAATGACATATTTTGTGTGGCGTATGCTAGAATCTTTCAAGTAGTACTAGAGCTTATAATGTTGATCTAATTGGTATGCTCTAGTATTTGTTATCATCTAGTTACTCAAAGTGCTAAGGAGAAAATTCACTATAACTCCAATAGTATCACACTTTAAAGGTTCATCCTATATACCTTAGCACCCTTTAGTCATAATCATTCTCCAGTACATGGATATGTACTAGCTTTAAATCCAAACTCAATTCACATATGTAGAGTGAACTAAGTACTACTAAATCGAATTTGTGATGGTTGTCCAACTTCAAAACATGATAATATTGCTTGGACAAGCACACAAGTTCAAAATTGAGCTTAATTCATATCTTTGTATAGGTTGTCATCAATTACTGAAAAGGAGGAGACTGAAAGCCTTAGTTTGGTTTAATAATTGATAAAATCTATGGACTAAGCTCATTGTCTAAGCGTGTGATTAGAAAGAGGAAATCCATGCCATGGTGTGGAGCTAGAAGGTACTGATAAGCTCTCAACTATGGTAGTGATCAAGTGCAAAACAAAGGAGCTAGAGGCCAAGGTATAACTTATAGGACTCTTTTGGGTTTGGTGATCAAGACACTTAGTGAGTGTAATCATATTTATGATAGATAACTGACTATCAAGGGGAGGACTATGAAGTTAGCTAAGTTTGTCAGGTGCTTCTAGGTTGCATATTCATTTGCATGCATATTTGGAACTAGAGAATACTAACATACCCTTGAAAGTGTTTTAAAAAAGATAACACACCGTGCACAAGTAAGTAAAACACTTGAGTGTTAGCATATGAGAACAAGGGTGGTGACTTGAGTGTTAGCATATGAGAGCAAGGCTGAAAAATCACTAATTCTTGAGCTTTGGGCGGTCCGGACAATTGGTCCGTTCGGAGGCTAACCCTAGCCTTCATTGCGAGCTCCGAACTCTGGGAATTAGTCCGGACACTAGAAACAGAAGAGGTTCGGACCTTCAGCTGCCCGTCCGGTTCCTCTGCATAGTGAGCGCGAAAATTGAGGTGGAACGACTGGACACGCACCGTTTGCCGGGGCAGGGCACCGGATGAGTCCGGAGGGTGTAAAAACCTCTCTGGTCGTTTTTAGGCACCACCAAACGCTCGTTGTGTTAGTTCGGATGGTGAACTGTCCATCGTCCGGAGACTACATTCGGAGCATGTCAGAGGGAGCAGGTGGCAGGTAACGTTCAAATTCAGACGACTAGGACACATGGCATACTGTGGTTCGCTGCTGGTCGAGCTCCGGACGATGGTTAATGGTCCGAACCAAGCATTTGAGCATCCGGACCCCTCTGTTCGGAGGTGTCTCGAGCACTTTAGGGGTAACAGCCTTTTGCTTTGTGTGGGCTATTAATAGGTGATCACCTGACTCTTGGAGCCTCTCCTACACAACCTGATTATTCGTATTCACTTGTGAGCATTAGCCTTAGCGTACCACTCATCTCTCTTGCATAATTGATCATCCAACGTCAGATTGAGTGCATCCAAATTCTTGAGCTTGTGTGACTGGGATTGACTTTGGGCTTTTCCTGCGCAGCTTAGGTGGAAGGCTAAGATTGATCTAAAATCACTTTCTCTTGGGGCTTTGCCGAGTACCTAGACAGCTTTGGAGCGGCGGGAAGGTGTTGAATTCAATTGGTGACTGTTTTAGGCCACACCGAGGCTTGTGTGAGGAGTTCTTGCTGTTATTTCTTGGCGGAAAGCCAAAACCGACTCTAGATGAATCTCTTGACGAGAAGACCACATCTCTTGTGTTGGTGAACGGCACCCGGTGATGCCTAACACAACGGTCACAATGCAATGACACCATTAACTTAGATAGAAGCTAACATTGACACTGACAGATCAAATCGAATTCAGAAAAATTATGCAGTAGGCCATCAATTACATTAGAGATATTTTACACATACAAGGAAGGACCTGGAGCCTCACCATGAGCACCAAAAGGTGCAACTCAAAACCTCACCAGTTGTAACACACCATATTTGGGGAAAAATGAATCGAGTTATAGTTCAGTAGAACAACGCTACTACAACGCTCAAGACAGTAATCAACGCAAGCAAGCTGCCTGGAGCGTGATAACCACTGTTTGCTGTGGCACTGTCCTTCTCGGGGAAATCTGAGCAAGAAAGCCCCAACTTGCCTTCTTTGCACTCGCTGGAAAACAGGCCTGGTGGATACTTGCCATAGAGGTTGATGTAGCTGAACATTGTCGATGCACACTCATTGCTCTCGTCATTGAGGTAAGTACTATAAGGGCACGCGAATTCCTTGAGTGCGGCACAGCATTCACTGGCTGGATACTTTGGTCCTTTGCACTTGCTTGTGATGATTGTGTAGTTTTTGAACTCAAAGTTCACAGGGCAACCTGATGATAAGCATACGTAGGCATTAATAAAATTATAAAATATAATTCTGCAATATATAAGAAGTAAAAGTATGAAATGTAGTTATTGAGAGTCAAAACACAATAGATGATATAAGATATGCTAACTTTGTTCTACTAAGCACAAGATAAAAGCAATATATATGTATTCCTAATTGCAATGAGCCACCAAGGTCGCAGAGGAGCTACCTTGAAGAATTTGGTTTCTTTGTTACCAATTAGTGCTAGGACCAGCCTTCTTAATTGACTTTTAGTTCCTCCAATGAAATTTTCCATGTCACATTAACAATTGATTTCACTATCCATTTTTTTCCTATCTGAATTCTACCAGTTCAGTTTAGAAGGGAAAAAAGGTTCCTGCTTCACCATCATAGGACACACAGGCTTGACAATATCCTTCTTTTATTTCGTTGTCTATTGCCTCTATGGTAAGGATTGGGGATGTAAAGACATGGGCATGAATATAAGTTGGCTGACAAATGCGTACCACCATCAGGTCCTACCATTTTGATAGCTCCTGATGTTTGGATTTTTGTATTACAAATAGACAAACTTGGTCATACTCCCCAACGACAGCTCATAATTCTAACGAACAGGTGTTATCCAAGTCCACAAGCTCCATGTCACTGTCTATAAACATATATACACCCTGTGCACTGTTCCTCATATGCATCATTGAAGCTTTGGTAGTGAAGAGTCTGTTCCTCCTATGCATTTACTAACCATAGTAGCAAGCCTTTCATTTGCTAACACTGAGATGACCGTCACCGACACCAGCATTGCTGCAGCAGCAGCCCTAGCCATTGATGCGGCAGCCAGTGACGTTGCCATTGTCACACAGACCAAGTGTTCAAAGGAATTCCCGGGCACTGACGTTGGCATTCTGGCTTCATGGAAGCTGCGCCAACACCATCTCCAGCATCTACACTGCTCGTCGTCTCCATTCCAAGCCTTGCGACCTCAAGCTCAACTTTGCTAGTTCATGACACCCACCATGGGTTCGATGAAATGGCCAAGGGTCATGGTTCTTCCCATAGCTGCATCACTGGCCTGAAGATGTTAGGGAACATTCCAAGGTTGTTCCGCCTTCATTCTGGACTACCGTCAGGCTGCAAGTTCTGCATCTGCAAGCTGTTGAGCCATTGTCAGCATATGCTGCTGGATAGGATCAAGGAGCAAGGCGTCCTAGAGAGGACAGTTGCTCTATGGCTATCGTTGCATACACTCATGACGATTGCTAATGGTAGTGATAAGATTCAGCCAATGCCATGGCCATCCTTCAATGTTCCACATTTAGTTACAGCATGGAGAAATTCTATTTGCTTAGGAAGCCTCCATGTCCATGGCCACCTCCAGTTCATCGAGATCTCATGTGTGCATGCTGAAACTGTAGAAAGAAGGAAACACAAGATGGTGATAGAAGTGACTTCCCTTGTGCTGATTCGAGAGGCCATGTGGTGGTATGTTTGGACTTGCTTGGCATAAGGGTATGCAGTGGTTATTTTGCGAACTTGTGTATCCTATCCAAAGAATCGCTGCAGTTGACTCTATGGCAACTACCACATGAACATATTTCTAGCATCTGTGAAATTCGATTGGGCAGTTTTAACAGTTTTTGTTGGATCTTTCACTCTGTGCTGTCCTGTCCTTGAATAAATGCTCAGTTGCTTCATTGGAGTACATTTTCATCAAGCTAACCAGTGAGCAGATGGCGTGCTGCGTTGTGCAACTAATAGAATTGCAGCCTGCGCTAATTTGCTGATAGATTACAGCTTGCAGCTTTCACTAGAGAGGATGTAAAGTATCATTAGGGCTTTGACAATAAACATTCTGTGAGTACTCAGTGACCTAAACTTCCTGTAGTTTGGCTGGAGATCATTGTTGAGATATTTCAGTTCAAATCATTGTTGACCAATGTTTTTGGACGTATAGGCTTTGCTTCTGCAGTAGATAGTACTAACTGTACTCCATTGTTTATTTGAGCTGCTGGAAATTGGATGGTTAAGAGTCCGTTTCTGTTTATTTTAAAATATTGCAACAAAAAAAAAGCAATGTTGCATGATGGAGGTAATTTGTTTAAAGCGGTGATTCATAACACAAGTCAGAGCAACAGTCAAATTGTACAAATACAAGTGGCCCAAGAAGAGTATTGTATACAATCTGCCTTCAACATATATTGATAGGTTTGCAGCATATGCAGACAATGGTGTTTGCATTCCGTAGGGACAGGCTTTTAGGTGCTTCCAATGGTAAAATACAGAATGCTGAATTATTTGTAAGCTTCCTCTTGTTGGCTGTGGGATTCATGCCATGCTTACATATTATACGAGGAATGTACAAGAGTAACGGGTCCAGGAGAGATGCAGATGCATGGTGGTTTGTTCTGGCATGTGTTTGAAATGCACTATAAAGTTGATAGGTCATTTCTGTTGGCAGTGGCATGAGAATAACACAGGTAGAGAATGATGTGATTCTCGAGTAGTTATCTCCCAACAAGATTGTAGTATGTCAACAGAATTTATAAAATAGTTCTTTCTGCAGGGTTTTCAACCTTTAGAAAGTTTCAGAATTGTGCACCTAAATCTAATCACAGAAATTCATTACTGTCAAGCTCTGAACACTGGCAGCAGCATGCGCAAATTAATTAAGCATCCGCTTTTAATCCATCTCAGAGGAGCAACTACATCAGAATAGTCTGGGCAATCATGAAGATAAAAGGTCTGTCGATGTACGAGTACAACAAAGGAGTTGCCAGAGCTGCAAGGAGTTGAATGTGGAACAACTGATGAAAAAAGACAAATGGAGCAAGGTCAAG
Source organism: Eremochloa ophiuroides (assembly GCA_038502445.1). Classification (NCBI taxonomy): domain Eukaryota; kingdom Viridiplantae; phylum Streptophyta; class Magnoliopsida; order Poales; family Poaceae; genus Eremochloa; species Eremochloa ophiuroides. The sequence continues at coordinate 71,526,084 of JAHLJS010000005.1, forward strand.
GCATAGCACTGAAGAATCACAAGTGCATGGGATACCGGTGGTTTGGTATTTTTTGCATCGACTTGAGGGCAAGTCAAATTTTATGGAGGAGAAAATGTAGGGATCATCCTAGGTATGAGCTGGAGTTCCACCATGAGCCATGCTGCCTACTGGCCCAAGCAACTGAAGGGCAAGGGCAACACCACAAGAAGAGCAGCTGCATCAGAAAGAAGAACTCTCGATGAATCGAATACAGAGACATGTCCTGTTCATCTTCCTCCTCCGGTTCCTCTCCCTCTTAACCCTTCTCCCTCGGTCTAGAGCTATATTCCTTCCCCAATTCCAATTCAACATCCGCTTCCAAGAGGTTGTGTAATCCAGTTTGTAGCCAAACTGTTATGCCATTAATGGAGAGGTGCGCTAGCACATAACTCCCAATTTCAGATCAAAATCACCCAATCCACGAATCAATCACAGGTTGAAGTGGTTAAAGGAGAAAGAAAGGAAGGGATGAAACGTACTATTCTTGGCCTGCAGCAAGCTCCTCCCCGTAGATCCGGTGCTCGGCTGGAAGACGCTATCTGCTCACGCAGAGCAAACCGAACCAGCCCCATCAGCTACGAAACCGGAAAGCGAAACAGACAGCAAGAAACACCGGAGCAAGAGAAGTCGTACCGGACAGGAAAGGACCATTCGCCGCAGAGGTGAGCCCAGCCACTACGGCGGCCGAGAAGAAGAGGACCAAGAGACCACGATCCGCAGCCATCTCCCACAGCAAGCAAGAGCTCGCCGCCGCTGCTGCTGCTGAGACACCGGGATTGGTGGCCTCGAGGGAATGGAGCTCGTGAGGTTGTCGGATCTAGGACGACGACGATGGCAGAGGTGGCGGTGGGACGCGGGATGCAGAGGCCGCCCACATGCGCGCCACGACGTCCTCGCTGGTGGTGTTTTGCAAGCTCTAGCCTCCAACCCAGGTTTCGCAGCTCGAATTAATTAGCGTCGCCCGTCGCGGGGTGGAAGTGGAGGAGCTGCACGGGTAGCTTGGAGATGCAGACGCCAGCCGAGAGACTCGACGCGGACGCGGTTTGTTTCCTCTGTTCTATTCCCGCTATGTGACGGTGGACGCTAGCTGTAGCTGGGCTGGAGAGAGACACTGATGATTGATGAGGATGATCAATGACGGTCATTAGTATTAGGTGTTCTTTTGAGCTTATTTTAACCATCCATTTTTATCATTCTGTTTAAAATACATTTTTAGTTTATATATATATATACACACACATACATAGTATATTTCTAAGCGTGTAGAAAAAAAGTTATATATACACACTCTATTCGTTATTAGGCAAACTTTTTTTAAAAAAAAATTATCACCCCCTCTAGCCCTCCCTTATATATGTCATCTCTCATAGTCCATCTTTGCTAATACTCCCTCCTCGCAACTGACTGAACAATAGCAGCCCCGCTTCTCCATGTCATCTATCGTGTGACTAGGCCCCTCCCATAGTCCCACCTCGCTCAACAACAGATGGGAGGGCGACCAAGCTCAATGGTGAGGAGGTCGAACTAGGAAAACCAAATTGTTATTGGCTCCGGTAGATAATCACAGTGCGTCCCACCTCCCACAGGATCGACTCCATTGAAGCCTAATTCGACGTTGGACATCCAACAACGCAAGCGGCATGTTCTCACGTGCTCTGGAAGGAGGAACTTGGTTGTTGGGACGTGTGCAAAGTATTGAAGGTTTTTCCCTCTATGTTAGGGACTTATCATCAATTAATGAAGATGGGAAAGAAGATATATTGGAGCTAGAATTTTAAGCCAATTTTCACAGTGCGGGTATTTTTCTTTTTTTCTTTCTTTCTTTTGAGAGAGAAGGTATATGCTCGGGATGTTCTAAACCGGTTTCTAGATTTGGATATCTGACGGGATTAGCGAAAGTAGTGAATCCTCACCTTGTGTCGAGCAGATTGACTCGAGATTACGAGGTAACCATTCTGCGTGGTGTTATAAATAATAATTTCCCCGGTAAAGAAAAGAGGGCAAGAGACAATACGATAATTGCAATATGGTGGATTGATTCCGTCTGTGGTGGAGAACGGACCTGTTGGTAATACCCTGGATCAGCGGGCAAGGAAAAAAAATTACACGAATGGGGGTGGAGTCTATCCCTGAAGTTCAAATCTGTATGCGTGGCTTCCTGCCCAGATTCTCACGTTGTTGACGGGTTCAAAAGCTTTGAATTGAAGCCTTCAGCGACTCTTCCTCGGGGGCATGTGCGCTGCTCCAATGGCTCACATCATCGTCCTCACCGCGCAGGTCCTCCCTTCTTCTAACAGAAAACGCATCTACCATCTGGGCTCTGGCAAATGGATGTGGTCTAGATGACAGCTCAGTTCCATGCGTCTTCAATTGGCAGACAGCTCATGAGTAATGATGTAGACGAACATCATTCCACATCAATCATCAGGCTACAGTCACTAAATGCAAATATGCAACCGCTTGACCGTCAGACGTGAATACTGAATACGTTGAAACAACGTGCTCACCAGTCACCACTAGATTTTGGTTAGTTGCAAAAGTCCAAGAAAACCAAGTTTAATCAGATGTTCATACCTACCAACCAAAAATGGATTGAATTATGGGTGAAACTAATGTTCCGAAACGAAAAAAAAAAAAGGAGGAAGGAAAAGAAAACACGGAGCATTGAGATACATACATCTGATCAGGAGGCTCAACGATTAGAGGAGGATAATACAGAATTCCTTTAGCTCTATATATTGGGCAATGTCCGGTGATTTTCCAGGACACGGTTCATGACTATCTCTTCAGTTTATCACAGGTCAACTATCTGTTGTTATTGAGGCTAACATGCCATGGCACTCATCTCTATCGTAGAATGAGAAAGATAATCGGCAAAGGGCGGCCATGTACAAATCAATGTAGTTCAATTCTGTCAGGCAGCAGACATTAGTAAATCGCCATTTTTCTTGTTTCTGTACATTGCAGGTAAGTGTATTATGTACAAAATTTCCTCCGCTGCACCCAAAAAAGATGAAAAAAAGTTAGCATGCACAAGTGTGGCTATTACGAGATACATGATGATTCCAAATTTATATTATTCAATAATATCAGTATACTTGAGGTAGAAATAGCTTGAATGTGTCACTTTTTCAGACATCAGGGCACAATCCATGCCAACCTGAACTGGATATTAAGGATCTGAAGAGAGACACTCGATGGATACTGTACTAACAACAATTGCATGATATGTGACACTACTTACCCTAAGATCAGGCTCCGTTACAGCTTCCAAGGTTTCTGCCATCTGCATTTGTTTGATAACTGTTGCATGCAATACCTGGAAGAACAAAAAAAAAAAAAAAGACCATGTAACTACGTAGCATTTCATCATTGGGGAAAAAAAAGAGAAATATGATCACTTGAAAAATGAGAGCAAACAACAATAAGTTTATCAGATCTAATGAATAATAACTAGTATTATTAAATAATGAAAATAAGTTAACCAGTTAAATCAAGAGCAAATATCAAACAGATATCAGATGACCAGAAAATGATTTTATTATTAATTATATCGAGAACAGATAATGAACAGTATCTGACAAATAATAACTACTCGGTATGCACATTGTACCATAGCAAAAACCTACCACATAACACATTACACACTCTGGCATTCTGTACAATAGCAGGACTTTATGAAATATACACAATGGAGACTCAAGATCATCAGAAGATGTGTTTTAAGAGGTATCAATCAAATAAAGACCTGTGGGTTCCCACAAAGTGATACATCCACCTGGGAACAGTTGAGGGATTACCCAACAAAATCAAAAGCTTACATCAGAAGGTCCCTCATAGTTGTTTTTGAACAATGAGTGATAATGTTTTGGCCTCTAATGTGAAACTATCGCATCGCGAACTTGCCGATTTTTAATAAACTATAGTAAAACCAACTTTCATATATAAGTTCAACTTACATTGCCTGAGTGAACAAAGTTTTTTTTAGTAAAAAGAAGTGATATAAAAGGTACCATGACGCTCGAGCCATAAGGGCTAAAGCCCAAAGCAATTCCAAGCAGCATGAGGTATTGATGTCCATAAAAAATTGTTTGGCAGGTACCTTCTTTGTCTTCTCCAGATCAAACTCAATGGACTTTATCCTGTCAAAAGAATCTTTTATGGCCCGATCCTTGTCCTCTGGAAGCTCTGGAGGCTTTCTGCTCAGCTGATTAAACATTGACTCAAGTCGATCAAGACGCTCCAGGCAAGGATTTACACGATCTTCCTTAATTGTCTGAAGATCTGCCAGATTACTGGGTGCAGTTGCAGCATGTGAATGAACATTTTCCAAGTGTTGTCGTCGACGAATGAAGAACCGGAAAAAAGAGAGTACTTTAAGAAATACAGCAACGACTCTTCTTGATACATATTTCAAGAAGCCATCATCAATGCCTACAACATCATTTGGGGCACGCCGACCTGCTGGTTTGAACCCACTTTTAAGCATGAGACAGGTTGGACATCAAGGTGTGACAATTAAAAAAATTCTTCATATAGCTTAACCAAATAATGTAGAATTTTAGATGGATACCTGGCGCAGGCAAACCCCCATTTATCAGGTAACCTCTTTCTGTATTGAACTGCCTAATTTCATTTCCAGTAGAGTCGTATCTCCTGTTGGATCCTACAGCTTTATCCGCCATATGAGACATGCCAACTGAACCACTATATGTTGTAGATCCTGATTCCCTCGCCTACAGGGTAAAGAATCAGAATGAATTAACTACAAAGCTATAAAACATGCAAACATGGTGTCATGCAGCTAAAAGGAACAGAACACAATAAAAGCCTAAATTTGCAAGTTAGAATCTTCATGGTTCCAAGATAGACATACGAGAAAAATAATGAAATTTCTCCAAAAGAAAACAAAGCAGAACTTAGCAAGACTTTACTTCCTCTCGAACTGGGGCCAAACTAGGATATTCAACATCTTCAGGAGCCACAGGGGATCCAAGATCATCAACATCTGAACCTGATTCAGCATTTGATGTGTCACTAATTCGTTCTGGTAACTGAAAGAAGAAAGAGTGCACATCCAATGTCAAAACAGGAGAACAGAATGGCTTATTCAGCACATGGGACATCAAAATCAATAAACTTACCTTGAGAGCACGCAACCTCATGGAGCCTGTAACTGTTTCTTCTATATCAGATACTTGCCCAACTTCCTTCAATGACTCCATGCTATGTACAAGCTACAATAGAAAAATACGGTCATCACCAGCAGCAACAGCAATGACGACCAACAGATAAGTTAAATATACTGATGTACCATAAAAACAGTAGACTACAATATAGTAAGAAGGCATCTGTCATAAATTTACCTTCATTATTGAAGGATCGCTCCATGGGCCTTTGTTAGACCTCAGGCACCCTCCGTGATTGGAACATGTGCACAAACCACCAAAATATTCTGGCAATTGGCTGAAGATACATTTTGCTTAAGATTTGCACACAGGTTCACCAATAAATTAATCTTTGGAGAAGCAACGACCAACCTTGCATCAATAGCTTCAAGAAGTCTGCTTTGATATTTTGTTCCTAGAACCTGAAATCAAAGAGTAGGTATGAAGCCATACAAAGATCAAAACATGGATAATCAATTAGGAAGGGCAGCAAAATCAGTACATGTATTTTAGATGATGTTTTGGGGTCAAGAAGTCCCTTAATAGTGCTCCATATTAGCTTGAAACCAGGTCCCGCATTTACGATAAACATTTGATGTAGTGTCTGCATAATTTGTGACATGCTTGGTAATCAGAATGGTTTCGAACCAAGCTACATTCAATCATCTCTATACCAAGGCTAACCTCAGGATAATAGTCACCATCTATTTTTTGCATACAACGCACCAAATCTCTCGCAATTTTGCTAAAGTTCTTCCAGCCCTATATCACAAGGAACAGACAAATGAAATAGTGACATTGGACATCTGAGTTTTTTCAAACTACATCGTGATTACAGAAAACAAATGAAGTAACAAAGATAAAATGCAATTATGCCTGCGTCAGCAGTTCAGAGGACCTCAACCTCCGCAGCTCTATCAATGGTTCCTTTTTGGACCCATGGATTTATATCCAAGCATTTGGAAAGTAAGGTTTTTCTATAAGGAGGGTTTGATTTAAACATCTAGTTGAAGTAGCATACAGGGATTGGAAAAATAAGAGCTGGTCATTTTTCTCTCCAAGGGTCAATTACAGGGATGTTTTAAACAGTATCTGCGTTTTGGAGACTTCTGATAATTGCAAATGTAACCAAAGCTAGCATGTTTATCTTGGCAAAATATCTTGTCAGAACTGTAATTGATGGCAAAAGTAATGTTCTAATCCTGATATCTGAACTACAAGATACACCTGGCAAGCATAACAAAGATGTTAAAAATAAGATTCTTGCAAATGAATTTATAGGGATGATATTGCAAAGAAAAGCAGGGAACACTCTTCTCTTTAACTTTATTGTGTGTACCTCTTTCAAGAATCAAGATAAGTAATGGAGTTAAAAAAACAATTTAAACAATGGACGTACCACACCGTGGACATCCAATATCGTAGTTGTAGTATCTATATGCCTTTTGGCAGATGAATTTATAGGGATGATATTGCAAAGAAAAGCAGGGAACACTCTTCTCTTTAACTTTATTGTGTGTACCTCTTTCAAGAATCAAGATAAGTAATGGAGTTAAAAAAATAATTTAAACAATGGACGTACCACACCGTGGACATCCAATATTGTAGTTGTAGTATCTATATGCCTTTTGGCAGAAATTGAGCATGCAGGGAATTTCTCCCGGAAAGCTCTCTCAAACTCTTGTACATGATACTTAATATAGCGCTCAACTGTCGTAATTTGTACAAGCTTGTTGGGTTCAACTTTCCCAAGCAACTCAATGTAGACAGGCCTTCCTTCCTTGTCAACCCCATGGTAACCATGAGGATAATATTGCAGGACCTCCTCTAGCTCATGAAATTCAAAATCCTTCAATGAGTCAAATTAGCTACTGTTAGTATGCATGACATAGTTTTGCAGAAGCATATGATGAACAATCTTAGAATTCATACAGCGCATGCAGATACATCTATATATCAGTAGAGTTTCATATAATTTTGAGATCAACTTTTTAGAATGGACAACATCCTACTTCAAAAATGGTGTCTGTACCGAACTCCTTTCTCCACTGCAGCATGTCCGCCCACATCTGTGCTGCCTTTTCAAAATCAAACTTCCTCGCTTTCAAAAATCTACAGCACAGAACTGAAGTCACCAACTGACAATTTATAGCTGAAAACAACAATATGAGCATATTTTCTCAGGTGTCAGGTCTCAACCTAAGCATCATATGGTAATCATCATGCTTGACTGGTAACAAGCCCCTAGCAAACAAAACCTCCCGAAACGAGCTCACCGCCTGCTCTTCTTCAGCATCCCTGACATCCTCTATAGATATCCTTGGCCCTCTGCAGTCCACTTTTCTCTTCCCCCTCTTCTTCAGCGAGTGTGTCAGCCTTGTCGATGCATGCAGGGCTTTCTTCCTCAGCGACCGCATCCTGGTGTGCCTCGGTTCGTCCTCCGAGATCTCGGCATCTGCCCTATTCCTCCTCTCATCATTACTGACAGATATCTCGATGGTATCCACATTACCCTCTGCAACAGAGCATGACAAACCCCAGAACATTAGCTGCATTGCATGACTGACTCATTAAAACTGCATACATATAGCAACGGCAACGAGCACCTGGCTATACCTGACATTCTGTACAAAACCAGCTCAAATGATCAGGCTCTCCCTGTTCGTATTACTCTGCCCGATCACTGATTCAGTGCACACGGCAGCCCGAACAACTGACATAAAACGGTTCGTAAATACATGTCAGAATTCAGAGATAGTGTTCGCATCAAATTCGCAGTGCATTCCATTCCAGAGCGGCGGGCGGATAAAACGAGGGGCATGGAGCTCGGTTGAACACCCAAATAATAATAATAAAAAACAGGAAATTAGACCAAGCCACCGATATCGGTACGAACTCCAGCACGTGGCAAACAAGCAGCCGACTGGATGGGTTGGGGGAAAACAGCGCATACTCGGCTTTCAGAGCTCAGAACAGACAAAGGGGGAGAGATTCTGCGGAGAAAACGAGCAATCGGATCGGATCCGATCGTCACTCCAGGCCGGTGGCGTCCCAGGGGGCGAGGACTCGCGGACGCCGACGGGGTGAGGAAGAGAGGCGTCCACGAAGGGGTACCTGGATCTGGATCGCCGCGCGCTCGGCTGGGACGGCGGCCGTGTGGCGCCTAAGAAGGTCGCCTCCGCCTCCGCCGCCGCCGCCGCCGCCGCCGTGAGATCGATCCGCTGCCCTGAGATCACGACGAGAAGAGACGGGGCAGCAGCACCAAGCGTTTGGTGTGATCGCCTTGCCTCCGTCCCTCGGCGCCTCGTCTCCTAACGCTTACGCTTCCGTTGCTTCGTTTCCGCCTACTCCCTTCCTCACCTATACTCTGCTTTGCCCCCTTTGCCTTGCCTTGCCTCTGCTAGTGCTCGGTTACTAGGCGGCGCTCTTTTCCCACTTCTTGCTCCGGGGCCCGGCGTCAGCGGCGTTCGCGTGGTGTCGTGTGCTACGCCAGAAGGGCGTGCGCGCGTCGCGATTGACTCCCGCTCCTCCGCTCGGCGCGCCCGCGTTGCGTGACTGGTATACCCAGCCTGCGGAGCGCCGACGCTCACGTGCAAGGTCCCCTGTGACATTTTACAAATTTTTTTATTATAGCAACGCGCTAGTTTTTTAATAAATTTTTAATTATGATCTAATTATATTTAAAAATTTATCTCGCAATATTTTTAAAGTTGTCAAATTAGTTTTAGTTTTTATTAATATTTAATGTTTTACGCATGTGTCTAAACATTGATGTGACCAAACTTTTAAATTTGAATGTGTATCTAAACAGGAAGATAAATAGATCTCTCTTCTGTTTCAGGAATTTTTAGGATGGCTCAATTTATTTATATACCATAATAAATATAGTCATGTAGAGAGGAGTAACCTTCAAAGAAGATCAAGAAAGGGGTAATTAGCTGAAAAAAGACAGAAAGTGGTAATTACCAAAATACAAAGAGATCAGTCATTGATCAATTGATTATGTACTACCTTTCGCGAACAAGAAAATTTGTCACCTGATTATTATTTGCCAAATAAAAAAGTTAGAATTTTCTGATACGATAAATTTATAGTGTTTTCAACTAAGTGTAGTGCTGTCCTCATCAGTCCTAAGTAGGGCTGGATAACGAGCCAGTTCGGCTCGTTTTGGCTCGACTCGTTTTGCTTCGTTAGTATAACGAGTCAGCTCGGCTCGGCTCGTTATACTAATGAGCCAAAAGGCTTGCTCGGTTTGGCTCGTTACTGAGCTTGAGCTGGCTCGTCTGGCTCGCGAGCCAAACATAAAAAATACAAAAAAAATACTCTCTTTGTCCCATATCGTTATGAGATACGTGCTGGTCAAACTTTCTCAACTTTAACTAAGTTTGTACAAAATACGTGTCATATATATATATATCTTCAAATAAATATACTATGAAAGTATATTCAACAATCTATCTAATAATACTAATATATATTATAGATATTAATATTTTTGTATATATATTTGGTCAAAAGGCTAAAAGTCTTTGACTTCTCGAGAAGTGAGAATTAATCTATTTGGGACGGAGGGAGTATATGTATTTATCGAAATTTTAATAATAACAATAATTCAAAAGAAAGGCATAATCAAATGAAAAAAATAATATATGCTATATATAAAGTATAATAATATACTACAATACTCTCTCTGTCCAATAGATAATACAACTATTTAAAATGTGTCAGTTTGTTAGCTGTATGTATATATATATATATATATGTATATATATATATATATGTATATATATATGTATGTATATATATATATATATATGTATATATATATATATATATATATATATATATATATATATATATATATAACAAAAGCACGTTTCTTTGATGGCTTGTGAATTGACTGGCTTATACGAGCTAACGAGCAGCTCGTGAGCCAACTCGAGCTGACTTGTTATAAATCGAGGTGGCTCATTAGAAAACGAGTCGAGCTCGAGCCGAGCCATTAATGAGCGAGTCGACCGAGCTAACGAGTTTTCGAGTTTTTTGTCCGGCCTTAGCCTTTAAGGAGGAATAATTCATAGCCACATACGTACTTGCATCCATCTTTCAAAAGTACACTTTGTGTCTCGGTTTTCACGGAAGATTTAATAATATGGTTATTAAGGTTACAAGTCTAAAATGTATGTGCCCATAAGCAAATTCTAAAATGTTTTATCAACAGAGTAATAATTATAAGAGTTCATAACATCATCATAAAAATTAAATGACTATACATACAAAATAATTTACTAACAACATAACCATGTGAATGAATGGTGAATCTCTTGGATTTTTTACTTGAGTAGGCTGCGTAAATCGGCCAGGCACGAGCCAGGCTGCTCAACTCTTCTCCAAACTAAGGGTGGACGAAAAACTCGAAGCTCGTTAGTCCGTTCGGCTCGTAGTTGGCTCGGCTCGGGTCGACTCGGCTCGTTAGAATAACAAGCCGAGCCGAACCAAGATTTTAGCTCGTTAGTTATAACGAGCCAACTTGAACCAGTTCGTGAGCCGCTCGAGAGCCAAACGAGCCATGCTTATAAGAAAAATAATAGAATATATATTAGTATTGTACTACTTTATGTCTTACTTGATAATTGGTTGATGATCAATTTTACTATTTTATGACTTTTACTATTTTATTTTTTTATTTTTTTATGAATGTATGGATACTTGTGAACCACATTATGTATGATACGAAGTGTAGACCATGAATATATAATTTAACATAATATTATACTTGTATATATACATAGCACAAATTAATTTTTGTTTGATTTAAAATGGTTAGATGTATTAATTTTGTATTATTACTCTTCTAAAGTTTTAGATAAACGTAAATATTAATTTTTTTTATGTATTTTCTATATCTGGCTCGCAAGCCTAACGAGACAGCTCGATCTTTTAATGAGCCAAGCCGAGCTGGCTTTCTGGCTCGTTAAGCGGCTCGTTATCTTAACGAGCCGAGCTGAGCTGGCTCATTATCCAGCCTTACTCTAAACTAATCACGTGCTTGGTTTTTTTTTGGTTGAGAAACTGTTTCCTTTATTTTTCTATCTTTTCTCATTAACTGATTGCCACGTTAGTTTTTCATTCAGGTTATTTAATTCAACAGAAACCGTTCGAACAGGCTAATGAAACTCCCGTGAAACCCAGACTCGCTGTTTGCTCCAGCCTCCAGTTCCAGCTTTCAGCCTCGAGGGTCGAGGCCCATCTATGGACGGATTGAAGGGTATTCCCCAGTATTTCTGAGAATACTCAACTATTGCTGTACACTTTTAAGTGTGTATATATATATATATACTAGGTAGCGTGCCCGTACGTTGCTACGGGATAGTAAAAAATTTTATACTAAAAGTATGCGAATCGCACGATAAGATAAAAATTAAATTTTATCAACATTAAAATGACATTTAATCTAAAAACAAAATTTATAAAATTAACGCAATCAAATTTGAATCTGAATTTATTCATCATGATCTCCTGCTGTGGCAAGAAGACACCGTGCTTGAAGTCCGGCCATAGCTAGTTGATCCACTAGACTCTTAGTTTGAATCTGAATTTGTTCGGACTCAGACTTATCAATAGATGAGCGAACTGATGCGATACACTTATCTGCTGGTAGCACAGCCCATACAGGTAAACAACAACAAAACTTCACCTCTGCAAGAAGAGATAATCAAATTAGGGTCCCTCAAATTAATGGAAAATAGGAAATTCATATTTCTATTATTTCTAAAAAAACTGTTGCAATTTGGGAAATAAGACTGCAGAAGGAAAACATGGCCTTAAACAATTGCAAGTTCTGATTCAGCCTAAGAACCTGTTGGTGCAGACGCTCTTGGCATTGTGTCTGAATAGCACCTTCTTCCTATGCGAGGTGTTCTCAACGATGAGCAGACCTTGTCCAGCTCGCTAACATGGAATGCTTCCTCATTGGATCCCATCTTCTTGCCCTTGTGTAGGAGCCGTGGTCCGTTGGCACAAATTCCTCCTCGTAGTTCACATCCCAGCCAGCACCATCACGTCTCATGTCAGGGTTGGAATAGCCTGCAACGGAATGGCCATGTCAACAACCCAACTGGAAAATGAATGCCTTCAACAAGGTCAATAAAATCAGAATTGGAGGATAAAGTTTATTTTCTGAACAACACTATTTTCATACTTGTAAGTGGCAAATTACGGAAGCAGTGCTAGAATCCCAAATTTAGCCCAAGGAGACAACAAAAGGAATATATATATATATATACTGACTGATTTTTCTTAATCTGAACAAGATTACATAGAATCTTAACATGTGGCACACAATCTCAATGGCAAGCAAAAAGGTAACCTCACCACTAAAACAAAATTGTCACAAGTTGTTAAAAAAAAGCCAAATTTTCAGTGAGCTAAGAAGCAAAATACATTCTCAGTATTTTCAAACTTCATTGGTTAATTGTTTGAGAGTCACAGAATAGCTAACTGATATTATAAACTCAAAGATTTATTGCAAATTGGAAGAAGCAGGGCTATACAACTAAGCTAGCAAAATCTACAGTTTGTCGCATCAAAATGGTTATCAATTTATTATCAAACAATATTTCAGTGCTTAGCTAATACAATGAGAAATCAAGAACAATAATAAAGAAACTGAAAAAAATCACAAAGCTAGAACTCGTGAACAGGACAGTGCCCTAGCGGCCAATCTGTATAAAATCACAAAATAAAGATGATATGTGGCACTCACTATGTCTTTGTGGATTGAGAGAATACTGAAATGCTGAAATCCGTAAGGTTCGAACAATGAAGTTGTCTTTGTTACATGGTCCACAATCAATAAAGAAAAGGTAAACGTACATTCTCTAATAAAATACAGAGGTGTCACCATAATAGTTTTTGTCACTAAATAATATCACTAAAAAATCTTGAGGAGTTATTCAGACTTTCAGAGCAACCTCTAAGCAAGAAAAGTTACCTGAGGGCTTTGGTGGCTCCTGCCTTGAATTTTCTTTGAGGAGTTGTCATCAAAGCAACCAATTTTCAACCATCATGATTATCAAGAGCAGTCAGGATTATCAAGAACAGGATAAAAATATCTCTAAAAAATATGTAGCCAAAGAGACTCTAAAAATGGAGAAAGAAATCAGCTTGCACTCAGCACCAGGTAGCTGACAATCTTAAATTTCCAGTCAACAATCCATCAAAACAGACAATTCAATACAATACAAGCAAATAAAAAAAATGGCATGCTAACCTCATTAGATGACATTATTTACCTCCGTTTGAACAGCTCCACGAGTTTGTGCAGCAAGACGTTGCAAATCTTCTTCTGTGACATGACCGATGTAGAAAATGTCGCAATCTGCACAAAAAAAAAATAAAAAATTCAGGAACAGTGAAATAGAAATTTCCATATTATAAGTCCAGAGAGTCAATCAAGCCTGACTGATCAATAAAATAGTAATAAGTAAGCCTTTGTACAGGTAGGTGTCTTCCAATTTCACACAATGGCTTGTTTTGTTGGAGACACTTGGGTCAATAAAACACCATGATCATAAAGAGTTCCCATGAAACAAAGTCAAGGGTGATTCAAAGATTTGAGTGCCTGCTACCTTCAAGTGATCCTGATGAGCAGAAGCACCACTACAAACATGCAGGTCATGACAAATATGAGCAGCCACTGGAATCACGTAGTCTTGGAAGCCAGTGAGTAGACCTCCATAGCTCGCGAGGTCGCGTGGCCCGTGCTTGCCAAGCTGTGCTCCATGGCTCTTTTGGTAGAATCAAGGATCTGCATCAGCAGGTAAGGTGAGTCAGGTGACATTCTCAACAAGCATGCAATTGGTTCATCGTTGCAGTATCAATATAACTTTATCCACGTAAACCAATGTGTCAACGTAGCAGAAATACTATCTGTCTCCGGCAAGGATTGGTTCATCATTAGGTTACGTTTCTTCAGTTGATGTTCTAACTCAACCATTTCGTCGGACAAATCTTCTTGAAGCTTCTTGTGCGGTAAGATCAAGTAACAGTAAGATCACAACCTTCATTTGATGACACAAAAAAATTGACACACAGATCTTCGATCATTTAGAACAATAAAGCTAATAGGCATGGCCCAAATTACAGATTCCAACACAATAATTTTACTAACACCAGACAAAGGTATTCATCTCCTGCGTTTTCGAGAAAAAAAAAAATCAAGGTATTCAAAGGCCAATATCTAAGGTCCATGACAACTGCACATGATTAGTAGAGAACACGAACTCAATAGTAGAGTAAGCTGGAGTCTTTAGAAATCGATTTTCTTGTTCTCTGTCTGGATTAGGCAATATGGTTTTATTCTACCAGCAGTCCAGCATTCTACTCCGTTTTCTTTCATAAAGTTCAGAGGACACAAATTACTTACCGGCCTTGTATGAATGCCAATTCGCTTCGTGGCCTGGATGTTGTTTACACTTTTGTCAAAGGGAGTTGGCGCAAAAATCATCTGTCAGCAGTCAGCACAATGGTCAAGCAGAAATAATAAATTCACTTTCAGGGATAAAACCGCGTTGGAGTGTAAATTTTGGGATTGCATAGGTGGGTCTTAAGCAGCTCTCAGTGTGGTCACATTATAAATCTTCGAGCATTAGAATACATAGAAAATGGGAACTATCAGATTTGGTGATGCCAATTATCAAAATTTACAAGAGAATACAGAGTCAAAAGTTCCTACAACTTAAGTTTCGCATTGGTTTGGAGCAGGCACTATTGGACTCACAAGAGGCAACACAATATAGCTATATTATGATACAATGTCATGCACAATCTGATAACCTGCTTGTGGTCAGAATTTTGTTGCTGTATTGCCTATGGAATCTAATTTGTTAGAGGAGCCCTTTCTAAGTTAAGATTATGGCATGGTAGCTTTAAAAAATACTTTCAACAAATTGTTGTACCCAAGAGAAGGAAACACATGCTTTTGAAAATCCATATCAATTTGAAACAGAGCCTAATAGGATTATTGTTAATGTGGGCTGCTATTAAGATGCACTGGTATCATGCAATGTAACTTTTTGTTCTCTTCTGGGAGGTAAACATTAGAAGAGCAAACAAGTATCCTAATGTTTTATGTATTGATAAAATAGTATTATAAAAAGACGATTTGCAAGTCCCCGGAGGAAAACATTAGAAGAGAAAACAAGTATCCTAAAATAGTATTATAAATCAGTGCAGGTCTCCTTCCTTTTGCTCTGCAAAGAAGGTTAGTTATATGAGAAAATAAGGAATTTTCTGGTGTCAAATAAGGAATTTTCTCTAGTCATATTGCTGTATCTTGAAAAATTGTCAACACCAACTCCTATGTACAGCAAGCATATGACACGTAGATGACTTTGGGCTCTCCTGCAAAACAAAATTCTAACCGCAGATAGCTTGCAAGGAGAGGATGGACCACTATTCTAATTTGCAAACTTCGCCAACAGCAGAAAGGATATTACTTCATATTGTTCCTTTGCACAGGATGTTTGGAGTTTGGACAAAATTTAACTAGATGCACATGGCTAACTGTAGCTCTAGTCTGCAATTGCAAAAGGCCTCCTAAATTGCGAGGTAGTACCTGGACAAGTGAAGGGTGGTGGAGTCGTCCTCCGCTCGCCGGTGCCAGTGCGGTAGCCCTAGCTGCTTCTAGTGCTCGAATGTAGATCTTCCGCAGTGGTGCTCCTCACTGCTCGTGCTCGAATGGAGATCCTCCGTGTGAGAGCCCCGGACCTCTGAGGGTAGGGAGGGAGTGACGACCCGATGTGGCCTCATCGTCGGCGTTGGTGTCGTCGAGGCCCAGCAGCCACGCCGGAGACGTCCCTCCCCGGCAGATCGGGGGACCATCTCCAAGGATTTGAGCGCCGCTGGCCGGTAAGAAGGGGGTGCGTGCGCACAGCGGGGACAGCGTCCCTGACAGCCGCACAACAAGTTTGGGGGCCGCGGCGGCGGGGATGGTGGCTGCCACGGCAAGGATGGAAGCCGCTGCGGCGGGGATGGCAGCACACTGCGATGGCGAGGCCGGCCGTCGCGCTCCCCGTCATGGCGTCGAGCGCGGGCGGGGCGAGGCCATGGAGCTGACGGCGCGGAGAAGAAGGAGCGGACGGGGAAGGAAGGATCGCGGAGGAGAGGGATCACATATCGCGGACGGGGGAGGAAGGATCGCACGGGAGGGGAGGCGGACGCAATATCGCAGCAAAAGCTGCCTCCTCTTTAGTCTTATTATCTGTAAAGAATATATATATATATAAATGTATATGGTATTATTTGATGTATTTTCGTGTATTCGAGCCCGGAATAGCTAAAAAACTAGCCTTCCGGCCTTCCTCCATAGTCTTGCCTTCCCTGGGCCAGCCCAATAGGCCCACAGTATCTTTCCCCACCTCCCCACCTCCCCCCAGCCCGACGGCCCCCCACCCCGCGATCGTAAGTCGCATCTCTGGCTCGCTCCTCTCTCTCTCTCTCTCTCTCTCTGCGGCCGGTGCGGCGGTGCGGACGCAACTGCGGCGCGCGGGTGCACCTGCGCCGGCGAACGGACGAGCTGGCGAGGACAGCAGTGCGCGAGACAGCGGTTAGCCACTGGGCCCATCCTTATCCGCCCATGTAATTTGGCCCTCCCTCTAGAGATCTCGTTCTGCTTGTACGCTGCCGTCGCTGCCCTGCTTTTGTTCTTCGTTCTTCCGTCGCCCCCAGCGTGCGCGCTCCCCCTCCCTCTCTCGTGGGGGTGGCCGTCGCTGCCCAGCTGCGCAGCTCTTCTTCGGGCGCTTCGCCGGCGACGAGCACCACCAGGTACGCCCACCCCTTATTCTTCCCTTCCTGCTGTGCGAAACCGAGCGCCGCCCACACCCTAACTTACTGTTTGTATTCGGATCTGATCTGATCTGATCTAATTACAAGTGTATATGAATGTATTATGCCTACTAATTTCGATTGTTTTGCAAAAAATACCTGGTGTGTCTTTTACTAGATCCGCCCTCGATTCGTAGTTTCGTTCATTAGTCATACCATGAACAAATTCGTTATTGAAAGATTAGCTTTCTATTCAAGCCTACTGCAATCACAGTCAAGCTGCGACAATTCTCACAAAGTAGGCACACAAAACAAAATGTAAAATAGAGTAGGAAAAGAAGAAGAAAATGTTCCTGATGCAAATCTAAAATGTGGAATTCTAAATCCTCTCTAGCACTGAAGCAAATAACTGAATCTGAATTCGTCATTATGATACAAAAGACTGATGTATGTCTACTAAATATAAATTTAACGTGGTAGTGTTTCTTCGAGGAAAGAATGATATAAATTGCTTGATGACTTTTACTTTACCTGAAATTAGATCTTGATGATACATGATATTATTTCTGTATGTACAACTTCTAACATGGGCAATCAGCAACTAAGAAGTCAATACCAAGTTAGAAATGAGACCATTTTCACTTTTTTTTTTAAAAAAGTTTCAAACCAGAATGTTAAGTAAACACTTGAAGTCGACGGTCCTGGTATATATATCTTTGATATTTCCAGTTTTTCACTGTTCCAAAATCCTTTGTTGGCATGTTATGATTACCCTCCCATCTGGCTCTCCCCTGGTAGTATCCACATGCTTTGAGTGTTTGGGTAGTAACAGTAGCAGTAAAAATCCATTGATCACAAACAACGTGTAGTGATCGTGACACTTGTTGATGATCTTTTGATGAATGCACTTAGCTTGCAAGATGTTATTACAGAACAATATCGACGGAAGAGTGACAACTAAGCATTTGCCGTGCAGTAATGACTTTTATGACCAATAATTTAATATAAAATTTCTATTAACATAGATCTCTATCAATGTTAAAGGAATTTTCACATAAGTTTTTTGTTCTACAAGAGAAGCTGGGGGAAAACCTCAGCTCAACTATATAGGTACAGTTTTGAAGCCAAGCTGAGGACTTATTTGCAATTTCGCTTGTATGTTTGGTTGATAGGACCTGAACAATCAGGTTTCATTGTTTCAGGGAGTTCAGTAAAATGACATGATCATAATAGGCATCATGTGTAAAGGATGCCTTGTTTTCCATGAATCCTAATGCATGGTTCTCATTTATTTTTTGGTTAAGGGTTCTCAAAGTTTGTTTTTGTGTTTGCGAATTCTTTTTTTTTCCCACAACGGTAAAACTGAATTTCATTACTTGACAGCATCGGAATTACAACTGTTTGTGCACATGATTACTCCTACGTAACAGACCACAAAAAACCAAATTGGAACCGCCAAATCGGAATTACACACAGTGACACAGGGTTCACCCAAACCCTCACCAGGCCTACTATCTAAAAGGATTTAGATCGCGGGGAGAAATGTTCAAACGTTAAGCGTATCGTCGAACCGCAATGCGAAATTTAACTAACTATTACAATGTGTTTGTGAATTCTATGTTTACTGTCATGAAATCTTGATCTTCCCTTTCCAGCTTAATAGCTAAAGAATTATTGGCTATTAATCTCCGTCCTTCCCTCCCCCCACCCCTCTCTCTCCTCCCTCCCTCTTAACTTCTCAACTTCATGTGCAGGCTCTGTGGATGATGTCCTAAATATGTTTGTTAGTCATAGTCTCTCATTACAACCATGTTTTTTATATACTCTGCTACGCTGAATACCATTTATATTGTGATTGTAGCAATGACCCAGTGCATGAATACATTTATTGTTGTATGGGGCTAATTGTTTCACTCTGACCCTCCAAGCATCTGCCAAACGAGATAAGCTAATCAAGGGATCAAGTCCCCAACATGAACGCAGGTTGGGTGGTGGGGACTGGGCGTGGATTCACACGACTTCCCAGTAGTTTAGTACACAGGTGTTTTTTAATTGAACTGACCCTCATGCCGTTAGGTCTTACCCTGTACCCCTTGCTCCTCATTCTTTGAGAATCAAAAGGATCCTTTTTGAGTTTCCATTTCTTCATTTTGAATCTGGGCTCTTTTATCTTCAACTATTTTTTGGTTTTATTATTTATTTATTTAATTTCGATTTTCCCCCCTTCCTCTATTCCTATCCTCTAGGTACAAAGTTTGCATCAACAGAGAACTTTTTCCTCTGTATGAATTGGTATTATTACATTCCAATTTCTTCCTGAAACTTTCCAAGAAAACCAAATTGCATCCAAAAATTGATGGGATAATGTGAGCTTATTCATGCGGTTAGGCACTCTTCAAATAGGAATACATTTTCTAACTGGCTTTCTTGCTTTGATGAGTCGTTCGAGTCTCCAAGATCCTTTCGATGACCTATGTTGTGTTCACGGAATATCTCTGATCTTATTGACATCTTGTGCAATTTAGTTGTTTTTGTCTACTACCTAACATATTTATAAATTCAAATTATAAGATTTTCTGGTTTTTATAGATACATTGCTTTTATTATGCATCTATAGACGTAATGTATATTGAAGTGCCTATAAAAAGATATGTATGTAGATTCTGGAAAAACCAAAACATCTTATAATTTGGAATGGAGGTAGTAGTAAATATATTCATGATATCATGCCCTCTAAATCGTGAATGTGAATCTTATAAACTTGGCTGAGGATTGTTATTCGGCCTCGTGAGGCTGTAGTTTACTGCAGTTTCAGTGTAAAGTTTGTCTCTGTTTGCAAATACCTTCCATGCTTTCTCTGTTCTTCTGTTTAGCCTTGGTGTTGTGTTTCCTATAAAACACCTTGGTGTTATACATTTTCTATGCACACATGTCTATTTGGAGATACTGAACGTGAATGGTATTGTCGTTTTCTTTCAGGCTATAGGCAAAGTTTGTCTTGAACTGTTCATCATGGTGGAAGGCTGGGTATTCTCTGCTTTGTTAGTGGCGTTTGTAGCATTCGCTCCACCTTGTGAGTCATTCTACTTGCCAGGTAGTTACATGCACACATATCGGCAAGGCGAGGAGATATGGGCGAAGGTGAACTCGCTCACTTCCATTGAGACAGAACTGCCCTTCAGCTACTACAGCCTTCCATACTGTCATCCTAAAGATGGGGTTAAGAAGAGTGCTGAAAACTTAGGCGAGCTTCTGATGGGTGATCAAATAGATAATTCTCCGTACCGTTTCCGTGTAAATGTCAATGAATCTCTGTATCTGTGTACCACAAACCCACTCGATGAGGCTGATGTGAAGCTCCTTAAGCAGCGGAGCCGTGATCTATACCAGGTGAACATGATTCTTGACAATCTTCCTGTGAGGAGGTTCACAGAGCAGAATGGGATGACAATCCAGTGGACAGGCTATCCAGTTGGTTATACTCCAGAGGGCACTTCTGATGTCTACATCATCAATCACCTGAAATTTAAGGTCTTGGTCCATAAGTATGAAGGAGGCAAAGTAAAGGTATTTGGGACTGGGGAGGGAATGGAAGTGATCTCAGAGACTGACAACAATGTCAATTCTGGATATGAGATTGTGGGATTTGAAGTTGTCCCATGCAGTGTGAAGCGTGATCCTGAAACCATGTCGAAGCTTAATATGTATGATAAAGTCGATCCTGTGAACTGCCCTGTGGAGTTGGAAAAATCTCAATTGGTTAAGGAGAAAGAGAAGATTACCTTTACGTATGAGGTTGAATTTGTAAACAGTGATATCAGGTGGCCGTCACGGTGGGATGCATACCTGAAGATGGAGGGTTCGAAGATTCACTGGTTTTCGATTATGAACTCTTTGATGGTAATTCTATTTTTGGCTGGCATTGTATTTGTCATATTCTTGCGGACAGTGAGGAGGGACCTGACTAGGTACGAGGAGTTGGATAAGGAGGCCCAAGCTCAGATGAATGAGGAGCTCTCTGGTTGGAAGCTTGTTGTTGGAGATGTCTTCAGAGAACCAACCTCATCAAAGCTGCTCTGTGTCATGATCGGTGATGGGGTTCAGATTTTGGGTATGGCAATTGTTACCATTTTCTTTGCCGCATTTGGCTTCATGTCTCCTGCATCGAGAGGAATGCTATTGACGGGGATGATAGTCCTGTATATGTTACTTGGAATTGTGGCTGGGTATGCTGCTGTCAGGCTCTGGAGGACTTTAAAAGGAACATCCGAGGGATGGAGATCTGTCTCCTGGTTAACTGCTTGTTTCTTCCCTGGCATTGTCTTCATTGTCCTCACTGTGTTAAACTTCATGCTGTGGACAAGAAATAGTACTGGAGCCCTTCCCATCTCACTTTTCTTCGGCCTTTTGTCCTTGTGGTTCTGTGTCTCTGTGCCACTTACCCTTTTAGGTGGTTTCTTTGGCACAAGGGCCGAGCCAATAGAATTCCCTGTTCGAACCAATCAGATACCAAGAGAAATCCCTACAAAGAAGTATTCATTGCTGTTCATACTTGGTGCTGGAACTCTACCTTTTGGAACGCTCTTCATCGAGCTCTTCTTCATTCTTTCGAGTATTTGGCTAGGAAGGTTCTATTATGTGTTCGGATTCCTCCTTGTCGTGCTCCTTTTGCTGATTGTGGTGTGTGCTGAGGTATCTGTTGTTCTTACCTACATGCATCTCTGTGCGGAGGACTGGAGGTGGTGGTGGAAAGCTTTCTTTGCCTCTGGAACAGTGGCCCTTTATGTGTTCCTTTACTCCATCAACTACTTGGTGTTTGATCTCAGAAGCTTGAGTGGGCCGGTTTCTGCTATGCTCTACATTGGATACTCTTTCATTGTCTCTCTTGCCATTATGCTAGCTACTGGTACTGTTGGGTTCCTGACATCTTTCTCTTTTGTCCACTACCTTTTCTCATCAGTCAAGATTGATTGAAGATCCGAGGATGTCTTTACACAAGGTCACCTTTGAGCTGAAATGATATGATCATTGCATCATGAAGGCCTTTCACAGAGCAGTGCTGTTTGTAATGTAGCTTATTACTGAGAGTCTTGAGACTATTGTACCTCGTAATGAATAGTATATTTAAGCAGATGTGCTTTAAAGTTTGTCACACTTTGTTACAACACACTTTGTTACAACATTTTGTTGACGCTGCCAATACTATCGGAAAATCTTGAATTTATGATCCCATCGATGCCTTATGGAGTGTTTTGTCTGTTTCTTTCTGCAAAGATTGGCTTGCAGCTGGATAACTATGTTTTTTTTGGGTATAATGTACATGTACAAAAAAAAATGTTACCCACGCACACCTTCTCGCGCTTTTCTTTTGTTGTACATCTAGCTTTATGTTTTATAGTTCATTTTTGCCTTCTTATTCATACCACTATGGATGAAAGTGATATGTGATTTTAAAAAATATATATTTCAGGTTTAACACTGTTATATCAAGTCACGCAATTTCTGGTTTCATTTGGTTTCTTCTATCAGGGTACTTATTCTTACTTAAGTTGATTCTCAAATCTGTGATAAAACATAAAGTCAAATATATTTTTGGGAATGCACTTCATTCAGTTAAATGTGTGTCTTTAAACACCGTAAGGAATCTTTGAGGATCCTATATTCTTGTTTATCTTTCTTCACTGTTCTAAAATGACTGTAAGAGACTCAGAACGACTTTTTTGAAGCAAAGACTCAAAGCAACGTACATGTGACTACAGTAAAGGGAATCAAATTCGCAGACGTTAACACTGTTGTCCTTTTGCTTGGTACTAGAACATATATCTCGTTTGATCCCTTTGCTGTTCATTGGTGTTCTTATTGTTTCTGCTTTAGTTATGAGCCTGGAACAATTCAACTCCCATCATGCCGTTCTGAGGACCTATGTTTTGTTAGTTGAACATGTTACAACTCGAGTTCGTGGTGCTCAATGTTTCGGTGCTACGGTTGACCCCCATGTTCATGGATTGCCTGTCCATTTCATCATATGTCAGGCAGCTTATTAAGCCCTTTCTTTATCGTGCACTCGTGACTAGTTTCTTGAATGACAGCTAAAATGTCATTTCGGAGCTAAGCTTTATTCAGTGATTGGTTATGTTGCTAGCCTGATGAAATGTGTATGGCCAGCCAACCCTAATCCTATGCCTTTTTTCTTTGTTTCTGGAAGGAAGTCCCATTCTTGTCTGTTGCTTTTTTTATTGCTCAAATGATTGTAATTCTAACCTTGGCGTTGCGCTGTTCTTCTCAGCCTCAACTCATAACAACCAAACTGGCATAATGTACCAGAATCCAGAAACCTAATGCTGATGCTGACAGCTATGATTCTGCACCATCTTCTGCAATATACTCCTGGTGATCTACTGGAATGGAAGTACGTTAGTTTTTCTACTGGAATGGAAGTGCAGGGTTCAGAATGCATCAGATGATTTTTTTTTTCCGGTGATCTGTCATCAGTTTGTGGTATTTCTATATAGCATAGGATAGGACAGTTCAGATCGGCATGTGCCTTCTGCATCTTTGCTTTAGATGCGCAAGAGCTCTCGATTTGTTTTGACAAGTGTGACCTGTGTGAAAGGTCCTCCCAACCCAAAGCTGTTTGTTGTGTCCTCCTTAAGAAACGTGACCCTTTTCGTGCTCATGCCAACTGCGATTGTTTTTCGCTCCTTGTCTATTCCTAGTTTCCTACCTTTTCTTTCCTCATCAGAAGATCGTTGGACGGTGCGCGTCGCCGGTGCTCCCATCCTCACTCCACCTCCCCTTTTTCTACCAAACGTGGTTTGCTTGTTAAGAAATCGCGGTCTATTCTAATAAAAATATAAAATCTAATGAGCGGCAGGGCTGGAGGAGGAGGGTGTGTGATCGTGAAGGCATGCCCTTCCTTTTGGCTTTTGCTGGCTTCGCGAACTGAAACTGAACGGGCGGGAGCGGTTGCAGCGGCAGGTTGGAGGTAGCTCACCCTGTTGTTTTCTGGCTGGCTGATGCTGGCTGATTCTGGTTCGACTAGGAAAAACAAGGACGAATCTGGTCGCTCGTAGGATAGGAGCTATCTGCATTGGCGGGTTGTGCTGGGGCGTTTGTCTGATTGTCTCCTTGTTTGAGGTCGAGGAGACGTGGCAGCATCATGCTGAGGCTTGAGATATATCCTGCATCCATGCATGTTGTGTGATGGAGACCGTGGGCAGCGGGATCATGTCGTCTGCGCTCACAGCCTGAGGCCTGGCCACCTGGGCATCGATACCGTCAAATTCGTGGGGGAGCTCACTGGTACCACATGATTAGCCAACTAAGTTTTTTTTTTGAAAGCTGATTAGCCAACTATAAGTTAATTTAACGTGATTCGGACTGATAACGTGGGGGAGTCATCTACTGTATATGTCTACTCTACTACTAGTACACAGGGCTTACAGTCTACGGTGTACCAGCTCCTACCAAAATATAAACCTCGTCTTCACAAGAAAAGTATTATGTATAATATATAAAAAAAAATATTAGGACCAACCGATGGTGCGGATCTGCAAAGGAAAGAAACACGGTCCCGTCCTGAATGGCTCCACATGCCGTTCTCCACTTCTCCAGGTTAGGCTTCCCACCAACCTGCCTGCCGAACGCGCCTTGGTCAAACGACGATCAATCATCAATTGCCAATACGACGATGCCCGGAACCCAAACGTGGACCAGCACCGAAACACTCCACGCACCGACGAAATGGCCGATGACCTAACGAAATTATTTAAGTATAAAAAAATCTTACGAAATAGTACGACATACGAGGAAAATACGATAAATATATGTTATTTTAGTTTTACCCTAAATCAAATAACCATAATTTTGATTAGATTTATATATTAATAATTATCTATATTTATTATACCAAATAAGTATTATTAGATTTATCATAAGATATATGTTTATAGAAATTCTATTTAATGTTAGAAATGCTGAATTTAGGACATTTTTTTTTCGGCCGGAGGTAGCAGTAGTATAGTATCTGAGCAAAAAGGGAGACGGGGAAGAAGAGGGCGGGTATAAAATTTGGCGGGCTCGTGCCGCGTCTCCCCCGCCTCTCGATTCCGCCGCCGAAGCGTTTACTTCTTCGTCCTCCGCGATCTCGAGGAGAGGGAAAGAGGAGGCGGGCGCCCATGTTTTGACCTCGCCCGCGTCGTCTCGGCAGCGATCTAGATCTGAGGTGAGCTCCCTCCCCTCCTCCCCTGATCTCCGCGCTCCTCACCCTCTTACCCTGCGTCTCCTCGCGCCTCGGCCGCAGATCCAGGCGCCGTCTCTCTCACTAGGACTTGGGATTCATTTCTTCGTGCGTTGGTAAGGAAGCGCTAGTTTGTTTGCCTAGCCTAGAGCCTAGAGGCATATGCTCGTTTTGTTCCGCAGGATCGTTTCTTTGTTGTGGCCCTTTGCCCTGAACATGAGTACTTGATTCTGGCATGGATGCTGCGATCCACCAGGATTACTGCGGATTCCTTTGCTGCGTTTAGATCCACTCCATTTGAATTTGACTTTGCCGGATTTTTACCTCCGCCATTATTCATGCGGTGGAGCAACATGCCTTCCTTTTTTCTTTACTTTCTTTCACTATATACTGTAGCAGTTTATATTTTCAAAAGTTTCTGGGTTCTACTGAACCTATGTCACATGCTAATTCCATCCTGGAGTTTTATCTTTTTTTATCCAGTATATCTTGATATCTCCACGGGAAAACGGAGACTGAATGGAATTGATTTATTAATTTATACAATTGCTTGCAGGTTGTGAGGTTCTTGATTGGGTGATCACAGGAACTGTCACTGCAATGGTCGCCAAGATGTTTTCATCCCCATGGATCTCGGCATCGGTGCTCGTTCTGCTGCTGAGCCTGCACCCGGGTGTCCATGCCTTCTACCTCCCCGGCACCTTCATGCACACCTACTCCCCTGGAGAGGTGATCTCGGCCAAGGTCAACTCGCTCACCTCCATCGAGACCGAGCTTCCCTTCAGCTACTACAGCCTGCCGTACTGCAAGCCTCAGGATGGTGTGAAGAAGAGCGCTGAGAACCTTGGTGAGATCCTCATGGGTGACCAGATCGACAACTCCCCATACCGCTTCCAAGTTAATGTCAATGAGTCAGTATACCTTTGCACCACGGACCCGCTCACCAAGGAGCAGGCTGAGCTGCTCAAGAAGAGGGCACGAGATCTGTATCAGGTCAACATGGTCCTGGATAATTTACCGGTCATGCGGTTCACCGAGCAGAACGGGGTGATAATCCAGTGGACTGGGTTTCCAGTTGGGTACAACCCAACAGGGAGCAATGAGGATTACATCATTAACCACCTCAAGTTCAGAGTCTTGGTCCATCAGTACCAGGCTCAGGGTGATGTGGTGGTCACGAGCGAGGATGGTGTTGCGATGGTTGAGTCTGATCGCAAGAGTGGGTTCCAGATTGTTGGGTTTGAGGTCGTGCCTTGCAGTGTAAGGCGTGATCCTGAGGCCATGTCCAAGCTCAAGATGTATGAAAAGGCTGACCCTGTGAATTGCCCGTTGGAGCTTGAGAAATCTCAGGTGATCCGTGAAAATGAGCGGATTACATTTACCTATGAGGTTGAGTATGTCAAGAGCAACATCAAGTGGCCATCGAGGTGGGATGCATATCTGAAGATGGATGGTGCCAAGGTCCACTGGTTCTCAATCATGAACTCAATGATGGTTGTCTTCTTCCTGGCTGGTATTGTGTTCGTCATATTCTTGAGGACTGTCCGAAGGGATCTGACAAGGTATGAGGAGATGGACAAGGAAGCGCAAGCTCAGATGAATGAGGAGCTCTCAGGATGGAAACTTGTTGTTGGTGATGTCTTCAGAGAGCCCAGCTGTCCAAAGTTGTTGTGTGTTATGGTCGCTGATGGTATCCAGATCACTGGTATGGCAGTTGTTACAATTGTGTTTGCTGCTCTGGGATTCCTCTCACCTGCTTCCAGGGGAATGCTCCTGACTGGAATGATCATTCTCTACCTCTTCCTTGGTATCATTGCTGGATATGTGGGTGTCCGTGTTTGGAGGACTATCAAAGGAACCTCAGAAGGGTGGAAATCTGTTGCTTGGCTGACTGCCTGCTTCTTCCCTGGGACTGTGTTCATCATCCTCACTGTGCTTAATTCCATTCTGTGGGGCAAGAAGAGCACTGGAGCTCTACCTATCTCACTGTTCTTCACCCTACTGGCCCTGTGGTTCTGCATCTCTGTGCCACTCACACTTATTGGAGGCTTGCTAGGCACACGTGCTGCAAGCATCGACTACCCTGTCCGAACCAACCAGATCCCACGAGAGATCCCTGAGCGCAAGTTCCCCTCATGGCTGCTTGTGCTCGGTGCGGGAACATTGCCATTTGGTACTCTCTTCATTGAGCTCTTCTTCATCCTTTCCAGCATTTGGTTGGGAAGATTTTACTATGTCTTTGGTTTCCTGTTCATTGTCCTCTTCCTGCTGGTCATAGTCTGTGGTGAGGTTTCTCTGGTCCTAACCTACATGCACCTTTGCGTGGAGGACTGGAAATGGTGGTGGAAGGCCTTCTTTGCTTCTGGATCTGTCGCATTCTATGTGTTCCTCTACTCCATCAACTACCTGGTGTTCGATCTCAGGAGCCTGAGCGGACCAGTTTCCGCAACACTCTACCTTGGCTATTCCCTGATCATGGCCCTTGCAATCATGCTCTCCACTGGTGCCATTGGCTTCCTGCTCTCCTTCTACTTCGTCCACTACCTCTTCTCGTCTGTTAAGATTGATTAGAGGTGCCCGCTGCCTCTTTCTGCAATAGTTATCTGATCATGGTAAGAGTTACCTCCTTAGAAATACTACACAATAAATCAAATGAAAAAAATGGATACATGGCAACGGCCATGGCTTTTGGTCATGATTAATTCAATCATTTAGCATAGCACAGTTACTCAAGTTGAAACTTATTTCTTAGGAATGATTGTAAGTTCTTCAGCTATGTTCATTACCCTTTGTAATACTATTCAGTTTTGCTTGCTCTGGGCATTTGTGAGCAGCCTTTGGTGTTGGAACACTTATCTATTCAATATGAAAAGGAGCTATTCATTTACAGTTTGTTACAATTCTGGGAAGGCTATACTGTAACATGGTTGCCACATGAGTTGTGAATTGTGATGTTTGCTGTTCGTTAATAGTAACACCAATACTAATGATTTTATTTTCAAGTGAAATTCTGGTGACTATTGAGTCATTTAATAGTTGATGTACATGCTACTGAAATAGTACATGCTACTGAAATAGTGAAATTTCACATGACTGATGCTAAATGTTGAATTGTGTAATTCTTGGTAGCTGCTACAATTTTCTGATGCCTGTGACGAGTTGACGTTTCTAACAAATAACTTCTAATTCTAAAGTTCCTATTAAATACGGCCATAGTTATAGACTTTTTACTGCTGTCTGATAAATACCAATTGACAGTTGTACACCTTCATATATATTTTTTTGGGAAATTTTGCTCCAGGACATTGTAAAAATACATAATATGCTGATGGACACCGCCAAGTGCCGGATTTGCTCAGTACCATTACAAAATCGTGTTCATTTGCTGTAACACACCGCGTCTATTAGTTTAATCATTTCTCGGGTTTGAAGAGAGAGAAGGTGGGAGAAATGTCGTTTATACCCTCGTCTTCAACCTCTGATTCTCAGTTGATATTTGCTGTAACACACCGCTACACGAAAATGTCATGGCCGAGCAAGGCAGCAGTGCTGAGGAAGACCCGGCCGGGACTTGCCGGCCGGCCGGTCGGCGGCGAGCTGCGGCCCAAGGCCCACGCGACCTACGGCAGGGCGGCAGCGGTGCTGCGGTGGCCTGCTGCTGCGGTCGGCGTCGGCGGCGCGCCCCGAGGTCGGCGATCCGGGCGGATCCGGCGAGCCGCGCGCTCCGAGGCTGCCGAAGCGGGCGGATCTTGGCGCGCAGCATACCAGGGTGGGGCGGCGGTGCGGCCTCCCCGGCCTCGCGTGGGCGGTGGCGCGACCTCCCCGACCTCTAGGCACTCAGCGGCGGCGGCGTAGGGTGGCGCAGGGTGCTCCGCGTCGGATGCCGCGGGCGCGCGCACCGTGGCGAGCACCACGACCTCCACCATGACGAGGGGAAGCAGCAGCACACGGCGGCGCAGCCCGCCGCGGTGCCGCCGGCCACCTCGCTGCACGTGCGGTGCTGCCGGATGTTGAGGTCGCTGTCGCAGCGCTGGGGAGGGCGGCGCGGTGGGAATGCCGCTGACCGCCGCGGCTGGTGGTGCGGACCCTGCTCCCGCTCCCGGACCTGCACGGGCCCCCGCGGCTCACGACGCTCAAGACGGTGGCGATGTGTTTCGACAAATATAAGTGAAGAGCTAGAGGTTGAAGATGAGGCTAGTTTGAACATTTCCCGCACCTTCTCTCTCCTAAAATCTGAGAAATGATTAAAATAATCGGCGCGGTGTGTATGAGCAAATGACCACAAATTTGTAGTGTCTTTGGGCAAATTCGCCGGTTGGCGGTGTGATCTGGCTAATTAGGTGGTTTCCAGTGTCCCACAGCAAAATTCGCCTATTTTTTTTAAAAAAAACTAGGACTACTGGACTAGGACTGGCGTTTTGAAGAACCATTCCGTTATTAGTGTTGTTCATCGCGCCAATCAATAGATGGATGCAATTCTATTCTTTGCGCCAATGCTAAGTGGATGATATCTCAACACGGGCAAAGTAACTTATCATAACACGATGCCGAAGACAGCAATGGTGGACGGACCACATGGATTCAAAGTTAGGCAAGCCCGTTAGTACAGAGTCCGGTTGCTGTGACAACTGAACTAGCGGCCAAACCTTTTGCGAATCACAGACACATTACACATTCTCGAAAGAAGTCCTCAGCAAACCTTTCACGAATCAGAGACACTTACACATTCTCGAAAAAAAAATCCTTAGCTATTACTTTGGTCCGATTTACCTTAAACTAGAAAACCAGATATTATTACTCCTCCAACTATTAAAATCGTTGCTTTCCTCCATGAGTGGTTTTCAAAGCGTTTTAGTGTGACGTGATGCCACAACATGAGGTAAATCCGAATACACTGATAATTTAAGGATCAATAGATTTTACCAAAAAATTAGATGAATACATCTTTGAAACTGCCCAAATGTTTTTTTTTTCGAAAAAATGGAATTTAAAATACTAAAATCTGGTTTAATCTTGGAAAATTTAAATGGATTTATTTTAGCTCAGAAACTATGAAACCAATCTTATATTTGTTTTTATGAAGTCATACTCTGTGTTATGGTGTATAGATTGGAATCGTTTGGACCTTATATGGTCTAATCTTGATGTTTGTTTACTAATATATGCTCTTGCTATCTATCATATACCTCGTAGAAGTTAAAGTGACTTCAATGACAACACATTTTCATGTAATCATTTTATATTTAATCATATTTGGTATGAATATATGTGACAACTTGGCACAAATTGGCAAATGAGAATGATGCGAAAGTAAGTTAGCAAATTATACTAATTATATTAGGTAACGAGATATCTATCTACTAGTAACTAAACACAAAAATGAGATACAAGATCCAAATACATATGCACCATAATATATATAGCATAATTTTAGAAAAAAAACTAAAACGGGCATGTAGGACTAAAATGCCTTGAAAACCACCAAGAGGAAAACACAACCGATCTTGGCCCTGTTTGTTTTTGCTTACAATTGGATTATCAATGAAAAACGCTTCGGTTAGTTATTATTCCTTTGACCGCCGTTTCATAACTTTGAACATTGCCGAGAATTGAGACTAAAAAAACCTACAATATATTGATTATAAGCGAAAATAAATTGGGTTTCATCATCATCAATAGTTTAAAGAGGTAAAACATCCGGTTTTCTAGTTTAGTCTAAGAGGTAAATTGGACCCTAACAATAGTTGACTCGGCACAAAAGTAAACGTAACAATGCTAGTGGGCTCCATGTCCAAGGCGCAACTCTCGAAATAAAATTCCAAGGACCTCCAAGGACCTACTCCCTCCGTCCCAAAATAGATGTCATTCTCACTTCCCGAGAAATCACTGACTTTTTGTGTTTGACCAAGTATATATACAAGAATATTAATATTTATAACATATAATTAATATCATTAGATAGATCTTTAAATATACTTTTAGAATATATTTATTTGAAGATATAAATGTTACATGTATTTTCTAGAAATTTGGTCAAAGTTGAGAAAATTTGACCAGCACGCTTCTCATGGCGACAAATTGAAAGCACAAGCAAGTGATTCCAGGGAAATGATTCGCACTACGAAATAGGTCGATCTCTCATATTTATTAATAGAGGAGAGGAATTTCATCATCTCTTTACTCACCATTGGCTAGAGGGGATAAGCCTCGTCATTATCTTCTTTCTATAGATTTCTTTCTAGACTTGAAGGTGTGCAAGAAGCTGGAGTCTTAGCAGCAGTCTTCCATAGCACGTATACCTCCTTGTCTTGTGGTCTATCCTGCCAATAAGCCGAGGCGCGGAGCGACGAAGCGATCCCGCTTTTTTACTTCTTATCTTGACTTGACTTTCCAAACGTTACTCTTTGATCTCAAGTGCTCCTCAAGAGTAGTGTCCAATTCTCTTACACGGACATCACTCGGTTGATGTACTTGTCTAAATAAGGTAATCATGAAATTAGTAGATCTGTTGACCACATAAGTTTTTTAAATACCACATATCATCTGGTGAGAATTGGACTCATGTCATGTCCATAAAATTTTATTCCGAAACCCACACAGTTTTAGTATTGTCCAACCACAACGCTGCACGCTCCACGCGCATCTTACCCAACCTGGTCGTCAGCTCACTCCGGCTATGGCGCGAAGCGCCGCCGGCCGGCTACTCGCTTCCTCCCGTCTCCATCTCGGCTCCAGCCACTGCCACTTGCGCCTTCGCTACCCGCCCCTCCTCCTTCTTCCTACATCCCGTTCTAAGACCACCTCCCGCAAGCCTCCCCGCGCACAGGCTCGTAGAAAGGTGGCGCCTGCGCCTGCCGGCAGCGGTCGCCCAGGGCCACCAGGGGCGCGCGGGTCTCTTTTCCAGGAAATTTCTGAACTCGTCGCCTCTGTGACCGATGACGTAGCGTTACGACCCCGAAGGAATGGCGGGGCGCCTTGTGATGACCTCGGAGCTGCTGCTGTGGGATGCACCGAAGGTGATCGAGGATTTGCTTCAGAGGGAGCGGCATTGCCTTCTACCTCCATTGCTGGCAGCATTTCGGACCGGGTCGTTCTTGGTGACCGTGCAGATGATAGGAGTCATCAATCTTGTGGCACTATCGCAAATGCTGCAGAAGTACTCTGCCGGGAGCCTGGAGACACTGGCATGGCAGTAGATTCTGATGTTGATAATATCAGCGCAATGGTGCACAGGATTACAGCAATCCTCCGGTCGGAGGCGCCTGGGCCGTCAGTGGAGCATAAACTTGAGAGCCTGGGTGCTAATTACACTCCAAACCTTGTTAACATGGTGCTTAAGAGGTGCTTCAAGTTCAGGCAACTGGGATTCTGGTTCTTCCACTGGGCAAAGCGACTCCCAGATTTCCACCACACGACGGAGACGTACAACACGATGCTGTACATCGTGGGCGAAGCGAGGAGCTTTGGTATCATGGAGGAGCTCATGGGCGAGATGGATCGGGAAATGTGCCCCAAGGACATCAAGACATGGACGATTTTATTATCCAGTTATGGGAAGGAGAGGCAGCAGATCGGCAAGATGCTGTCAACCTTTGAGGCGATGAGGAAATCAGAATCCATCTGGATAGACAGTAAAGTCTATAGGAAAGTTCTTCACGCTTTGTGCAAAGCTAATAAGCCTGAGCTTGCTCTTGAGTTCTACAAGGATATGCCCAGCAACATGGAGGTTGGGACTGACATTCTTCGACTACTAATGTGTTGTCTTGCAAAATCAGATAATACTGCTGAAGGTGTCTATCTTATCAGAGATGATATGATTGAGGGCATGAAACATCCAGAGGATTACTGCTACACAGAGGCTCTTCGAAGCTTTTGCATAGCAGAAAAGTTTGGTGAGGCATGGAAAGTCTTTCAGAAGATGAAGCACAAATCGATGGCTAACTCATCTCCACTTGAGAATCTCCTGAGAGGGCTCTGCAGAGCAGGGAGAATGGATGAAGCTTTGCAGGTCACAGAATACATGAAGAGAACATCAGGTCTAAACAGTATGACATTTTCGTTCCTCATCAATGGCTACCTTAGGAAACGGGAGCATATCAAGGCACTTGACTTGCTGCGGGAGATGAGAGAATATGGATGTGTTCCACTGGCATCATCTTATACCCAGGTCATGCAACACCTATTTGCAATCGATCAGTGTGAAGAAGCATGTGGACTGTTTGAAGAGATGCAAAAAAACAGTGTTGAACCAGATATTGTTACGTTCACATCCCTGATTTGTGGGCAAGTTCGCAGCGGACATATATCCAAAGCATGGGATGTCTTTAGGAATATCAATAAGAATGGTCAGAAACCCACATTGAAAGCATATACAGTGTTCATGCGAGAGCTCTGCAAGGCGTCCAGGCACCTTGAGGCCGTAGCACTTCTGAAGGAAATGCTGGAATATGATTTCAGGCCTTCTGAGAGAACTTTCTACTGGTTAATTTCTGATTTACGTGACAAATCCTATTTGGAAGAGGCAAAATATGTTGAGAGAATGCGGGCATCTTTTAATCTGCGAAGCCCTAGAGATGGTTTGCAATTCAAACAGATGGACAGCATAGAAAATGTTTATAAGTTTCAGAAAATGCGCAAGTCTAATCCCCAAGAGACAGAACTGGCATTGGAGTTCACTGGTTCTCCTTCAGATCAAAATGGTAAGGTCTCCAGTTCCACACTTTCTGATGACACACATCAGAAAGAACTACAGGACTACAGTGATGGAGATGTTGAAGAAATATGTCGGATTCTGTCTTCTGATGATTGGGGCTCAACGCAACAGGCACTGGAGATGAGATCAGTCCATTTTAGTCCTAATCTTGTTGATGCCATTTTGAAGCGTTGTAAAAGGAATAGTCGTGCTGCTTTGAAATTTTTCTCATGGGTTTGGAGACGACCTTACTACATGCCTACTACAGAAACATACAATGCTGCTATAAAACTTGCGGGTTCTGCAAAAGATTTCAGACACATGTGGTATCTGTACAGAGAAATGTTAAGGTCCGGATGCTTCCCAACCGTGGATACATGGAATATCATGGTCTGTCAGTATGGCAATGCTGGTCTGTCTGAAAAGGCCTTCAAGACATTCTGTGGCATGAAGGAGTTTGGGTTTCTGCCTGATAAAACTACTTACAATCACCTGATAATGTACCTAACCCGCAGTAAAGGGCGGAAAATAGATGTGGCAGTCACAATCTTCCAAGAAATGTGTCGTGCAGGCCATATACCTGATAATAGGATACTTTTCATGTATCTTTTGGCTTTATGCGAGTGTAGGAAAATAGCTGATGCAGCAAGCTCAGTAGTATCCTTATGTGAACGAGGATTTTCTGTGCAGGCTGGCTACTCCATATTCCTTACATCACTGTGCAGGGCTGATAGAATGGAGGAAGCTCTCCATATGTTTGATTCTATTGAGAAACATGGTTGTTCCAGAGACCAGTACATGTACGGGAGTCTAATCCATGCTTTGCTAAGGAGGGACAAATTTGAAGATGCTGTTGCTAAGCTTACAGAAATGAATAACGAAGGGATGCTTCAAAGCACACATATATATACCTCATTCATTGTTTATTACTTTCAGAAGAGAGATGTTGTCAAGGCATTGGATGTGCTCAGGGAGATGAAAGAGAATGGATGTCAGCCTACAGTGGTCACATACTCTGCTTTGATCCGTGGCTACATGGGCATGGGTATGGTTTCAGAGGCTTGGGATGTTTTCCAACAAATGAAGCTGAAAGGACCTGCACCAGACTACGAAACCTATTCCATGTTCATGTCATGCCTGTGCAAAGCAGGTAGATCAGAGGACGGGTTGCATCTTATCCATGACATGTCAGATTGTGGTTTCATTCCAAGCGCAATAAACTTCAAGACTGTTGTCCATGGCCTAAATGTTGAGGGCAAACATGAGCTTGCTGATTCTGTTCTACGGTCAAAATGGCACTTGCGGAAGCAAAGAAAAATCTCATGTTAGTTTTTGCTTCTCTCATGCTCTCAAAATGGTTGTTGGTGTCCTGCTGGACATGATTTGAGCATTTTTCTCTTGTATATTCTGTGGATGCACATTCTTCAGGTCTAATTGCTAGTGATAGTGAGGATTGCTCTTTGAAGATTGGGAAAGGTGATATATTAAAGTATATTCTACACGAACAATTCGTGTTTCTTATGTTGAACTTGTACCTATATTCTCTGAGCAACTCGTCAAATCTGGCTAAATCAGGGTACGCCCCATTCTACAAACTGTCTTGTCTAAACAAAAGAAATGTAAAGTTGTCGCTAACTGAATGTGTAAACACTTCCTCTCTTTACTCCTGTCCAGTATGCTGAGGCCCTGTTTAGTTCATAAAATTTTTTCTCTTTCCCCATCACATCGATTGTCATTTACGCATAAATGAAGTAGCAGCTGTTGCATGTTTATACTTTTTGCCTGGCTATCTCGAGATAAATCTTTTGAGTCTACTTGGGCCATGATTAGACAAAAGTTGTTAAACACAAATGAAAATGCTACAGTGCACTTTGTGCTAACTTTTGTCACACTAAACAAGCCCTGAAAACGAAACTGATATACTTTGCTGCTGAACTTGTGCAGTAGAGAAGGAAAACTCTTACCAGCAGAATGCTATTGCTGTACTCTGATCCCCTCCCATATCCTCCACCCCCCCCCCCCCCCCCCCCCCCCCCCCCGGCGAGTAAAACAATGCAGATGATGTCTGCGTTCAAAGCATTGAACACTGGGAATGTATGTGGGATGCTAAATTCTTGGAAAATAGAGATATTGTAGCTGCTTGATAACACGTATGGCCTCAGCATCACCTTCTCATCCACTGGAACCGCAGAACACCTGTAGACCTCTTCATCCTTACATCAAATGGAAGGTTCCCAACAAACACAGTCCACTTTCTGACATAAAGAGGCCCTTCTCCTCGAAGTTTCTTACGAGGGGGGCATGCCATATCAACACGATTGCGATTGCCACCAAACAGTGCCATATTATGAGACAACAAAACAGAGTTGTCTGTCAAAATCGTTCTTATGTTAGTGCACAGCATGAATCAAGAAGCGATGCTTACTTAGATCATGCGCTTACGAGTTGTCTGTCAAAATCGTTCTTATGTTAGTGCACAGCATGGCTGGGATGACCCCACGAAGGTCGCTGACTGAGGAGACAGGCCCGATGGCGATCTGCAGGCGTCAACGAGCAGGGGGCGCCGCACACTACTGGAGATCGGGTTGGACACAAACTAAACAAAGGAAACGCGAGCAGCGGTTTTTTTGTGAGCGGACGACACACGCAAAAGACAGATGACTGAAATTCTGTCTTCCTAATTAGGTACTAGTAACGACGAACAATTGGAGTATTCTTCTGGACAGGACTTATCGCCGTGGTGGTGACTGCTGACGACTCTGAGACATGGACTTCCACCACCGCCCGCAGACGTCCCCTGACGTATGTACAGTACAGCATCAACCAACCCGGCCGGATTTTTTAACAGGCAGGGACAGCGATGGGCTTTTATTTGACATACATGTATGTATGCCTGCCTCCAATCGATGGTTTCGTTACTTTCGTAGCAGGAGAGCTTTCTTTATATTCTATTGCCTTGTGTTATCGTGTAGCTTTTCGTTAGCTTAATCCCTTGGACAACAGCATAGACATATTCCATAGCGTGCAGAGAAGAAGAGGGGAGCTGAGCAACCTAAGAAGCGGCGATGGGCGGCGACGGCGACCGGCAAGCGGAACCGCTGCTCGGCAAGCTCTCGGAGTCATCGTCGTCCGACGAGCACCTGGTCAAGAGAACCGGTGAGTCGATCGATCACGCGCGCGCCACATGTCTGTCCTCCGTCGCTCATCAGCAGCTTGTTGCCGTCGTCTGGCCTGCAGGCACGGTATGGACGGCGATGGCGCACATCATCACGGCGGTGATCGGGTCCGGCGTGCTGTCGCTGGCGTGGAGCGTGGCGCAGCTGGGCTGGGTGGGCGGGCCGGCGGCCATGGTGTTCTTCGCCGGCGTCACCGCGGTGCAGTCCAGCCTGATCGCCGACTGCTACATTTGCCACGACCCGGAGCGAGGCGTCGTCAGGAACCGCTCCTACGTCGACGCCGTGCGCCTCTACCTAGGTACGCTCGGCTCAGCCATCGATCGATTTGCCCTTCAATTCTTTTTCCGACTGAATCTTTGACGAGGTGATCATGAATCGGCGTAGATGGAATTTCAGATGATTTATTAGGCAAAATCTGTAGCTAATAATAATCAATCATTCCAATAATTAACCGGCCGGCACATTGAGTGACAGACAGAACCGGTCAGCCAGCGCTGCTGCAATCAGAATCATACGTTGCTTTCAGTGTATTTATTTAGTTGCAAAGTCTGAAATCAACCATTGAAGTTGCTTCGTAAAAGAAAATTTGTTCATTCTTTACGACTGATGCGACTAACAGGCAATCGTTGGCTGCCACGTGTGCAGGCGAGAAGAGCCATTTGTTTTGCAGTTTCTTCCTCAACTTCAGCTTGTTTGGCACCGGTGTGGTGTACACGCTCACCTCCGCCACTAGTATGAGGTAAAAAAAAAAACATAGGTCACTGTTTCCTACTGTTAAAATAGAGGAAAGTATTTTATTGGCCCTGAAAAGAGGTCAACTTAGTTTTTTGGCACTGTTTTCATCGAACTTTGTTATTTATTCCTAAAACAAAATTTGCTTAATTTTTAGCCCTTCTCACCAGACCAAAATGTTTCAAAAAATCATAACTCTTCAATACAATATCGGATAAAGATGGTTTTATATCAAAATTATAGATCTCGACGAGATCTACAATTTTGATGCATGGCCGCTATATACTGAACTCTAGAATAATCCCATCATCACGGCTTGTCTACTGTGTCATTATTGCACGGTGACCAGTGGTGGGCAAATTAAAGTAGTGAAGCTACAAATGATGCAAAACTGGGAGGAAGGCTTTGTTGAATGGACCAATGATGCAAATAAAAGGCTAAATGAGGTCCCACTACTGTGAATGTACCTTTCGTGTATACAACTCTTCTTGTGGACTTGGAGAGTATTTTGTTTTCTTTTCTCATGTTTCTCTTTTACGTTCTCTGATAACAAAATATTTCTTTTCTGCTAGGTAAGTAGTATATCAAATTTGTCTTTTTCTGTACACGTCAACAGATTTCATTATATGGTAGTTGCGCCTTTCCTACTTTTATCATGGCCATGACAGGAGAAGACAGTCAGATTAGGTCATTATAGGAGATACTAGAATACCTTGTGGGCACAGCGCACGCAATCCATGGTTAGCTACCACCATGGGCAGTGGATGTGGATGTGGATGTGGAACCCACGAGTCGAGGTCGAGTTCGCCGGCAAAGCTCGCCTGTCGCTGTGGCGCTGCCGAAAAGATTATTAGCTCCATTCGAGAACCCAGAATCGCGTGAGCTGCCATCCCCCAGGCTAACCAACCGCTTGTGCTCAAAATTTTTTGGCACCCGCCAGCTTTGCGTCATCCATAACGCAACCCATTCCCAAAATGAGTCATCCACAGTGGTTTTGCGGCGTAGAAATCGGCTTCAACAGAGATTGCGTGGGCAGCGACACGCGACGCGCAAAGATGCGTCGTCTCACCGTCTCTTTGGGTCTCCATGCAGCGCTAGGTCCACCACAGCCAGCATCGAGGGATGGGAAAGCCACCCAGGAGTGAAGCCGCCGGGGTGGGAAAGGACACCGAGGATTTGGAGGGAGCCGCCGTAGTGGAGCAGGACGCCGTCGGAGATGGGGTAGCGAGCTCGGTCACCGCCGGTGGGGAGAGAAGCGCGCCGCCGGTGAGGCGAGCAGTGGGGGACGCGGGAGGCGGCGGGCAGTGGCGGCGTGGTCGGCAACATAGAGGCGTTGGATTTGGATGAGCCATGCCCTACCGCGTTGGCCCCAAGCTGGACGAGCTCGATGGTGCCCTCCTCCACCTCCTAGAAGGGCTCGTCGTCGTCGAGCCCGCAAAGAGAGGAGACGGAGCTGGATGCGACGCCGTCCCCACAGGCCCCACCCACGGAAGAGAGCTCGACGCGCACGAGGGTGAGCCACCGCTCGACGCCAGGAGAAGCGGAAGCACCGATGTGAGCTGGAGGGGCGGGGATGAGGATGACGGGAGGGAGTCAGCAGCATAGGAGAGCGAAGGGGGCGTCGGGATGGGGCTGGGTTGTTTTTGCATCGCTGTTGAAGAAGGCCGAGATTTGGGTGCGTGACCCAGAATCTAGAATGGGTGTGGTGTTTAGGTCCTCTTTGCTGGAGACAGTTTTAGACACCGATTTTTTCTCTGCACGCACTGTTTTCACAAAATAACATCTCGAGTAGAAGGGTTTCTCCAATGTCACGTCCCAACCATCATGTCTAAGCTTGGTCTGTTCCGTCCTTCGGCCGACGTTCATTTTTTTTTCTTGGCACGCTGCACTGCAGGGCGATTCAGAAGTCCAACTGCTACCACAAGGAAGGCCACGACGCGGCGTGCTCCGTGGGAGGGGACTTCTACTACATGCTGCTCTTCGGGCTCGCGCAGGTGGTGCTGTCGCAGATACCTGACTTCCACGAGATGGCGGGGCTCTCCGTCTTCGCGGCCGCCATGTCCTTCTTCTATGCCTTCGTCGGCGTCGGCCTCGGCGTCGCCAAAGTCATCGGTATATGCCGCCACACCATGATCAACATGCATTATGCATTCATGCCATGTCAGCCATTCTTTCTGAGATTGATCGGGCCTGGCTCTGCGTGATTTGCATTGATTTGCTTGCCTTCAGCAAACGGGGTGGTCATGGGTGGCATCGGAGGCATCCCGCAGGTGTCCACGACGCAGAAGATGTGGCGAGTCTCGCAGGCCGTCGGGGACATCTTGTTCGCCTACCCTTTCTCCTTGGTGCTGCTGGAAATAGAGGTATAGTATATAGGCCGGCGAATGCATGCAGTGCAGAGCCACCACGTACTGTTCTGTGGCGATCTTGTACTAATCAATCGACTTATATGAGATTATTTATCGTCTATTGCTTGCCTGCATGTTGTGCTTTCAAGGACACGCTGAGGTCGCCGCCGCCGGAGACCGAGACGATGAAGAAGGCGACGAGAGCGAGCATCGGTATCACCACACTCTTCTACATCTGCTGCGGATGCTTTGGCTACGCGGCGTTCGGCGACGCCACCCCGGGCAACCTCCTCACCGGCTTCGGCTTCTACGAGCCCTACTGGCTCATCGACCTCGCCAACCTCTGCATCGTTCTCCATCTCCTCGGCGGCTACCAGGCAAGAAGCTCACTGTCACTGCACACTTGTTAGTTGTTAGGCCTTCCGTTGTCGATCTGACGCCGCCACGCAAACGCACGTCGTTATACCCTGCCTGCAGGTGTACACGCAGCCGGTGTTCGCGTTCGCGGACCGCAGCTTCGGCGGCGGGGCCACGGACGTCGCCGTCGAGGTGCCACTGCTGGGCACGCGCCGCGTGAACGTATTCAGGCTGTGCTTCCGCACGGCGTACGTGGCGGCGACCACGGCGCTGGCCGCGTGGTTCCCCTACTTCAACCAGGTCGTCGGGCTGCTCGGCGCCTTCACTTTCTGGCCGCTCGCCGTCTACTTCCCCGCGGAGATGTACCTCACGAGGAACAAGGTGGCGCCGTGGACCAACCGGTGGCTCGCCGTCCGTGCGTTCAGCCTCGTCTGCCTGCTCATCAGCGCCTTCGCCTCCGTCGGATCAGCGGTGGGCATGTTCGGCCCGGAGACGAGCTGACGACTCAGCTCTGCAAAAAAGCAATTTCCGGGCTTTTGCATTTTTGAGGATGGGACTGCATGCAGCCACATGTTGTTCTATGCATATATTCAGGGTGTGTTTGGTTGAGATGATATGAAACGTGGATAGCCACAAGTTCTGTACATATACGTAGGGTATGTTTGGTTGGGTTAAATATGGAACATGAATATTCATGGATGGGTGGTGCTTGATTGGCACTTCGGTGGATTGACTGGACATGAATATCCATGACAGGGAATATCTTGCTCTTTTTTCTGATGAGACTGAAGCAACAATACTATGCAGAGTATTAT
This sequence comes from Eremochloa ophiuroides, assembly GCA_038502445.1. Taxonomy (NCBI): domain Eukaryota; kingdom Viridiplantae; phylum Streptophyta; class Magnoliopsida; order Poales; family Poaceae; genus Eremochloa; species Eremochloa ophiuroides. The sequence goes on from JAHLJS010000005.1 coordinate 71,567,458, forward strand.
CCATGAATGGTAAGAACAAAATACATAAATTATTTGAGATCACAGAAGTATTATCGATGAATGGTAAGAACGAAGTGTCAGCAAAATGTCACTTAACCGGTGTAGATCCAGGTCCACATGCAGTGGGAGCATGTGCCCTTGAGGGCAAAAAAAAAAAAAAAAAAAAAAAAAAAAAAAAAAAAAAAACCCTGCTTCCCATCTCCAAAGACAAAACTGACCAGGTCAGACTCGGTTAGGCAAAGCTCTAGGAAAACCAACAACCCGATAGCAACTGCAGGGCCAACGTGGCATCAGCACAAAAAGTTCACTAGGTATAATTGTCATCTCTTATAAGACACAGGTCCTTTCAATGGGATAATACAACAACAATCACGAGACAACGAGTACTTACAAGGCATGGCAACCGGTTACCAAAGGGGGGAAATGGAAGGCTGTGAGTATAACCGACAGTTACACCAGGATATTCTACAATGACATATTTTAACAGATTCAAGCCATCCAGCAAAAATGTCCAAGACCAACAAGTGGACAACTTGAAAACATCGATGTATCTTCAGGAAAGATTTCTAGACGGATCACGGGAGTTATCATGGGTCTAGAGGATCGGAACCCACTCTAGCTCTAACTCCAACTCACCTGATTCTACGTTCTGCAGCTTTAAGTGCACCTCCTGTTTTACCTTGCCTGCCACAACATTCACTGTGCTATCTTTCATCAGGGCGTTGTCTTTTGTCATGAACCACCTCCCAATTTGCATGTCACCAAGACGTGAAGTATCTCCAAAGGCCATGGCGGCTGTGATCATTGGTTGGAGATCTATCTCTGCTTCACCCATGATATCATCGGCTGAGAACATATCATGGTCATACACTTCCTGGACATAGAGATTGTGTGTATTACTTTCATGTCACCAATGACCAGCAGCTTTTGTCTTCGCTACTTTCTTAATGCTCTGCTCTTTTCTTGAAGCATTGTGTAATTATGTTTAAGTACTTTTTTCGAGTTATTCCATACTACCTATTACTCCCTCCGTCCAAAATAACTGCACACTTGTTCTTCGACAAAATTTTTTAAGTTTGACTAGATGTATACAAAAATATACTACTACTTATGATGTATAATAAGTATGATTAGATTAATTTCATAATAAACATATTAGGAGATATAGATGTTGATAATATTTTCTATAAATTTAGTCAAACTTTTTTTAAAAAAATGAATTCCAGAAAAGTGAGGTGTGCAGTTATTTTGGGATGTAGGGAGTATTATGTGACTGAATTCAAGTAAACACCCTAAGAACTCTGCCATAATTCACTTAGCATATTATACTCTTGCTTGAAGTATAATCTTTTGAAGGTTCTAATGATAAAACTTACAAGTTTTAGAGGTCCGTAGTTCCGAGGAACAGATATCTTAAGCACTTCATTCCATACCGGATTCAAATCACTTTTTTTAACCGTCGATTGAGCTTTCTGCAGTTACGACCAATTGTTGATTTTTTTTAGACCAAAACTAGAGTGTCAAATAAAATGATTTATGTATATAAACATTATATAAACATACCTGCCCTCCGAGCGTTAAAATAACATATGGATCACTTGTTAGCATATCTCTAACGGCCAAGTTAGTACCTTTCACCAGTGTAATATTCAGCTCTCCAACAAATTCTCTTGTATCTTCCTGTGATAAATTAGTAAGGATAAGGTAGATTAACTAGATCATTACAACCATACAAGTTTCAATAACATGCTCCATCACAGACATGCAAATTCTATGCAGAAATCATGGAAGCCAGAACATAAAAGAGAGATAAATATTAAAAGAAGGTAAGTTCCATTTCTCAGCATAACTTACATCCTTCCTTGAAGTGCTAGAGAAATTGCTATCTACACTCTTCACAGAAGTGGTAGATTTAAAAGATGATTTTGACGAAATGCGCAAACTTGGCTTCAAAAAATCTTGTGTCTCATACTTAGCTCTGTATGTAAAAAAAGACAAGGGATTATTATATAGGAAAACATTGGTATCATTACAGAGTACGGAATGAAACAGTTAGCAGACCTTATAAATTTTGTCCTATATTCCATGGTTGAATCTGGTTTGGGTTTTGGGTGATCTTTTGGAAGAAAAGCCTCATAAATTGAATTTGCGTATGAGTTTCCACCAACCTCAACCATGGAGTCGATATCACTATCAGACCAATCATCCAAAGTTATAGACAAAACCTGATAGAGAACAGGCAGAAGCATGAAATGAGTAAGGACTAAAGAGTCTAAGGATGAGCTATGACAGACCACAGATCATACGAATACTGAAAAACTGATGAGTTTGAAGGTGTATTCACATATATGTACATTACAATAAAATTAAATGTAAACAGAAGTTTCTCACAGTCTAAATAACCTTTGAAATGTCAGGTCCAAGTGCCCTATGAACATCTCCACATTTTAAGCAAAGAAACACTCCAATATTAGCAGATCTGAAATGCACAAAAAAAAAGCTTTTACAACTTATGTATAATGAGATGCAAAAAAAAAAAATCAAAATAAAGTACTGTGCATATTCAGCATTTGGTTTTTGCAATCAATGGCATGGGTATAGCAGCAAAGCGGTGTGTGTGTGCGTGCACGCTCCATCACATTTCAGAAATTACTGATCTAGTTTATCAACATAAAAAGGAAGAATCTTTCTGTAGAGAAGCCATGCAAGTAGCTATCTTCTGAAATGGTAAACATATAATAACAAAAGCTTAATCAGAAACAATGACTTCACTTACGCCCATTTGGGATCAGGTGCACCACAATCAGCGCAGATCCTATTATCACTTTTTATCATGAGATCCTTCAATTTTCTTGCTTTGCCTATTAAACAATCAACAAGAATTTAGAGAAAAAAAAAAAGCATGTTACAGACAAAATAAAAGGAACAAAAGATTCATTTGCTACTAGTATTTGTGGAGTTGAATAGTGTGATATTGACAAATCAAATATAGCACAAAATACACTCATATATCATATTCAAGAATATAGTGAAGTTCATGCCAGAATTTGTTTATTTATTGAATTATAACTATTACTGTATTGTCATGTACTCATGTCATCGTTAGCACCAATGTACTATGCGCGTTACAGAACAGAAGCATGGCACAGGGCATATAGCATATACTGTGTTAGCAAAGAATATCTTATATACCTACTACAGGCTTGGTTGACTTGATGTGTTGATACCGATTAGCAGTACTCATCTTTGCGGTGCAACTTTGGATAACTCACAAAACAACACGAACTACTGAACCTGCAGAAAACCTATGTATTAGCCGGAGTTAAGGATCATTTTCTTATCATGATGAAACGAACAGAATGCTAACTAAGAGAACAGAATCTGAAGCTTTATATTTCATAAGGACATGGCTCCATGATACACAGGAATCACTAAACAGCTGCTGCTCCCTCACTGCAAATGAGGTTTCACTAGCCCAGCAAATATCAGGTCAACTATAACCTAATAAAGTCTGCTTGTTGAAAAATGAAGCATACAAAAGAATTAACGTTGGGTCTGCAACATATTTGTGAATCCTGAATATGAAGCTCACAGGGTTGTTTTGTGAAATTTCTATTCATATTTATCGCCTAGACAAAACTGAAATGAAGTCAAAGAACCGATGACTCCGGTTAATTATGTGTGGATGGCTCCTCTCACATTGATAAGCTCTGCAATCACAAGATGTACACGACTACAAGGGCAGAACAAGAACCAATAGCCCTCCCTTGCCTCTGCCACCGGCACCGCAATACAAAGACAGTGATCATCCAACCCCAAAGGAATATGCAAATGCCATGTGTTCTGAAGCCTGGCAGAAAGAAATCGGCCTAGATCAAAAAGGATTTACAAACATATAGCATGAACAACTGGGTGTGATTGGCGTGAGGGGGAGCGGGATGTGCCTATGGAAATCCATTGGTATCGGTTTATAGTTGACCAGTGTCTCGATTTCATCCAAAGCATGAACCGCCCTATATTGCATAGAATAAGAGCTGGGATGCTAATCGATTACCCGAGCCTCCCGATACAGATCATCCTAGATTCCGTTCCAACAGCGTGTACTGATGGTTGCGTTCCCACTTGAAATCGCATCATGGCTAGGTAATTCAAACTCTGCAGTAGGGATCAATCGAGGTGTCAAACAAACACCCGGGTCCTAGCGAAATCAGACGCACTCACATAAAGGAGCTGACCGCACCAGCGCTCGTAAGCGACCGAATCAGAGGATCCGCACGGTAGAAATGTTCGGAAGAAAAAAAAAACAAACAAACCAACAAACCTGAGGCCTGAGGGTTCGATGAGGACAGCGGGTACCGCCGGCGGCTCCCGGGGTGAGGTCGCCGGCGGCGCTGGAGCGATCGCCCCCCGGCTTCGTCGCGCTGGGTGGGGTTGGGGTGCGGGCTGGTGGACGCGCAAAACAAGCACGGCGACGTGGGGAGGATTAAAATGGAGGGGATATATTATTTTCTTGTCCTATTTCTATAGCCAACCTTCAACCTTGGTCACATCACGTGGTGGTGGTGGATTCGCTCGAGGTCATACCCCACGAGAGTCATGGCGTCGGGTGGAGGTCTTTTTTTTTCTTGAATGAAAGGGGAAAAAACTACCTATACTCCTGTTTTAATAAGGATTGCAGGTAGTAATTATAGCATTAATAATTAGGGTGTCAATTAGACTAAATGCTGATGTGCCATAAAATAAATAGAAGAGAGAAAAGAAAATAATTAGTATAGAAGAAACTATCTCTACACATGAGTTAAGAGAGAAAAAAACCTGGCAGATGATGGGATACGAATTATGTTCATGATAGATGGGACATGACAGATGATGGGAGACAAAGTTTAAGTTGAAGAACTTGGCTATAATTGGTAGGTATGAAAACTATCCTATGGCTTTACTAGTATAATGCCTGTGCTAACACTACGGTGACGTCTAGAAAAACATACACATGTGTAACAGATACACGTACGACACACACACATATTCAACAAAAAAAACAATCCTTAATAATGAAGGAATATCAAACCAACTTATAAGAGTATCTTAAAAATGTTACATAGCATAGTATAGTGTCTGTGCTAATGCCACGTCATGTAAGCATCACCAAGAGAGAACTCATGGCAAAAGATTTTAATCTTAAATAATAGAGCTGCCTTCGGTCCCAACAAAGTGCCTCCTACAGTCATACTAATTATGTAATGGTTATAGGATGAGAAAAATGACCACTTACAAAGTGCCTCCTGAAACTAAAATTCTTTTGCCCTATTAATTAAAATATATCACTTGCTAAAATTAATTAATAAACCATATATATATACATTGCATGAATTTCCTATAGTACCAAACCTTCTAATAACATATCAAAAGCCCAAACTCGATCTTAAAATCATCCTTAAAAGTCATGACAATTTAAAAGAAACATGGCATCATACCACACCATCGATGTGATGATCACATACAATTCCTTGTGTACGTCCGGAAAATATATCTCTAGTTTGCCCCTACCTGTTCGGGGCCAGCCCCAGCCGGCCAGCGGCCAGCCCTTTGGCTACAATGCTATGAATTTTTCTTAAATTGAATACTTCTAGTTTTTGTTTGCAGTTAATCTAATTTTCCATAACAAGCTATAGCAATATTGATAGCTATTATATTTTCCATCCTAAATTTGAAAGCAATTAAATTTAATGATGAACCACCAGCAAGGACATAGCATGGATCGCTTTATTTCATAATAATTAAAACATAAAAGTGCTAGTGATATGTGTACCGTGAATTTGAACCTGAACATGAACATGAACCCCATTCGTTAATTAATAAATAGAACTTAACGCAAGAACATCTAACATTGCTCGCTTTATTTCATAATAAAAGTATAAAAGAGCTGCATGACCATGCATGACTAATCCTGTAGCTTCGTTGTTTTTGAATAGATATTCCGTGATGCAGTATTTGAATCTTGACCTTTGTCCGTGGTGACAAATCACGGGGGGCGCGGGGTGGCTCGACCATGGCTCTTCCGTAGCGACAAATGGTGAGGGCGCGAAGATCGCGGGGGCGCGGGCAATGTCTCCGCGGCGACGTCCTCCCATGTCTATATCTTTAGATTTAGATCGTCTATGGTCCGAAGAAATATATCTTAACACACACACATGCATTCTACTAAAACCGCAAATCTAGTTGAGCTGTGGCAAAATAAAGAAAAAGAACTAATATTACTTGTTGTTTGTACAGCTAACAAGCTAATTCAAGAATATTTAGCCTATTTCACAGTTCATAACTGCATAAGTTTAGTTTGATGATATGGTCTTCGTCACCCTCCTGCAGTTCTGGTGGAGCCAAATTAAAGAACACGAGATTATATGGTCCCATTTACAGAGTCCTGACCCAATGCCTAGTACTACATTAAACTTACTGGCTTTTCGCATCACAAGTTGTTCGTTGGTTGTCCAAAGGGAACAAGACTATAAGAGGCACTAATGGAATCCGTAGACAGAACAGGCAATGTCGACCTTGAGCCGAGGATAGTGTTGCTCTCAAATGCAGTAGAAAGAACAAATTTATTTTACTGAAATGTATTATCTTTTAGGTTTCAGCAACATTTCCCGACGCCCGCGTCGCTCCCCACGCGGGGCGACTCGGGTGGCCCTCCCACGCGCCGCCGCCTCCTACACCTCCGGCCCCTCTCCCACCTCGTGTAACGTCCCGCCTCCCCGAGGCCGGGCCCGCTTACATTTGGCAGCTTAACTAGGATATAGACTGCCCTCACAGACCAACACCAGTCTTTTCTACGCACTTTGTCCTCACTCATGCGCACCCGGGAAGAACTTCCCGGTCGGTCACCCATCGCTCCAGGGCCAAGCTCGCTTAACCTTGGAGTTCTTTGCAGATGGGCTTCCGGAAAAGAAGTTGCAACTTGTTGGCATGAGTATTCTATCAATCCTATTAAGTCCTGGGCCGGGATGTTACATCCTCACCCCCTTAAGAGATCGACGTCCTCGTCGATCAATCCCAAGCCAGGAACGTCCCCTCTTGGCCACGTCCGTGTGTCCAGTGCCAGCGCATGTGCCATGCTATGTGACCACGCCGGATCCACACCAGCCATGCGCACCATGCCTGCGCAACTGCGACACACGCGCCCGTGAAACCGTAAGGGTCGGCTCTGATACCATTCTGTAACGTCCCGCCTCCCCGAGGCCGGGCCCGCTTACATTTGGCAGCTTAACTAGGATATAGACTGCCCTCACAGACCAACACCAGTCTTTTCTGCGCACTTTGTCCTCACTCATGCGCACCCGGGAAGAACTTCCCGGTCGGTCACCCATCGCTCCAGGGCCAAGCTCGCTTAACCTTGGAGTTCTTTGCAGATGGGCTTCCGGAAAAGAAGTTGCAACTTGTTGGCATGAGTATTCTATCAATCCTATTAAGTCCTGGGCCGGGATGTTACACCTCGCCGCCGCCGGAGTCGGCCGCCGGCATGGCTGTCCGGCCGGCCAGGATGGCGGCGGCGAGGCCCTCCTTTCCTCGGTGGGCGGCGAGCGCTGCAGCGCCGGCGGTCCTCCGGCCCGCGAGCTGCGTGGAGCTGTGGCGGCGTTGGTGGACGCGGCTGCGGCGGCGTCGGCCCGTGGCTGCGCGGGTGTCAGGGAGGGCAGCGGAGGCCTTCCCCTCAGTTCTTCGCTCTTCCCCCTCCTTTCCTTGAAGATGGCGGCGGCGCCGGCGGAGGGCCGCTGGTCCGGTGCCCAGGTGGGCAGATCCTGCGCCCGGACGGCCGGATCCACTCGGCCGGTGCCCGTGCCGGCGCACGGGACGGCGGCGGGCCTTCCTCCTCCCCTCTCGGCTTCGGTGGCGGCGCCAGCTGAGCTCGGCGTCGTTGGCGGCGCTGGCTGGGCTCGCCGGTCCGGGGCCTAGGCTGCCGGATCCGGGCCCCAGGGGGCCGGATCTAGCCGGGCAGGCCGGCAGCGGGCGGGTTGGTGGCCGGTGGCGGTGAGGCACCGGCGGCAGTGGCCGGGCTCGTGCTGGTGTTGAGGGGCGGTACTCTCCTCTCTGCTTGCCCCTCCCCGCACGACTTGGCTTGCTTCGTCGGTGGCCGGGCCGCCCCGGGGCTGGCTGTGGCCGGGCGGCTACCTTCAAGACGGAGGCGATGGCGCCGGCATGGGCGTCGGGTCGCAGCCTGGCGGCTTGATTCGGCGCCCACGGGGCATGGGGCAGCGCCCATAGTGTGGTGGGGGCACGAGCCTCGTGGCTGCTGACTTCTTGGTCGGCATCGGCGTTGGTTGGTGCCCGAGTCGGCGGCGGTGGCCAGCGGCCTCGACGTGCGGCGGTGTTACGCGGGCGGCGGGCCTAGGTCCGGCTCTGCGTGGCCTGGTCGGAGGGGGGTGGCGACCAACGCAGCTGCGGTTGCTGCAGGCAACTGGCGCGTTTGTTACCCCTCTGATTGGGCATCGGGGGGCGGCGGGACAGCGACGATGACGATGCTAGTTGGGAGGAGGTCCATCTTCAAAGCCTGGCATCTATGTCTGAGGGTTTGTGGGCGAAAGCCTTGGCGACGGCGACGCTTGTGGGCGTCGTTACCCTGTTGGGGGCGTCGCACTTTTACCTCAACACTGTCATCCAAGGGTGAAAGCCCAGTCCGTTGGACGTGCGACGGTGACGTCATCGGCGTCACTCCCTTGTTGAAGGCGTCACATTTGGATTATCGTCACGGCTTAGAAGCTTCCTTCGGCGGCTGTTCTTCTTCCCGGCGCTTGGTCGAAGCGTGGAGGCGGGGCTCGCTATGTGAAGTCGGAGCTGCTGCGTCGGGGACGTGGCTCGGCAACGATGACGCGCGGCGCGCCTTTCTTTCGTTCTCAGGTCCAGGTTCTGCCGAGGGTTTCAACCGCTGGGGGCGAGGCACGTGATCGTGGTGGGGAGTCGGAGCTGCTCTTCGCGGGTTTGAGCTTGGCAACGATGACTTTTGCGGTCGTCTGCTTCGGGACAGTCAGTGGTTGGCTTGTGGGTGACCTGCCATGGGAAGTCGGAGCTGCTGGTTGCTTTGCATCCATGCTCGGCAACGATGACCCATGATAGTGCGTCGTGTTTGTGCCTAGCCGCGTCGTGTGGGTTGGTTAGCCCCTCGAGTGCCTGTTGGCATTTCGTTTGGCTAATCGTCTTGTACATAAAATTCTTTCGTCTTAATTGAGCGGCAGAGCTCCTGCCTTTGTTTAAAAAAAAAGGTTTCAGCAACAAGCCGAAGCACACAAAAAATAATTCGAAATGCCTAGCTACGAACAGACGACAAGAGTGCCCGCCCTATTTCGCGGAACATTGTGCGGCAAGCAGAGCAGCGGGGCCGAAGCGTGAGTGAGCCTCCCGACCGCGATTTCCCATTGCGGTATGGAATCCGTCACGATCTACTCCGAGCCAGGACGCGATCCAATGAATGACCGGCTTGGAAAAACTGGAATCAGCTAAGAACTCTGTAGAGCGGAGAGGCATGCGGGTCGAGCAGAGAGGATGGGGTGGGGAAAACGCACGCGCACCTGCCGAGGATGCCGTGATCCGGCGCGTGGGACGAGATGGCGTCGCTCCAGACGTCGACGCCGCGACTCCTCGGCGGATGGGGGGGCGGGGGGCGGCGGAACGAGATCGCCGGGTGGTGGCGGATTCGACTCGGGGACGCGCGCGGTGATCGGAACGGGGTCGCCGGGGCGCTGATTGGGTGAGTTATGGGTATTATCTGTATTTATTTAATAGGCGGCCACATACATATTTTTGATGAGATAACAACCTTTTTGGAAGCGAGAAAAAAAAAACTCTATGAATCATGGGATTAAATATCTATAAAACTTCAGGATTTACAAATGAATTTTTGCGGATGTTAATGAGGACAAATCAATATTATATTAGTGCATGATATGGCTTACTCACGTGGATAGCTTGTATGAATTGATTTTGTGTGTTATAATTGCATTTGCTAGTGAGTTGATGATGTGGATAGATTGCATGCGAAGATTGAATTTTAGTGGGTTTATTTAAGATTATAAGAGATATAGATAAGAGAATGTGACGCTAGATGTGGTGCAACTGACCACCGAACCGTGTCACATTCAGTGATCCGTGTTTGGTTCACCAATCTAAAATATAGTCCATATCATGTCAGATGTTTTGATATTATTTTATAATATTAAATATAGATTAAGTAAAATTCAAAATTCACATAAGTGGACTATATTGTGAGACGAATTTTTTAAGTCGGCATTGTACATGATTTGATAAAGTGATGCTATAGTAAATATATGGTAATGATGAATTAATTATTTTTAATAAATTTGTCTCGTTGTCTATCTATATAATTAGTTTTATAAAAAAACAATATCTAATACTACTAAAAATTAGTCAAACATTTAATATAACATAGATTAAGAATAGTTCCTAAAACCAAACACAGGGCACCACGATAGTTCTCATGATGCTTTTAGTCCCTCCATCCTAAAAAGAAAGACACTACAAAATGCGTATAGATCAAATTCCTCGAATTTGACTAAGTTTGTAGAAAACAATATATAATATTTATATCTTCACATACGTTTATTAGGGCAGTCCCTATGATAAAAACTAGATACAAAATCCAAGACAGCCACGTCAGCAAAAATGTAAAGATAGAAACTGTTTCTTCCCCTAATAAATATCAGACTTATCTCCTACTCTATGCTTTCCAGGCAGAGCGCTCGCCCGGAGAAGCAGGCCGGCGAGCACGGCACTGGAAAGAATGGCCAGCGCTCTGGCGGGCGGGCTCCGGCGGAGGCAGGCATAGGTGGCAAAATCCAGCGCTGTATCATCTCCATTCCCTGTTGGCTACAGCTCCCTGCCAATCTTCCGAGGCCGCAGATCTTTCAGTTCTTTGTGCTTTGCTTTCTTGCACTTCCTCGCTCTCACCTCTACATTCCGATACATTCCTTTCCTTCCTCTGTTTCTAATTTCTAATGGTAGATCCGAGCTAGCTAGCTAGCTAGTTTTCTCTCTGGCAAACGCACGGAGGAGACGCCGCCATTAGATAGATTTAGATTGGATAAGGAGGAAGAGAAGGAAAGATGAGAGTTCTCAGACGCGGCGTCGTCCCCGTCCTCGTCCTCACAGCAAGCACGGCGAGCCCTCGCGACGGCCAGCGAGCGCGAGCACGCGGAGCTGTCGAGCGCGACCGCGGCGGACCGGCGCGAGCGCGAGCACGGCGGACGGTCAGCGCGAGCACGCGAAGTCGGCGAGCACGAGTGCGGTGGCCGGCGAGCGAGGCGGGGCTCGAGCGCTCGGAGCCGGCGAACGTGACCGCGGCGAACCGGCGCGAGCGCGAGCACGACGGCCGGCCAGCGCGAGCGCGAGCACGACGGCCGGCCAGCGCGAGCGCGCGGAGTCGGCGAGCACGGCGGCCGAGTGTACGGCTCCGGCGGACGCGACTCCGGCGAGCGCGTGGCGGGCGAGCGTGTGGCTCCGGCGCGAGCGCGCGCGATCCCGACGGCGTCTGCGGCATAGAAACTACTGGTTTCTCCCCAACGGACTTTGAGCGATTTCTGGCTGTCTCGGTTCCAGGGAAGAAACGGTTTCGTAGAGTAGAAACGATTTCTTGGTCTTGTCTTCTCTTTCCTCGTTAATTGGACTGCCACATCATCATTTTGCTTACGTGACACTGTATTAAATGAAGATAAAAACTGCTTATTTATTGTTATTGGGACTGTCCTTACTTTATCTATTTTAAATTATAGTTTGTTTGACTTTTTTTACCCCAAGTTTGACCACTAGTTTTATTCAAAAAATTGTACAAATATCACTTTTTTTTGTTGTGGCTTGCTTTAGTAATGAAAGATCTTGAATAATGACTTAAATTTGACTATATTTACATAATTTTTTTAATAAGACGAGTGATCAAACTTGGGCTAAAAAAGTTAAACGAATTATAATTTGAAACGGATGGAGTATAAAATTATATTTAACGATCTATCTAGTTGATCAAAGTTTAAAAAAGTTAACTTCTTGAGAAGCAAGAACATTTTTTTTTTTTTTTGCATGAAGGGAGTGTGAAGGAACCAAATATTCTCTTAGGTCCCATATATGCTCCTCCTCACTAATTCGGCATGAAAATGTTTTCCACAAACTTCAACTTTATAAGAGGGCTTAGGGTCGAAACCCTTGTATGAGGTCGGTCTCAATAGGTATTTCATGATACTTTATACATATATTTATTAGGGTGACATATTAGGAAAAAAAGAATCTTTGTATGAAATAAGAAGGAGAGAGAGGGGAAACGTTTCGTTTCATTCCCACGACGACCGTTTCCAACGAGTTGGAAATCGCGTGAAACGCCCGGAAAAAGTTTCACCGTTCTGATCCCGTGCGCACGCCCCGCTCCCAACCTTCCCGCGCCACACCTGAATTCAGTCAGCGGAACAAAGCCAACATGTGCTCGGATGGCTGACACGCTGGGCAGAAGACGGCGATGGTTGAGGATTCGTGGAGAAGTTCACGAGAGTCTGTCCGGTGATCATGTCACAAATGTAACCGGAAGGGCAATGATTGGTGGTAACGGTGATTAAGATTCATGATAGTACTAACGGCGCAAAAAAAATCCAATTTATAGTTCATCGCCATCACAATTCGCACACACCTGCAAACGGAAAAGGTAGCGCTTACACATACAGACAGCAGACACCCAACATTATTTGACCTTGCTGCCTCCGCACAATAAATTTTTCCCTTGGATCGCACTCTACCAATATCATATGGCGCTAGAATCTCCGCCGCACCAGCGATCTGCCTGCGCGCGCGGGTTTGTTGAGAAAACAAAACAACCCAGGAGGACCAAGTAGGCCAGTACAGTACAGGTAGGCAAGTGACAGCTTACGTGGTGGTGGGGCACCCATGTCTGAAACCTAGAATAATACTAGGACCAGCAGGAATTTGTGGCAGGCATTGGCATTGGATCCCTGCACGGTTGCACTGCTGCGTTCCGGCGCTGCAGCTTGCAATGAGCCAACAACTACCAAATTGTTGGCGTTGGCGCCTTCCTGGACGCTTTGCACCAATGATTATGTCCGTTTCTTTAACCCAAGAGAGTCGCGGACGCTTGCCCCAGCCCACCTCGCCACCTCGGTCTCCATCTCGCAGTCGCAGTCGCAGTCGCAGGGCAAAGATGCGTCGAGTTCAAGCAGTGCCTGCCGGCTCGCATGCACCGTGAAAATGGCTTGCAGAATGAAGGTTTGGCAGCAAGACGGATTCAGAATTCAGGTCCAGGTGGCTGCAAGACGGATTCAGAAGAATTGAGAATTCAGCGCTGCCTGCCCTGGGGGCTGAGGAGGTGGACCAGGTCCAGGTGGACAGGCGTTGCCATCAGAATTGAGAAGAAGACGTTGGCTGGCTGGCAGTGGCAGGTGGGTGTGGATCCTCCCTCCCTCTCCCGCTTTTCTCGCGGCGCAATCAACACCCGCGGCGCCTTGCCTTTCGCTTTTGCCGCGACAGGCTGGCTGATCGGGACGCGCCGCTGGGTCATCGCCATTCATGCATCCCCGTGCCGAGCCGAGCAATCGCCTTGGCAGATGGCAGGCAAGAAGGAACATACAGGTGGCACCATGCCATATGGGAGCTAGGGAGTGAGCTCCTGTTTTTATCATTATCTCGCAATTGCTTAACGTACTGGAAATCAGGAACGGTTCACTTAATAATCATACAAGTCGTCGTCGCTCGAGTATGTATTCTGCAAGACAAGTACTAGTATTCCGTAGCGCGTAGCGTGTAGTAGCATTGACAGCCGTGCCGTGATATAAAATACTATATACTGCAAATGTCTATTTATGGTCTGTGTTAGATCAACCGCACTCACCATCCTCTAAATTTATTTTCTAAAAGGAATATTTCGTCATACTCATCGAGATTCTCTCCTCTATACCACATTCTCCTACATCCATCCATCCTCCATATCTCTACTCTATTTATTTTTTTCTTTTTTTATTCCCCCACCCTCCCCACTCTCTCTCCCTCCCTTCCCGTTCTCTCTCTCCCTCACCGCGACACCCTCTCTCCTCTTCTCCCCCGGCGAGCGCCGCCGCCCCCGGCCCCGGTGGCCTCGCGGCCTCCTCCCCGTGCAGCCCGGCGAGCGTGCGGCCAGGGCGGATCTCGCGCCCCTGCGGGCGGAGCTCTCGGCGGCGGTCCTCCTCCCGGCGCCGTGCGCGGCTTCCTCCGGGCGGATCTTGCGCCCCGGCGGGCGGAGCTCGCGCTCCGGCGAGTGGCCGGCGGCCTGCGGCGGTCCTCCTCCCGGCGGCGGGCGCGGCTGCGGCCTACGGTCCTTCTCCCGGCGGCCTGCGGCGGTCCTCCTCCCGGCGGGCGAGCAATCGGAGCAGGGCGCGACGGCGGCAATCCTCTCTCTCTCCCACTCTCTCCCCGGTCTCCCTCCACGCGTGCGGCAGTATCAGTAGGTGGGCCCCACGCCCGTAGCGGAGGTCTTGGCTGCCGCGATACTTTCCAGACGGCCTGGCTGAGGTGGCCGGATAGAGGGCGCCGCTGCAGGGAGTCGGTCCGCTATCCGCGTCCGCGTGTTGCGGACGCGGATAGAGGCCCTAGTGCGGGTGGTCTTATCGTTCTTTTCTGCTGCTGCTGCTACTAATATTATGTGTACTCCATAAATAGTATTATCTACTGCACGAACAACTGTCCTCTGCTTACAGCAACTCTCTGGTAATTATGGCCCTAGTGCTTACGTAGCGATCTTATTGTTATTACTATAACAATTTACCTCTCACCATGCATCTGCGGAGAAATTCCAATAAAAGACAATAGATCGTTCCACGTGGGAGCTTTCACCCGCTTCGTATTGCCCTTGCATTGGTAAATGCTAACCGTAACTTGAAGACGTACGCAAGCAATGAAGCAACCAAAAGAGAGGAGGGGGCACAAACTTGTGCGTAGCTTGTTCATCAGAACTCAGAAGTCATCATCTATGAACGTTGCATTGGCTTGTCCTCTCCTATCTACCACCACATCTTGTGTTCTACACGTTAAATTTAATTCATTGTTTAGAGATAACACGTAAGAGAGGATAGAAAGTACTCATCTTTGGACTCGTGGGAGCTACTAACGTTACTATGGTGGTGATCCTTTTTCTAAAAAAACTATGGTGGTGATGCCAATAATTCCTAAATCAGCGCTAGATATATGGAGTCTTTATTACGGTGGAGAATTACTTGACTCTCGTACGCAATTAAAGGGTTAAGGGTTAGATACCGAGAGGATGTCGCCAGTCTAGCGTTGAATGTACCAAGAGAGTGACAGTTGTGTGTACACCTAATACATCTATGAGAAATGCTACACGCACCTCGTGGCACCATGCTCGAGCAGGCTTATAGGATTTGAAGAACCTGTAGTCAAAAATTTCATAAGGTTACAAGATCCTTTTTATTAACCGAGATGGTTAGAAAAAGCACCTTGTAAAATAGATTAACCAAAGTGGACAGATTAAAATATTCGCCTCGGTTAATATATAGATTAATTGTGGGGGTCTGTTTTAAACCAACTGTCTTAGTAAATCATTAACCGAGACGAGCATTCTAAAGCAACCGTCTCGTTAAATGAGACCCAACCTAGTTATCCACAACAGTCACTATCGTGCCTAATATATAAACGAGATGTGAAACCCTAACTCCTCACCCCTCCCCCACCCGAGCGCCACTCCCTCCTAGCCCAAACCTCCCCATCAGCGCACACCTCTCCCTCCCACAACACTCTCTCTCCCTCCTCCCTCCCGAGCACGGCGGCAGGCGGCGGTGCCCGTTCCTCCCCTCCAGTGAGGCACCTCTCCCTCCCCCTTCAGCCATCTCTCCCCTTCCCTCCAGAAGAATAACGACCAGTGCAGTACCTCTCCCTCCCTACGACGGCAACCCGGATTCGACGGCTAGGTGGGCTGATTCGGCACGTGCGCGATGGCCGACTATGTAGGTAGGTGGGTCACAACGACAGCCGTGCAGGTGGGAGGCGGCACCACGGTGAATGGGCTCATCGGTGGGCTCATAAATGGGCTCATCGGTGGGCTCCGATTTTTATTGTTTTTTAATTTATTAGCTGAGGCGGGCAAACAATCGTGGACTGAGGCGGTTGCAAATACCACCTTAGTTAAAAGTATTAAAGCATTTTGCCTGTCTCAGTTAAAGCATTTTTATGCCACGGTTAAAAATAGTGTAGTAGTGACTTTGACCCTATCTTTTAACCTGTAAAATCTATATACCTCTTATAGGTAAACCTCCACTACAAGTTCTCACATCATAACTCTAGGTTGTATAATCTGTATATATCTGCAGATGGGGCTTCAGCACTGTCACCGCTGAAAGGCACTGGCTGAATTTGTATAATCTGCATATAATTTGTATATATCTGTATAGTCTGTATAATATCTGTTTGGCTGAGCTGAATTTGGTTGTGGCTAAATTATTGTGAGAGAAAAACATTGTTTTGTGGTTGAAACTAAGCTAAACCTAGCTATAGTTTCGTCGTTGTGGCATTCTGGAGTTTGAGAAATTTAATTGCTAGTAATCCTTGTTCATTGTTGACTCTTCATGTACTATAAACACATCTTCGGGAAACAAATTAACCATTCCATGTACACAGAGATGGACCTAGCACGCTAGAGCGAGGGAGCTCCTAGGCAATGAAACCCCTTTATATTTTTGAGGAAAAAGAAACTACTCTCTCTGTTCTAAAATAGATGTCATTCTTACTTTCTGAGAAGTCCAAATTTTTTTACTTTTGACCAAATATATATACACAAATATTAATATCTATAATATATAATTAGTATAATTAAATAGATCGTTGAATGGAATTTCATAATATATTTATTTGGAGATATAAATATTGAACGTATTTTCTATAAACTCAGTCAAAGTTAAGAAAGTTTGACCAGCACGTATTTCATAGTGACCTCTATTTTATGACTGAGGAAGTACACAGTGAGAAGAGAGAGAGAAGAAACTTGACCAAGTTTGTATATCCTTTCACTTACTTTCTAAATCCCACTTAAAGACTCATTTAAATTGTTGTAAAAAAAGACTCATTCAAATAAAAATTCATCTTTATATTTTTAACTTTCAACAACTTCTCTAGAGCAAGCTATGATTTTCATTTTTGGCTCATAAAAAATAGGAATGGATGTGATAATATTTAATTAAAGAAACTATTATAGTATATTCTTTTTTTATCTAAAACCTCGATTTCGATCAATACATAAGGCTATAAAAGTACTATTGGAGTTACTCTTCAAATCGTATATGGTTTGAATGACTGCCGCCACGGAGTGTTGTTCCATGCTGGATGTGAAATTTGATTCATGGGTGAGGTATGTGGGCGTATATATGACTACAAAATATGTTTATGTACTGTTTTGTCTACAAAATATTAATTTAACTGTATTTTTTAAAAAAATGACTAAGTTTTGACAAAACATATAGGCAAAACTATTGATATTAATGGCACCAAATAAATCATACTATAAAAAACATATCTTACGATAAATTTAATAATACATAATTGATATTATCATATAAATATTTGTAGTTTTTATATATATTTAGTTGAACTAAAATATTTTGAATTGTTATTATGCTGGGGGAGGTATATTCAATAGCAATACTGGTAAAAAAAAAAAGGTCCGCAGCCCAGTTAGTATGTTCCAGCACATACCTCGTTATGTACCGTACGTTGGTAATCGGACGGCACGCAGGCGGCGCCCCCTCGTCTGAATCTGACGATGATCTGTCAGATTTCCCACCCTCCTCGCGAGTCTCCCGGCAAATTTACCAACCACCTCCGGGAGGCCGGGCGCCGCCCGCAACCTCCGTCCACCACGGCCCGCCCCGCCCCGCCCCCGTCCCCCGGCTACTATTCACTTCACTTGTTACCGCGCGCGGCGACTCTCTAGTCTCTACTCACTCCACCGCGGGGCCGCCACGCGCACGCACCCATATAAGCCCTCGCTCCACCCCCTCCAACTCCCCTCTCCTCTCCCTCCCTCCCTCCGCCGCTGCCGCCGCCGCCATCTACCAGGCCAGCTCTAGCGGGCGACGTCTCGACAGTCCCGGGCCGCTGAGATCTCGCTGAGGGAGGGAGAGCAGCAGCGACAGCTGGCAGCAGACATGTCGTCGGGGCGATACATGGCCTACTCGCCCTCGCCGTCGACCACCCCGCACTCCCCGCGCATCGCCGGCCTCCGCACCCCGTCCGCCGCCGTCGCCGAACAGGAGAAGTAAGCCATCGCACTCCGTTCGCCTCGCCTGCTCCCCTGCTTCGTGTCGGCTCCCCCGATCGATCGCGCCCTGGCTGGAGGAAGCGGGTTGGGGGCCTGCTTCGTCATGCGTTCTGGGGAGCATCGAAGTTTCCGCGCTTTGAATCTAGTGTAGCGAGCCGAGGTTTAGGCCCTTTTGGCATCGGATCTGATTCGCCTCTGCAAGATCTCCGGGTTTTTTTTTTTTTTTTTTTTTTTTTTGTGTGGGGGGGGGGGGGGGGGGGGGTCAAAGTCGCTTCTCGTCGAACTTTCGCTGGATTTCTGCTGGATTCAACAAGCAGGCCACTAAGCTCAGTGTTTCCTTTGGTTCAGTTCGTGATCACGCTTTGATCCTTTCATACCCTGGGATTTTGGGGAATTTTCTGAAATTCCATGCCACCCTGTTTTTACTAAAAAATTGTCTTTTGCATAGCTGTTCAGTGTTCACACGTGATGAATGATGACCATGTTTCGATCCATTTGTAGGTACCTTGCCGAACTGCTCGCGGAGAGGCACAAGCTTGGCCCGTTCATCCCGGTGATCCCGCATAGTGTACGGTTGCTGAATCAAGGTTAGATCTCGTGCCGTCATGCCATTTAAACGTGATGCATTTGAGCAGATGAATGACCCATAGCTGGATGCGCTGATACTGCTGCCACACATTCAGAATATTCTGTAGCTGACTATTGGTGTTGGTGTGCATTCTGCATCTCCTGTTCAGCTTCGGACGAGCTAACCTTACCGCAAAACCAATTCTCGGTGTAGGCTGGCCCGACGCCCGAAGGCAAATGTCTTAAGTAGCACTAACCCTGCCATTTTGCTGTTGCTTCAATGGCTTGGTTTCTGTCTAGTCCTGTGGTATTTAGTGGTAATTTAGAGACTTGCATTTCTCGGCTGTTGCCATAAATTCCTAAAGAGGGACAAGAGGGTTCTGGCAAGTGTACCCAGGAGTTATTGGGTGAGTGCCAGTTCTCTCTCTGGAGGCTTGTGTCCTGATCACTCTCGTCTAGCTACAACAATGAAATCATACCATGGTGTCATGAAAAATGATCAGTGGGAGGTAACAATAATTAGTAGAGTTGTGGTTTCCTTTGAGACTCGTGAGTGTGCATTACTCATAGTTCGGGGTGGCTGGGGGGGACTTGAGAGATCCAGATGGTTTAAATTTGGAGTGATCATCGCTGTGCTTCTGGTTATTTAAAATCAACATAAAGATGGTTCATGTGTTTTGGATTATTAGATAGAAGCACATCTCTTTATTTCTGTTTGTTTGGATTTAATAAATGGCCAGGATGATCTGCACTGTAGAGAGTGAGCCGTAGAAACTGATTTTCCTCTCATGGGGTATACGAATGGGACAAACTCGTATAATACTTTTTTTTTTTTTTTGCATTGTTTCATTTAGGTGTTATTGCATATCTGCTTGTTTTGGTTTTGATGAATTTTTTTTTTATCATACTATAAGTTTTCTCTTGCAGTTTCTTTTGGTGTTGACAGATTGCCATAGTAGTTACTTGGTACATTTGCATATATTCTCAACATAGATATTTTAGATAAAAGAACTTGACTCTGCTCTGACTGCACGACTGTCTACTTTTAAGATGGAAAATTTCTTCCAAATCAATGTCTTGACACTAACAGTGTGAGGTTTCTATGCATTTACTACTCACTAATGCTAACTGCATTTACTGATCACTAATTCTAACTGCATTTACTGATCACTAATTCTAACTGCATTTACTAATCACTAATTCTAACTGCTAACTTTTTCTACATCTTGTGCTTGTAATTGCAATGTTGGAGCAGAAATTTTACGTGTTTCCACACTATTGGAGAACGCGTCCCTTTTAAATCAAAGTGGCCTTGAACATGGTAGTCCACTAACAACGGGAGGATTATATTCAAATGGAGCAGCTACTGACATGAATGGGTGGACATCAGCGTTTCAACCAGAAGTATGGATACTGACTATTTAACATGACTTACTTACTCTTCATGCCTAATTTACCATCTTAAAAGCTTAGATCAGGTTTTCTCTAACTGATTTGTACTCAACTGTAGATGCTTACATTCTTCATACTTCTTGGCCCCTATGCTGACTATAATATAATCCCTTTCAGGCAGTGAGTTCCAAGATGCCATTAAATTCTTTTCTGTGTTCCATGTGTCGAAGTTTGGATAACATGCTAACACTAATTGTCACTAATCAGTTGGCATCCTACATCAGAATCTGGCAACCTGCTGATTGGTCTAACCAGATTGCAGCCTATTTTATGTTTCAGCAACAGTAGCTCTTATTGAAATCATATTCGATATATAGAATGACTTGCGACTAAACTATGCCTGATCATAAACATATTGTTCTTAAGTTTTGTACGTTAGATTAACAGCAGAAGTAAAATATAACCCACGTGCACAGGAATGGCTGGATGTGTCATCATCACTCTTTTCAGCATAATCTTATAATTACTCAGATCCATCAAACCTTGCACAATGGTTTTTACTTTGGCTTTAATTCTGTTGGTTTTCACTTGCTATCTTAGCTGCTCACTTTGCTCCATTTCCAACACTAATGGTCAGAAAAGGGATTCTAAACTTATCGTATAATCAACTTGTGACCATGCAGAGTTCACCAGCTTATAGCTGGCTTGGAGGATCCCAAGGCAGCTCATCTGGACTTATTGTCAAGAAAACAATGAAGGTCGACATCCCAGTAGACAAATATCCAACAGTAAGTGTGCTATTTCACAAATTGTTATACTCTGGATTGCTACATCCTCATCTTGTTTTTATGTCTTTTCTCCCAGTACAATTTTGTTGGCCGCATCCTTGGTCCAAGAGGAAATTCCTTGAAGCGGGTGGAGGCAAATACGGACTGCCGTGTGCTAATAAGAGGTCGCGGCAGCATCAAAGATCCAGCACGGGTAAACATTCAGATTAATGCCTCTTAATTTTATGGACTTGGTAGTTAGATTAGATGTGCTCAGAAATTTGGAGAATTGGAGTTTATGTATGAAATATGAATGATGAACTTATGGAGATGATTCTTCATCTATGACTTGAATCATTCAAGGCCAGATCAACCCTGATAGCCTCTGGCTAGGAAACTATGGCTGTTTTATTGTTTGTCCCTGCTTCGCCTTTCAAATTGTTTTCTTTTATGTACCTTCCGGTTTGTGTCTTGGTATGAAAGCCCACACTGGCTACCTGGTGATTATTTTCTTTAAAAAAAAAAATTTCTTTCTGGAACTTCTGGCACGATCCATCCTTAGATGACCTAGCTGCCTTTATGCATGTGTACATCTAGTGGATATTCTGTTTACTTTGTGCTACGGGATTGGGGGTCACTTATGCTATTATGTTCAGGAGGAAATGATGCGAGGGAAGCCAGGATATGAACACCTGAATGAACCCCTTCATATATTGGTTGAGGCAGAGCTACCGGTTGAAATAATTGATGCTCGCCTGATGCAAGCCCGCGAGATCCTTGAAGATCTGCTGAAGCCTGTGGTATGTCATCAACATCTTTATCCTTTTGAAACTCTTAGCTTGCTTGTTTTCATTCCATCTTGAGGAACCGATGCCTGAATAATTCTTGTTTTCTACTTTGCAGGATGAATCCCAGGACTTCTTCAAGAAGCAGCAGCTACGGGAGCTTGCAATGCTTAATGGCACCCTTCGTGAGGAAGGGATGCAGAGATCTGGTTCAGCGTCCCCTTTCCACAACAGCCTTGGGATGAAGAGAGCTAAGACAAGGGGGTAATGAACAAAGTTGCAAGCATCATGAAGGTAGAACCAAATCATCTATTCTGAGACCGATCCCGTGTACACATGGGGGTTGCCTTGCTGGCTACTGGCCAAATACGGTCTCGCGCCACCAGCATCGGGGCGGCCGTACCTGATAAAACATATATCTGGAGTTGTGTTTCCTGCTACTGGGGAGTCTGGTTATGCGCCATAGGTGTTGTTGCGCTATATATTGGGTTGTGCAGGATTTTGTAGCAATTTGGTTTGTGTAATGCTCATTTGGGGCGTTTGGAAGCTCTCGGCTTGTATTTCTTATCAAGATACTAGTAGTATTTAAGGACGCCGTTTGGGATTGAAGCAATGCTCTAACTGTTTATCTGTGTACGAGTACGACAAGCATGGATGCTTGCTAGATTTCATTTGAACCTCTCGTTTGCTACTACTATCAATCACTGATGCATACTAGTAGTAAACTGATGGCGTCTTTAGTTGGATCTGCAATTTGGATTCTGCTTTGCTGATGCAGAATAGTTTAAGACCCTGTTTGGATTCACTATCCGATGATAGCTATCTAGCTAATAATAATTAACTGATCTGGCTCATCTAGTTGGATTTTTTGTGTGTTTTCCATTAAATGAAAGAATGTTTATGTGCAAAACAAAAGGAGAAAGGAAAAATAGGTCTTTAGACCCAAATGAAAAGAAGAGCTAACATTACAAATGACCTCTCCAAAGACTTTGATGCACACCAAACGAAGCTCTTCCTTGAATTGCCTTTTTCATTGCTCTACACTTCTCTGGTTATTATAAAAAATAATCTTGTTTCTTGTAGTCTAGATGATCCAACAACTTGTGATGACAATTGCTCTAAATATGGAGCGGTTGAGAAGAGTTCTTGCCTGCAGGATCATACCGAGGAGGGATACTGAGATCCCAATCAGTTGGGATAGTGGACCAACGGTCTGCAAAAGGGGCATTCAAAAAAAGTAACAAGTTTCTTCACAATCCAAGTCACACAACACACGACTATAATCATCAGGTCCATGTTTTTCCTTTTGAGTAGGTTCCTGGTGTTCAATCTATCCCTTATGAAGAGCCAAAAAGAAGAATTTGTGCTTTCCTATATTGCTTGAAGCCCAAAACCACTTAAAAAGGGAGTTGAATAGTTGTTATCAAAATATTTACATATTTAGCATCTTTAGCAGGGAATGGTAGGTCAAATACCGTCAGTGACTCATATGTCAGTGTCACAGTGTATGCTGTCATAGCTTATGATGATAAAAAAAAACTAAATGTCCCATTCTTATCTATAGCTCAAACTGACTATTGTCTAGTCGACTAGGTATGTTTGTTTGGATATTAAATAGATAGTTATTAGTAATGAATCCAAACAGGACCTAAGTTCATATCTCGAATGTTGTGAAGTTGTGCTCATATTGGAATCACTGGTATTCTCTCCATCCCATATTATAATACTCTCTCCGTATCAGAAAAAGATGACGTTTTGAAAAATGTCTTGATCAAATATTAGGAACATAAATCAAAAATAACTTTTAAATTATTAAGTTTGGAAATATGAAAACTAAACAGATTTGTCTTCGAATATACTTTCATAAAAGTATGCATATATCACTTTTCAATAAATATTTTTATAGAAATATGAAGTCAAAGTCATGCTTTGAAAACCGTGCCATTGTTCTAAACGTCATCTAATTCCGATACGGAGGGAGTACGTTTTGGCTAGTTCAGCTACCAAACAGCTGCTTTCGTTCTAATAATAATTAAACAGTTTTATCTTTTAACAACCCATCTCAAAGAATAAAAAGTTCTAACGTTGAGCTACCGCATTGGGGATATCCGTCCAATTTGAGAAAAATTATAATAGACCGATCCACTTCTCAGCAGCTTGACCCAGTGGGCACTAGATAACTCCTGAATAATCGAATGCTGAGTAGTTGCCTCAAAAGTCAAATCCCTCAAAAGCACGCTTTAGGCGTCTCGTGGTCCTTGCACATTGGATTCCAATTCTACATCAACACATAATTACGCACAAGAACATGTTAAATCCATCGACGTCGAATAGTCGAACTAAATAACTCCAATTTTCCTGATGCCACCAGGAACAATGTCTACATTGGACTTCAAAATTTTGTGTGGATCAACCACCACCAAAGCAGCAGCTATTGGTTCCAAACTGTCCGAGCTACAAGGTCCGACTGATATATTCGACCCACATAAGTTATCACGGAAATACAAGACCCAATGATCATTTCAAATGAACATGACCTAGAGAATTCGAGGATGCCCAACTACTACAGTAGTCCAATTCACGAGCGACAGAAGCCAAATTTACACCGAGTAGCCTCCACCCTCTTGCAAGTATCTTGGCCACAATGTCACCCCATCATTCTCCTGGGTTATGGACCCTTTGCCATTCAAAATTTCTCTATACAAAATAGAATAGACATACTTCCCATAGTTGCATAGCTACAATCACTTGTAGCTAAGCAGAACCGAGTTAATTACATGCATGATTACACGTATGCTGGTGCCATCTGCTGGGGTCATGGTGGGGAGTGTCCGCTGGTGGGCCAACTGGTTGTAGACTTGCTCAAAGATAGGTCGCACATGCACCGCAATCATCTGGTCTGCTGGGTTGATTGCCATAGCAACATCTGTCATCCATTGAACCTTTCGTGATGTCTCATTGTGAATGTCAATTGCTAGCTGCTGCAATAAGGCCAGAAGGACCCCCTGGTTAAGAGGTACTGGGACCATTGCACATAATGCCCGCAAATCGACCTGTACAAGGAGGTATAACTTATAAGCATCACAAGACCAAAACAAGATTGTTCTAATATGGAGAACTAGGGTCCATCTTAGCTGATCAAATTGGCGGAAGGAAAATACCTGGGAGCACAGCCACGATACTATGGAAACATCACTCCTTTGAAGAGCCATTGTAAATGCTTCGTCAAACTTGCGTTCAGATATCAGTCTGCTCAGCTCTTTCATCGGATCTAACGGAGCCTCAACCTATAAAAAAGGAAGGTAGATTAATGTTTAGGTGCATGCTTGTTATTTCATTATTTATATTCTAACTCGACACAAAATAATAAGAATTATCATTAACACGGCCAATAAATGAAAAAGGAGCAGACATATCACAAGAATGAAATGAAATAAACAAATTCTGATCAGTAGCGTTATTGAAGATGAAAAGTTGTCTGCATCCACCTCTGGGGGGCCACCCATAGGACCATTAATGGGCTGCAAAGCACTGTTATTATGTGCCTTGGCATTCCCAGAAGTAACAAATGCCAATAGCTTGCGATTGCCATCAAGTAACTCCGATGAAAAACTCTGGGTGATGGATGATGCAGAATTGATGGTTTCCTGGAAGTAAGAAATAAAAACAAAATACAGACGTCATTTCTTAGCAGTTGGCTGGAAAGAAATGAGTATGCATCAACTGATGTTCCTGTTATTTGACATACAAGTATATCAAAAGTAGGGCCTGAACTTACTTTAAGGGTTAGTGCGAGCGGAGTATGTGCAGCCTCAACTTGCTGCTGAATAGCAATGGAGTGCTCAGACATTCCCTTTTGAAATGCACCATCTACTTGCTCAAACATTGTCTTGCATGCTTGCTCAAACGCTGGAACAAGCACTGATTCAAAGCTAGTACGTAAAGCATCCTGCATGCATCCATTTAAAACTGATCAGTAGACATAGCGTAGCTAAAACAAAGACACCAAAGTACGGTAGCTCCTGAACATCTGAAGCAATCTGTAAAGATATTAATGCCAAGCAAACTGAGGAAGCATGCCATGTTATTGGGAAATAATCTGCAACTTCACAACATCTATATAAAAGGAAGATTCATACCTGAAGAGCCTGTTTTCCAGATGTATGGAACTGCATTTGGATTTGCCTGGCAAGCGTAGCTTCAAGTTTTCCAGTAACAGACTTTTCCAGCTGATTGCACACCTTGTCACCCACCCCTTTCTAAAAACAAATAATCAATGAGGAAGCATGATCAAATTAAATATAACAAACACAGAAGGAATTAACTAACCTGAACTGAATCAGAAACAGCAGAGACTAGGCACTTCTCAATAATAGGCGTAATTGCACGGGCAACAACAGGCCCAAGTGAAGAAATTTCTTTCTTAAGTGACTTCTCCAGATTAGAAGGTAAGTCCTTATTTATTGAGCTTGTAATGATAGTAACCAATTGCTGCATTCTCTCTCTATCAGCCTTTTCACGCTTAGTGTTTTCCTCCTGGAGACGAACCCAAAATGCATCCATATTAGCCTTGATCGATTTCTCTACAGTGCGCCCTAACGATGTCTCAAGTCTTTTGCCCTCCTTTGCGATGGATGCAGGAACCACAGTACTCAGCTGCTTTTCCATGTCCTTCTGCATCCCCATGAGCTGGAATACATACACGCACAATTAATAATGATAAAAAAAGCCTCAGTAGTTGCTCTAGTAAAAGACTGTCCACATAAACAAGTATTTATATAGCTACCATTAGGACAATTTTTCACTGTAGTGAAGGGAGGGAGGGAGGGGAGGGGGGGGGGGCAGAAGGGTTAACCAAGGTTATTAAGGTGGTAAGGCGAGGCGTGGCGACCACCTACCGCCATACGCCTTACTGCCATCCTACAGTAGTATAAACTGCTGG
The DNA here is from genome assembly GCA_038502445.1 of Eremochloa ophiuroides. NCBI lineage: Eukaryota > Viridiplantae > Streptophyta > Magnoliopsida > Poales > Poaceae > Eremochloa > Eremochloa ophiuroides. The sequence continues at coordinate 71,594,206 of JAHLJS010000005.1, forward strand.
AGAGAAGAGGCTAGAAAGTAGAAAAATACAGAGCACAAGGGAGTGATAAACTCCTAGGCGCCTAGGCCGTCTGGCCAACAAGGCCCAATGGCCCATCACGCAGCCCAGAGGCCCTTAGGGCAAGCAGAAGCAGTGGTCTGGGCGTCGCCTGCTCAGATCGACGGCACCTCCGCCTCCGCGCCACGCCGCTCCGCTCAACTCCTCCACGCAACCACGCGATCGCACCGCGAACCTCCGTGGCTCCGCCGACCGGCCAGCTCCGCCACTGTGCTCGAGGGAAGACGGGAGGAGGCGGCTCGGGTCCTGCTCGATGGAGGACCAGAGGAGGCGGCGGGGAAACCGCGGCCCACCGGCGGCGGCTCCTCGCGCAGATGGGGAAGAAGGGAGGCGGAGGTGGAGGCGGTAGCAGCTTCTCCTGGCGGCACGGGAGAACGAGTTTGCGCGGGCGAGCAGGCAGGTCCGTCTTCCCCGCGAGCGCTCCTCTCTTTGCGCCGCAGCATCCCCGTATGGCGCCCGCCTTGCTCAATCTGGCACAAATCGGACGCCAAAGTGACGCTTTCCGGATGCCACAGCCGTATGGCGGACGCCATACAAATCCAAGGCGAGTCGTCTGCTGTGTCGTCGCGCGTGGAGCGCCTTGGCGCTTAGGCGACGACAAAGTGACGACAAAGCGACGCCTTAATAACCTTGGGCTTAACTAAGGTCTAAGATTAATTTCCAATATTGGCACTGCAAGCCTACTCCAAAGATGAAATGACAGTAAATATAAAGCCTGTCCGCTGCAGCTGCTGCTGCAGTTTGTGAACTAAAAAAGTGTACAAGATAACTGCTGCAAGCTGCAGCGAACAGGCCCGATGTAACAATGTTGCACTAAAATTCTTAGCAATATCTGTAAAATAGAACAGATAAAAATTAGCAGATGGTGGTATTGTGCTTCACTCAGGGCAATGCAAAGTTCATACCTGTTGCAGCATCCCTTGTGTGGCAGCAACTTCTGGGTAGGAGCCGCCTGGTAGGTATGTGGAGCTCAAAGGCTCATGTGACTCGGTTGAATTGAAAGCACTCACAGGAGGAGATGCCTGACCAGATGTTTGAGGGTGCAGAACTTTCTCCTCTTTCGTAAATGAAGATGACTGCTCCCTAGAAGCAGAGGAGCAATCAATTTTCTCAGGTATTTCCACAAACTTCTTCAGAACATTTTCATCAGCGACACCAGTCTGGTCTGATGTCAGTCGATCTGATGATTGTGATTCTTCAACACTGTACTTATCAGTTGTAACTGAGCGCTCACTGATCATTTCAACAGTTTGCTCCAAGGAACTCTGACTTTTCTCCATATTCTCACAAACAATCTGAGTTTCCTTGACAGCTTCATGTCCCAAACTTTGATCTGGTGTATTCTCATCAATATGTTTTGGTTCCACTTCTGCAACCCGAGAGCTTCTGCTGGAAGCATCTTGAGTTTTTCCTCCATCAGATTTGGAAACATCATTGTTTTCAGCAGACGAAAGAGTGCCTGATATAATTTCAGATGGAGTAACCAAGTGTGTAGCATTCCCTCCAACCTGAAACATCAAACGGGGATTTGGAAGCATTGAAACATCACTGTGACCATCTCTTGGCTCATCTTTACCTAAGATATCTTTTCTAATGGGCATGGGTGTATCTTGTCTTTTCAAAGCATCACGCTCCATGTTTCTGTTTGTTGTATAGTCAAAAGCTGATTGATCTATATCACGAGTTCCAGGTGCTGGTCCTGATCCAGGAACCTCCATCTTTGGTGCAAGAGCTGCAGATGGAAGAGGCATGGACCCATCACCTTCTGAGTATGCAAGCGGTGGAGCTGATGGTTTCAGATCAAGCTCTGCAGTTAAATCACAAGAAATAACTTACTTATGAATTAAATGAAAGAATTAAATAAGAAAATGCAACTGCATTACCTGCAGATCGGTCAACAGTTGGTGGTTTACTCGCAGCACTGACAGAGTAAGAGTCTGTGAAACTAGTTCCTGTAGATGACTCTGTTCCTGCCATTTCAAGAGGTGCCTCATAAACACGGGAAATAGCAGGATCTCTTCCAAACCCAGTACTATCAGCTGTAGGAGGAGAACAGAGTGATAACTCGAGACCATATTGCTGAATGGCCATAGTTTGAACACAATAGACTTGAACAACTTGTTCACCATCAGGTTGGCTCTCATGTGTTCCAGTGAGGCTTAATATAGGCATTGCAACTGTGAAATCTGCTATATAGTCTAAGCGAGTAGAGGCAGGATCTGGGCCATACTCAACATGCACGGCATAAATAGCGTTCTTTTTAGCATTCGCAAGCAAAATCAGGCTTGCTTGAGGCAGCACTGCAACCTGGTTGAAAAATGCCTCTTCCACTCTAGGTTCCAGAGAACTAATGAGTTCCAATGTCTGAGTACACTTCCAAGTCTCAGAATCACTTGGCAACAACCAGCCATCTTCATTAGTAGAAGCCCAAATTTTAACTTCTCGATTCAGAGGACCCTGCACAGTCATCAAAAGGTGAAACCAATGGAAGATATATAATTAAAACACATAAAAGGCTTTTTTTCTCATGGAATATTCAAAAGCATAACCCAACATTGTTATGTCTTTCCTAAAAGGAACAACATGGATAAACATTCTCAAATACATCAAACATTTTATACATTACCCAATGCTGGGCCATGTTAGGTTCATAGTAATTGTAGTCAGCTAAGTACCCCATTCAAGGTTCATTATTATTTGAAGATGCAATATGACACTGCTTTGGGACTTTTAAACTGAAACAGCACTTGATCTTTGGTTGACGGATGTAGCATGAATTGGACTATTAATGCAGTACAGGGCACTCATTTAGTCATTATTATTTGGCAGTAGGAGATTCAAGCTGCTGAATCAATAGTTTGGATGACCATAACTTGCCAGAAAAAAAAAAAAATCAAAATCAGATGCAAAAGAAAATCACAAGCTTAAAATAACATATGAACATAAAAGATTGACAAAGTTCATTCAAACCTATAGATAAGATTACATACCGCTGTAATTAGATTTATATGATTTGGTCGTTCAGGTGCTGTAAGAAAAGCAACTGAATAAACAGATTGACCATCATGGGGCTTAAAAATGGATAATGGCACTTGTTTGCGATCATCCCAGATCTTGACCTGCAAATATAAACAATATACATCATAAAAGGGCCAATAGAGAAGCATGGCACTTGTCCAGATAACAGTGTTCCTAGCATGGGAATTTCTGGAAAGTTAAGGCATAAAATTGTTGATAGCTTGGCTAATGGTTTTAAACCAGCAGCTGGTACAGTTTTCAAATGAATTGGTACCAGAAGCCTCAGTTCATGGGAGATTTTCTGATGTAACAAAGGCTACAAAACTACAGACAGGTGTCAAAAAGGATCATCTTTTTTATGATTTCTTCCCAATAAAATAGTTTTTGCAGTATAAACATTGCAGATATACACAAGACACAGGTACCACATTCTGCCTCTTCAAGTGGATGTGAAGTTCCAACATGTTTACAAATCATAGTCAAACCTAGTAGCCATGGGACCGACTGACCGGGCTGATTAGTCAAGCCTAGTCGTCTATATATATATATATATATATATATATATATATATATATATATATATATATATATATATATATATACATGTATATATATATATATACATGTATATATATATATACATGTATATATATATATATATACATGTATATATATATATATACATGTATATATATATATATACATGTATATATATATATATATATATATACATGTATATATATATATACATGTATATATATATATATACATGTATATATATATATGTATACATGTATATATATATATATGTATACATGTATATATACATGTATACATATATATATATATACATGTATATATATATATATACATATATATATATATACATATATATATACATATATATATATATGCATTTTTAGTATACACAATAAAGCAAGCACCCAGGTCCCAGACTACAATAGTGGCTAGTTGATTTCTGCACTGTTCCACATCTGTACACATACACAACAGCAGTACATCACCTTAGGATGGAGTACCAGCAAGCAGGCATAGTAGCAGTCGGGCAGCACAGCAGGCAATCAGACTAGCAGCAGCACGGCGAGCAAGCAAGGGGGCAGCACTAGAGCTGCAGAGTTATGGATAAGGGAGGGAAGATGGAGGAGAGAAAGAGCAGTCACAATCGGCGGAGTCATCACGAAGAGGGGCGGCGGCTTCACCGCAGGAACGGCGATGGGCAGAGAATAGCACGCAGGCCATGAAGAATGGTGAGCAGGGGAGGAAATACGCGCGGGAAATCAAGAATAGCATGCGAGGGAGGAATTGTGGTGGTGTGGGAGAAGGAAATGCTGCCTCCGTTCCCTGAGGTTTTTGGTGGAGTATGGGCACACTTAAGCTAACCAAACAAGCCGAATTTGCACCCCAATAGCCCACCTCTAATCCCAATTGAGAAGGCCCATGCATAGGATAGACAACCACAGATCCAAACCAGTCATCCCCCTCTAGTCAGACGACTAATCGCGATTAGGCAATGACTAATTGAACGACTAGGTTTCTAGTAGAGCTAATCACTTTGATGACCCTGATCAACCTTCAAACATTGACAGGCTAATTAATCGGCCGACTTGTAAACACATCCAACGTACAAAAATGAACATATAAGAATACGACAGCAATTCTATTATGCTAATATTGTCTTCAAGGATATCTTAACACATATGGTAGGGCATACTGTTTAAGTGGCTTGTGTCTGGAAGATTCCCATACCGTACGAGAGGGGTTTAGAGTCTAATAAAATTTAACCAGAGAGATTCATATTCACATTTGAGTTTATAGAACAGATACAGTGCTTAACAAATTGCCTATTCATGTGATAAATCCAGACTAAGCTTAACGTACTATTCAAATCAAAAGAGTGCAGTTTTGCAAAATATCCAATAATGAAAGTAGTAAGTTTAATACGAACCGTGCCGTCCTTGGATCCAGAGGCCAGACGGGTGCTCATCCATTGAGATATGGACAAATCAGTTACATCACCATCATGCTTACCAACTAAGCGAACACCATCAATAAGCTTTTCAAGATGACATTTAACAGGGTCTTCCACAATAAAGTCTTTTCCTCTGCCCACTTTAGTTGTATCTATTCTTAAAACACAGTTCCCAATTCCAACAAATAGAATCTCCTGCAGGATTCAGGTTTAAGCCACTTTGTAGGTTCATATGAAATAATAGAGGGGTGTGACCTAAGGCTTTACTTGTTTATGTGAGTGCCAGCATATCCTTGGATGGTAAGCTTCAGCCTCGCCTACAATCTGGATGGCAATTTCAATCCTTCCAGTAATCTGCGGTTTATTTTCCTCATCAGGTCCTTCATCGATCCTCCACACATATATCCGCCCATCTACGCTCGCACTGCAGAAGATCAAAGGAAATTAGGACGTGGAAACTAGAGTTTACCAAAAGTAACATGTATATAATAGAAGCAACAAGATACATTCCAAAATGCAATACTAGATAACCAGATAATAGCCAGCAAACAGATCACCGGTTAGTGCAGTGGTAACTCAAAATCCTATCATTTTGTATTAGTACCTTGCCAAACGATGGACATCCTCAGCAAAGAAAGCCATGTCTGTCACCCTCTGTGGAAAAAACAGAATATCAACAGGATAGATCAAACAAATGCAGTCATGTGCCGAGTAAAATTAATGAATCCACAAGCGAAAACAGGAGCACATAACCATATAACAAAACTAGCAAAAAATCGATATACAAAATCACTGACTTTTTATTTCATATCACACATCATATCATCTGTGTTATTAACAAAGATTTATGTGGATGAGTTGTGCGCACGAGTAATTCACTGAGAAAAGAATGGCTACATGTACAGCTATTTTCTTCAAACTCAGCTCACTAGATTAAAAACAAGTGCCAGCGTTGAACAGACCGAATGTTCACGCATACAACACTATTTCAGCCCTATTATAACAGACAAGCATACCGGAAATACATATCCAGCCTCCCTGTTAGTCTGTCCGAAATGGTTAGCTTATCAATCTCATAATAGAGTCAACAAAACTAACAATCTATATTACGAAGCTCTATACAACACATGCGGCTAAGCTAAGCATGGCACAAGAAAAGAACGTGCATCAATGTATGCTTAATTACAAACTATGTGACTGTCTCATGGCAATAGGTTTCTCTTCAAGTTTTCACCACAAGGCCATGCCACTTTCTGCTGGCTGGTATTAGTCTGATCATTTATACACAATATTCTCCTACTAACCAATGACTATATCACTTAATCTGCGTGAGCATACCTGTGTGTGACCACGGAGCAGTGAGCGTAGTGCGGTGTTGATGTTCAGCACACGGATGTTACCGAGCTTGAGCCCATACACGATGTACGTCCGGTTCACAGCGATCTGTCTGCCCAGCACGAGCCCCGGATCCGATGTGTACTTGGTAATCGGTGTTACCTCCAACTGCGGTGGCTGCGCTTCCCCGGGCAGCCTCGAGTCAACATCGTGCACCGCTCTTTCCCCGGTGCCAAGTAACCGTCCTCTGGGCACCTTGCTGCTGGTGCTACTCAGCATCCTGGCTGGCGGTGCGGATGGCATCACTGGGAGCGGCTGCGGTTGCGCGAACTCCGACGTCGGCGGGGTCATGGAGACGGCGGTCTCGAGTTGGGTCGGCCCGGAGTTCCCGAGCAGCTGCATGAGGCGCGCGCCGGGGTTGGGGCCCGGTGCGCCGGCGTTGGGGCTAGCGTTCGGGTTGGGGTTGAGGTTTGGGTTTGGCATGGGGAAGGAGACAACGGGGCGGGGCATGCCGTGGGGGTCCTGCGGGTAGTGGACGTAGGGTCCGCGGTGGAAGGGCGGGGTCACCGGAGGGTAGGAGTAGGGACCGGACGGCGGCGGCGGGCCCGCCGGGCCTCCGGCGCCGGGGAAGATGGGGTTGGGGTTGGCGGTGGGCATGGGGCTCGGTGGCCTGAAGAGCTTCCCGATCTCGAATGGTGGATTGGGATTAGGGTTAGGGTTTCCGCTCGGAGACGCCATGGGAGGCGGCTCGGGAGAGGGGGAGGAGGTGGCAGTGGAGTAGATCTGAACTGGGGAAGGGAGGAGGACGAAGTGGAGGTGCGTGGAAGGGCAGAGTCTAGGTGGAGTGGAGGTGGAGGTGCTTTGTCTTTTCACGTTGCACCCTGCTGTTTGACTTTATAGCAACAAGGACCGTGCATGTGTTTAGTGGTGCTCCTGTATCAAACAGTATTTAACTCTGAGTCCAAGGCTTTGAGAAATGGAAATCAAAATTGTTAGCATTCTTGCGCCAGTTACAATGGTTAGTTTCGCCTGTGTGGCTGTGTCCCTGTTATCTCTCTTCCTAGTGAAAAAATCACGATAAAACTAAATAAAGGCCTCAGTATAAGTTTCACGGTGTTTCCGATATTTTGAAAACAATGTGGATACGCTTCATGGAGATGAAACGTTTTCCTTCTCTCTTCTCCCAGTTTAATGTAAAAAGTTGATGCGTCACCCTATTTAATGTGTATAAAACCACATTGAAACTGAACTTATAAACAAAAGCTCTAAAAATCACCTATAGGTTGAAATGTTTTATGTAGATCATTTGAAATAATAGCATTACATTTGTCGGGTCTTAGATTCTTGTCACTTTGTTCCTGATTAAGTATGTTAACATAGAGATGCATGCTGCTTGATAAATCTACCTTAAGGACCTAAAAAAGAAATATACTTTCCTTTGTATGAATAAGGAGCGGATATAAATTTAAAATGTTACTGTCGGATATCAATATTACGAATACTCACAAAGTGAGATTAATCGAACATGATCTACAATCGACTTAAATGAACTTGAGATCAAGGTCCTATTATCTCTAACCCTACGAAAGTGGGCTTTGCCCCTTCTGACCCAAGGGGCGTGCGCCCAGTCTTGCCCGACCCCAGAGGTGTGGATCCTACCTCGTTGAACCCTCTAGATGAATATTTTGCCTCACCCGACCCTATAGAAGGACATTCTGTCTCGACCGGCCCTAACGGGTGAGTCGGGTGATAATCCCAAAAAAAAGCCCATGAGGCTGCTAACTGCCACAACGTGTGAGCAGGGACTCTGGCTATACCCCTGCCACCAACAGGAGTGCAGTTGCACCTCAACTCGACACCCCATCATGACAAACCATGCCTGGTTACTCACGTTGCTCCACCAGAAGACACTTTGCTGCCAAATCTGATACAACGCCACACCAGATCAACCGTTGGCATGTTTTGTTGACCATGTTGCACGAAGAACGATATGGAACGATTTGACCAGCCCACCATGCACACGTATGTCCACAGTGACAGACAAGACCGGGTGGATTCACACAAAGGATGAGGAGAATAGCGCCATTTCGGGGATTTAGACACAGCTGTTTTTGTTTTTCTCTTTCCTTTTTCAACTCCTAACTCTTCTCTCTTTGTATGCATTCCTCGGCCTTGTAACGTGCCCTTTTCCTTTAGCTATAAAAGGGAAGATTAGGCGTCCCATGAAAAACAACAGAACAACATCGCAGCCCAATGCACACGCTCACAAGAGTCTTGGGAGCCCTCTCTCTCAACCTAGTTTGTATCCCCTGCTAGGAACTTGGTGCTAGTAACACGAACCACATCCAAACTGAGCATAGGAACATTTCATTCGAACCAGTATACATCCCCATGTTCTTTTAGCACACCATCCGAGCCATAAATGCGCAATTACAAGTTACTAAATCTATGTATGGGGTTCGAGAATTAATTTATATGCTACTACTTCCATTTGAAGTTAAGTCCACTCTCGTTTTATCTTAAGGCAAACTTTTCTAACTTAGAAAAAATAGTATATAATAAGTCATGGGCATAATAATTTAGACACTACCCCTTAATTTTAGATTTATAGTCCACTATGGTTTCATTCTAAATCAAAATTTTCTAACCTTGACAAAGTTTATAGAAGGAGTTATCGACGATTTTTCATTAACTCTTCTTGGAATATATCCTGGTTATGCATTTATTTGAACTTGTAGATGTTAATACATTTTTTGTATAAAATTTGTCAAAGTTCAAAAGTTTAAACTTAAGACAGAGTTAAAATAAACTAGAACTTGGAACATATGGGAACCTCTATGTTGCAGAGATATTTTTCATTTGAAACACCATAGTAGTAAATTTGTCAAAGCATTATGCAAATATATGATAATATGATTTTTTTTTTTGCAAAAGTGTGAATAGAGAAATCTTCACTTCCTATAAAATTTGGTTTAATCCGAAGGGAAAGAAAAGGTGTCAAACAGTCTTTTTTTTCGAAGTATACATAGTACCACTTCTGTCCCATTGACTCGGGCTCTATCACGACATCCTTCGTCCAAATAGCAGGTCACCGGAGGTGCCGTCTGCAATTCCCGTCGCCTTTCCAAGTAGTAGTACAGTAGATATTGTTTTCTGATCTCCGGGTAGGGGGGGGAAAGAGGAAACCTCTGCTTGCTTCTGCTGCCTAGGTTTGGGATCGAGGTCAAGCGGGCCGGTTTGGAAGGTTTTTTTTTAATAAAAAAATAACACTGTAGCACACTGAAATGTTTTATAAATAACAAGTGTTCAATTATAAATTATAATAGTCTAAGAAGCTAAAAAGATTGGTCTCGTGGGTGCAAAACATATAGAAGATTCATCTACATTTAGATCACGTTTAAATTCGCCGTAAAATAAAAAAAATTCATCACATCAATTTTTATACACATACATAGAGCATTAAATGTTTAGAGTATTAAATGTTGATAAAAACTAAAACTAAATTGACAGCTTCATAAAATATTGTGAGACGAATTTTTTAATCTACTTAGAGTATAATTAAACACTTATTATAAAAGTTAGCAACATGTTGCTATAGTAATTTATTTGCAAAATGAGTGCCTCTAAACAGGATCTAATGCTCAATGCCGCATCGGATGGGGCCAGATGTACGCAGCCGCAGAACAGAGGTGCGGTGGCGTGGCCATATGATTCGCTCGGGCGGAGATGGCGGCGCGCGGCGCGATGGAAATGGTACGGTAACACGTGCGCGGCATGCAGCATGCCTCCCGAAGCCGCAACACGATCCGGTCTCTCCTTTCGAGCGCAGCAGCCGCCAGGCAGAAGGCCAGAGCCAGGTCCGGCTCTGCCTCTGCAAGCAATAGCATCAGTGCGAAGTGCAAACAGTGCAAACGACGCCTCCCTCATCTGATATGTTCCCATGTGAGAACTGATAATTGGACGTACCTCCCAACTAAGTCCCTATTTGGGAGCACCAACTAAATTTTAGCTGACTAATTTTAACTATGATATATCTAAACATCCCATAGCTAAACCTAACTAAAGTTTAGCTAGAGGCCAAAATGTATATAATCCAATTAGCTGTTTTAACCCAGATAAAAGGTCTAAATGACCAAACTATCTCCAACCAAAGTTTAGCTAGAGCATCAAACACATTCAACTAAAGTTTAGCTATCTAAACAATAGTATTAATGAGAGGTAGCATGGTCAAGGTTTTGAATTAGCTAGAGCATCCAAACACCCTAGCTAAAGTGATTTTTATCTAGCTAAACTTTAGCTCTATTAATTAGCTAGCTAAATTTTAGTTGGAGTGCTTCCAAACAGGCCCTAAGACCATGTTTCGGTCATATCAAATCTTTAAACGTATGTATAGAACATTAAATGCAGTAGCAGCTGTTGGATGTTTATATAGTTTACCTGTTTTTTCGAAACGAATCTTTTAAGTCTATTTGAACCATGATTAGATATTTATTAGAGAAGATTGTTCACGTGCTACGATAACTTTTCACCCTACTTTTCGTCAACTTAAAAAAGCCTAATGATTTTCAAACAAAAGGATGCAATTTCTGACGCAAGGGATCTGAATCTACGCGACCATTCCAAGAAGCGTGTTGCCCTTGATGATGGCTTCATCCGTTGTTTTTGCATCCTGGAAAAGAGGTTAGGATCTGCCGATTTGGCCCACTACGCACGACACGGTTCAATGGAACTTGACATGGCTGTAGTACCCTGGAGTAGCCTGTAGGCTTCCACCCTGAAGTCAAAAAGTTCCATGCAAGACGACTATGATTGATGTACCTTCTATTCCCGGACCATATGATTGGCTATATTCTTAGCGCATTTGCTCCTTTTTAATCCAGACTTTCTAAACCAACTAGTATTTTTTTTATTACTAAAATCTAGAGGTTCACCCGTCTATTTAGCCCCAATTTTTTGTGACACTTAGAAGGTTAAATGGGCTAATTCTAAGGTAATAAGAGTTAATCGAGGCTAATTGGTGGTTATATAGTCCATTAGCGCTTATCTACCTATGTTTAATTCTTTTACATTACAAGGTGTGCTAATTTCAGTCCATGTATCTAAACAGATCCTAAGATTCAAGTACGATAGGATGCATAAAGGACGGTTGACGAATCTTGGTATTGTTTGAGCGATCGAATCTTGGTGAGAGACAAGGATGGAACCAATAGCTTGTCCGAGTTAATCGATCATGATACGATGCAAGGTTGAACAGCAAAACGCAAGTACAGTAGCTTTACCCCCCACCCCCCCCCCCCCCCCCCTTCCATCAGTGCTGATCAAAGCAAATCAGTTTTGTTCAGCTGAGAATTTCAGCTTCCTCAGTTGCTTTATTATTTATAATATATTATTATCATTTACATCGAGCAAGACGGAGACGAGCTAGGCCTGTCGTTGTAAACGAAGATACTCGAATAAATCTGCAGTGACGATCTCATGTCCAGTCTCTCCAGGCAGCACTAGGTAACAGAGACACGAAAGACGAACATGATCCAAGGCGATGCAACCTGTTGTATCGCAATTCCACTCTGTAAAAACGGCATGAGCTACGTACATACATCTTATTGACACAAAGATCCTCGATGTTTTGAGTAGCATTTCCTTCAAGATGGTGGTTCACAAAGAGCACTCGACAGGGTAATGCAAAAATTTACAGAGACACCGGGCCAACAAGACAAAGAATCATATAGGGGAAATGGGGAAAAAGCACTACTCCCTCCGTCCCAGTTTAGTTGACGTTTTAGAGATCGGAGGGAATACCAAGGTAAAGACTGAATGACCTGCATGCCCCTATAATTTTCATGATTGCATATATAGAACAACATTGGATGAATTAAATGTCTGAGCAACCAGAGGCAATCAAACAGCCATACATCCACTTGGATCCTCATTTTTCATTAAACAAATGGATGGTTGTAAAGTTTGAGAAGAAGCCGGAGTCATGACTAATTTGCTGAGTAGAATATGTTTTTCGCCTGTACTCGTGTAGTGGAGCATAGCGAACGGATGGATTGGACGCCTGCTGTACTTATTCTAGGGTGGGACGCACACAAGGGAGCTAAAACGACATCTATTTTGATACTTTTTTTTAATGCTTCGACGACCACTATACTGGGACGGAGGGAGTAGGTAACAGAGATACCAAGACGGGCATGATTCAAGCTGATACAACCTGTTCTCTCGCAATTCCACTCTGTGGAAAAAGCATGAGCTACATACATCTTATTGTCAGAAAGATCCTCGATGTTTTGAGTAGCATCTCCTTCAAGGTAATGCAAAAATTTACATTCACACACGGGCCAACAAGAATCGTAGGGGAAAAGGAACAAAATGGTTAAATGGATAGAACCATAGCTGCTTGATAGGGACACAGAGCCTTCAGCCTTCCGGATAGTAACGTAGCGGGAGGTGTTTCGTTTTCAAATGCAAAGGTATAATACTCCGCTGCAGGATAATTAATGGATATATATTCATGTGGGCTATATTGATCTTGGATACTCCCTCCGTCCAGTATTTATTCGTATATCTAGAAATAAGCACGGAGACCAAGGTGTATGTAAAATTACGAAAATACCCTTGCAGCAGTGACGATGTCTATGCAGATATTTGCAGAGTGCATAGAAGAATCGAGAAGGCTGGACGTCCATTCTCATTTTTTAAATGGCAACTCGTCCTGTACAGTGGGAATGAGTGGATAGGAATTGTTGGAATGACTGTTTTCTGTTTTTGTATCGCCTCTGCCAGGTCTACTGTACTCCATACGAACCCATTATTTGTGGGAAAAAGTTTGAAGTGCAAACGTTCATTTAAACCTTGGACGGAGGGAGTATATGTCAAATCATGGCAGCCGAAAGTTACTACTACAGTACTTGACACATACACATACTTGACAGCAGTTTGTTTGAGAATATAGACGGTGTGTCGCTATCACCAAATTAATGACCAAACGCTGTTATTTCCTGCATTCTTGGCTCTGTTCGGTTTAACTAAACAGCACATGTTTTTCAACTCTGAAATAGTATTTTTTCTCACAGTAAATCAGTTTTAACGTAAATCAGTTTAGCTTTTTAGCTGAGCCCTTGACTCCTCGTGCTTGCCTGGCAGCGCACCTAATCCTGTCTGCACGCCATGTCCGATCAAGTAAAACCTCGCTCATCATCATGTGGCGACCAGTGTTCATTGAATTTGAGCATGGCGTGGCATCATGCGGCCTGCCAGTGTTTGATAGTGACGTTTATGCGGTTGTTTATTGGTCTGTGTCAACTCCTTGGCTTTTCATGCGTCTGCACTGCAAGCAAACTAACCGAGTCGTGTGTGATTTCATGGGGAGCATTTTGATTTTGAGTCCCATGCTCGACTGACGACAGGCTGCTCCGCTGACCACTCCACCTGGAGGCTGAAACAAAGGTGAGGTTTGCTGGAATAGAACCGGTACAGTATAAAAACGGGCCGGCTGGGGTTGATAGAGTTAGAGGCCGTAGTTTATTTGGGTGGCGGCCCAGAGACAACCAGGCTGTAGGCCCGCTCCAAGTAATTCCACGGACCTCGTAGCAGGGTGTGTGGCAAAGGCCGCAACGACGCTCCCTTCTCGCCCGTCTCCTACGAGCCTTTGACAACACCGGACTACCGGAGTACATGGATGCAATGCAAGGTTCTGTACTTCTGTGCTAAGTTGTACAGTGATGCTCATACCGATCTGACCAGATGTGTGCCTGGCCCTGGCGTATTGCATCCAAGGAGGCACAGGCTTTCCGCAGCAGCTCCTCGTACCGCGAGAATGGCAGGCTAATGCTCATGGCTCATGCAGTCGTGCAGAACTGCAGAAAAGACCACTAGACACTCGGCACTCGATAGCCCTCCGGGCTCCGGTCATGGTCAAGAACGCATCACTCTTTCGCTGTGCTGTCATCTGGCGCGAGCGCAACTGCACAAGCAGGGTACGGTAAGAAACGTACGAGTACGACAGTACGTGTACGGAGTACATCACTAAAGAACCCGAAAACAGCATTACATCACTAAAGAACCCGAAAACAGCATTACAGGCAGCAGCTCAAGGTTTCACTAGATTTATTATGGTCACGACTAATTGTAAGAGAAAAACATTGTTTCAAATTCGGACTGATAAGCTCCAATGCCCTCACATTAAAGAGTTTAGAATTCAGATTTTCGTTTCATCATTTTTTTCATTTTAAACTGTGGCTACTTCTATCTCCATCTTTTTGTTTGAAAAGGATATATATATATATATATATATATATATATATATATCCCAACTTCTACATACTCTCTCTCTCCATCCCTAAATAAATTTAGAATAATTATAAGTCAAACTTTCTTTTTTTATTATAAAAAAAATGTTAAAATTTGACACAAAAAATAAAACTATATCTCACGCTGATTCAACCGTTCTATTCTAATCTTGTGCCATCTAAACAATATTCCTTTTTTCTACAAAATTTAGTTAATTAAATCTAAAAAAGTTTGACTTAGAAGCTAGAACAGCTTGAGACGATGTTGATTTATGGAGGCAGTAGCTACGAGCAGACAGTGCCAATGCCGTAGTGGTGTCCGTCCGGCACTCCAGCTCCCGCTGTACGTACGAGTCGCCAAGCACAAGCGCCGCGGATACGCCGGCACGCCGCCGATATGGTCCAAAGCTGCTGCAGGCTGCAGCCCCATCAGCAGTCCAACCCGGGGGCGGCGGGACGCCTCGCGCGCGCCGGCGCCGCGGCCAGCTGTCACACCCACCGATCCGTGACGGCGGCGCAATCCATCTGCATCCACGATTCCAACCGGCCGGCCGATGGCTCCACGCCTGCAAAGCAGACGCTACGGCCACGCATGCGTGCGTTTCTTCTCCCTCGCCGAGCGCATGCATGCCGGCATGACCGCATGAGAGTCCCGTTTGGACGCATGCTGCTACCCAATCACCGCTGTACGTCCTCCGATCCCGGCTTGGCCTTTCTCCCCCCGGGCCACGCAGACGGACACGGCGGCAAGGCTGGCACCGGAGGAAGGCCGGGCTCGGCTTTATACATCACACCGTCCCCGCACGCATCGACGCTGTCAGTATTGTAACGTAGCGTGACAGGGACACCACGCCTGTACGTGCCGTGTGCGTCCCGATTCCCGATAGCGAGAGCCGAGAGCACAGCACAGCAGAACGCGATGCCGCCGCGCGCTGCGACCGCGAAGCCGTCGTGGCTCGCCGACGCGCTCCTCTTCACCGCGGGCGCCGTGGTGGCCACCGTGGCGCTGCTCGCGTTCGCCAACCCGTTCGCTCAGCCGGAGGGTTACTACGGCGACGGAGCAGCAGCCCTGTCGTCGTCGTCGTCCTCTGGCTCTGCTGCTGGCGCATCATCACCCGCGGGTGGTGGTGGTGCCGCCCGAACCCGCACGTTCTACGACGACCCGGCGCTGGCGTACACCGTGGACCGGCGCATCACGGGGTGGGACGCGAAGCGCGCCGGGTGGCTGCGCGCGCACCGGGAGTTCGACGACGAGGAGGAGCGCGTCCTCATGGTGTCCGGCTCGCAGCCGACGCCGTGCCGGTCCCCGGGCGGGGACCACACGCTGCTGCGGCTGCTCAAGAACAAGGCGGACTACTGCCGGCTCCACGGCGTGCAGCTGCTGCACAACATGGCGCTGCTGCGGCCGTCCATGGACCGGTACTGGGCCAAGATACCGGCGATCCGCGCCGCCATGGTGGCGCACCCGGAGGCGGAGTGGGTGTGGTGGGTCGACTCCGACGCCGTGCTCACGGACATGGACTTCCGCCTCCCGCTGCGCCGGTACGCCGCCCACAACCTCGTCGTCCACGGCTGGCCGAGCCTCGTGTTCGAGGCCAGCTCCTGGACCAGCCTCAACGCCGGCGTGTTCCTCATCCGGAACTGCCAGTGGTCGCTCGACTTCATGGACGCGTGGGCCGCCATGGGGCCCGACTCCCCGGAGTACCACCGCTGGGGCGCCGTGCTCAAGTCCACGTTCAGGGACAAGGTGTTCGACGAGTCGGACGACCAGTCGGCGCTCGTGTACATGCTGATGCACAAGGGCAGGCGGAACCGGTGGCGGGACAAGGTGTTCCTGGAGAGCGACTACTACTTCGAGGGCTACTGGGCGGAGATCGTGGGGCGGCTCGGCAACATGACGGAGCGGTACGAGGCGATGGAGCGCCGCCCGGGGGCTGGGGCCGCCACGCTGCGGAGGCGGCACGCGGAGAGGGAGCACGCGGAGTACGCGGCGGCGAGGGACGCCGCACTGGCCGGGGCCGGGCTGGCGGAGACCGGGGTGCGCGGGTGGCGCCGCCCCTTCGTGACGCACTTCACGGGGTGCCAGCCCTGCAGCGGGCAGCGGAACGAGCACTACTCCGGGGACAGCTGCGACCAAGGCATGCGCCGCGCGCTCAACTTCGCCGACGACCAGGTGCTGAGGGCGTACGGTTTCCGGCACGCCGGCCCGCTCAGTGACGACGTGCAGCCACTGCCGTTTGATTACCCTGCAAGCCAGCTGATCGACGTGCAAAGGCAGTGAGCCAGTGACCAACCCCTTTGCATGCATCTCGCATAGTCGTATTCCTGGGCTTGATAACTCCAGATGGTGTAATTCGCTTTGCTGACCGCTTGCTCTTTTCTGGGCTTGATAACTTCAGCCGGTGTAATTCTCTTGGTCTAGTTATTAAAGTTTAATTATTCGTGCTATAATAATCACAGTAGCCTTCAGTACTGACTCTCAATTAGAATACAGAACAGTACGGTAAGACACCGGTGACCGTCGTACAGCTCGGTTGTACGGCCACTCCTGAAACCTAGAACCATGAACCGAAGCTGGTAAAGGACTGCTCACAAACGCAGAAGTACAGCAGATAAGTCGAGACTTCGAGAGGCACAATTCAACAGATGGCAACAAGCCATCAGCTTCGGCTCTCTTGGCGTCAGCTGAAAAGCTGAGCTGATTTAGATTGAAGATGATTTGTTGTGAGGGGAAATACTGTTCTAGAGCTAAAAAATATGTGCTGTTTAGTTGAAGCGAACAGAGCCTTCATTGTTCAAGCAGTGGCCACAAGTGCAGACAATACTTATCAGTTCGAGTAGACTAGTTTAACCACTCAGCTGAATCTGCACTTCAGCAGCTAGACATCCTAGATGTGTTCATGCACCACATGCTACGTTTTTTATATACACAGCGTAACACGTTTATGCAGTACATCCAAAACAGCAAGGGGTCAGGTTGCAGATTCCGCGCTCCTTGATCACCAACACAGCTGCTTCCGATTCTGGGGGTAATGAAGGCCAATAAGAATGATGTACAATCAGGATATATGTGTTTATTCAAATAATATCTGCATCATGGGTATTACTATTACCATTGGAGTTTCACTTGGCAGCTTTTATGTTTGCGAGGGCAGCAAGAACCTCAGTGACTGAACCTTCGTTAGCTGACCTATTAGCCTGGAACAACAAATTTTTGGTTCGCCACAATGGTACATTCAAAATGCCAAAATACTGAAATGTACAGAAATAGGCTTGACCTTGAGAGACGGCACTAGTGCATAAACCTCTTCAACAGTCTCAAGCCCAATGTTTGCTATCATGCATATCTGTTGAATGCACACCAGAATGGTAAGAGTTGTAGAGTGAGAGGAGGTTAGTGCCACATTAGGAAAGGTAGAAGAAATGAGTAACAAACCTCGCCATCACTGACCCCACATTTTTTAAGAGGTCTGTAGGAACCAGTTAAGGTAATAACATGTTCATTTAATAAAATAGTACAACTCTGAAATAAGATGCAAGCTCTAATATCTCTATTGTAAAAATAAATGATTAGGATACTCAAGGGCTTGTTTCACAGAGCATGCAGTGGTGAAATGATTTCCATCTTTTGCATACTGGAAAGCTATGTCAAATGACCTGCAGAAGCAATAAGATAGAGTAAACAACAAGACAGACAGCTAAGACACTTGAACATCAAACAGATAATAAAAGTAAAACAGATCATAGACAGGAAAGATTATTCCTACTCAGGAATTTTGATCTTGGGATCCTCCGATAGTATAGCCATGTGCTCCTGAATTTCTTGCAATAGTTCAGCAGCTTCACAATTCATTAGCACTCTGGAATTTGGAGGGATATCTACAAGCAAATATGCATGTGTTTGCAAGAGATGCTAGCAGGATTAGTTTACATGGTTCATTTAGAGTAATGGCTCATGGAAATCAGATTATTGCGGATTTCAGAATGGCGCATATACCAGTTGGAACATCAAACTCCTTTCACAATTTACACAACATTTGAGTTAATCATAATATAAACACATACCACTTACAAGCTCAAAATATGTACTGGGAGGGGGGCACACAAATATATAACTAAATTGTCAAATACATTTTACTGAGCACCTCATTGTGCATATATCACCCTTTCGAAAACAGATAGTTGCAAGAACCAGCTGACTGTATAAACACGATCAGTGCCAGCATATCAATTATTTTCACCAGAAATAGTCTTTCAAAGTACATTTCGCTCACAAGATTTCCCTTATATTATTAATGTCAATTACTAAAGACTCAACAAAATCTCAAAAACTACTTTGAATCAAAATATATTATGCAGATTTTACGCATTAGATGTACATATAATTGACTTCCCCTGGTTAAAATACACAGATCATTTCTGGAGTGAGGGAGTGACTGTATCCATGTCGATTAACAAGATGCTAAGAATACCATGCCCCATCTCTGCATGCCATAAGCATGTGACCAACTTAAGAGCAAGAATAACATGATATCCAAATGGAAGTGGAAAGATGATTTAAGTGAAAAAATTTCCAGGAAAAAAAACAAAGCCAGCAATAGCTTTTTTGAGAGAGAGAGAGAGAGAGAGAGGGTAAGTGCAATTAATCAACTGTAGATAACAAGATACAAGTGGAGGCAGCAAACAAAGGACAGATTTCATATCTTTCACAAATGATCATCAAGTCCTTGTACAATAAATAACTTGAATGCAAAGAAATGGTGATGGTATTTGAGAGAAAAATAAATAAAAGATATGGCAACGGGAAAAAAAAACGTGGAGTTCTCATACAAACTCTCCATGATCCTAATTCTAAAGGTGAAGAACCGAGACAACAAAACATGGAACAACTCCAAAGACCGATGAGCGGGTGCTGTTTTTGGTCCCAAAAGGCCAAAACTCTCCCTGAATGTATTGAGGTACTAAAAATGCACCTAGAGAATTATCAGAACACAAAAGTGTGCTTTCTTTTCCACAACATGGATTGCTATAGTTTGGTCCTATACAATGACCATCAAATGGGGCTGGAAATCTTAGCCCCATCACTAAGCTTGGAAAAAATAGCAGCTAAATAAGTTACATTTTGAGAATTTCGTTGAGGGGAACTGACCAAGCTCTAGCTTTAGTTCTGCGTCAGTCTTGGTAGGCACCACATGTGATGAAGAACCCTTTCCACCTTTTCCACCACTGTATGCTTTTCCTGTACTTGCCTCTCCTAAAAGGGGATGGAGATAATACAGTTAACATATTGGTAAGACACCATATGAAAGAAAGGCCGAAATGTAATAGTAGTATAAAGGTAAATATCCTGATCTCTAGCACACATACTTAAGTTCCTTTTGAAGGGGATGATGTTTAATAACATTGTGTATTTGTACCTTTAGAAAAGGATGAAGCCTTTCCACCATTTTTTAGGCTCGCGGATGAAGCCTTCCCGTTTGACTTTGAGTGAACAGGAGTCAGCTCTTCTACAAAACCTAGAAAAAGGCAGCATTACATGAGTACTGCAGGTTTCAAGCATGCATCAAGCTATTCATGTGCAGCATTACATGAGCGTTTCATGAGTTATAGAATGTGCTGTTACCTTCGCAGTCAGAGTCAGAGTCCGAATCAGAATCTGAAAGCACAACTACTTTTGGGTTGACAGAAACCTTATGCTTTCCATTCGGTACTCGATCCATTGGGAAAACCTGTCAAGACTCTTAAAACAAAGATGCACGTAAGAAGTTCTGCTTATCAAACCCTACATCATTCATA
The DNA here is from genome assembly GCA_038502445.1 of Eremochloa ophiuroides. Taxonomy (NCBI): domain Eukaryota; kingdom Viridiplantae; phylum Streptophyta; class Magnoliopsida; order Poales; family Poaceae; genus Eremochloa; species Eremochloa ophiuroides. The sequence goes on from JAHLJS010000005.1 coordinate 71,614,690, forward strand.
CTGAAATTCCATCACATATGCTCATCAAAAAGTGTATCACAGGGGGCCTTAAGTTACGGAAGCTTTCCCATCAGACATCTGAAACTTTAATGCAGGAATGTAGTTTAGTTTTCGTGTAGGATTAAAGTCTATCAATTCATGAAGTTAATCCATCAATGATAATCTTTTGATACCTAAAACCTCCGGATGAAGCAAAAGCCCCTAGCTTTTTTTTTTTCTTGGACAATGCTTGATCAAAAACAGGGAGAAAAACATCACTCTCCTCACAGCCAGGGCCGGATCCAGTAAAGGGACATGGGTTTACACATGTACAGCCAATATTTTTTGCAAAAACTTCGAAGTCTGAGCTTCTACAAATAGCTTTAGGTTAGGGTTTCCGTGCTGAGCTTCTACAAGCACGAAGGGAAGGGAAGGGAAAGGAAGCAGTGGCGGACCCAGCCGAAATATGAGCTAGGGCGGACCCCTGCCCGCCGCTGCGCCTCCGCCGCGCGCTGGCCCCTTCCCGCCGTTGCGCCGCCGCCGCGCGCTGGCCCCTGGTCACCGACACCGCTCTCGCTCGCTCGCGCGCAGCGCAGGCACTGGGGGAAGGAAGAGCACGAGGCACGAACCTGGAGCGCGCCCAGTCCTCTGGTGCCGCCGCCGTGCTCAGAAACCAGGAGGGAGCGCCGCCGCCGCGTCCCGACTCCCGCGTGCGTGCGTGCCCGAGTAGATTGGAAGGGGTGCGGTAGTAATGGGCGACGTGGGCTAGATGTTTGGGCTACTGGGGTGCGGTGGTAATGGGCCTTGTGGCCAGATGGCCCATGAACGCTGTCTGTGCTTAGTTTTCTTTATCTTGAGTTCATCAAACAACCACTCCTAGGAAAACTGGATATTCTCCAAAAAAAAAAAAAAAGGAAAACCGGATAATATCAGTGCCGCTCGCCGTAGGACACCTAGGGTGAGATGGGTTCGTCTCTTATCAAATACCTTTAAGTTAGAGTTGAGATATATGATTTCACACAGAAAGTAGAGAGAAAAAGGGGTGAAAATACCTAGTGAGTGATCATAGTCGGTGTAGAGAAAGAAAGGTCTCGGGGCTAAAGGGGGGGCGGTGGCGATGATGATACAGACAGAGAGGGAAAATCCCATGAGCGGAGCGGACATGTTACTCTATCATTGTTATCCTAAACGCTAAACGATAAATAGTCGATCACCCTTTGTTAGCGTTTAGAGGGTTTAAACAGTGTTTAAATGGATTAAACAGGCTAAACAACGTTGTACTGTAACAGTAAAATGCGCAGATTTGTATATGTAAAAATTAAATATGTTACAAACCTTACCTATTTATACATATAAAATTTAAACATTCTACAAAATAATCTTTTAGAAAGAAACATAAACCTCACATTTCACTGTGATAGTCATAGTCCTCTAAATGACTAAATTATAGATAAAATGGTTGTTTATCACAATTGATCATGTTTAAGTTGATTCTAATTAGACTGTTTAATTCACCGTTTAAACCATTTAGAGCCTAAACTACACGGATGGCTTTTGTTTACCATTTAAACGGACTAAACAGCTATTTAGACGAACAGTGCGTCCAGTTACATAGTTAAGAGACTTGTATGACAATCATTAGGGTCGATTTATAGCATTTAGATGTATTTTTTAAAATACAAGTCTCATTAGGAGCAAATGTGAAAAATTCCCCTCACACCTCTCCTATAAAAAAGGAAGGGTGGGGAGACCAAAAAGGACCTAGTCATTAATTGATTTACTCATTCTTAATCTCTTTCACTCTTATCTCTAATTTGTCCGGTATAAATTAAAACTAGGAGAAAACCCCGCGAATTGCTGCGGGAATCGCCGGTAAAATTATACTACTTATATTTACTATAATATGATCGAATAAATATCATAATACATGTTAGTGGATGATTTTTAGCATTCTGATGTGAAAAACTAAATATATGTTAGCAAATGCAAATGTGAAAAGTTTGAGTGAAACATAATGACATACGTTAGTGGGATTTTGAGTGGATGCTGATGTGGACACTTTGCATGGTGAGAGAAATAGCTAGTGGGGTTTGTTTATATAAGAAATATAGATTCTGGATGTCAGTTGCATTAAAAAATGCTTCAGAATTTACCAACGCTTAAACACACTTTAAACTTTAGGTGGTCATTAGTTGATTTGTTTTTTCTCAATTGCTCTCCACTCTTATCTCTAATTTGTCCGGTCTAAGACCAAAATTTTAAATGTCCATTTCATCAAAAAATTCTTCAGTGCTTAGCAACAGTTAAACAAACTTTAAACTTTAGGTGGTGAGTCATTGCGCTTTTTGTTCATTCTTGTATACCTAAAGAAGATGGAAAAATTGTATAAGTATATGCATGAGATTATTTAGAATTTGGGCACAAATAGCTAACGCACGCGGAAAGAGAAGCGGTGGATTATAATCACATCGAATAAATCATATCATATCAAATTACATGTGTTCATGTAATGTATTCTATTTTTTTTAACTTACGAAATAAATATAAGAGTTACTTATTTAAGTTGGTTCAATCTTGTAACAGAACCGCCTAAATCACATGGCCTACAGGCACCTATCATTGCCACTAATGACATCTGACAGCCGGTGAAACGACCTCGATTTCCACGAAGGGAAATCCACAGGCTCGAATTGTAATTCAACAGATTGCTTGGGACAATCCATGAAATTACCTATATCTCAGTTGACACCAGGATCCATACAACGATAAATAAGTCTTACATAAATATTTATTACATCGCCACACTGGCGGAATCAACAATCAGAGAAGCTTTAGAAGATGCGGAAGCGATTCATCCTTCACGGCCAACTTGAGTGTAGCACGCGACCCTATTCCTCGTCATCATCTCCCTCGAAGTCGTACTCATTCTCGTCACCTGACAGCAAATTTATCAGTACGATTTGTACTGGCCACGGAGCCCACCTATGCAGCATTTGCTTTGTGGAAAGTGGATGCAAGGCTATACAAGCAGACCTATAGGCTGAGGTTTTCCTATGCAGCTGTAATCAATGTTTAATTAGTCAAGTTTTATCACCAGTTAACACCATTTTCCCTTTTCCCATCACCACACCTCACATACACACACCTCGCTCTCATTCGACAGGCCCAACTCCCTCTCGGGCCTATCTCAGCGGCACACTACCACAACGGGTACACTGCCGGAACAATGTTATCCAGGGGGAGAAAAGAATATGCTCTCATCTAATAGTGGTTGCAGAAACATTAGGAAAGGTCCATAGCCAACGAGTTGACTTATGTATCGATCGATCAACCATACACTCTGCAGAGGTTTTACTACTCACAAGATTAGCCATCATCGATGCTGTACAATCATCTAGGCAGAATTCCGGGTGCTTGCTTGCCTAGGTCGGTACCACCCTACCACTCAGCCCTGGGATATTCCGGATCCAACACCGTCATGCTGAGACTGGGAGACGCAGCACCGGGCCCAACCAGTGGTACTGCGCATCTAGGACGGTACGGGAATCTCTCCATCCGTCACCGCCCACCCTTATCACCTTTCAACCTAGCAGTAGTGGTACCGCCCTACCAAGTAGTCCAGCCGTCTCCCGCCCATCAGAAGCGAGCGAGTAGCAAGGGAATCCAGATGTTTCCGGTCACTAGTCAGATCCTAGGTTGTGACCAAGCAGGCATCTCCACTTAGGGGATACTCTCCCCGTGCTATCACAGCACCTCCGTCCACGGGCTTCAAACCACCAAGGCTATCCCACCCGGAACCTCCTCAACAACTTTACCCGCCACAGGTATCTCGCTTGGGGATGCCCAGGTTGCACCCCCGGCACGACTTGCCCCATGGGCTTGTCTCACATCCCACTTGGTCGACATCAACCCTTACCACGCACCCAAGACGCACGCAGCACTCTCTCCCAGTGGTTATAATCAGTTATACACCGTCCCAATTCCACCACATAGCATATAGCAAGTAGAAAGTAGTGGAAGAGTAACAGTAAATTAAGCAGCAGCTAACCTAACAGCGGATAGCAGGGTAAAGTCTTATCAAGGCAGGGAATTCAAATATACTACCATGCAACCAATCCATACATAATCATAAAGCAATAGCAACGATGTCATTTGCAATGCGTAATAGGATCTAAGGATTTGGTGGGACGTGGCACCTTCGTAGTCGTCTCCTAGCTCTTGGAAGTACTCGTGGTCGTCTTCCTTAGTCAGATCCTCCTCCGGCTCTGAAATCGAACACGAAATAGTCGCGTCAGCGACTCCTATAGAGTATTTCAGAAAAATCCAATAAAATAAAGAGCCAAATGCACACAAACATAGTCTTAGATTGTAGATCTCATTTTTCTGAGAATTTTGATATATGGTGCGCAATTTTTGGTCATCGTACGAATAAGTTATGAATTTCCGAAGATTATCCTATTTACTGAAAATGGGAAAACTAGTCGGTTAATCAGGGGCAGCTCGGGATGTGGCGCGCGGGTCCAGTAGTGCGGCATGTGTCGCCTCATCAGAACACAAACCCGAGGGTCGTCCAAGTGTTCGATGCTGGTTCCCAGAGAGTTGCCGTAGCTCGGCGTGGATCGGCGGTGGTCGGTGGTAGCTCGGCTGTGGTTGGGGGTATCTCGGCGGAGCTCGGCGGTGGTCGGGGGTAGCTCGGCTGTGGTTGGGGGTATCTCGGCGGAGCTCGGTGTAGCTCGGTTTAGCTCGGCGGGGCTCGGGCGAATCGGAGATTCGGGGCGCCGAGGGTGCCGCTATCCCGAGCTCTCCCGGGGAGGCTCGGGCGAATCGGAGATTGGGTGCGCCCGAGGGTGCCGTTCTCCCGAGGTCTCTCGCGGAGGCTCGGGCGAATCGGAAATTTGGGTGCCCGAGGGTGCCGTTCTCCCGAGGTCTCTGCGGAGGCTCGGGCGAATCGGAAATTTGGGTGCCCGAGGGTGCCGTTCTCCCGAGGTCTCCTGCGGAGGCTCGGGCGAATCGGAAATTTTGGGCGCCGAAGGGGCTGCTCTCCCGAGCTCTTCTGGGGAGGCTCGGGCGAATCGGAAATTTGGGCGCCCGAGGGGGCTGCTCTCCCGAGCTCTCCTGGGGAGGCTCGGGCGAATCGGAGATTTGGGCGCCGAAGGGGCTGCTCTCCCGAGCTCTCCTGGGGAGGCTCGGGCGAATCGGAAATTTGGTGCGAGCAGGGTTCCAGGGCGTCTGTTCAAGGCGGCGGTGTCTCTCCGGTGTGGCGGTCGGTGACAGGGCGGCGATGGCCATATTTCGGCAAGACAGGGCTCGGCTATCTAGCGGCGGTGCCGAGGCAGACTTGGCGAACCTCGGCGGCCTTTCTTCGCAGCGCGAGGCGTCCGGGGGTACTCGGAACGGATTTCGGCGAGGCGGAACCTGTCGGCGGCGATGTCGTCGCGACGGTGAGGTTCCGGCGGGGCTAAGGTGGTCTTCTAGGAGATGTATACGCGTCCAGGGTCCAAGGCGATGGTATACCAACTACCAATTTTGGCTACCGAGCTTTCCAAGGTGCTCGGTTGTGGCGGCGGCGTGTCGCCGACGACGGCGGAAAGCGGCATCGCGGCTACGACCAAGTATTGGTTCAATCGAATGCGGTCTTGTCAAATTGGTGAGGCCAGAGAGGCATACAACACTCTGGTGGCGAACTTAGCCACGGCATGACCTTCTTTTGGCTACGGCTCGCGGCGGCGCTCCGGTAAGGTCGCGGCGCACGCGGCCAAGGCGATTCAGGCTTCCCCTAGCGCTTAGATCCGCGTAGCTAGCTCAAGAGGGTCGTGGCGGTGCTCCACGACGCTCTAACCTATACGGTTGCTAGACGGATTGCTCGGAACGGGTGATTCGGCGTCGGAACGCGTCGGTGGTGAGCGCACTCCGCCGAGAACGCGTCGTGCTGCGTTCTCGGTCTAGCAAGCTTGTAGTCCGGGGGTTTTGGCTGGTCGAGTGAGTGCATGGTGCAGGTGATCTTCCCGAGCCGGTATAGGCTCGTGCCTGCGCGTCCCGAGGGTGGAACGCCATGGCAAAAGCAGGGCAAGGTTCGGACATGGCGTGCGGTGGCTCACCGTGGTGTCGGTGAAGCTAGGATGGCGGTGCAGTGGCGAGTCGGAGCCGTGCAGAGCGATCGCAGTGCCGTGCCGCTCCTCGTCCGCAGCTCGGCTTCTCCTCCGTGTCCGGCTCCGGCGTGCTCCGCGGCAGCGGCGCTCCGGCAGCTTCTCCTCCTCTGCTCCGCCCTTCTCCTACGCTCTCTCTCTCGGTTTGGTGCGGTGTGCCGGTCTGTGCTGCGGTGGCGGCGAGGGGAAATGAGGGTAGGGCTTCGGGGTGCTCCAATTTATAGGCGAGCTTGGCCAGTCTCCAATGGCGAACGGTCTCGATTGCGCTCGGCCGATCGAAGGGCCGTGGCTCGAGTGGATCTAGGGCTCCGGATGGCGCGGGTTCGCTTGGCGGCCAAGAAAGGAGGGGACAGGAGGGGGACAGCGGGGTCAGGGCTCTGCCATGCGGTCGGCTGTGGGACCGGGGTCACGCCATTCGCGCGACACCCCCGGCAGGCGCGTCGCCTTCGTGAGGAAGAAGAACAGTGGGGGCGAGAGTGGCTGACAGGCGGGGCCGGGTTGGCAGCGAGCGCGAGCGCGAGCGCGTGTGTGCCGGTCGCGCGCGTGCGCTGCCGAGCCGCGACGTGGGCCGCGCGCGGTGAGATGAGGAGAGGAAGGTCGGGCGGGCTCGGGCTGGCTTGCTGGCCGAACTCTCTTTCTCCTTTTCTGTTTTCAGTTTAGTGTATATATACATATATTGCCCATTTTAATTTATTGAGTAAATACAAACATAAATTGCAATAAATCCCAAATGTGATGCATAAGTTATTATTCTATGTGAATGGAATTAAAATGCAAACTACACTCCTTTATTTACCAATTTCATAATGAAACCTATATGCTTGCACAAGAAAAATGGGTTTTCTCAATAAATAAATGAAAAATTTTAATTGGTTGGGATTTTTAGATTGTGTGGATTTTTAGGGTTGTTACAGTCCTCCCCCCTCATTAGGATCTCGACCTCGAGATTCAGAGTTAACGTACCCATCGAAGAGGTAAGGAAACATAATCCGCAAGTCCGATTCTTTCTCCCACGTAGCTTCCCTTTCAGTGTGATTGCTCCACTGTACCTTGCACATCGGAATAGTCTTGTTTCGCGTCTCTTTGGTATCCCGTGCCAAGATCTTGATCGGATGTTCCTTGTATTCAAGTGTGTCTTGCAGGTCTAATGCATCTGTAGGAACTTGCTCCTCGGGAAGCTTCAAACACTTCCTTAGTTGCGAGACATGGAACACGGGGTGTACTCCAGATAATTCCTCCGGTAGTTCCAGCTTGTAAGCAAGCTTTCCAACCCTTTTACAGATCTTGTATGGCCCAACATATCTTGGTGCCAATTTCCCCTTCACGTGGAATCTGACAGTGCCACGAAGTGGAGATACCTTGAGGTAGACATAATCCCCAACCTTGAACTCAAGCTCTCTACGTCTCCTATCTGCATAGCTCTTTTGCCTACTCTGTGCTATTCTCAAATTTTCTCTGACCTGTGCTACGCCTTCCTCTGCTTCTACAATCTTAGCAGGGCCAAAGAAGGCTCTCTCTCTGGGTTCTGACCACATTAGCGGGGTCCTGCAGGGTCTCCCATACAATGCCTCAAACGGTGACATCTTGAGGCTTGTTTGATAGCTGTTGTTGTACGAGAATTCAGCGTGGGGTAAGCAGCTTTCCCAACTGGTCTTGTATTTTATCACACAAGCTCGGAGCATATCTTCGAGAATTTGGTTCACTCTTTCTGTTTGACCGTCAGTTTGTGGGTGATAAGCCGTGCTATAGTCCAGCTTGGTTCCGATGGATTTGTGCAAGGCTTGCCAGAATCGAGACGTGAATTGTGAGCCTCGATCAGATATTATGCTTGTGGGTGCCCCGTGTAGTCTCAGAATGTGGGTTATGTATAAATCCGCCAGCCGTTCGGCATCGTAGCCAATGCTGATGGGAATGAAGTGAGCGACTTTGGTCAAACGGTCGACTATCACCCAAATCGAGTCGTGTTTCTTCTCGGTGCGGGGTAACCCAACGATAAAATCCATCGAAATGCATTCCCATTTCCATTCTGGAATTGCGAGGGGTTGTAGTAGGCCGGCTGGTCGTTGATGTTCGGCCTTGATTCTGCTGCAAGTGTCACATCGGGCTACATGCCCTGCAATGTCTGCCTTCATATTCTCCCACCAGAAGTGTTTCCTTAGATCATGGTACATCTTGGCTGACCCTGGGTGAATGCAATATTTGGAGTCATGCCCTTCTGACAGAATCTCTTCTCGTATCGCTGAATCCGTCGGTACACAGATTCTATCCTTGTACCATACAGTTCCCTGCTCATCTTCTCGGTATTCGGGGCCTCTTCCCAGCTTCATCAAACCACGGATATAGTCTATCTCAGGACAGTTCTTTTGCGCTTCACGAATTCGTGAGGTGAGATTGTACTCGACGCGAAGCTCATTTAGCATGCCATAGGAGACTACCTCGAGCTGGAATGCGTCGAACTCTCTCCTAAGCTCAGGTGGCATAGAGTTGGTGATGAGGGTATGGCAGTAGCTTTTGCGGCTAAGTGCATCAGCGACAACATTAGCCTTTCCTGGGTGATAATGGATCTCAAGATCATAGTCCTTGATGAGTTCCAGCCATCTGCGTTGCCTCATATTCAGATCTTCCTGAGTGAAGAAGTACTTCAGGCTCTTGTGGTCAGTGTAGATGTCACACTTGTTGCTTATCAGATAGTGTCTCCAAATCTTGAGTGCATGTACCACGGCTGCAAGTTCTAGGTCATGAGTCGGGTATCGCTGCTCATGCTCCTTCAACTGTCTTGAGGCATAAGCTATCACTCTTCCTTCTTGCATTAGTACACAGCCCAAACCTTGCCGAGAGGCATCACAATATACAACAAAATCCTTGTGAATATCGGGCAGGGCTAGTACAGGTGTAGTAGTGAGCTTCTCCTTCAAGGTCTGAAAACTCTTCTCACATTCAGGAGTCCATATAAACTTGTTCTCTTTCTTCAGCAAGTTGGTCATGGGTCTTGCAATCTTGGAGAAATTCTCAATAAATCTGCGATAGTATCCTGCAAGTCCCAAAAAGCTTCTGATTTCTGACACATTACAGGGTTGTTCCCACTCTTTCACAGCTTCAATTTTGGCTGGGTCTACTGCGACTCCTTCTCCTGACAGTACGTGTCCAAGGAAAGCAACTTCCTCAAGCCAGAATTCGCACTTGGAGAATTTGGCGTATAGCTGGTTGCGAGACAACCTCTCCAATACGCTCCTCAGATGATGTTCATGTTCCTCTTTTGTGGCTGAGTAAACCAATATATCATCAATGAATACCACTACAAACTTGTCTAGCTCATTCATGAAGACCTTGTTCATCATGTTCATGAAGTATGCTGGAGCATTAGTGAGTCCAAATGAGACTACTGTGCACTCATACTGTCCATATCTAGTGACAAATGCAGTCTGCGGGATATCTTCTTCCCTGATCTTCATCTGATGATACCCTGATCGGAGATCGATCTTTGAGAAGTACTTGGCCTTACTCAATTGATCTAACAGATCATCGATGCGGGGCAATGGGTACTTATTCTTGACTGTAACCGCATTCAGATTCCGGTAGTCAATGCACATCCTCATCGTGCCATCCTTCTTTCTGACAAACAAAACGGGAGATCCCCAAGGCGAAGCACTTGGCCTAATGAAACCCTTCTCCAGTAATTCTCCCAGCTGCTTCTTGAGTTCCTTCAACTCATCAGCCGACATTCTATAGGGTCTTTTAGCAATCGGTGCAGTCCCTGGCATCAGCTCTATAACAAACTCCACATCTCTATCTGGTGGCATTCCTGGCAACTCCTCTGGAAATACGTCATTGAACTCACAGACTACTGGCACATCTCTGAATGTCAGCTCTGTCTTATCTGCTTTAGTCTCCAGGGCACATAGGAGGGCTTGGACTCTCTCGGTTTGGGGTACACATCGGACAGCTGTTCCCCAAGGGTGGGTTACCTGAACATATCTAGGTGAACAAGATATCACTCCCCGGTGTTTGGTTAGCCAGTCCATGCCTAAGATGACATCTAAGCTATTGGAGGGTAGTAGGGTTAGGTCAGCTCGAAAGTCAAGTCCCTCGATTGTGATTATCACTCCCCTACATATGTGAATGCTTCTGAAGGTTCCTAAGGGCGAGCTAGTTAGGATGGGGTTTGCTCTCGGGGTTACAGGTATGTTATGCTTACGCGCATATGCAGATGAAATGTACGAACATGTAGCTCCCGAATCGAACAGAACTGTAGCCATGTTACCATGAACTAGGAACGTACCGTACACAGCATCAGGTGCAGCTTCAGCTTCCTCAGCGGTCATGTGGTTCAGTCTTCCTCGGGTAGCAGATCCCCGGTTTGGTGTGCCCTGTGCAGCTGCTGGTGCACGGTTGAGGTCGGGGCACACAGCCACACGGTGTCCAGGCTTTCCGCATCCGAAGCAAGTGAAGGGCGCACTGCCTGCTGTAGCTGTCGCAGGAGCCTTCCAATTGCTTGTCCTTGGCGTGTTGGTAGCGGGGGCGGGTGTGTTCTGCACAGCTCGAGTCGGCGCAGGGTAGGTCTGAGCGGGGCGGTGATAGTTGCTGCTGTTGGTACCACCACGGCTCGTTCCCGAAGAGGGTCCCTGGCGAGTCCGAAAAGACGGAGGTGCACCTGTTCGCTGTCTCTGAGGTGGAGCAGTGCGAGCGGGTCCCTCAGAGCGGCGCTTCTTTCCCTTGTTCTGGGCCTCGAATTCCAGTCGTGCTTCCATGCGATCCTTCTCAATCTCAATACAGCGGTCAATCAGCTCACGCAGAGTGTAGCTCTTGTTCCCTGACAGAGCCAACCTGATCTTGGTCTGAAGTCCCTTCCTGTAGTAGTACATCTTTTCCTTCTCGGAACTCACGCAAGACGCAGGTGCGTAGCGGAGCAAGCAGTTGAAGCGGGTGGTGTACTCGTGGATCCGATCAGCTCCCTGGGAGATGTTGCGAAACTCGTTCTCCTTGGCCTCCATGACTCCCTCAGGAATGTGGTGGTCACGGAAAACCTCGGTGAACTCATCCCAGTCAATGCGGGCTGGGTCTTCGTGAGCGCTGGTGTAGTTGTCGCACCATGCCCGTGCAGCACCGGTCAGCTGGTGGCTAGCAATCCCAACACACTCCTCGTCGGAGCAAGTGGTCAGGTCCAGCTTCTTCTCCATCTCCTTAAGCCAATCATCGGCAGCGAGAGGATCGCTGTCGGTCCCGTCGAAGGTAGGTGGCCTCAGCTTCAGGAAACCCTCCAGTTTCCTTTGGAAGTCATTCTGGGGTGGCCCGTGGTGCCTGTTCATCCCAGTAGCTATGACATTCAGCAGCTGGGTCTGCTGAGCCATCACTTCCGCCAACGTCGGTGGCGGCGGCGGTGGCGGTGGCGGAGGCACGTTCTCGCCTTGTGGTGGCGGATCGATCACCGGCGGTGCATCCTCTGCCCGGCGCAGCTCTTCTTCCAGGTTAACTCCAGCACTGTCTGCCAGCTGGGCGTCCACGGTTGCGACCACGCCCACGTCCTGGCGCAGGCGCAGGGGAGGGCTGGCGGTTCTCCAGGCGCGCGGAACGTCTCATTGACATCTGAAGTTATTAGGTACGTGCTCAGTGCAGTAATAATCTTGTAGTGGTTTAAGTAGGAGTTAGATGTTTTCAACGATTTAAATGAATTAAAACATTTTTCATGCTATCCTACACTCAACCAAAGAAGCATAAAAATCCATAAGAAGCATAAGATCCAAATGTCACTCATCACATGGTTATTATTACATAAAGGATGTTCCTAGCTGCTGAGAAGATCGTGCTATGCGCAGATAGCCAAATGACAGGATAACTCAAGGTATCACTAGTCTAAGGGCCACGCAGGGTCCCATAAGCTACTGGTGCATAAGGTCAATGGCCATTTGATCGGGATCTCGATAGTGCCGTCGTGCAGTGGACGAAGTGGTGGTCCAAGGCTGGTCATCTGCAAATTTTTCAAGAAACGGATTTAGCAGGTCCTTGTATTAGATAAGCCATTGCATAAAAGTGAATGCAAGGTCGGTAATATAACCGAAAGAGAGTCTGGCTTCCTATTCTAACGTCCATTTTCTATGGGTCTCGTCCTACAGTCAAGTATGGCTCTGATACCAACTGAAACGACCTCGATTTCCACGAAGGGAAATCCACAGGCTCGAATTGTAATTCAACAGATTGCTTGGGACAATCCATGAAATTACCTATATCTCAGTTGACACCAGGATCCATACAACGATAAATAAGTCTTACATAAATATTTATTACATCGCCACACTGGCGGAATCAACAATCAGAGAAGCTTTAGAAGATGCGGAAGCGATTCATCCTTCACGGCCAACTTGAGTGTAGCACGCGACCCTATTCCTCGTCATCATCTCCCTCGAAGTCGTACTCATTCTCGTCACCTGACAGCAAATTTATCAGTACGATTTGTACTGGCCACGGAGCCCACCTATGCAGCATTTGCTTTGTGGAAAGTGGATGCAAGGCTATACAAGCAGACCTATAGGCTGAGGTTTTCCTATGCAGCTGTAATCAATGTTTAATTAGTCAAGTTTTATCACCAGTTAACACCATTTTCCCTTTTCCCATCACCACACCTCACATACACACACCTCGCTCTCATTCGACAGGCCCAACTCCCTCTCGGGCCTATCTCAGCGGCACACTACCACAACGGGTACACTGCCGGAACAATGTTATCCAGGGGGAGAAAAGAATATGCTCTCATCTAATAGTGGTTGCAGAAACATTAGGAAAGGTCCATAGCCAACGAGTTGACTTATGTATCGATCGATCAACCATACACTCTGCAGAGGTTTTACTACTCACAAGATTAGCCATCATCGATGCTGTACAATCATCTAGGCAGAATTCCGGGTGCTTGCTTGCCTAGGTCGGTACCACCCTACCACTCAGCCCTGGGATATTCCGGATCCAACACCGTCATGCTGAGACTGGGAGACGCAGCACCGGGCCCAACCAGTGGTACTGCGCATCTAGGACGGTACGGGAATCTCTCCATCCGTCACCGCCCACCCTTATCACCTTTCAACCTAGCAGTAGTGGTACCGCCCTACCAAGTAGTCCAGCCGTCTCCCGCCCATCAGAAGCGAGCGAGTAGCAAGGGAATCCAGATGTTTCCGGTCACTAGTCAGATCCTAGGTTGTGACCAAGCAGGCATCTCCACTTAGGGGATACTCTCCCCGTGCTATCACAGCACCTCCGTCCACGGGCTTCAAACCACCAAGGCTATCCCACCCGGAACCTCCTCAACAACTTTACCCGCCACAGGTATCTCGCTTGGGGATGCCCAGGTTGCACCCCCGGCACGACTTGCCCCATGGGCTTGTCTCACATCCCACTTGGTCGACATCAACCCTTACCACGCACCCAAGACGCACGCAGCACTCTCTCCCAGTGGTTATAATCAGTTATACACCGTCCCAATTCCACCACATAGCATATAGCAAGTAGAAAGTAGTGGAAGAGTAACAGTAAATTAAGCAGCAGCTAACCTAACAGCGGATAGCAGGGTAAAGTCTTATCAAGGCAGGGAATTCAAATATACTACCATGCAACCAATCCATACATAATCATAAAGCAATAGCAACGATGTCATTTGCAATGCGTAATAGGATCTAAGGATTTGGTGGGACGTGGCACCTTCGTAGTCGTCTCCTAGCTCTTGGAAGTACTCGTGGTCGTCTTCCTTAGTCAGATCCTCCTCCGGCTCTGAAATCGAACACGAAATAGTCGCGTCAGCGACTCCTATAGAGTATTTCAGAAAAATCCAATAAAATAAAGAGCCAAATGCACACAAACATAGTCTTAGATTGTAGATCTCATTTTTCTGAGAATTTTGATATATGGTGCGCAATTTTTGGTCATCGTACGAATAAGTTATGAATTTCCGAAGATTATCCTATTTACTGAAAATGGGAAAACTAGTCGGTTAATCAGGGGCAGCTCGGGATGTGGCGCGCGGGTCCAGTAGTGCGGCATGTGTCGCCTCATCAGAACACAAACCCGAGGGTCGTCCAAGTGTTCGATGCTGGTTCCCAGAGAGTTGCCGTAGCTCGGCGTGGATCGGCGGTGGTCGGTGGTAGCTCGGCTGTGGTTGGGGGTATCTCGGCGGAGCTCGGCGGTGGTCGGGGGTAGCTCGGCTGTGGTTGGGGGTATCTCGGCGGAGCTCGGTGTAGCTCGGTTTAGCTCGGCGGGGCTCGGGCGAATCGGAGATTCGGGGCGCCGAGGGTGCCGCTATCCCGAGCTCTCCCGGGGAGGCTCGGGCGAATCGGAGATTGGGTGCGCCCGAGGGTGCCGTTCTCCCGAGGTCTCTCGCGGAGGCTCGGGCGAATCGGAAATTTGGGTGCCCGAGGGTGCCGTTCTCCCGAGGTCTCTGCGGAGGCTCGGGCGAATCGGAAATTTGGGTGCCCGAGGGTGCCGTTCTCCCGAGGTCTCCTGCGGAGGCTCGGGCGAATCGGAAATTTTGGGCGCCGAAGGGGCTGCTCTCCCGAGCTCTTCTGGGGAGGCTCGGGCGAATCGGAAATTTGGGCGCCCGAGGGGGCTGCTCTCCCGAGCTCTCCTGGGGAGGCTCGGGCGAATCGGAGATTTGGGCGCCGAAGGGGCTGCTCTCCCGAGCTCTCCTGGGGAGGCTCGGGCGAATCGGAAATTTGGTGCGAGCAGGGTTCCAGGGCGTCTGTTCAAGGCGGCGGTGTCTCTCCGGTGTGGCGGTCGGTGACAGGGCGGCGATGGCCATATTTCGGCAAGACAGGGCTCGGCTATCTAGCGGCGGTGCCGAGGCAGACTTGGCGAACCTCGGCGGCCTTTCTTCGCAGCGCGAGGCGTCCGGGGGTACTCGGAACGGATTTCGGCGAGGCGGAACCTGTCGGCGGCGATGTCGTCGCGACGGTGAGGTTCCGGCGGGGCTAAGGTGGTCTTCTAGGAGATGTATACGCGTCCAGGGTCCAAGGCGATGGTATACCAACTACCAATTTTGGCTACCGAGCTTTCCAAGGTGCTCGGTTGTGGCGGCGGCGTGTCGCCGACGACGGCGGAAAGCGGCATCGCGGCTACGACCAAGTATTGGTTCAATCGAATGCGGTCTTGTCAAATTGGTGAGGCCAGAGAGGCATACAACACTCTGGTGGCGAACTTAGCCACGGCATGACCTTCTTTTGGCTACGGCTCGCGGCGGCGCTCCGGTAAGGTCGCGGCGCACGCGGCCAAGGCGATTCAGGCTTCCCCTAGCGCTTAGATCCGCGTAGCTAGCTCAAGAGGGTCGTGGCGGTGCTCCACGACGCTCTAACCTATACGGTTGCTAGACGGATTGCTCGGAACGGGTGATTCGGCGTCGGAACGCGTCGGTGGTGAGCGCACTCCGCCGAGAACGCGTCGTGCTGCGTTCTCGGTCTAGCAAGCTTGTAGTCCGGGGGTTTTGGCTGGTCGAGTGAGTGCATGGTGCAGGTGATCTTCCCGAGCCGGTATAGGCTCGTGCCTGCGCGTCCCGAGGGTGGAACGCCATGGCAAAAGCAGGGCAAGGTTCGGACATGGCGTGCGGTGGCTCACCGTGGTGTCGGTGAAGCTAGGATGGCGGTGCAGTGGCGAGTCGGAGCCGTGCAGAGCGATCGCAGTGCCGTGCCGCTCCTCGTCCGCAGCTCGGCTTCTCCTCCGTGTCCGGCTCCGGCGTGCTCCGCGGCAGCGGCGCTCCGGCAGCTTCTCCTCCTCTGCTCCGCCCTTCTCCTACGCTCTCTCTCTCGGTTTGGTGCGGTGTGCCGGTCTGTGCTGCGGTGGCGGCGAGGGGAAATGAGGGTAGGGCTTCGGGGTGCTCCAATTTATAGGCGAGCTTGGCCAGTCTCCAATGGCGAACGGTCTCGATTGCGCTCGGCCGATCGAAGGGCCGTGGCTCGAGTGGATCTAGGGCTCCGGATGGCGCGGGTTCGCTTGGCGGCCAAGAAAGGAGGGGACAGGAGGGGGACAGCGGGGTCAGGGCTCTGCCATGCGGTCGGCTGTGGGACCGGGGTCACGCCATTCGCGCGACACCCCCGGCAGGCGCGTCGCCTTCGTGAGGAAGAAGAACAGTGGGGGCGAGAGTGGCTGACAGGCGGGGCCGGGTTGGCAGCGAGCGCGAGCGCGAGCGCGTGTGTGCCGGTCGCGCGCGTGCGCTGCCGAGCCGCGACGTGGGCCGCGCGCGGTGAGATGAGGAGAGGAAGGTCGGGCGGGCTCGGGCTGGCTTGCTGGCCGAACTCTCTTTCTCCTTTTCTGTTTTCAGTTTAGTGTATATATACATATATTGCCCATTTTAATTTATTGAGTAAATACAAACATAAATTGCAATAAATCCCAAATGTGATGCATAAGTTATTATTCTATGTGAATGGAATTAAAATGCAAACTACACTCCTTTATTTACCAATTTCATAATGAAACCTATATGCTTGCACAAGAAAAATGGGTTTTCTCAATAAATAAATGAAAAATTTTAATTGGTTGGGATTTTTAGATTGTGTGGATTTTTAGGGTTGTTACAGCCGGGCCCGTGTTCCAGATGATCTAGGCGGGCTCTGCCGGGCTACATAAGCGCCTGTATTCTCCGACAGGATCCCATTGCGAAGCCATTACAAGATTACAACATTTCATAATAAAATACATCAGAGTAAAGGTGCGAAAGACTTCATAGTACATAGGTTACAAATCAGATGTTCAAATATAAATTCAAGTACAGTTATTATAATCTAGACCTAAATAGAGGAACCATCAGGGTAGCAGATACACATAATAACACGAACCCTGCCCAAGGGTCCAATATCACTCATCATCACTTCCTTCACAATGAGCATCCCGCAGCAGGGAGCAAGATAGACCTCCGGCTGCTGACTTCCTGCAACAGGGGTTAACAAACCCTGAGTACTGGGGTACTCCGCAAGACTTACCCGTCGAAAGGTGTAAAATTAGACTCAGTAATGCAGGCTGAGGGGAGTCAAGGTAAGGCCATAGCAAGAGTTCAAGAGTTTTGTGGAAAAGCATTACTATCCTATTTCAATATTTCATCTCAATATTATTTTAATCATAACAATAGTTCCTTATTCCTTTTCATATGTCACATTCTTCCAATTGTTTAATCATTCTCAAAATCACCTAGTTCCGAACCACTTTTCGGTGTAAGTCAGTGGATTAAGTCTTCATTAACCGAGGAGCAACGTCGATTCGAATCCAGAAAGTACCCAGCTGGGGATCCCTATCCACACTGCACATGTAGCACTTAAGCTTGCATATGCCAACCCTGCCTACCACGGCTTTTCATACCCCGGAACCGGTCCTGCGCCACCCGAGAGCACAGTACTCCTCTAGTCTCCAGGCACGCCGGCCACGAGGGTACACGCTACTCTCGCCATCTCTCCACTCCCAGTGCGTGGTTGTCGGTTCCAGCAGTAGAGCCACCGGAGTCAGAGGTTTCCCGTAGTATGTGGCTAATTACAAAATCTCGATCCAGCAGGCCGACAACGAACGGTCCCTAAAATAGTTTTCCGTTGGTTAGCATGCATTGGGACTCTAACCCAAGTACAAAGTAGCCGAACGGTTCCAAATCCGTGCCCGTCGGTGACAAGACATGGGAACGCCGCCACATATGCACATCCATCCGAACGGACTTTCTTTTTCATTTTCAATTTTTCCGGCGGCGGCAATGCATCGGGACTCTAACCCAAAGTGCAAAGCCAACCGAACGGTTTCCAATCCGTCGATAACAATACATTGGGACTCCAACCCAAGTGCAAGTCACCCGCACGGTTGCAAATTCATATTCATCTCTAGTATAACATCATAGCTCAGAAAATAGCATTTTATGCAAAACTAACTTTAAAGAGCAGAGCTATGCATTTTCAAACATTTTCACTTTAAAACAGGTTTTGGGGTTATATATCAAGGCAGGTCATGCAGCAAGTAGGTGACAATCAACTCCTATCAACCTAATGCAATTATTTAACTCAAGGTGATAACATTTTAAAAACACAAGGAACGGTTGAATGCACCGGGGCTTGCCTTGCATTGCGTGAAGTGTCGGATCCGGACCAGTACCACAGATGTCAAAATCCAGAACGACCTCGAGAACAATCTCCTCAGTGACTGCCTTCACTTTTACCTCTGGTTCCTCGGTCACTATACGCATGCAATGATAAATGTTTCAATACGATGCAACATAAAATGACAAATGGAAAATCCCAAAATAAATAATGCCTAATTCAAGCGTAACTATACCTCATCACTTAGTCATAACCGTACTAGACTAAGGTGCCCTAGGTCATAAGGGTGTTTGACCTAAAACTATAATCAATCCGAAATCCACATCAAAACCTAATCACCAAAATTTACTATTTATTTTATTAATCAATTAACCAAGCATATAATTAATACTTAATTAAATTATTTCCATTTGACCTCAAACTTCACAAACAGATAGATCTTGACTTATAACAGTGCAAAATAAAATTTCATGATTTT
Source organism: Eremochloa ophiuroides (assembly GCA_038502445.1). Classification (NCBI taxonomy): domain Eukaryota; kingdom Viridiplantae; phylum Streptophyta; class Magnoliopsida; order Poales; family Poaceae; genus Eremochloa; species Eremochloa ophiuroides. The sequence goes on from JAHLJS010000005.1 coordinate 71,633,331, forward strand.
TAGAATTACAGAGAATTAATTAAAAATGCCTAAAGTTGTATTTTTGATTTAATATACTGATTTTTAACTACTATAGAAAGTGTTCAAATCCTATATTTAATATTTTTATAAAATACTACACAATACAGAGAGTATTCACAAAAATTTCCATGATTTTTGGTGTAGTATATTAATTCACACAAAAATATTAAAACACAGAACTATTCATTTCAAATATGAATAGAAAACCCTTTGGAAATTCCCGAAGAAAGGAAAACGTAAAACTGACCCGGGTCGGCCCAACAGCACGCAGGCCGGCCCAGCGCGGCCTGCGCCACTGACAAACGGGCCCCGCCCGTCAGTCACTCCCTCTCTCCCTGCGCCACTGCCAAACGGGCTCCGCCCGTCAGTCGCTCCCTCTCTCAGCGTCGCTGATAGGCAGCCCCACCTGTCAGCTTCGCCTTCCTCCTCCCCTCTGCCTCGGACCAGAGCGCCGGCGAGCGTTGACCGGCGGTCACACACAGCTTAGGGACTTCTCCGGCGATGGCGAGGCCACCAATACGTTCCCCGGGACCTAGCGCACTCTACAGCATAGATGGTTAGACATTCTAGGGCTAGCGGTGAGCGAGGCCATGGTCGCGGCGGCACGGAGCAAGGCGGCGGCCATGGGCTGACCCCTACGGTGCGATTGAGTTCAAGGGAAAGACTCGGGAGGTACCAAGAGCTCACCCTGGTCCCAAATCGAGAGTCGGTCGAGGCAGAAACGGTGCAGAGTGGCGGCCTTGACGGCGATGGCGGACACCGCCGCATGGACACGATGGCGAGGGGCGTTTCCGGCGGACCCTGAGCTCCAAACAAGAAGCCGTCGCGCACATGAGCACCACGGCGAAACACGGGACGTAGAACACACGTGTTATCGGAGAGAGGCTCACCGAGACGAGCTGTCCGCGTCGAGAAGGCCCTCGGCGGCGCTCGGTCGGTGCGGAGGAAGAAGAAGCAGCCACGCAGGACTTCGGCAATGGCAAACCTCAACAAGTGGCTCAGGCGGTGCGCAAGGAAGTTGGCTAGCTGGCTATGGGATTGAGAGGGTGGAGTTGGTCGGAGCACGACCAATTTCGCCGATCGGTAGGAACGGTCGCTGGTGAATCGAGGAGAAGGAAAGCAATGGGGAAGTGCTCGTCGCCATTTAAAAGAGCTGGGAAGGAGAGGATCAGCTCGAGCGGTACCGGGCCCCCCATGCGACCCCCGTGCGGAGGTGTCTGGGCCCGGCCTGCCGGACGATGGTCGGCGCGGTGCACGGGCACGCGCAGTACGACGGAGCTCCGGAACAGGGGGTAAAAAGGGTTTTAGATCAATTCCCTAGGGCTCAATTTGATTTTTATTTAATTTTATTTTTAACTTTTGATTGGGGACTTAATTACACAACTAATGAAATCCAATCACTCTAGCACCCTAAACACAATCATATGCAAATGATCAAATTAAACATGATGACATGGCGGTTTAATTATGCAGTAATATCAGGGGTATTACAAATCTCCTGTTAAATTTTGATATATGATAATTATTTATGCGCTAAATTTATTTTTGGGTCTTGGAGCGTGTTGCTAAATCTATTTTTGGCCTCATAGATTGTTTAATTTGAGATTGGCAATATATAATTTAATAAAATGACTACACATATGATAGGGTTGGACTTAGAATGTCTATATATATCTTTAATGTGCCATGTTTAAATTTTAACCAGTCGTGTACTTAGTCCGGTTTAGTTTTGTGTGCCCGATTGGCATTAGTACTATACAGTAAAGTGAGAGAGAGCAACCAGGTGAGATGCAAATAAAAAAAAGACATTCTGCTAAGAACACTCATATCTTTTTTTTGGCTTTTTTGACAAAGAGATATTGATACGCAAGTATAATAATTATTTTTTTCTAGATTCTAGATTGGTTACGAAACCAATTGAGTTAATGAAAATTTATTTTGACACTCTCCAGCTGTAACGCACGGTCTCTAACAATTGAGTTGATGAAAATTTATTTTGATACTCTCCCGTTGCAACGCACGAGTATATATATCCATTTATGTTTTTTCTTTATCTTAAAAAATATCCATTTATGTTTTTAGTTTTCAATAAGATTTAAGTTATAATTTATTTTATACTGATTATAATCCACGGTCCAGGATGACAGTAGTACGACAATATTATATTCTATTAAGCTTGTACCAAATATAAATAATTTTGATAATTTCTCTTTTATTATAAAGCACATATTCATAAGTATCCATGTGTTTGTACAATTGAATATCTGAGTTACACGACTCTGTTTGGACACATATCTTCAAATCAAGGTGGCGGACGAGCGGTGTCATGACTCGTAGGGGTGACGTGGGTGTAATCGACAACGGCGGCACGGGGCGCGGCGAGGTGGACGACACGCGGGCGTAGCCGGTGACCACGGCGGCTGCAACGCCCTGGGCAGCGATGCCCCGGCCGCAGCGTCCTATACCGGCAATCTACGCGAATGTCCCGACAAACGATGACTACTGGCGACCGTCTAGGCTTTCATGAGCGGGTAGTAAAGTGACAATGGACAATATCTGCATGTATAGCGGCTTGGCATCTGCATGTATAGCGGTGAAGCTACTAGACTCGGTGGTGAAGTGATGTGCTAAAGAAAAAAAAAAAGAGACATGGCGAAGCAAACTGAAGCCAAATCGGTTTGGAGAAATACCTGCGATCTTATATACTCCCTGCGTCCCAAATTAGATGACGTTATAGGAAGCATGCGGATCAAACTTTCTCAACTTTGACTAAATTTATAGAAAATATGTGGAACATTTTTATTTCTAAATAAATTTGTTAAAAAATTAGATTTAAAGATCTTTTTAATAATACTAGTTGTGTACGTTCGATATTAATACTTTTTAATATTGAATTAGTTAAAGTAAAAAAAAGCTGATTTCTCGAGAAACGAGAATGACATCTATTTTGGGACAGAGGGATCCTTTCCGCGCTTGCCGCCTGTCGTCTTAAGGCTATGCGCACCACAGGACGGTAAAAGCCACGCTAAGGCAAATTTGGAGGTGAATCGTCTGCACCGCTAGACGCTATCCCGCACGCCACCGTTACGTTTGCTACAGCAAAACTGGAAGTGTGGCGTTGCTGGAGAGGAACGCTATCCTCTCCAGCCGTGGGCCCCACGTAGCCGGGAAGCCGCCGCCACGCTGGGATGGGGTTGCGCCGCCGCACCGGAGAGGGAGCAGGGCCGCCGGGTGTAACAGAACCGACCAATTTATACGAGCACAAGTACAGCGACAGCTGTTTTCCTAGCTATCAAGCCACACTTGAGCCAATATAAATCCGGTAGTCCGTGAAATCTCGAAGGATTTCAAACTTCTACACAGCAGTTACCCAAGGATCGCTGAAACTCAGCAGTACACATACACATGTTACATAGATTCGCACATAGTTCAAATACATCAGAGTACGAGATAGACTTTTACATAAAAGTTCAGTAGCGAAAACGAAATAAATTTACACACACTTAAGTTCATCATACAGTGCCAAATGTCGACCAGTCACAGCAACATAGATAAGATAGATAACATGACCTTACCCACGGTCTAGTCTTCCTCTCCCGAAGGATAGAAATAACTCTTTTAGACAACGAAGTATTCCTCCTGCAACGTTGGGAATAAAACCCTGAGTACTCAAATGTACTCAGCTAGACTTACCCGACAAGAAGTAAATAAAAAGACTCTCAAGGATATGTAAGGCTTATTTGGTGGAGTTCAGGAGATAGCATCATTTTGTATAAAAAATATTACTACAATAATTCCTTAACTTATAAATTTTAGACATTGTTCAGCTTCGATTTCAGTTCAGTTATTATAGCTAAGGTTTGCAGCTATACTAAGCAATCACTTGATATTATAGCAATCAATAAACTATAGCGATTTCTGATATCCACAGATATCTTTCTCATCTCACCAATAATCACGTTCAAGTTGTTAACCTCTACCTCACCAGAAGATCAGTTCAGTTTCTCACTAACCAGAAGAGATGGCGATTCGAATCGATTGTACCAGCTGGCAAATATGCCAATCACAAACCTATGACATTCTTCGTCGAGAAGCGTTAGGCCATCGTTAGCCCATTTGAGTCTTAATGTCTCGTGAACTTGGCGGGGACCACAATCTCAGGGATCCGATCCATCCGGTCTCTCAGGACGCACCTGTCATCGGTATGGTGTCCCCGACTGGAAAGTGTCTGCCGATCGCACCAACAATCGGCTCAAATAAAACTACGCAGCTTCGCGGTCAGAACGACTTATCTGGCCAGCTATGTGACGACGTCTTTCAATCTCAACTGATGTCTGGTGGCCTCAGTTCTAATCGGCCGCGAGTAGCACCGAAGTCAGCACAACCCATGTCATGCAGCTCCCACTACCCAGCCTTGATTCTCTCATTTATCAGTGTGGCATGGTGACACATATAGCCATCCATGTGAATCTCATCAGTCACCACCTATGCTCGCGGAGGACAGGAAATCACCCGACTTCTACCGGTCTAAGCAGGGCTAAGCATAAGATCGATCACCTATCTAGTAATAGTACCAGGATCATATGTAGAGTGGACAAAGTAATTATGCAACAACGGCATCAACCAACTCATATACTTAAGTGCACAATCATACGATTTAAGAAAGATCGGTGCATTTATAAAAAGAATAGGTGGAGGCTTAGGGATGCTCCGGGGCTTGCCTGGGATTCAACACTAAGTCAGCGTTTGTTAGATGACACTCGCTCGATGAGCATCTCCCATCCAAGCACTCGATTAGTCCTTCTATCTTCATGATTAGTCCACCACACCGTCTTGTGGTTAGTTCCATCATCACGTCCTTCACTCCACGTGTTCATCTATCGTACCTAAATGAGATGCACAATGCACATGTATGAATAAAAGGAAGTAATACAAGGCATATTAATCTACCATCACTGAACCATAAGCTAACAATCACACCAAGCAAAGTAAAGTCAAAGCAATCATAATCCCACACATGCAGTTTATGGGCAGCACGACAGTAAGCACAATATTTAATCATAACTCAAGCTATACACATCCAACCAGAGTGATATAAGTCTTTCTGGAAAGCTATTGAAATTGTCTACAACTTTTCTATTATCATCTTAAGATGATTCAATACATATAAAGATCAATCAACACAAAGAAGACAGCTCTGTCCAGATTTGGACGGATTCTGTCCTCACACTTCAAACAATCACAACTACGGATCTAGACCATCAAAAGGGATGATTCCAGACAATTTGGAAAGCCAATGAAATCTACTACAACTTCTTTCTGATCATCAAGAGATAATTCAAAGCATTAATTGGTCAAACAAAGCAAACATTCAGGTCTGCACCGAAAACAGGCAAAACCTGGCAGCAGACTTCTAAAAGCCATAACTCCTAAACTATCAGACCTACAATCATGAAATTCTAGGACAAGCAAGTAAATGAAGTTAACTACAACTTTTGTATAGAACATATTTATATGCAACATCATTTTCATGTGTAAAACATCACAACAACAGGGACTGCTCCTACAGCCATTTCAGCACATATGAAAAACAAGTCTTTATTTGATTTTCACCCAAGAATACATATGTACATGAGCTTTTGATACAGCCCCAACCATCATAATATGCTAACACAATGTATAAGTTTTTATGATTCAAAACATTTTGAAGTTTTCGAAAAGTAACCCGCAGTGATTCAGCAATGGAAATTCTCTGATACCAGCTGTAGCAGAACCGCCTAAATTACGTGGCCCACAGGCGCCTGTCATCGCCACTAATGACGTCTGACAGCCGGGCCCGTGTTTCAGATGACCTAGGCGGGTTCTGTCGGGCTACATAAGCACCCGTTATCTCCGACAGGATTCCATTGCGAAGCCATTACAGGATTACAATATTTCATAACAAAATACATCAGAGTAAAATTGCGGAAGAGTAAATAGTACTTAATATTACAAACTAGTGTTCGAATAGAAATTAGGTGCAGTTATTACAGACCATAAATTAAAAAGATAGCAGTAGCGGTAGAACCAACAGTACAACAGATAGATAAATATTACACGAACCTTGCCCACGGGTTCAACCTTATTCTTCCTCACTCTCCGGGACGATAGTGACGCAGCACGGAGCCAGACAGACTTCAGACCCCTGCTGACTACCAGCAATGGCGTTAACAAACCCTAAGTACATGGGTATTCCGCAAGACTTACCCGACTAAGAGTGTAAAATTAGACTCAGGAATGCAGGCTGAGGGGAGTCAAGGTAAGGCTTTAGCAAGAGTTCAAGAGTTTTGCGGAAGAGCATTACTAGTCCTATCTCAATATTTTATTTCAATAATACTATTAATCATTAACCATATCTCCAAGTTCTTTCTCATATATCAACATTCTTTCATTTGCTTTATCCATTCAAAAACACCCTAGTTCCGAACCACTATTCGCTGAATGGTCGAAGGATCAAGTCTCCATAACCGAGGAGCAACGACGATTCGAATCGATTAATACCCAGATGGGGATTCCTATCCACACTGCATATGTAGCACTTAAGCTTGCATACGCCAACCCCGCCTACCACGGCTTTTCATACCCCGGAACCGGTCCTGCGCCACCCAAGAGCACAGTACTCCTCTCATCTCTAGGCACGACGGCCACGAGGGTACACGCTACTCTCGCCATCTCTCCACTCTCAGTGCGTGGTTGTCGGTTCCAGCAGTAGAGCCACCGGAGTCAGAGGCTTCCCATAGTATGTGGCTAGTTGCAAAGTCTCGATCCAGCAGGCCTACAACGAACGGTCCCTAAACCTTTTTCTGACGACGACAGTGTATTGGGACTCTAAGCCAAATACCCCTGTCCCTTCGGTTTTCAAATCCCGTTTCCGTCGGTCACAATTGTTGGGACTCTAACCCAATGCCACGATCACCGAGCAGGAAAACCCTTCCTCATTGATGACAATGACCTAGCTAGGAACACTGCCAACCAACAAGGACATAACCAGTCCCATAAAGTGATTCTTTTGCTTTATATCATCACAAATTAAAATAGCATTTTTGCAAAACTAACCATTAAGCATGACTAAGCATTTTTCAATACTTTTAATAAATCAGATTCTCAGGTATTGACAGGTATTCAAGGATGGTAATGCATCAATTGGTTGTCACCCAACTCCTATTAACCTAATGCAATTAATTAACTCGAGTGATAAATATTTTTAAAACAACAAGAAGAGGGGCAAATGCACCGGGGCTTGCCTTGGATGGTGTAAAGTGTCGGATCCGGGTCAGTACCACAAATATCAAAGCCTTGCACAACTTCCGAAGCAACCTCCTCAGCTGGACCCTCGGACTTTACCTCCGGATTCTCGGTCACTACACGTGTGCAATAATAAATGCATGAATGCATGAAATGACAGATGAAATTTAATAACAAATAAACCATATATGTGCATAAGACCCTACCTTAGCTAGACATGAATAATCTAATTCACAATGCCCTAGTCCATAAAGGTGATTGACCTGGAATCTCAATCAATCCAAAAATCACACCAATCAATAATCATTTCATTTCCTATCCCTTTTTATTAATCATTTAAACCAATATATAATTTAATAAATATTTAAATATTTCTATTTGATGCCAAACTTCACCAATAGTTAGCTCTTGACCTAAAACAGTACCAGTTAAATTTTCAGGATTTTTGGACTTACAGGGAATTTATTAAAAATCATCAAACTTCCTTTTATCATTTAATGTGCTGATTTTTAGTTAATACAAAAAGCACTCAAATCCTATATTTTATATTTTTATTAAATTCTTCACATCACAGAGAGCATCCACAAATATTTTCACAATTTTTGGTACAGTAGATTAATTCAGACAAAAAGATCAAAACACAATACTATTCATTCTAAATAAAAATGAAAAGCTTTGTAAATTATTCGGGAAAAATGAAAACGGCCATTCGGCCCACTTAAGCGAACAGGCCCAGCACGGCCCGCACGCGCCCGTGCGCGCACGCCTTCAAGCCGGGCCGCTGACAGGCCGGCCCCAGCCGTCAGCCCCCGCGCGCACGCGCGCTCTTCCTTCCCCGGGCGCTGACAGGCGGGCCACCCCTGTCAGGGTCGTCTCCTACATCCGGCCGAGCGCTCTCGCGCGCGCTCGTGCGCGGACCTCGCCGCCGGCGACCCCAACGGCGAACCTAAACGACCCTGTGACTCCCCTAGACCCTAACCGACCATTCCACTCACACAGCCTACGCCCTACCCGCCTCTGGCGAGCTCGTGCTTGCCCATGGCGGACCACGGCGGCACGGCGGCCCTGTTCCGGTCACCGAGACATGGTTGAGTTAGCAAAAATGGGCTAGGGAGATTCGGGGGCTCACCGGAAGACCAAATCGGTTGCGGGTTTTTGACTGGAGCGGCTTGAATCGACGAGCGTGACGGCGGCGGCGGGTCGGTGGCGTTCACCGGAGACAAAACCTTCCCGTTCCGACGACCCTACGGCACCAGAGTGCAAACCACCGCACGCAAAAGGTTCAATAGAAGTTAGGGAATCCACGACACGGAACCTAAGGAGAAGAAGCACACCACGGAGAGCTAGGCACGGCCCGAAGACTCGCGGCGGCGCTCCGGTCAGACGCGGAGACGACGACCCGCGTTCCCGGACGTACAAGACACCACAGCCCACACCAAAGGCACCAATCGATGCGCAAGGGAACTAACAAGCTTGCTGCGAGATGGAGAAGGTGGTGGTGGCTTGGTCACGGTGAATTTCACCGTAATCCGAATGAGCTCAACGGCGACCGCGAGGAGAAAAAATGGGGAGGAGCGGTGCTCGTCGACTTTATAGGACCGGGCAAGGGAAGGATAAGCTCGGGCTGGGTCCGGGGCCCCCTCTTGGCTGCTCGACAGCGCCCCTCCCCGCCCACGCTGGCCGGACGGTGACCGGCGCCGCGCGCGGCACGCGCGTACGGGTGAGGAAGAAGAACAGGGGGACCCCCCAATAGCTACAGTAGTAGGCTTAATAGGTCAAATGCTATTTGATTCCAATTCGATTTGATCCAGCTGGAATCCGAAGAAGTGATGAAAACAAAAGTTGTAGAGAATTTTGTGTAGATAATTTTTGCTTTTGACATGAAATTCAAATTCGGTCAAAATTTCAAATTACAGAAAAGGGGGTAAAAGTTGGATTTGAATTTCAAACTGAAATTTTAAAATTAGTTTTAATTTTTCTCAACAACTTGAAAAATGGTCCACATGAAAGTTGTTCTACTCAGTGAGATTAATAACTTCTATTAAGGGAGTTTTTGAAGATTCTCAATATTTTTGAAATTGAAGTTTCAAATTCAAATACCAACATACTAATTTGAGTTTAATTTGAATTTTTATAATATAACTTTAAAATCTCCAAAAATAAAAGTTATCCCATTTTAAAAGTTCTACAACTTTCATTAAGACATTGTCCTCAGATTCATTATATATTTTGAATTGGTGTTTTAAGTCAACTCTTGGGTTTAATTTGATTTCTATTTAAATTTTATTTTTGATTTTTGATTGAGGACCAAATTACATAATCAATACTAGCTGAAATCAAACCACTCTAGGAGCCCTAAGCACAATCATATGCAGATGCTTAAATTTAAATATGATGACATGACAGGTTAATTAAGTTGTAATACCTAAGGTATTACACAAGGAGTCATAAGAAGTATGCATGTGCCTATTTTCCACCAACCTTTCACCAACTATTACATAAAAGCCTTTTATTTAACTATTTAGATCATGTGGTAAATACCTCAAATGGAGCTGATATTTTTATGTGAGCTAGTTAATTACAAATCATGCCCAAGGTTCAAATCTTACATTCTCAAGTTTCATAGTTTAATTATTACAAAATAAACAAATCTATAATGCAATAAAGCATTGGAGAGCAAGTTAAATATGAAACTCAACATTTTCTGAAATAACATGGCCATATTATTGATTCTCAGGCTAACACAATATCATACAAAGGTATTGAAACACCATTTTCCATTTTTACCACAATATATTATTTATAATGTATTTAAATCTACTTAATATGCACCAAAAAAGATAAATCAACAACTCATTCATACATGCACAATAAATCATGAAATTTTAACCATACATTACACATCATACAGAGAGTCTACAATTAAATTTTCATGCCATTTGGACAATACAACTCCAGTTACAAAAATAATAAGCAAATCAGCCATTTATTTCCTATTTAACAAGATTAATGTGAAACTTTATTAAAACAGTAAATATCCTATATGTTTTATATTCTTATGAGCTAGTTCATGTTATTAGGAGACTAACAAAATTAGAATCACAAGTGTTGGACTTATATTTCTCAGGATATGGCTAAAAGCAAGTTAATTGATTCCCTAAACCACTTTTTAAAAACTATTTTCTACAGCACAACAACACAAATAACATATCATATATTACAGATCTAGCATGCAGAGCACTTCATAACAAAGCTAACTAAACAAGTTTCACAATTTTAGGAGCACCCAAACTGGAGATATGAATTTTTCAAAGATATGCAAGAATATGAAGATTTGGTGCTCATTTGACCACGCGGGTCCCACTTGTCATAGACTCAAGAAAGGATACAGAGAGGTCTTCTTCCTCCTCTGGCTGAACGTAACACAGAGCAGGGCGAAGGCCTGCCGGCCGTGACCAGCAGCGGCAAAAAAAATGCCCGGCTGTGGCCAGCTGCGGCCCGGCAGCGGCGACGACAGGGCCGACCACGGCCATGCCCGGCTTGGCTGGGCCGGCGGCCAGCGAGGCGGAGCCGCAACTCTCAGCAGCACGCACGGCTCCATGGCGGGCTGCTCCGGCGACAGTGGCTGCCACGGCGAGGAGGAGCGACCCGCCGGCCACAGCACTCGACGGAGAGAACACGGAGACGCTATAGGAGGATGCAGGGCGACGACAGCGCTGCAACTCCACTCCGTGCGGCCGCGGCAGAGCTTCAGCTTGCCTGCAATGGCGGCCGAGCTCTCTGCTCGCGCTCAGAACGGAGGGAGGCGAGCGAGAGGGCGAGCAGGAGGGGCGCAGAGTGAGGAGGAACTCGCAGGGGCTCTCCAAATCGCCAAAGAATGCAAACAGGAAGGGTGAAGGAGGTTGCAGGGGTCAAAAATGGAGGTGGAGCTCTGGTCCATGCTCTCCACGCGTCCTCCTTTGCAGCATTTTGTCAGACACGTGGCGGGCAACAATGTGGCGACATTGGGCGGCCGGTCTTGGCATATTCCATATAGATTCGGAGCTGATGCCCTGTAGGAAAGTTGTTCCAGAACTGATGAACTGCAATTTCTATTAAGGACGCTCGGCCGTTTGACCACTGGTTTAGGAGATAATTAAGGCCAAATGTGATGCTGTCAACAGCTTAATGAAGGTCGATAACTGATGTCAAAACCTTGTCAAACGGAGACGCATGGATGCCAAATTCTAATATGCTGTGCTTTAACAAATTCCCTTCAACTTCTATTTTTGTCCAACTTGGATTGCTTAACAAAATTCCGAGAACGTGACACATCCATGAGATTGGCATGGATTTCAGACTTAAAAATATTTAAAGTCTTGAAATCAGCTTTTCCTCTATCTTGTGTCCACTATTTAAGGCTCTTAGGGGGTTGAATCATGACTTGATCCATAAATAACATTTGTTCTACTCCAAAATATCTGTAACTTTTATTTTGGGTCAAACTTCATATCTTGCTCCAAAATAATATTTCCACTTTGATCAAACTACTGTAATTAGAGAGCTCAAAGTAGATGTTTAGGCTAATAAAGGTATTTTCTTGGTATTTGCTCAACATGAGTCCTTCATGACTTTTGTTGTAGAGTTCAAATAGAGTTGTTTGGTCAAGGTTACAAGATTTGATTGACTTTGCATGCTCATCTTTTCTAAATCAATGAATCCAAACAAGCATATGATTTGCTATTTCAAGTGGATTCTTGATTTGCATCTTTATGAGACTCTTTCAATAGTCATGGTAGATGGAGATAAATGTGAGACAGTGATCAAGATCATTTATTGACATAACTTGGTTAAGTCCACACTCGCTGGTTATCTCGTGACTAACACCTGGGGTGTTACACCGGGAAGCCGCCATCGCCGCTCCACCACGCCGCTCCGACGGAGTGGAAGCGGGGCCGCCGCGCTGGAGGAGGAGCACACCCGCCATGCCGGATAGGAAGCGGGGCCGCCGGGAAACCGTTACCGCCGCGCCGCGCCGGGGAGCCGCCACCGCCAGGAAATCGCGAAGAGGAGCGGCGTGATTGGGGGAGGGGGGAGGGGGGCGGGGCCGCCGCGCCCCAGAGGAGCAGGATCGCCGCACCGCCGCGCCGGAGAGGAGCAGGACCGCCGCACCGTCGAGAAGCCGCCGGTGAGGGAGCGGCGCGATTTGGCGAGGCAGAGGCGGAGAGGAGCGGCGCGATGTTTTAGCAGCCCAGATGCAGGTCTGTTTCTGTGTAGTTTGTCAGTTGCAATCTAATATGGATAATATAGTTTTATTTTTCTTAGCTGTGTAGCGGTGTGTGTTTATGCAGTGGAGTATGTGGGACAGGAGTTTCCCATTGCATTGTATATGTGCAAGAGGAGAGCAATAATCGAAAGAAACTGGAAACATATAGTAATATATGGATATGGATGTTCATATAGGTCCATGATTATAGCCAATCTCTGCTGCATAAGAGTTGTACTAATACATGAAGATAGTCATAACGTGTTTACACAGATGTAGATAGGTTTTTCATTTCATGTACATAGAGATGGGACTGCAGCGTGCTCTCTGTTATTGCTACAGGTGGAGCCATCTAAAAGCAGGCCTAATTCATAGGCGTCAAAAAGTTTGGGGATCATAACATCAGCTGTTGGTTGTCATAAGATGTAGGAATACATCTATGTCCACCATTTATCTCTTGGTAGGCTGTGCCATGAAGTAAGAAAAGGTGAGTCAATTTTGCACAAAATACTGCTTTGCTGGTAGTCATTTTGAGAAATTGATCATATGAGTGTCATTCCTTCATGGCTGTGGGTCAGAAAAGTCTAGCTTACGTCTTGCCTGTGGTGGTTTGTCTGATGGCGTGGTACTGTATAATATAGGTTGGCTAGGCAGTCGTTAGGATAGATGTGAGAATGTCAATGACAACAGTAGACTACATTGGCTGTTACCTGTTTTTGGTGGAGTCATGTTCATGCAGTCGAACCGAAGGTCGTTTTTGCCCCTGTGCTTGGTCTGTTGTTTCCTGAAGGTGAATGTATAAATATTGGTAAACAACTTGGCAAGATGTATAGAGACATGTACATGGGTAAATGATTGAGTCACGTTGGATAGTTTTATATGGCACCTGAGGTGTAGGATGACTTTGTGCTGGTGGGGTGTGAATAACCATTTCTGAGGGCTGGAGTAATAAGATATTAAATTGGATTATAGAGCTGTTGTGTGGTCATGAAAAAACTTTTTGTAAGATACCTCTGTAGGTGTAGGTTGTGTATGTCCTTGTTCAAACTGGATGTGAGCAGTCTGCTCAGTTGGCGTTGATGTGCCTGGCTCTGTCAATACCACCTGGTGTTGTGTAGGAGGATTTTCTGCTGTTTATAGCATTGGTAAGTAGCTAGAATATGATAATGATAATGGAATTAGCTGTAATTATGTAAAGGACAGAGATATCAAGTGTACCTGTGTGGTCGTCGGCTGATAGCAGACTTGGTACAGTTGGAACACCGATGATACTGTCAACTTGATATGTGATCTCGGTCCGCTGGAGCGACAATGAAGATACACTTGCTGCTATGTTGAATTGTTTTCCGTAGAGAGCTGTTATGCGTGTGGGAATGAAAGTGCCAAAACCTCCACCTGTAGTTATGAGTGCATGAACAGGGCAACCGATGATCTCTTCTGCCTTTGGCCCAAAGAAGACCATTTCTACCATTGGTGCATCATGGTTGTCTCTTGAGTCGGCAGGGTCGATTACTAAGAGGGAGAGGCGATATCTACATCAATGACCATGTTAGTGTAAAGGAAATGCAGCATTGTTCTGTGTGTTTTAGGATGAGCGGTGAGTACCTATGATCACCAGTGGTGCTGGGGCATGTAGCAGCAGAGCATTTGGTTTGACCTCCCTGTGTTTTGACTGACTTGTTACAGCCAGGGGCTGTGCATGCAAAATACCACCAAGGTTGGTCTGGCACAATGCTCTTTATTTTGACTGTGACAACATATTTATTTGTCTGCAAGAGAAAGGCACAGAATCTATTGGATGAAGGAAAAAGTCTGTAAATTAATAGATAGGTGGCATTGGTAGATTATTACATAGATAACATGTGGGTTTGTGAATTTGGCAAGCTCTGTGACAGTGATGTTTATTGGTGCTGCCTGAGACGGAGTAGGGCCGTACCAAGCGGGTGGTGCAGTTTTTCCACCAGCACTGAAACTAACATAGTGAACATGAGGCAGGAGATCATAGGTAACAGTTTTTCCTTATTAGTTTCAGTATTAGAATGCATGTGTGAGTGGTTTCTGTCATAGAGGGAGTACTGTACCTATCTTGGAGTGCAATGGCCTCTGGAAGAGAAGGATTGACATAGAACCTGCAGACCATTGAACCTTGTAATGATAGGACATCTACATGAGATTATGTATCTATGTCAGTGTAGGGATAATGTAGTGTATTGTAAAGTAGATGCCTGCGTATATGAATGAAATTAGCCGGGATAAGATATAGGTAGCAGACCATTGAAGAGACGACCTGTTATCCCAACAAATAAAATGACTACTGTTCGTTGGGCTGCCATTGCCATGTATTTATCAGCATCGAAAGCTTCAGCCTGTTGACCCCAGAGAGCTACCACTGCCTTAGTTTCCCTGTTTTATGTTTGGAACTGTCATATGCATATTTACATCATGGGTGGGTTATATTCTGTGGAGAAGCATCTGGGGGTATAGGACTTACTTCTCATCCATTATATGCACATTACGAAGCTTTTTTACGCCATTTCTGGTGGGCTGCATCCTTATATGGGAAGCTCCTGTTAATATGCCCAGGGTGTCTGTGCACAAATGAACTTGATTAAAAGTCTTGAATGCTCATGTGCAGTATGTAATGTGATATGCAGAGATGGCAAATATGTAGGAACATGTATTAATATTGGCCGTAAAAACACAATACCTAATGTGTAGTCTATTTTTCCAACTTTGTCACGAAGAACATCGAAACTGACTGGCATGCATGCATACATGGGAAATGTGTCTGGAACCAGCCTGGCCTCTGTTATTGTGCTGTGGGCTGTGAATCTCATCATGTATGAGTGGTCGACCGGGCGGAATGTGTGTTGGGCACTGCAGATCTGAAAGTATTTAATATAATACACAGAGTCTTCTTTTAGCTTGGCTTTGAAATGTTGCACCCGTCGCTGAGGAATCTGGGCTGCCATTGTGTTTCCCTGTCCACTTACAGTATTAGAATTAATGTATGACAATAATAGAAAAGCATGCAGAACATGTGTATTTACGTAAACTTGCCTGCTCATCTAACAGAACCATGTCAAGCCACCTTGGCTGCGGTGGATTATCATCGCTGAGGGTCTCACAAAACCTGACAACACGCACTTTGACTGTTGCCTGGAGGGACTCTAAGGTAATGTCTTTAAGAAGAGTGTACTGCATCTTGATTGTATTGCTGTACCAAAGAAATGGCTGGTTAGAAAATATTATGCGCTATACTCAAAATCATCAAATGCATGGACCAAGACTAAAGATATGGTATTTACAGCAATAGGTTGTGGCGAATTTATATGAGTTGGGGGTGGCGGTATAGTTGTCAGTAGTAAGCTCAAATAGAATGAACTGGGATAAATGATTGAAGCTGTATGATATATGCATGTATTAGCAGTCTACATGACTAACATCATGAAAAGAAGTATTAGCACAGTATCATCAAAAGTAGTATTAACGCATAGGTAGTGAGGTCAGTACATAGAGGGTGCGATGGAACAGACTGCAACATGTCTAAGAAAAGAGTGAAAGCACAAGTATATAGACATATTGAAGGTTTTGATTACAGTAGACACTGATTATTGTGGCAGCAGGTAATCTAACAGCGTGCAGAATGAAAGTACAATAACAAAGGAAGTAACAGTAGGCAGGCCATGGAAGATCATAGAATTACCTGACTTTGCAAGCAGGAGCAACAACCTGTGTGAATGAAACCTCAGGAACGGTATTAGACCCTATGAGAAGCAAATTAGGCAATCAATTGTAACTAAACACTGTGTCCTGTAAACATATGAAGCGTGAATATGAGTGCGTACACGAAACCAAAGTTAACTGTGAACATCACTGTGAGACGAAAAAATGCCATGCATGACATAGCGGGTGGGCTGAGAACCTAAGATATAGATGCATGCGTGTTATGAAAGAAACCGATGTAAGTAGGAGGGTGAGACAATTTTAAATCGCTGACAAAACAAAGCAAGTTGCTAATTCCACAGTGATGGTAGGCAAATAGACAGGTAATGAAACATGACGTATTCATGAAGACAGATTCGAGAACCATCATAGGCAATGGAGCTGCAATCCTATAAGGAAAAAGAGATGGATTATGAAACCAGGAAATGGTGGCTCTGACCCTCCCAATAAGCAGATAGCAGAAAAACCTTTTTCTGTCACCCAGAAAGGTCAGCCTACAGCAGGCAAGCAGACACCTTCATTCGGGATGTGTCGACGAAGACAGATTTCAGAATGATCATAGGCAATAGATTTGCAACCCCAGAAGGAAAAAGAGACGAAATATGAAAACAAACGGTGATTTTGACCCTTCCAATAACCAGATAGCAGAAAAATTCTGTAATTTCACCCAGGAAGCTCAGATTACAGCAGGCAGCCAAACAATTTCGTTGGGGGCCCAAAAATCATGGTGCCCATATGTACTTTTTTATTGAAAGGGTCAGCAGGGAGACCCCTACCTCTTTTTTCTGTATTTTATATAAACGAATGAAATACAGAGGTACAGTTTAATTACAAAAAGTTACAGGGCACACAATGCCCAAAAAAGAAAGGAAAAACTAAGACATTAATAAAAAATCTCACAGCACCTAAGGAGAGCATCAGCAATCTCACACCAGCTAAGGAGTGCCCATATATACTGAAAGTTTCCAATCTATAAGAATACATTATTCCTCGTTGCTTGGAACAGCATGAATATATATATATAGATACAGGAACAACCAGGGAGTCAAAAGAGGTAGGATGTAAACAACATGGCCAGCATTTCAGAGACAGGAGCACTTTGTCCCTGGCAAAACAAAAGCAAATACATTGACAGAATATGAAATAAAGAAGGAAGTATTTACATATGAACATCTAAGCGTCGCATGGAATATGGTCAGCATTTTAAGAGCAACAGTACTTTTTCTTTGGCAAAACAAAACCAAATAGACTGACAGAATATGAAATAAAGAGGGGAAGTATTTACATATGAAAATGTAAGCCGCATTCTGTGCATAGTCTTATTGGTGGAAACAAATCAAACAAATCTGAGAATCCGCGTAACACAACATGTGGGTAAGGCATTGACAAAGATAACCATTGTTTGGGAACATGCGTACCAAAGAATGCAGTGAACTCCAATCTAGTTTTATTGCATCAGTGGACATGAACGATATGTTTTCTTGTCCTGTAGGTTACTATAAAAGAGCACCCCAGCCGTTTCTGTCATCCCAGAAGCACCTAGGCAGGCCATATCATTGTGTAGGTTGGAAAAGAACTAACTTACCACGATTGAGAAGGAAATTGATCTTTAATTGTTTTCAGAACACACCCCTGTGCCTTAGACTTCACCAAATAGAGTTAATCTGTAAATGGAATTAAGGAAACACATTTTTTTAATAAACACAACACATCTGCTGCGATAACTGTAAAACGAAGGCACGCACAATCAAATGATAAAAACAAACAGTATCTCTTTTTTTTTTCGTAAACACACAGGCACAGGATTTTAATTGTACTTGTTGTCACTTATCATATATGTCAGCAACAGATCTCATTGAGGCACTGCCTATAACTCAGTTCATTGCGCAATTGGTGAACTCTGAAATTTACTGCAGGCCACTAAAGGCAGAGCCGGACTGCAGGTCTGCAGCAGCAGCAGCAACAACAACGCATAAGCTGTGAGGGCAGGGACAGAGAGCAGAGTGCCAGGCGGTAGAAAGCAGAGCGCCACACTTTGGAGAGCAGACCAAAGGACTCTGCCCTTCCATCTCTTGGGACACATGGAAAAACAAACACACGAGGAATCCAAGGAGGAGAATGGAATGAGCAGAAAGAACGAACATTGGAACCGCGAGCAGCGACGAAGAAAGCCAATCGTGGGGAGGCCGACGCCTTCAGCGGAGCGAACTCGTCGGGCTTCAGCGGAGCGCGCGAGGTGGGAGGCTGCAGCCGTCGCCCTCTAGCGGAACGCACGAGATGGAAGTCGGCGGGCTGGCGCGCGGGCGGAGCAGTCCCTCCTGGGCGGATGACGCGGTGGGCCTTCAGCTGAGCGCACGACGCGAGAGACTGCAGCCGTTGTCCTCCTGGGAGAGCGCAGCAGGCAGGAGTCGCCGGAGCCACGCGCGGCCGCGGCCACTCCGCCGTGGGCAGAGCGAGCGCGCGAACCGCAAGGCGCCCGGGCCACCTGAGCCGCCGAGGCCGGAGGTCAGGACGCGGTAGCTGGCGCGAGTCCGCCGAGACCGAAGGAGACGACGCGACGTCGTGCAATGGGAAGCGCGGTGGTGAGGGTGGAGGCACCGGGGAAGACAAAGCCCTCTCCCAAGCGGAGGCGCCGAGGAGAAAAGTGTCGAACTCCCCCGCGAAGCGGAGCCGGCGAGGAAGGCAAGGAAATGAGAGGCCTTTCCTATGTCACATTAAAAAAGTTATACTTCTTGTGTACCACTAAAAAATTTAAATTTCTCTCTATGCTATCACACTTTTGGGTTTTATCCTGAACGCCGTTCCGTCCGTATTCCGTCTGATTTCTGCCGTTAAAGAGCCCTGACAGGTGGGTCTCGCGTGTAAAAAGCCCAAAATGCCCTCCGGTGTGAATGTGAAGTAAAAGTTGGTTTTTCTCTTGTGCTACTGGTTTGTATAGGACGTGTCTATTGAATAATCAGTTGTTTTAGTGCCTTCCAAAAACTCGGTTGTTCAGAAGAAACAAAACAACCAGATTTTATTGTCACAGAAATACAATCGCACTCACTCACTCACACACACCACGCACACACAGACACACACTCTCTCTCACACACACTGACACACACACCACGCAGTCTGTCTCTCTCTCTCTCACACACCACGCACAAACAGAAACATCTAAAACACACTCTCTCTCACACACATCTAAAACGCACACACACATACACGACATACTTCGCCTTGTCTTGTTCCTCCTTCTAGCGCTCGCACCAGCGGCGGCCATGGCATCGTGCCCGTACGACTTGGCGACGGCGGCGCAGCGCGTGTGACGGGGTGCTGCTGGTACGTGTTCGCGTCCTACATCTTCGCGGCGGCCGACCACGCCAACCGCACGGGCGAGGCCTTCCTGCCGCGCGCGCCAGCCGCCGCGTGCTCCGACGCCTTCGCGGCGCTGCTGCTCGCCAGAGGCCTCGTGCCCGCGTCCCTCCTCGCCGGGAACGGCTCCTACGGCCTCACCGGCGAACCCACAAGGCTTGCGACCGGCACCCGCCTGTGCCAGGTGCCCACCGTCCACACGCCACCAAGTGTGCCATCGATGGCCATCGGCGGTCTCGCGCTGTTGGTGTCCATGCAGGATGGCGCTGGCACCGGCGGCGGCGGCGGCCCGGCGGGAGTGGCGATGCGGATGCTGTAGCCACCCATCCGGCGTCGCGAACAGCTCGCTGGCGCGTGGGAGCACCCGCCCGAGGAGCGATAGCCATGACCTGGGAGATGACGAGGGGCACGACGGCGCGGCTGAGCACGGCGTGCACGGCGCGGGAGAGCGCGAAGACGGCGCGCAGACATTGTAGAGGAGGAAACCGGGTCTGCCAGTCCAAACGTTTCACAGCGAGGAAACCGGATCGCCGTGCGCGCGAAAAAAAGCGACACACGAACGTTTCACAAATCTCATAACAAAAATTTGGAATATGGCGTATTGGCGTAGCATTGTAGCACACTCACTAGTGACTAGTAGTCAGGTCGACTAATCAAAACTCCAGATAATGTGGACATATAAAATTCATCCCAGTCTAGAGGACTTCCGGTGCCCTGGGCCCCTCGCTGGCTGGCTAGCTGCTGCATGCATATCTCTAGTATCAGACAAGTTGGCGTCGCGTTCTCACGTAAGTACGTGCCGCGCAACACACACACATAGCCAACAGCAGAGACACATGGCCACTGTGGACGCCGCGGCGACGACGGAGTCCGGCAAGCAGGCGGCGACAGCGGCGCACAGGAGCGGCAGCGGCGGAAGCTTTTCCGGGCCATGCAACGAAACAGTGAACTATGCGCGATTCAAAAATTTTTGACAACGGATGCATGCAACGCACGCCATGCAGCAGCAGCACTCCACAGCGCGAGCCAACAACACCATGCAAAAAAGATTCGGTAAGGATGTATGCAGCAACATCACGTACTCATCCGTGGAATAGAGGTATAAAAAAAGATTCGGCAAGGACTCATGCAGCAGCATCACGTACTTATTAGTGGAACAGAAGTAGGGCTGCGACAGTGTACCAGTGGCACAAGAGGAAAACCAACTTTTGCTTCACATTCACACTGGAGGGCATTTTGGGCTTTTTACACGTGGGACCCACCTGTCAGGGCTTCTTAGCGGCAGAAATCAGACGGAATTAGGACGGAATGGCATCCAGAACAAAACCTAAAAGTACGATGGTACAGGAAAAAGTTTAAACTTTTTAGCATAGAAAATACCAACTTTTTTAATGCCACGCAGGAAAGGGCTCAGCCCCTGATCCTCAAAAGGCGAGCCCAGACCTGAAGCGAGCGCAGACGGCGCACAGCGAACGGTCCACGCAAAGCGCCGCTGGGCCGGACGGCAAAAGCCCACGATAGTTTCAGAGGAAACCGGCGCAGAAAGGTGTCGTCGAATTTGAAAACCGGCAAACAGCGGTGATAGGAGGCAGATGTCAGCGTTTGTTTGGGCGAGTCCACGTGGATAGCCTCACTATCAAGCCATTTATTTCTCGTTCAGGAACTTATTATGATGGGCCCCGCTCCTTTGGCGTGCGGTTTGCCGACGCCCGCGGTGCGGTTAGCCTAAAGGGCTGTTTAGATCCCTTCAAAATCTCAAAACTTCCATCACATCAATTTTACGGCATATGCATGAAGTACTAAATGTAGATGAAATTTTTACATATTTACACAGTTTGTCTGTAAATCGTGTGACGAATCTTTTGAATCTATTTGAGTCATGATTGGACACTTATTAAAAAAGATTTCTCGCTGTTACAGTGTCAAAATCCTAAAACTTTACACATCTAAACACCCCCTGAATTAACGAAACACCCCCTGAGTTAACCAAGACTCTGTTAGCTTTAGCTGAAAAGCTAAACTGATTTGGACTGAAACTAATTTACTATGAAGGAGTATACTGTTTTAGAGCTGAAAAATACGAGCTGTCGGAGCGAACAGAGCCGGAAAAAAACGAGCAGCCACGGGCGTAGAAAAAGCGCAGAGTTCGGTGGCTGTCCAATGACCATGCACACTGGTCTTCCGTTTATTCGCCTCGTCGCCAAACATGCCCGGACGCCATACTGATTCGCGCAGTCTGGCCAGTGGTTACCGCCGCCGGTAGCCCGGTACTGGTCCAGTACTCCTGACTTCACGAGGCTCTGCTCCACGGGGCCCGGTGCCCCGGTCCGGATAAAGGCCTCTCTCCGTGTTCCATTCCACCCTCGTGCTGATTCCTCCTGGATATGGTGGTAGTATGCTTCACAGGCTCAGGTCGTCGAGGGGCAGATTTGTAACTTGTAAACGAAATTGACGAGACCTGAGACTGGGAAGTCTCACGCTATCCACTCCACGGCTCGTTTTTAGGATAGGAAGACTCTTCCACGGTGCCTGCTGAGCCGATGCTTGCTGCTGCCGTGTTCTCATCAGCATCTTTGCGATGCCACTGCAATATATTCACTGGTACTAGTAGTATTCTTCTTATTCCGAGATCAGCTGCCGGGTGGATTGAGAAGGGGAAGAAAAATACGGCAGCGCCTCCTTTCACCACGTTGCGCGTGTATCCATATCCAGATTCCAGAACCCTTTGATGCATCATCACGCATGGTCGCCGGCGCCGCCAGCCGCCGTTGCCGGGCGTCGACGCTTGGCCGCCGCCGTGGCAGCAACGAACCCACCACCTGCCATGCCAGCGGCGACGAGTGAAAACAAAGGGAGATAGGGGAAAAAACGGCGGCGAGCGGGCGAGGGCGTGACCCACCGCCACTTGGCGAAAAGCGCAGCGCACGTGGCGCCCGCGGGAGCGGCCCCTTATCCTTGGACCTGGGCAGCGCGGCCAAATGACGGCCCTACCCCCCTGAAAAGCGCAAAAAGGTGCACCGCGACAGCGCGGGCCCCGCACGGCCGCACCACATATCCCCCTTCCACTTCCTCCCCCCTCGCCTTCCCCGTCTCCTTCCACCTGTTCCATCCCATTCTCCTCCCCGCACCGCACCTCGTCTCGCTTATCCCCCCGAGGCCCTGCTCGACGTGCTGGCAAAACCTCCTCCTAGTCCTCTCGCAGAAGAAGGAGGGGAGGTTGTTCCTTTCTCTTTCGGCGCGGCGACAGGGATAGCTTCTCGATCTCTGATCTCTTCCCCCGGCTGCTCCGTGGTTGGTTCCGCGCCGGGCGCGCGGGTTGGATCCGAGCTCCGCGCGGAGAATCGAAGCGGCGCCGCGGTACGGTGAGCGCTCTTTCTGGTCGTTGCTTGTTTCACCGCGAGCTGTTCGTTCTCTGTATGCTTGGATTCGGACATTCGGCGCCGTCCCCGCGACTGCAAGGGGTGGCTTGGATTTGGACGGACGAGCCTGTTGCTTCTTCGATCGGGGCTTGAGTGTTCGATTTCGAGTCCGCTTGCTTAGCCCACCGGTGTTCCAGAGAGTTAGTAGTTCGACGTTTATGTGTGCTGGACTGACAAGTCTGAACTCTATTTTTTTTTTCTTCTTTCCTCTTTGCGGACACTTCACGTTTTTATTCCGTGTTGCGTAGAGCGTACGTGAGTGGTCTCGGTTTGTTTGATTTTGTCTTGAGCAGGCGGACTCAGTTGCTCAACTCCTGATTACCCCCATCTAATCACCGGAGGACCGTGGCTTTGCTTGTATCTGCAGCCAGTTCATCTGGAAAAGTTTTTATCTTTTTTTTTTTACAAAAAAGGTTGCTTTTGCCTACAGACTCATGAACAGTGATCGTATATTCGCGCTTTGCTTGTACGTACGTGGCTTCCCTTTCTGTTCTTAGCCGCAACTATTCATTGGGTCGAAAGGAGATCGTTTTGCAGCTTGAGGTTTGGTTGCTTTTTTTAACCGAAATTTGCTGTGTTTATTTCAGTCGCGCAGAAAGTTCGTTGGCTTCCACGCATAACCGGCATATGTGTGCAAGCGACCAGACAGAGGGGGGGAAAGTGAGGGTTTGTGGTGCTTAGCACCTGTATTTGTTCTAACGCAAGTTTGGCAAGTGTCAACTTATGCTGTGCTAGTACACGCTTACCGGCCATGTGCATGGAAAGTGTCCATTGGATATGCCAAAATATGAACTTGCCACTTAAAATGATAACTAGGGAGCCATTTGCACTAAGGTTTGGTTGCACTTCATCCTATTCGTCTCTCACGCCTATGTGCTGATATGCTGTGCTAAGCTGGCATGATATGACTCTTTGACTCTTCAAAGCATTGATGCCAATTGCAATAAGCGTTTCTTTGGCTCCAAGTTGACTATTCACTCTATTTCAAGGTCTTCTGTATTTAACTCTGCTTGCCTCCTATTGTCCAAAAAAAAAAAAAAAAGCTTACCTACCTCCTTATGCTGTAGAGAGATTCTTGCCACAATAGCATAGTGGGGGTGGGGGGAGGGCGGTAATGATTCCGCTAGATTACATTTCTGTATTTCTATTTTGAAACTTGAAACTTCAGTTATCCGATGCACTGGACGCCAGATCTAGGAAGGATATCTAAACCTCAAAGTTTTCTATGGGAGCTTCCTATGTAGCTAAATCAGGAGTAGTTCTGTGTTATCCTAAGATTGTCTATAGCTCGTGGCAGGAGGTAAGTAGATGCATATTTTTGCTGTTGTGAGAGCAGAACAGGTGTCTGTTTGCATGTCCTTGGGAAAGGTTGCCAAGTTTTTATCAGTATCCAAATTTTGTCTCTATGCATAACAGTCAGAAATAACTATATGTTTTGATACTGATTGTTTACTTCTATATGCTAGTATCACGTAGGATTCGACTGGATTCAGCTGCTGAACAGGGCACTGGAAGGTGGATTTGGTAGTAAGCACTGAACAGCAAGTGGAATTTCTCAAATACTGTCCAGGATCATGGCTTCTCTCTGTGATTTCTGTGGGAAGCAAAGGTCAATGATCTACTGCAGATCAGATGCGGCATCGTTGTGCTTATCATGCGACCGGAACGTTCATTCAGCTAATGCGCTGTCTCGACGTCATACAAGGACCCTTCTTTGTGATCGTTGTGGTTCACAGCCTGCGTCAGTCCGATGTCTTGAGGACAGCGCATCACTTTGCCAAAACTGTGATTGGAATGGGCATGATGCAGCGTCAGGGGCTTCTGGGCATAAAAGGCAGGCCCTAAACTGTTACTCAGGGTGCCCATCATCTGCAGAGCTTTCGAGAATCTGGTCATTTATTATGGATATCCCGAGTGTAGCTGCTGAGCCCAACTGTGAGGATGGACTAAGCATGATGACAATTGATGACAGTGATGTGACTAATCATCACGGTGCTTCAGATGATAAAAGATTGTTGGAAATAGCTAACACAACACTCATGAGCGATCCACCTTCACACGACAAGCTTAAACCTCTATTATGCTCTTCTTCAGGAGATGGGTTTGATGTTCTGCCTCTAGCCACAGATCAGTCTGCTGGACCAGTTTCAGTGACGCCTAAGGTGGTATGTGCCTTTCATATTTTCCTCCAAGAATGTTTCTGAGCATTGTGCTTTGTTTTTGCATGTCCAAAGACTTGTTGCTTATCGCACGCAAGTTACTTAAAACATATAGAATAAAGAACATTCTTTATTTTAATCCCAAGCAAACAAACAACAACAAAGCCTTTTAGTCCCAAGTTACCCAAACTTGCTTGGGACTAAAAGGCTTTGTTGTTGTTTGTTTGTTTGTGTTTGGGATCTCAGGGCTCTAGTAGCTTCTCTTTACAATGAATATTCCATTGTTGTAACAAGTTATTAGATACATTTGTGTCCATGGACAGTAAGTTGCATCTTCAGAATTTCAGATATTGTTTATCATCAGCCCTTTTTCTTAAAGAAAAGTACGATCCGTTATCATTTTATTCTTATCAGGTGCTGGTTACATTTCTCAGGTACCGTGTGCCAAAGATGACGACAAGTTCAATGATGGCATGTATGAAGACTTATGTGTGGATGATGCTGACCTGACATTCGAGAATTATGAAGAGCTGTTTGGTACCTCTCACATTCGAACAGAGGAACTCTTTGATGATGCTGGAATTGATAGTTACTTTGAAATGAAGGAAACACCACATTTTGATTTCAATGAGGTATGTACTTTTCTTGTATACTCTCTCTGATTCTAAACATATGTCATTTAGGACATCAACATAGTCTAAAAGGTGGCAATTCGGCAAGGAATTTCTATGAAAATATGGCATTTCAAACAATGCTTACTAAATGTTATGAAATCACTTCAGGTAACATGTATCTTACACTGTCCATGCACATAACTGTCATATCTGGAAGGCCAAAGTATATATATTTTGATTTGATTTTTCCCTATTGGAAAGAGAGCTCCTGCGCTTACTTCCCCAATCTACCTCTAGTTAGCCAGGGTTAATTTATTTTCTTAACTCAGTTGTTATTTATGGTTTCTGTTAATTTCACATATCAAGTCTGAGTTCAGGACATTTTGGCATTTAAAGTATTGAGTTTATTTTCCATCAAAGAATACTCTACTTTTTAAAACTTGGTGGATGCTATTATATACACAAAAAGTTCAAGTGTTGTTGCTTTACTAATTTTTTGCGACATTTTCTTTAATTTTTCAGCAGCCCAAAACTATGCAGCTAGAATGTAGGAATGTCGTATCAGCTGATTGTGCGATGTCAAATCCAGGGGCAAGGGTTGATTCCAGCCTTTGTATTCCTGTTAGACAGGTCAGATCTAGTATATCCCATTCCTTATCTGGTTTGACTGGTGAGAGCAGCGCTGGAGATCACCAAGACTGTGGGGTGTCACCAATGATCCTCATGGGTGAGCCACCCTGGCATTGTCCTGGTCCTGAATGCTCAGTTGCTGGAGGCAGTAGAGATAGCGCTCTCACACGATACAAGGAGAAGAAGAAGAGAAGAAAGTAAGCACGTCTAAATATCTACTTGCGCCTATTCAGGGTCTCCCGCCTTCTGGTCTCTTATTTGTAGTTTCAGTTTTATATTTCCTTGCAGAAGTTGCTAAGCGACCTTTCTTTTCATGAATTTGATCTACAGGTTTGACAAGAAGATCAGATATGCTTCCCGCAAGGCTAGGGCAGACGTGAGGAAGAGGGTCAAGGGACGGTTTATAAAGGCTGGTGAAGCATATGACTATGATCCACTGAGCCAAACTAGAAGCTACTGAGCCTTGAATGTGACGGTTGTTATCGTCCAGTGTCAGCCTAGCAATCTTCAATCGCTCATCTGTTGTAGGTTGCGCTACAGGCAAGATCACTGGAGAGCACAACAATCGCATGCATCAGAGCCTGCAATTGAAATATGGGAAGAAGCAAAAAAGGTCAAGAAGAGATACGAAGTGTTGGGATGAATGAAAAAGACAAAAAGAAAGATGCAGACTTGCCGGACTCCTTGAGGCGTGGATGGCGCATACATATTCATTCTTCAGTTTCTCTGCGGCTGAGTGACTTGGACCGCGCTGTGCCGTCTGTGCGTTGAGCAGGTGCAGTTATAGGCGCTGGTCCTCCAGGTCTACCGCTGCGTGCAAGGACCTGCGTCGGCTACGGTGTTCGGCAGTGAGCTGCCAGGTTGTACAGTCTGGGTAACAGCCTAACAGGATACGCTTATACTGTACCTCTGTAATATTATTTGTTAAGCACAATTGCCTCCAGTCCAGTATTGACTATTGAGGAGACGAGGATATAAATCTTTTGTAGTCCCATATTGTCCACGACGATGAGAAAATAAACAAACAGATTCGCTGGCGTTGAAAAGAAGTGCTGATTGATAAGATGAAGCAAATGGAAGATGTGAGGATGTGGTGTTATTGTTTACGATTGCGTACGTGATCGACATAGTTTTTATGCATTTGAGACAAGTCTAGTTGAAGTGCTATCATTATTGATAGGCTTGTCCAGATCCAGATGTTCTGCTCACTGCCGGCGCGGCCTCCGTTCCACGGTTACCACTCGGCGACCGAGCGCCCGACGGCGGTAGCGAAAATCTTTAGGGCTTATTCGGTTAGGTGATTCTGTGCCCCGGAACCATTACAGGTGTGCATGCATATACAAATTAAGACAATCGTTCCAGGTGATTCTTTCCAACCATTCATTCGTGATAACCGAACAGAGCTGCAGCACCACAGGCTACCGAAGCACGATACACATATTGCTGATTCTTGGTGTAATATTTTCCAAACTGCTATGTACAGTTGTCATTCTCAAAAACGCTGATGTAAAACTTTATTATCTGATGTAGCCGTCATGAATGTAAAGTGTGCTCTTGTTAGGTCGCATATAGCATCGGGATGATGGGCGAGGAGGTCACACTGTTGACATCTACTAACGTCGTCCAATATAATTTTATAACTTTTAACACTAGGAACGAGATTAGAAGATGTATGGTATTTTAATTAACTGATCAATAGCAACTAGTCACTTATCTATTACCAACGTTCTTTAGCATGAACTGGGTTGTCAATCCTAATTATATATGCCAAAAATAAATAAAGGTTTTATATATTATTCCATGTGACTAGGCAGAAATATAAATAAATATAAACTAAGAACAATTTTATAAGCGGACAGATAATTATACCATTGTAGCATTTTACCTAGAGTACCATCAGGTTGTCGATTTATATTTATACCACTTGAAAGGTCTAGTAGGACTTATTATATCTATAACTTATACTGCTAATGTAAAAGATAAACCATAACTATAATCCTACTCATAACAAGGATCAGTCACCTGATAAAGATATATAGGATAAACATGATCAGTCATCATCATAAATAGGTAAATATCAGAGCTCATCTAGTCATAACAATAGCTAGCCAATGGATAGATAAAGAAATTAATATCAAAAGTAATTCTATAACTATGTCAATGAATACTATGATTAGTGCAATTACATCTAACAATCATTGTTTAGCTCTACCTACATCATGATTAAATGTAAAGGAGCGTCATTTAATGAGGATATTAAGACACAAGGGTCACCTCCTTCGCGACCGCGCTCTGCTCGTCCTACATACGGGGGTGGACTACAGAGAACTCAACGCAGCTGTCACCTACGCGATCTACCACACGACCCGGCACGTCAGGGTGCACTCGCAGATAAGCAAGATATCTAAACATCACGTCTACATACTGCCAATCATTCATCCACGATATCTCTGGACGAACTCTATACGAGCAATTACATAAATTCAATAGGATCAAACTAACTATGCTAGACATATAATCAAAGTGAACAATGGCTATTGCAATTAAGAACATATATAAGATTAAGAACAATGTTTCCCAAATCATAATGTTGAATGCAAGAAGAGAAAAGAACTAGAACTATACTGAACTCCACGCTCCAGACAGACGCCAGGGGCTCCGGATCCCGCCGAAGAACTATAACTCCTCCACTTCTAATCTAATTAGGCTAAAGCTATGAACTAGAGAGGCTCTGATGAACTAGAGAGGGTCTGGATGGCTTGATCTCCAAATGACTTGATGCTTTAGGGAGGGGGTCTGCCCCTTTATTTATAGCCCGGTGGGAAGAACGTGCGCCGTAGGATCAAACCGACTTCAACAAAGGGCCGAGATGACTCCTAAGAGACAGCGGAAGAAGACTCCAGAAGCGGGGGCCGAAACCCTAGGGGGTGGGGCCGGCCGGCCCCGCCTTGGCGCCGGCCGGCGCCCAAGTGTGGGCTTCCGGGCCCATCTTCGTCGAGGTGCTTCCATACCCTTTCAGAATCTTCGTGATAATGTTTTCTTAGCGGTTAAGTTTCGTGTCTTTTATGCTCTTTAACCCTTCTTTTATGCTTTTCTGGAATAGCCCCTGGAAAATACAGAACATGCAAAACTCGTGGAAACTGTAAGTTAAAACCCTAAACTAGTGTGCATTCATGTGTCCTTTCTTGTCTAAAGTTTTAATAAAAATTGACGTTATCGACCGTCAACACACACATATCTGGACACTGTAACTATTTGGTGCCAGAATAACCTTGTGATTTGTCATTTGCTCATCTGAGATGCTCCCTCAATCCTAAATTATAAATCATTCCAACTTCCAAAAACCTTAGAATGTTATACCATTTCAAGGTTGACCAAAATTATAAAAAAATTATAAAGATTTATGACGTCAAATAGACATAGTATGAAAATATAATTAATTAAGAATTTAATGATACTTAATGGTGGAATAGCCACATTCGTCCTCGAACTATCGCTGAAAGGTTAGTTTGGTCCTTGAACTACGGAAGCGGCCGTTTTAGTCCTCAAACTTTCACAGCCGGCTCAATTTCGTCCCTAAACTATGAAAACGACCATTCTCGTCCTCAAACTTTTGCAGCTGGCTCAATTTCGTCCCTGGTCCGACGTGGAGCGCCATGCTGGCTTGTCTTGCCATCGCCCAGTCAGTTGGAATCAGTTTTCGAAAGCCTGTAACTGATTTATTCTTATTCCAACTTGTCGCAACTAGTTGTAACTCTTCAATACAACATGGGATGAAGATGATTTTTGCATAAAAATTGTAGATCTCGATAAGATCTACAACTTTCTAGTTTTAATGTTTTTTATTTGAGGACGACAAGATACTTAAAAAGTTAATATTATGGTGCTAACGTTTTATATTAACTTTTATATTAATTACAAGCAGCAGATATTAACTTTTTAAGCATCTTAACATACTTAAATAAAAAAATAAAACTACAAAGTTGTAGATCTTATCGAGATCTACAATTAAAAATCATCTTCATCGAATGTTGTATTGAAGAGTTACTACTAGTTGCAACCAGTTGAAATAAGAATAAATCAGTTGCAGACTCTGATTCTGGCTGACTAGGCGATGATGAGGCGAGCCAGCGTTGCGCTCCACATCAGACCAGAGACGAAATTGAGCCGGCTGCGAAAGTTTAAGGACGAGAACGGTCGTTTTCATAGTTTAGGGACGAAATTGAGCCGACTGTGAAAGTTTGAGGACTAAAACAGCCGTTTTCATAGTTCAGGGACTAAACTGAGCTTTCGACGATAGTTCAAGAACGAATTTGACTATTCCGCCATACTTAATTGACATCATAAATATTATTATCTTATCGTATAATTTTTTTTGCGAATAATCTTATCGTATAAATTTAGTCAAATTTGAGATGCTTTGATTCCCTAAAATTATTAGAATGACTTATAATTTAGGATGGAGCGAGCACATGCGACTTCTTCCTTGCGCGCTGTATCCGTGCGTGATTACTGATATTGGTGGGCGTGAAGGAAAGTCAGGTTCTGGTGCCCGCTGCTCTTCATGGCATCTCATCATCATCACATCAGTTCATATCAGCCTGAATGAGGATGATTTGGATTATAAAGATTGTAGCTTTTACTACTTGAGAATTTATTATGTAAATAGTGAGTGAGCTCGCTTAGATAGTTCGTGGGTCTAAGCTAGTAGTACCAGGTATAGTAGGGGCAGCCAGTAGTAATTTGAAGGGATGCCGTGAACATGAAAAAAGCGTACTCGGGACCTTGTGTTCAAAATAAAAAAGAAAGAAACAAAGAAAGGGCACTCGGGACAGAATAGAAATATGAAAATGGATATCTGAATTATCCACGTTCCTATTCGTTCGAATTGTATATATGGATATCCATATCCATATCTGTTTTAAAATGGATGCCAAAGTGGATACATTCGTATTCGTATTTCAGTGTTTTTCTCTGTCCGATTTCAGATCCGTATTCGATAATATCCGGTTATATCCGTATCAAATAGAAAATAAGGTATCATAAACATATTTAAAAGTTTTCTCACCATAATAAATGAACAATTATTTAATTTTGTTATTACTAATAATGCATGTACATATTTAATAGTATATATAAAAATAAATTTAGTATTAATTGTAAATTATTAATGATACATAAAGATTAATTAATTTTAGCACTTTTATAATTTAGGTTAATCTATTATATTTGCTCTTTTAAATTATTTTAATCCTTTAGTTTATTTATTTATTGATATAAATTATTTTATATAAATTTAAATTTCATAATAAATATTTATATAAATATAATATCGGTTAATTGAGATATTTTAATTACTAAATATATATATTGATAACTATATTATTTTTTGTGCTATCCTCGTCTGTGTTATACACACAAATGCTTTATCTCTAATTATGTGGTAATTACGTAATTTCAATACAAATTATCTTACTATTACTAATTAGAGGCCTCAATGGAGGTACCACGTTAATTCTTGCCTGACACGATAAGAAAAAAGATAAATCCTAAAAATTCTCACAATAATCAGAAATATCTAACCTTTAATTTGGTAGACTCTAATCATCATCATCAATAACAACCATTGGATCTATTGTTATTTGAATAAAAAATTACCCACCTCTGCCATTATAAAAAATGCATAAAGTAACCCCTGATTTTGCAAATAAATTATCCACCTTTGCCATTATGAAATACAATTCACAATAACCCCCTAAATTTATATATAAATTAGCCACATCTATCATTATCTTCTATTACTAATTGGAGGCTTTTTTTTGAAGCCTCTACGTGGAAAGCCACCTAGGATCCTAGATGGACACTCTAGGAAAAAAAAACAAAATAAAAAAAGCCTTCATGTGAAGCCACCTAGAATCCTAGGTATACGCTTAAAAAAAGAGTAAATTACTCACGTATGCCATGATGAAGAATTAACCTAAAATAACCCCCTATATCTAGTTCTAAATTACCCTCTTCTGTCACTTTGTCCTGCCGATCACATCTATTAAATTAATCTCTTCTCCTCTCCTTAATCTCTCTCTCTCTCTCCCCCTACATATAAACAATAGATGGAATTTAATCCTTCTTAACTTGATTAACGTAACCTATATGTCCCACATCTCCATGAAACAAAAAATGATCGATCTCTAATTTTTGGGTTTGGAGCAAACTTGCGGGAGGGGATCTTCATGGAGGAAAACATTGCCAAGTTCACCGCATCCATGGAGAAGCTAAATCAGGAAGGTAAGGCTAGAGTTCAATTAATCAACAGTATTCTGGTATAACACTAAATAAATGAATCATAAGTAAACAAATATGATTATTAGCTAGGATAATTTGAAAATAACTTTACAATAAAATTTCTCTAAAAATTATTAGCCGTGCAGGAGCACGGGTTGATAGACTAGTAAAATAAAATAGCTATTTGTTTCTACCATTTTATTAGAGCTTATTTGATCTATTATTTTATTCAATATTATCCATTATAATTTATTTTACTTCGCTCTTAGAGATTATTAGAAGTGTACTTTCATTTTGTTCACTTTGGTTAAGGATGTGCTTAATAATAAAAATTTTGTTTATGTATGTTAAATTTCATAATATACATTTTAAGTTGGATCAAGTAAATATCTGATTTCGGATCTACATTTGAACCATCTATTTTATATTCGTATTCAAAAATATTCGAATCTATATTCATGTTGGTAAAAGGTGACATCCGGATTCCATATCCGATCCCTTTCCAGCCTTACTCGGGACCTCAGAATCTCGTCTACTCCTTTCGTACAAACGACTCGACGTCATGCACTCACGCTTTACGAAAGGCAGCCGCGATCTCGAGGCATATATAGGCAGCCCAATTCATCGTACTTCAGGTCTACACTGTAGGCTGTGCACTCCTACCTATGCTACGACCACACTAAATGTCAGTTACGACAGCTACAGGCAGAGCAAGTTATCGTGCACGGTGTATGAATTATGATCATGGGTTCGAAAAGGTTCTAGATCCCTTTCCCTTTTCTCTGGTCAGTGTACGCCCAACTGAATGCGTGGCTGGACTAATATACAAGGCGTCAGTCAGCTAGGGCCAACAAGCTCCATCCTTCCAGCTCGTCTGGAAGAAATTCGCTACACCGAAGGTTAAATCCTTTGCCTGACTTCACCGGAACAAGATCCAATCGAAGGCCAACCTTGCAAAAAAAAAAAAAGGGGGTGGTTCAGATTTTTTTTTTTTGAAAAAATAGCAGGAACACTGCTTATATCATATGGGGTGGGGGGGGGGGGGAGCAAAACAGTTGCAACAATTAGATTGTTACAAGGGAAAAGACTACACAAACTCGTAGACATGCAGATAATAAGGGTGGCTCAGGATGTCATTTGTGATCTATGCAAAGGCGGCAATGAAGATGCTAATCACATCATTTCCCCTGCCCCTTGCCCGGAATTTCTGGACAAGGGTCGGCTGAAATCCCTCAGACATTGCCAAGGTTAATTCTCTGTGGGAGATCAGAACACCGGCAAGGGTACTGCCGACGGCCATGTAAGTCTAATTCTCTTGATGTTGGGAACTGTGGAAACACTAGGAGAATGTGGTGTTTAGAGGCATGGAACCAAATGTGGAGAGGTCGGTAGCAACTTGCAAAGTCACAATGGATATGCCTAATCTCAAGACATCGCTCATCTCTAGCTGTTTTCTGGAGATCATTGAACTTGATGTGATCCTCTCCCGCACTTTGTAATCTATATGGTGCCAACCGAATTTAGGTGTCTTCCTCCATCGGCTTCTAATATAATTGGTTAGGGAATCTTCATCCCTTGTTGCATTAAAAAAAACATGTCGCTTGTACTATGTGCACCAATGGATTATTGGCCTATCTATCCGAGTTTTTGTTGAACTTGGGTGCGTGCATCATCAGTGCATGCTCTCAGAAGTTTTTTTAATCAATGAGTACATTTATAATTGCTAACTGAAACGACAGACAGTCATTGGTTCTTTTAGTAATTTTTTTTGTTCTTTTAGTAAATTTTATTGGGTTCTTTTTTTTTTAGCCACAGCCACCGCAATCTTAATGTTCTTGAGAAGCGTTCTAGGTCCAAGACTCCTAGTCCCCCTTTCGCTTTCGGGCTGCAAGTAAGTTGCCAGTTGACCAAGGAGTGTCCACCATATACATTTTCTAGTGTTTCACCTCTCCATAGGAAACTACGATGCAGACGGTCAATTTTGCGAATAAGCCATTTTTTGCTTCGGGAATGCTGTCATGTGATAAACCGGTTGCGATGACAACACTGTCTTTACCAATGCTTCGCTCCCAGATGCAGATAGCATTCTACCTTTCCACCCTGGCAATCTAGCACCTATCTTATCAATCAGAGGTTGTACATCGATCCTGCGAAGCTTTAGGATATGGAGTGGCAATCCCAAATATCTGCCAGGGAATTTGACCACCTATCATTGAAAGTTTTGTAGTAAAGCATTTGTATCTCCGTTGTCCATTCTGATAGGGAAGATCTCTGTTTTGGCTATGTTTATTTTCAATCCCGAGCAATCGCAAAGAATGTGAGTATCCTGTATAAACGATCCAATTCCTTGGCCGAAGGGTAAGCAAATAAGGCTGCATCGTCGGCATAGAGGGAACACCGAAGGTTATTGGCTTTTGGCAAGATTGGTTGTAGTATCCCTCTCTCCTTAGCTAGCTGAATTATCAGTTGGAGTGGGTCAATCACCAATATAAACAGCAACGGTGAAAGCATGTCGCCTTGCCTCATGCCCCTAGCATGTGAAATCTTTTCTGTCACCCTACCATTGACTAAAATTTTTGAGGAAGCCGTTCCTAGAAGGGCTGAAATCCAATTTCTCCATTTCCTACTAAAACCCAGTGCCTCCATCACTTCGATTAGGAAATTCCATCCAGTGGAATCGAATGCTTTTGAAATGACCAACATGATAAACAAGGCTTGCTTCTTTTTTTGTGCAGTAGTTGTATCATCCGTTGCACGTAAATAAAATTATCATGGATACATCTTTTCTTAATGAAAACATTCTGTGCTATGGACACAAGTGAGTTCATATGCGGAAAGAGGCGGGTTTTTCAAAAAATTTGAGATTATCTTCACTAAGCTATTGATGACGCTAATTGGTCTATAGTCTAATACTTGGGATGCCGATTGCGTTTTTGGTAATAGAACAATGTTTGCCTCATTAATAATGTTTGTTCTATTAATACTGCTTTTATGATTGTCCAGCAGCTTTTCATAGAATAAACTGATGAAACCGTCAGGTCATGGTGCCTTTTCCTTTGGCATCTCCTTGATCACACCCTCAATTTCCTGTTTCGAGAAAGGTACATCCAGGTCTTCCAAAGTTATGGCGAGTGTATCCAATTTCCTACCAATTTATTGCCCTGGACCTTTTAGCAAAAAAAATGTCTTAGTTTTATTCTGGTTTCCGAAAAATTGACCTTCATTCTTAATTTAATTCTCAAAATCTGAAAGAAATTAATCATTAGGACTGACGCCTCTGAACTTCGACTAGAAGAAACTACCCACCAAAATTTACCTGATGATCATCAACCCTAATGGAAATACAAATACGGAACCAAACCTGATTTGCCCACGACAGTAGTACACTGTACACGGGCACTAACCTGCTCCGGCCCCTCGCGCGCGCCACCTTGATTGCCTGCCAGCTGCCTCTCACCGCCCCGTCCGTCGTCGCCATCACTCGCCCGCACCACGGCGGGGGGGCACAACGGCCCGGGCTAAAACGAGGCAGGGCGCGCGCTTAAAATAGCCCGGCACGGCGCGTACCACCACCCGCTCCGCCCTCCTGGCCGGCCTCTCCGCCTGGGCTCCCCCGCTCCTGCCTCCTGCTTGTGTTTTCACGGTGGTGCCGCTGTTGCTGCCGTCTGGTTGCGACCGACCGATCGATCTCTCCTCCTCCTCTCTCCAGCTGCGGCGACCGACCGAGGGGCGGCGGTACGGTGGAGGGCAGAAGCTAAGCGAGATGACGAAGCTGCCATGGTGGCGCGCCGACGCGTCGGAGCTGGTGGCCGTGACGGCGATGGGCGTTTGGGAGGCCGTGCTCGCCGGCGGCGGCAGGAGATTCATCAAGCGGAAGGACAGCGACGCCGGCGAGACGGGTTCGCATCCCCATCCCCCTCCCAGCCTCCCCGTTTGTTCCTTTGTTCCTCAACATTTTCCAAAAAAAATCCCTTTACGCCGGCCGTCTGCTGGGGTTCGTAGTCGTGGGTGCCAATTCGGTTTCCCGTCCTTTTTCTCCGCATTTGAAGAGATCTTTTACGTCAGTTTGGTGCGATCTTTTTTAAAACTGCACCCACTTTTTTGCGTTTGCAGTTACCACCTTTTACTGGCCAGTCGTCACCTCCTCGTAGCTGTTGCGGCCTCTTGGAGGATTCTGGTGCGGAGAAAAATAAAAAATGGAATGAAAAGCCATTTGCTTTTCCCGCGAACGGCAAAGTCTTGACGCGTTCTGTTTAGATTCTTCGATCCTTTCCAACGCCGGGTTCGTGGACATCTTATAGAGTCTGTTTGGTTCATGTTTGCATGTAACCCGGCTAGCTAACTAAAGCCTGGACAGCTAAAGCCTGGCTTATACAATACAAGATGTGTTTGTTTGGTTGGATGTACTAACCAAGCCTGGACTAGAAGCGACGTGTTTGGTTGCCTGCTTTATGTTGCATAGAGTCCCCTCGTTCTTTGAACAGGTAAGATTACCCTCTCTGAAACATATCGTCGAACAGGTGTTGGGCACTCTCGCCGGCGGGTGCGGGTGCGGGTGCTGCTAGGGGCGGGATGGGAAGAGGAGAGGGAGGAGGAGGCCGGCGAGGTGCAGGCGGGAGACGAGGAGCGGAAGCCCGAGAAAGAGGTGGATTGGGCGGGTCGGGAGTGGAGACCTTGCCGATGGTCTCGAAGGGGCCGAGGTAGTGCTTGCGGCCGGTCTGGAGGCAAACGTGGATGAGGACGGGGCAGCCGGGGACGACGATGGAGAGCACGCTGCGCAGCATGGTGGTGTTGGCATCCCGGTTCTCGACCTCGGTGGCGCGGCTGGTCCAGGCGACGAAGAAGACGTGGGTGATGTCGGTGAGGGGCCGGAGGGCGGCATCGATGGCGGCGGCGTGGGAGAGGTGGAGGTGGAGGTGGGTGACGGCGCTGGGGACCACCAGCTCGCCGATCGCGCCAGTCCACCACTAGCTCATCGCGGCTTTCGGCTAGGATTTAGCGGCGGCGGCGGCGGCGGTGGGAGGAAGGAGGATGGGATCGGAGGATTTGGGAGGGAGGAGCAGAGTAGGCAGGCGGGGAGAGGAAGAGAGGGGAGGTGAGGCGGCGAAAGACGAGACGAGTGGCTGCTTCCCTACTCCAAGGAGCGCGGCGAACTGCGCGTGCGGCGATGGCGGCGGTGGCGGAGGAGTGGGCGGTGCGAGGGAGAGGTGACGGGAGCAGGCACGCACGGCTTGGCCAAGCCAGGCCCCAGGAAAACGGATGCCCAATCCGTTTTTCCGGAGCCAGGCCAAGGCCTGTACGGCGGCCAGCTCTAGCTTGGCTAAAGCCCAGAATCAGGCAACCAAACAGGCCCATTTTAGCTCCAGCAGGCCTGACCAGCTGAATTAGGTCCCACCAAACAGACCCATAGTCGCTGCCTGTTTTCAGCATCTTTGTTTACAGGCAGAAGATGTGATCTTCCTTTCTTGTTTCCAATCCTCTCATCTTGCCACATCTCGCATGGTTGAATAAAGCTTAATTAGGAACTGGGTGTGGCAGCTGTAGCTGAGCATTTTTCTTCTGGTCTGTTTTCCCACTCATCGACTCGAGCACCCTTCTTCCGTGACTCATCACCATCCATGGACGTAATGGACGGGACAAGGAACTAGGACGTGCTATAGCTGATTCGCATCTCTTAGTTTGTCTCTGTCCTTCGTTGCTTCCAACTTCTGTTGCTACCTGTTCATTAATCATTGCCCTGCTGTGACGCTGTCCCTGCCCAAGTCCGCACCACAACGAAAGGTTTCCTGCAAGGAAGGACTTCTGTTTGGCTTCTGAACTTTTGAATGTGACGCACATACACAGACACTGATGACCTGAATGTAACCATGACCTCATTGCTTGTTTTGTAATGGTTTGGGACAATTCGAATACCATTATTTTCACTTGCTTTTAAACCTTACCAATTCAAGGTTTCAGACTAGTGTATACCCATTCAAGGTTTCAAACTAGTGTATGTTGAGCCTGCCATTTTGAATTTCCCTGCTAGGCTAGGCATGAGAAAGCTAGCTGCACATGAGAAGTTAAACTGCAATTTATGGATATTGAGCATTAAAAAAATACTCTCTCCGTTCCAAATTATAAGTTATTTTGACATTTCTAGATACATTGTTTTAGTATATATATCTATTTTTTTTATATTTAAGTGCACAGCAAAACCTACACATCTAAAATGCCAAAACATCTTATAATTTGAAATGGAGAGAGTAGCTTTCTGTTTACCAGGCCATTGCTACTTGTTTGTACTGAACTTTTTAAATTTCTTCTTTTTCTGATATTGTGTAAGGCTGTAAGCAAAACATTAATTGCGAATGTTTAAGGGTGCTGGTGATGTAATATGTGACTGAATTGTTAGATGTGTCCTAAGGAAAGGTCGAAAAAGGAAAAATGTTGTAAGGCGAATTGGTTGGAGAAGTGAAGCCAACTTTAAGACATGCAATTATACACCATGTTTAATCTTGACCTGCTTTAACATACAAAATGTGATGACTAAGCAAGGAGGATGGAAAATATGTGCTACCTGATAGTTAATCAAGAAAAATGACCTTTTCCCCTAAACTTACCAGGTCGGGCACTGGAGGAGTTGCGAAGCTCCTTGTACAATGAAATGCATAGTTCAGAAGGCGCTAAGCGCCAGCAGCAGCGATTCTGTGGACCGAGTGTTGCATTGACATTCAATTTTGCTGTTGCTGTTGGGATTATCATGGCAAACAAAATGGTATGACTTGTGCACGATAATCTGCAGTTATTGACTGTACCTATGCTTCCCTTTTACGATAATCTGTTGTCTTGCAGGTGATGGGGAGTGTTGGATTTAAGTTCCCAATTGCACTTTCATTAATTCATTATGCAGTTGCATTTGTT
Source organism: Eremochloa ophiuroides (assembly GCA_038502445.1). Taxonomy (NCBI): domain Eukaryota; kingdom Viridiplantae; phylum Streptophyta; class Magnoliopsida; order Poales; family Poaceae; genus Eremochloa; species Eremochloa ophiuroides. The sequence continues at coordinate 71,672,971 of JAHLJS010000005.1, forward strand.
CTAATGGCCACCCTTAAGACATTATCCTTGTTACCTGTTGCACCCCCATCGAAATCCACTCCTTTCTCATCTATATTTGCTTTGGGTGCTGTAATGTCCCTGTCCACTGGGCTAGCCAACGTGAGTTTGAAACATAACAGGTAATCTAGATTCCATTTGAAAGTTAAGTGATGTGTCCTTACATAAATTTTGTTATATTACCTGTCTTCTCAGTATTTTTGCTATTCAGTGTAGGTTTCTACCAAATGGCTAAGATTGCTGTAACCCCAACAATTGTTGTAGCAGAATTCATGCTTTTCCAGAAGAAAGTTTCCTCTCAAAAGGTAGGCTTGCTTCAACAAAATATGTTTCCACATTGTTTTACTGCTTTGAGGCCAACAAGGGCAAAAAGGAAGTGTACATGCTTTTTTGTTCCTCTACCAGACTACCACTCACACCATCTGTATGGTGTGTAGCGCTTTGTAACACGTGTCAACAGATACGTTCTCAAAAAAACATGGTATATTAATTTGTCGAGTCACTAAGTATGCTTTTTTTTTGAAATTTCACTTTGACATTACAGGCTGTCACACTGGCAGTTGTGTCATTTGGAGTCGCTGTAGCGACTGTTACCGATCTGGAGTTCAACTTTTTCGGCGCTTGTGTCGCATTAGCATGGATTGTTCCTAGTGCTGTGAACAAAATCCTTTGGTCAAGTTTGCAACAGAGTGGAAACTGGACCGCCCTTGCGTATGTTCTGTTTTTTTCTTTCTTTGATTCAGGTTATTCATAACTTAAAGGCGCATGTTCCATAATTTTCCCTTAATTCAGATTATTCATTATCAATCCAGGCTGATGTGGAAGACTACTCCAATTACAATATTTTTCTTATTGACATTGATGCCTTTGCTGGACCCCCCTGGCTTGTTGTTGTTCAATTGGAACTTCAGAAACAGCTGCGCTATTATCATTTCTGCACTGTTTGGTTTCCTTCTTCAGTGGTCTGGTGCTTTGGCACTCGGGTGAGATACATCATTGCTTATTTCATTCAAATGACGATTGTCTATCCAAGTTTTGAAGTCATTACCTGGCGAAATGTATTTGCTAATGCACAACATAGAACAACATAAAAGTGGGCAAATAATTTGCGTGGCTTCTTGTTTGCTCTAAGCAAAATGTATACCCCAGTTTTGGCAGCTTGGTTGGATAGCATCTCATGAAAAGGATTTCATAAGATTTGCAATCTTCCATTTATTTTCTTCATTTATACTTCAATAAAAAAAGGAATCTAGTATTGATTCTAGCTTGTATCGGTAGCAAATGTTTTTGTTTTTACGAAGAAGGGCACTATTCGTGAAAGAAAAGAACTAGTACAACACACGTTTCCTTCTTAAAACTGAAACCAACAACCAGCAAAAATACAAACTTTCGATGGGATTTTTCCACTGTCTGCTAATTGGCAAGTGGCAACCGCATGGGGAAAAATGTGCCATTACAGATTCACCATCTAAGGATTAGTTAAATTTCAACCTTTTGCATCAGGAGAAAAGAAAATTTATGAATCATAATCATGCGGCCACGATGCAATCTGGGTAATAGTAACTTTTTAAGTGACTGGCTAATATAATTCGTTCTGTATTTGTTTCAGTGCGACGTCAGCTTTGTCTCATGTTGTGCTGGGCCAATTCAAAACCATCGTCATCATGCTCTCCGGCTACCTGATCTTCGGCTCCGACCCTGGGATCACCAGCGTCTGCGGAGCCGTGGTCGCACTCGGCGGCATGTCCTTCTATACCTACCTGGGCCTGAAGAAAGACTCGGTCACCAGCGGCAAGAAAGCGCCGTCGAGACAGAACTCCTTCATGGGGAGACCTAAGGTTGCTGCAGACAGCGACGACGCGGATTCAGAGCAAGAAGACACTGTGTAGGTTGGGGAAACTGTCATCTAGGTCACTTGATGCAAAGATCGATCTGAGCTTAGCTAATTTCGGTTTGTTGTAGTCTGTCGGTGACCGAATCCATTTTGTACATAGACGCCAGACCTTTAAGCCTTACGGATTGTCTAATGTGTTAGTGACAAGTAGTTTGAGAGGTAACTGCTCTTATTTTGTAGCCTGTGAGATTCGAGTGGCGATGTATGCAAGAACCCTCCGAGTCATTGTTCCTTGACGTTGACGCCGAGCATCAGTTACAATCAAAACTATGCAGTCATAACGGCTAATTCAAATGCAGAGCTTATGAGCTCATGTAGCCCATTCCGCAGAATAATCGTAGTCTGGACGCAAGCAAGAAGCCTATTTGAGAAAAAAGCTCTTTGAGCTCGAGACAACCATTATCAACGATTAAAGATTAATAAGCAATCACGAAACAGTATTTTCTTTCACATAATAAATCAGCACAAATCAAATTTAACGCTTATTTTGAGTCACAAAACAGTTTTCTAGGCTTATTTTCAGCAATATACTAACCATAACCCTAAGGTAACTTCATATTACTTACTGATTCTGTTCGGCTGACTGGATTATACAGCTGACTGGCTGATTGTTGTGAGAGAAAAGCACTGCTGAATGGCTGGCTGATACTGACTGATAAATTCAAGCGAACAGAGCCACTATTTAATAAACACAAAAATGAAATATGCAACCATGATTTGCCCTTGGCAGTTAGAGCTGAGTATAGAATATTACCAAGTACCCGATGAGTTTGATCCACCAACAGGAATCGCACGAGGCTTCCTCCCTTGTTCCAAAATGCCTTTTTTCAGCATATCAGCTAAAGCCTACACAAATAAGTCCGTGTTATGCGGTTAGAAATTCATTGTTTCTTGTACATCCAATTTCTACTACCTCCAACCAGTCATGGCTTCTTTAAGAAACAACCCCGCCCTGAAAACGGCCTTCAAAAAAAAAAGTGTTACATAACAGTTCTCAATTTATGTAATTCGAAAAAAAATTCTAAATTTAAAAACCAAAAGCCAAATAAGACGAGAATTTATTTAAAAATACTAAAATCAATTAAAAAAATTACAAGTTGTCATATAAATTAATGATCCTCATAATTAAAAAAACAAAACTTATAAACTAATAAGATTAAAAAATTTCCGTAACAACACACAAACATATTTACTAGTTTATTTTAAATATATATAAATCTAATCAAAACTAACGACCCGGTGGCCCATGAGCTCACTCAGCCGAGCGCCCGGCAGAGTTGCGTGTCAGCCCATAAAGCTCTTATTTCTCTTGGCCCAGCCCAGATGAAGCACCACCCACTTCTAGGTCGCTCACTCGTAAAGGCGCCAAGGCCCAGACTTAAAACGTCCGCGGCCCTCTCGCTGCTAGGGTTTTAGGCTTCTCTTCTCCGCTTCCCCCCGCCCCCCATTCGCACCTCGACGCAGCTCCAGACGGTCTCCATGGCGAAGAAAGGGGCGAAGAGAAAGCAGCAGCCGCCGCCGGCTCCCACGGCGAAGAAGGGGAGCAAGGCTGTGCCCCCATCGAAGGCGGCGAAGAGAGCGCCCAAGAAGCAGAAGCTTCTCGAGTCCTCCGACGATTCTGATACGGAGCAGCAGCAGCAGCAGCTGCAGGAGGAGGGCTCCGACCTGGACGTCCCATCTGATTCCGACGCCGAGGAGCTCTCTGGGTCGGACGCAGAGGCTGACGAGCTCTTGGGCTCGGACGCCGATGCCGACGGAGGCTCGAGCAGCGGCGACGACGTGGAGGATGAGGAGGAGGAGGAGGAGGAAGGTGATGAAAGCGATGATGACCCACTCGCGGATGACTTCCTCGCTGGTAGCGACGAAGGAAGCGGTAATTCGCCCTGGTCACTAGACTACTATGTATATTGACTTGAACTGGCTCAATGGCTCCATCAGTTTCAGTTTTCCCCAAACCATTATTTAGAATTCATTCATGTGAGCTGACATGTACATACGATTTTTTTTTCTTATACAATTGTATGTATCTGGTGCTAGAATTTGCACCTTGCTTATCTCTGCTGATTGCAATGTGCTGGGTCCGCAGAGGGTGGTGACTCTGGACTGGAGTCAGATGAGTCTGATGACCACGAGGCAAAGTCACGTGCAATTGATGAGCAGAAACTCAAGGCGGAACAAGAGGGAGAGGACGAACTTACAACCAACATAAGATTAGAATCTGATGAGTTCAGATTACCCACGACAGAGGTTGCTTGTCTGCCTTTGGTTCATGTTCTCTCTCTGTTCAGTGGTAGTTGCCTTGATGACTTATTCCATTGCATAACTTGCTGCAGGAGCTGGAGGAAGAGGCACACAGACCACCTAACCTACCAAATCTCAAAAGGAGGATATCAGAAAGTACGTTCATCTAATAATATCATTCCATTTACCATATTTCATGGCTTTCTACCATTAATTATCAACCCTCCCCTATGAGATTTATAAAATTCAGGTTATATTGTGCTATTGTATTATGAGCATTGAGCAGATGTATTTTGCATTCTTCATGGAAAGCACTCTGTTGACCTTTCTGACTGTTTTCATATATACTGATACGGATTTTCTTATGTAGTTGTTCGAGTGCTCTCAAACTTCAGCAAGCTGAGGCAGAAAGATGTTCCGCGAAAAGATTATATCAATCAACTAAAAACTGACATCATGTCGTACTATGGTTATAATGATTTTCTTGTTGAAGCATTAATTGAGGTCAGCTATTCATTTTATGCATCAACTGTTGGATATAGTTGTCACTTCATTTTATAATAGCTGAGGCAGAAAGATGTTCTGACTGCTTGAGATAGTAGGTGCAATTTCTGTGTTTGATATGCTTGCTCAGAAATTGAGCACGGTTTAGCCTGTTCTAGTAGATAACATACTTCATGCTGTAACTATACAGATGTTCCCAGCTGTTGAGCTTGTTGAGTTACTGGAAGCCTTTGAGAAAAGACCGCCTGAGTGCTTGCGGACAAATACACTAAAGGTATATTGCCTGTGGTCAATCTGAAAGTCTATGAGTGGTACCAGTACTACAGTTATTTGGTTTATGGTTTGTTGTCAATTTGTTTCATATCTGCTTAGACTCTTCTCTTCACAATAACTTTATTTACCTTATTTATGTAGTTGCGTTACAGCTTACGATTACTTGCTTGGATCTAAAGGCTTTGTTGTTATTGCATTTAAGTTATTGGTGGATTTTGCACTTTGCAGACCCGGAGGAGGGATCTTGCTGCTGCTCTTATACCAAGAGGATTTAATTTGGACCCGATAGGCAAATGGTCAAAGGTATGATTCAATTATTGTTTTCCATACATGATAAACCACAATAAACTTACCCCCACCCCCTCCCTGTTGAAAATGGCAGGTAGGATTAGTTGTCTATGACTCCACCATTTCAGCTGGTGCTACTACTGAATATATGGCTGGACATTACATGGTATCCTCTCTACCTTTTATGTCGGAGCATTTTGTTTTCTGTCCATTATTTTTGACTAATAATATGTTCTTACTCTTACAGAAACAAGGTGCAAGTTCTTTCTTACCAGTGATGGCACTTGCTCCACAGGAGAAGGAGCGAATTGTTGATATGGCGTAAGTTGTTTTCCTTTTGCTTGGGCAAGAGTTAATTTCTATTATGACATAAAAAAATTAGCAATAACTGTACGCCTTCTCATGCCACAATATTAAGATATTATGTACTTGTTTCAGAATTTTGATGTTATCTTTGATTGATTTATTCATTAGGGTTATGCTGTCATATACAAGACTAATATTAGAATTGACTATTTTCTTGTTTACAGTGCTGCTCCAGGTGGTAAGACTACGTACATTGGTGCTCTTATGAAGAATACCGGTTAGTTCATTGAACTTGACTTGAGTACTGTGATCCCTCTAATTTGTTGTGTAGCATCATTAAATTAAATAAAGGTGTTGGTTTCTTCATATGCCATATACAGGAATCATCTATGCAAATGAGTTCAATGAGAAAAGGCTGCATGGACTTTTGGGAAACATACATCGCATGGGCGTGACAAATACCATAGTTTGTAACTATGATGGTAAAGAGGTAAGTTAACATGCCTACTATCCTTTGGTGCTTACAGCCTTCCTATTGGTATTGATTGGGCCAAATAGTGCAGTCTGATAACCTGGTGTCACTTTGTCAAGTGTGCTATAACCAAGATAGGCAAACCTTGAACCAGAGATTACAATCTGTTGTTTATACAGGAACCATAACTTACAATTTCATCATTTAATGAAACAATTTTTTTAGTCCTGGTAGTTCTGTAGCGTCTCATTTGAGCTTGGGCACATCATGTTCCCATTAGAAATGCTGTTCTATGACACATCGTTGTTATTTCAGCTACCCAAAGTTCTTGGGATGAATTCGGTTGACAGAGTATTGCTGGATGCTCCTTGCACAGGAACTGGGGTTAGTATAATCAAATTTATATAAGCTGCTTGACTATTAAATATTGCTTGAACATATAACCTTTTTTTTTTTTGCAGACCATTTGGAAGGATCTACAAATCAAAACATCAAAGGACATTGAAGACATCAGGAACTGTGCCTTTGTCCAAAAGGTTCATTTCTTTTACTCTATGAAATATTGTTTGAAGTGACATTGCCTGTAATTTCACAAAATTGAGTTTATGTCATGTATATATCATTTGCTACCATATTCTTCTTCTGAGTTCTAACTTTACCTGATGCCCCAACGTTACTCAAGCGCAGGGCACCCAGTTTCCACTTTCCAATTCACCTCCCAGTCTTCTCTCTCGCCCATGATGACTCGATCCACTTTATTGTGATTCAATGCTATCGTCTCCTCTCTATTCTTGGTTCTCTAATTAGAGCTAACCATGGTGGCTAGCAAGTAGCACCCACTAGCCACTGACCACCGCCCAGCGGCACTAGCGCATGTTGTTCCACCTTTCTAAAATGGCCTAGGAGGTGTTCAGTCTTATGGTGTTACATCACTACTCACTTTGTTAATTGGTGTCAATTTTTTCCCGTTGACTGGATTGTATAGCTTTGCAAAATGAAGGAAGAAGAAATCAATTGATTCATGCGAAAGAGCTGCGTAGAATACCAAGAGTTGTTTAGTTTGAACAGTTTGTCTGTTCATATATTGGACTAAAAGAAGACTTCAATGGATGAATGGAATACCCAACTCCCAAATCTCCTGGCTCTGCCACTGACGTGGTTATATAGGGTTGTTAGGGAAATTTAGAGTTTGGATACGGCACGAGGGGCATGTCAGTATAAAATTTCTTTTTTTTTTCTTTTTCTTTAATTAAAATCGGCCTACCTCACAGGTGTATCAAATAGGGATGAACTGCAGAGCAGACTCCATTTTAAAAAGATAGTCAAACAAGCAAACTAAAAAAGATGATAAATCATTAGTTAAAATTCAAATAAGGGGCAACAAGATTACCAGAAACTACGTATTGGAAATGAGGGCAATTGCCCATCTATTTTTATCCTTGATCTAGTAAGTAAATATTTTAAAAAAAGGAATGATAATTCTCTCCTACTTGGTGCCACATCATCCTCATCGCTGCTTGCATATAATATGGTGTGGGCATTGAATTTTTGTGATTACCATATTAGAGAGAGAATAGAAATGGTGGCCAGAATCAATGAGATCTTTGCTCGCCCCTGCTTATTACAGTAATATTTAGTAACAAATTGACTTGTTTTGCAGCAATTGCTGCTAGCTGCTATTGATTTGGTTGATGCCAACTCCAAAACCGGTGGTTACATTGTTTACTCAACTTGTTCGATAATGATCCCGGAGGTATGTAAAGTTTTCCTGTTGGGTCAAAGCTGATTCCACCTGTGTTTCTGAATAACCCTACTCTTGCAGAATGAGGCAGTAATTGACTATGCACTTAAAAAGAGAAATGTAAAGCTTGTGCCTTGCGGATTGGATTTTGGGCGTCCAGGGTATGGCAACTGTACTTTTTACGAGGCAAAGAGTGTTTGGTTGTTTTCTTATGTTTCTTCTGTATATATTTCAGATTCATCCGGTACCGGGAGCATCGGTTTCATACTTCTTTAGAAAAAACGAGAAGATTTTATCCTCATGTCAATAACATGGATGGATTTTTTGTAGCTAAGGTACTTTCCATTTGACTGTTTTCCTGTCAAGGCATAGTAATTTTCGAAGGACAAATCATAGTATTTTACGCATAAAGTTGGTTATACTGCATTGATTCTGAAGTCTCTTGCATGGATTCAATTTGGTCCAAAATAATTGAAATCCTAGAAATGAATGCGTGTAGTCAGTTTGTAAAGTTCGACTGCTAGTGTACATTAAATATTTATTTATTTTTACATGAAGATTAGTATCAAGCATCACAAAATATAATTTGATAATATTTTAATTTCATTAATGTCGTTAATATGTAGTTTTTGAAGAGTAATTTGATTTTTTTTTACATAGGACAGAAGGCAGTATTTAAGAATATCTATTGACACGACATGCTTTTTATGCTATTTCATACAGCTGAAAAAGTTAAGCAATACAATCCCGGTGACATCTGAGCCGTCTAAAGCATCTGAAGGAGCAGCTGAGAAGGTTGATGGTGAAGATGAGAAAGCTATTTCTAATGAACAAGAGACAGTTGTTCCTGGTAAAGATGAGAAAACTGTTCAGATGAAAAATCATAAAAAGACTAAGGCAGCTAATAAAATTGCTAGTGTCACCAAAGAGATTGGAGGCCATAAACCTGAATCTAATAGGCCGGGTAAGCATCTCAAGAAAAATAAGGATAATGATACCAAGGAAATTGATGGCCCTGAAAGCACTGAACTAAACGGAGACAGGAAAGAAGAGCATCATGAACAAACCAAGCAAATGAGCGACAATAGGAAGTTTGCTTCAGATAGATCAAAAAAATCTGACCCTGAGAGCTTCTCAGGTGTCAAAGAGAAGAAACAGGTCAGTGACAAGAAGCCGAAAAGGAAATGGCGATTCAAGCTGAGGCGAGACTGGTAAGAATTATCTGAAATTTTCACTTTCTATCGGTATTTGTCTCGTCTCATTGTTTTCTCATATGAGTTGGTATTTTTTCTAACAGGGAAGCTGAAAAGAAAGGTGCCAAGAAGAGGAAGGTTTGAAGGAATATTCAGATGTCCACAAATCCCAATGAAATGTGATGCGCGGATGCACCATAGCCCATAAGCACAAACAATTTTGAGCAAGCATGAGTTTGCAGCCTTGGAAAATTTTGATGTACGGAATAGCGATTGTAGTTATTTTTTATTACATGTAGGCTTCTCAAGTTTTATCTTCAACGAGTGACATATCTGGCAGGGAAACTGTAGCAAATTATCTTTATGAATGGTATGTTAATCCTGCTGCTTGAATGTCGCATAAAGCGGTAAATTTGGTTTCAATTTCTTATCTTCCGAAAAATTGCCCTGCTGTTTGTGTTCTAAAATTTTTTGTATCTGAGAGCTACCAGCTGGTGGAACCTCTGATGTCTGATTTCTAAATACTTTTGAGTTCTAACTAAAATAGTTTGTGTTGTAAAGTGAAATGTAATGAACAAAAATTTGGGAACAACCGTCTTTTCCATTGTTCTCTTGGATAATTATTTATACAAGGCTGAAAAGGTGTCTCTTTACAGTAGAAAAGGTAACTGTTCATTGGAACAGTCGGCACCAAGGGACGTGACCCTTCGGATGGCAACGTTTCTTTTCTTTCTTTCTTTTTTTTTTTTTTTACAACATCGGATGGCAACGTTAACTGCTACTGTAACTCGTTACGGCTACGGGCAATGATTGTCGCGACAATTGTCCTCCGCCCGCGCGTCCACGATCGGGACATGATTCAACTACCCCTACATGCTATAGTACTCCATAGCCTGTTATCATTGTGTACGCGTCTGCACTGCACCCCGACGAGGACGGCCCAAGTGTAGACTGGACCGGAGGATTCTCCTGCCTCTCCTGCTACGCGAACGCGATGTCTCTCGCAGTTGGAAGCTTCTTCGCAGGAATTCACACACGCTATCGTGGGCCTGGAGCTTCGCTTTCTCTCCCTCTGTGCAGCAGGGCGCCAGTGCTAGGCTGCTACGAATGCGAACCGATGCGCACACATGAGATTTGGCCCTGACTGACATGACACGGAGGCGGCAGCAGCAGCAGCAGCGACAGATCTTTGTTGCTCCGTCCGCGCGGATGCTTCCTGACGAGCGGCGCAGCATGTGCCCTGCACATGCATGCTTCTTCCTCTCGGCTCGGCCTCGGCGTGGCAAGGCCTATTCACATTCAATGGACGGACAGGGACAGGGACAGCCGGAAGGGAGTAGTGGTTCAAGTGCAAGCTTGGAGCGTTGAAATTGAAATAATCAAGGATCGATGCACGAACGCCAGGGATTCTGAGAGGCCATCAGCAGAGCCGTCAGCCGTGTGTGTGTGCGCGCGCGCGATGTGCGATCTTTTTTTTTATACATACAAGGGACAGGCTTCTGGGATGCATCTGCTAGCTAGTAAGCTAGCACAATTGTCTATGCTAATCTAGCAAGCTAGCACAATTATTGTCTATACTAATTGGCAGTCGTCGTTTGCCTAGGATTCCAAGGCGACGCATCGCCGATAATCTCGCCGTCACGTTCGTGGACGCATTCCTACTTCCTCCTAGTGTCAGCCAGCATTACTCCCTGCGCTGCGACTTGCGAGTTGCGACTGCGACCGCGAGGCTCCGATCCGATCGTCGATCGATGCAGGCATGCGGCCGGCTGCTGGTGCCGTGCGCGCGTTGGAGAGGACAGCGAGGCAGACGGGCACCACTCCAATCCTTGATGGCGTGGCGTCCCACTCCACTCCACGCCACGCCGCAGCTGGAGGACGGCGACCGCGATTGCTCCGCCTCCGCATGACGGACACCGACGCCGAACCGGTCGCGGCCGCCACCCATTGGGATTGGGATTGGGATTGGGATCGGGATCGGGATCCTGCAGGTTCACGCCCAACGGGTGATGGACCTCGATCACCCCAGTTCCAGCTACGAGTAGAGCCTCTAATAAAGCCTAGAACGCGTCCGGTTTCGTCGTCTACGCCGAAATTCGGTACTACAGTACGTCAGTACTAGCAGACTAGCAGAAGTAGAACGGCGCACAGTTTTTATGGCTATTTTCGAAATTCTGCACCGCTGCTAGCCGTACCGCTACGTTTTCTTTTCTGAACGTTGGGATGAGTATAAAGGCTTGATCGTACTATTTGAGCTGCCTCATTTTCCTACACTACACGATCCGAAAACACCGTACTACGCGCAGTGTTAATATCCCAATGAAGAGGCCACTTTTCAGAATTTGCAGCAGTACATTGATTTACAAGACTGTATACACATTGTTGCCTGTCACATTTTGTCTTCTTCACTCTAGTGGCGTGTAAAAGAAAAAGTGAAAGTAAGGACACAAATTATTTACCGGGTTAGGCTATATTTGATCCATTAGCTGCTTACTCTCTATTTGAAATTATAAGATATCTTTGTCTTTTCTATAGGTATTTTTCACTATGCATTTAAATTTAATGTATTACTATTATCTAAGCGTATAGTAAAAGCTATGCATCTAGGAACCCAAGACGTCTTATAATTTAGAATAAAAGAGAAGTAGTTCATATCTATATTAGTTGATAATTAGCTAAACTATTAGCTCGGTTTGTTTGGTGTTTGGAGTAGTGCACCACCAGGAGAAATCGTTTTCTGCACTAGTGTTTAGTCCAACCAGTGAAATTAGCTAAACTATTAGCTAGGCATGTTTGGATCTAAGGAGCAATTATTAGCGATATGTAACTATTAGCTATACCATCCAAACTATCCTTTATCTTAAAAAAAGGCTATACCATCCAAACATGGCCCTAGTGATCAAATACCTTGCTCCAAAATTTTGTGATGTTTTAGGGTTTATTTGTAGCAAGAAACATTTCAGATTCACCGCTTAGCAACGCCACAAAAGAGAGAATGTTCTGGAGAGAATTATCTAGAACGAATCCTCATTTTTATACTAGTTCATAGCTAATACTATTAGGTTGGTGTTCAGTTAACAATTAGCCAAACTATTAGTTTCTGTTGGGATCCAAAGAGATAATTACTGAGTTCATGGATGAAACATGGCCATTGTGTACCTTGCTCCAAAATTTGGTGATATTTAGGTTGCATTTAACATTTTAGATTTTCAGTGGAACCACTAGAATAGCTGCCAAATGGCACAAAGGGAGAAGTGTTCAGAGAGAATCATTTGAAACTAATTCTTGTTTTTGTGTACTAGTTTAAAAAATTCTAAAAGTGAAGCTGGCTTATTAAAGTGCGTTCAGGATAGAAAAGTTTTTTAAAGAAGGCCTATGGAAAGAGCTATTCTTATTCAAATAACTCTTCGAATAATAATTTAAAGAATCATTTTAGGAGAGGCCGTCGGATATGCTTAAATAATTCCGTGGGAGATCCCCGCTACCGTATCTACTGTAACTGGCCCAGGTAGTTTTCGTTTTTCACCGATTCCTCCTCGGAAAGCAAGGAAAAGTTGACTCTGGGCTGGCCCTTAATGACGTGACTCGAGAGGGCTGTTTTGTCACGTCCAATTGATTGCCGATGTGATTTCTTTACTGTGACGGGTTAAGGAAATGCGATTGGCAAGTTACGGCAAAGTTGCAACATTGGAAGGTTGCTGCAGTAGGTTGTACAGGGTTAAAAAGATTTCGTACTATTGCCGCGTAGGGCCTTCCTAGATCCGCACCATTATGATCGCCCGGGAGGGAGCCAGCTAATTTCTGAAATCTATTTCACGATCCAACGCGTGTTTATCTTGATGCTGATTTTTGACAGAATTTCCGTTGATCTCGTCACGTTACTATGACATTCTTGTACTTACCGTTAATCCTCCTAATAAACTGAGAGTGAGAGGGATCAGCGGAAGATTGAGGCGTCCATGTCGTTATCGAGAGACTGGGCGTCGCCTCGCCTCCAGGGACCCCAAAAACTGTGGGACAGGATCATTGCACCTGCGAAATGAATTACCAAAAAACGATAGAAAAAGAAAGCGAATTGACGGGCCGGGGAGCAGAAAGGCAGGCCATTAATACTTGACACCTCGCGTTTCCTGCCCTCTTCTTCCTTCTTCCCCTCCGCCATTGCTCCATCCTGCGCGCGCCAGAGGTAGGGAGAACTGGACAGGAGCACAGGCGTCGGGCTCCTCCTATCTCCGCGGCGTCCTCTCGCTTTTTTTTCGCTTCTTGGGAGCACAGAGATTCAGGTCTTCAGGACTCCCAAGGCTCTGCGCAGCGCAATTTGGTGAGATTTCTGCTGCAGCACATCTCCCATCCAGTTTTGCTTTCCCTGGTTCCTGATTCGGTTGCCTTTCGTTATGTTGTGCTTTGGTCCTATAGATCCGTCTCGCCCGGGTTCCAGAATTGCTCTGCTCATCTCTGCTGTTCTGCATTTCGCAGAAAGATGAGAAAAAGTTCGTCCCTTCTTTTCGCGGCTATTGATTCCTGCTTTCTGTAGCCAGCGCCAAAAGAAGAAATTCATAAAAATTAGCATTTTGGTTTGGTTTCGTTGAAATGTGCTCCGGTTTCAACTCGCGAGCTTTGCGCACGCAGCGCGCCTTTAACTGCTAGGCAGTAGTATGTTTAATTTTCTTTTTAAATCAAGAAAGGAAAGGCCTTCATACTGGGGGGCGGGGGGCGACTCTCTTTTGCGAGCAGCAATGATGCGCCTTTGGCGAGCACTCTCTGCTGATTAAACATTTGTTTATTGCTAAAGAGGATGCTAGATCTGTAGCGTTGCATGATTGAGGTTAGTGGGGTGCTGGACATAGTTGATGGTTATAACAAGACCTTTCCTAGCTTGGCAGATGAATCCCCTAGTGCGGCGGGCGCACATTGAGCACCCAATGATGAGCGTCAATGACTGGAGGCGAATGCTGAATGTGGCCGTCATTTTCTTGGTTTATTATTTCTTTTGATAAATCTTGGTTTATTGTTTACTTTAATAGTATGTCACAGCCTGCGGTGAAAATATAAGCATGTCACAGCCAGATGATGTGTCCTATTTTCTTGGGCCACTTCATTTCCTCTGTTCTTTTTGGGGAGTAAATATTTGTTGTGAGTTCAGTCACTGGGCGACCCTAGTTCAATGATTGATCGAAGTTTTTTTTGCCCCCCCCCCCCCCCCCCCCCCCCCCCCCCCATTCGCAGATTCTCAATAAACCTACAATGGAATAGTCCATCACAATGCTAAGGTTGCTTCCTGACTGACCAGATCGAACTTATTGTAGTCTCTGGTCATCTTGTCTGGAAAAACAGACAGGTGTTGCAACTATGGCTTCGAAAGCAATGCCTCAAATTCTCCCAGAAATGCCAAGCATCCCAAGCCCGAAACAATGCTCTAATATGAGTGCTTCACCTTTGGAGATTCCCCAGACAAATAATTCCTGTGCTTCAGCACTGACAGTGTCACCAGGAGGAATTAACCTGAGCAAATCAAGTCATAAACCTGAGCAGAAGGAGCAGAAAGCAGATCACCTCAAGGAACCTGTTGATGTTGCGTCAATCAAGTTCCCCGTAGAATCAAGCAAGAAAGTGGTAGTGGAGCATGGGAGTGTGAATGGAAGTTCCACTTCATTTCAGGCATGTGAAGGGACTAGTCAAGCAAAGGTTAGTGCAAGTGCTAAGTTCACTGATCCAGCCGAGATTGGTGACAGGGGCAATAGTGGAAGATGCAGGCCTAGCACAAGCAGTGATATCAGTGATGAGAGCTCATGCAGTAGCATGAGTAGCAGCACAAAGCCTCACAAGGCGAATGATTCGCGATGGGAAGCAATTCAGACAATCAGAACTAGAGATGGGATCCTTGGATTGAGTCATTTCAGGCTGTTGAAGAGACTAGGCTGTGGCGATATTGGCAGCGTGTATCTCTCGGAATTGAGTGGGACTAAGAGCTATTTCGCAATGAAGGTTATGGACAAGGCATCACTAGCAAGCCGTAAAAAGTTGCTTCGAGCTCAAACAGAGAAGGAGATTTTGCAATGCCTGGATCATCCCTTTCTTCCTACACTTTACACTCACTTTGAGACCGATAAGTTCTCCTGCCTAGTTATGGAGTTCTGCCCCGGAGGAGACCTTCACACTCTTAGACAGAGGCAGCCTGGCAAACATTTTCCGGAGCAAGCTGTCAAGTATGTCTTATCTGCATTTTACCATCTGCATATATTCACTGCCTAAATACCTACTAGAGTTAAGGTTTCAGAGTTCATTAGTTTGAAATCATCATGACTGAAAAAAAGAGTCCATTGCTTTCTGCCTTGTTTTCCACCACCTGAGGTGCCTCGCTAATGAAATGTTCTCACGATGCAGATTTTACATAGCAGAAGTCCTCCTGGCACTAGAATACTTGCACATGCTCGGTATCATATACCGTGATCTCAAGCCTGAAAATGTCCTTGTTCGGGAGGATGGGCACATCATGCTCTCAGATTTCGACCTCTCCCTTCGCTGTGCGGTCAGTCCAACACTGATTAAATCCTCAAACCCTGATGCAGATGCACTCAGGAAGAACAGTCAAGGCTACTGTGCTCAGCCAGCATGTGTTGAGCCGTCCTGCATTATTCAACCATCATGTGCAGCCCCAACCACCTGCTTTGGCCCACGCTTGTTCTCCTCCAAGTCCAAGAAAGATCGAAAACCAAAACCTGAAGTTGCCACCCCGATCAACCATTGGCCTGAGCTCATAGCAGAGCCCAGCGATGCACGATCAATGTCATTTGTTGGGACACATGAGTACCTGGCCCCTGAGATTATCAAAGGCGAGGGCCATGGTAGCGCTGTCGACTGGTGGACCTTTGGGATATTCTTGTACGAGCTGCTGTTCGGGAAGACACCTTTCAAGGGATCCAGCAACCGGGCTACACTGTTCAATGTCATTGGCCAGCAGTTGCGCTTCCCAGAGTACCCGGTTGTGAGCTTCTCAGCAAGAGATTTGATAAGGGGTCTACTTGTGAAGGAGCCCCAGCAACGGTTGGCTTACAAGCGTGGAGCCACTGAGATCAAGCAGCATCCCTTCTTTGAGGGCGTCAATTGGGCGCTGATAAGGTGTGCAAGCCCGCCAGAGGTACCAAAGCCTGTCGAGATCGAGAGGCCATCGAAGCATCCTTCATCGCCATCGGGAGCTGCTGATGCCTCAATTGGTGCACCCCAGAGAGGTGCTGACGGCTACTTGGAGTTTGATTTCTTCTAGCAAACATGTGGGTGGATTTTACTATATTGTTTCTGTCACACTGTCACTGAGTGTAGGGTTTTCTGATGTTATGGTTTTAGCAGATGGTCGGTGCTGTAGATTTGTCTCTTCAACTTGTTTTTTTTCTTTTTGTACTTTACATTTTCTTAAAGTTCACATCTGTAATTCAGCAAGTCCTGATTGTACTGATCTCTTGCAATGCCTTCGCAAAACATTGTAATTTTCATTTTTTTTTTCATTTTTGTTTTTTGCTATTCCTGCCATTTCAAATTGCAGGTCGTTTTAGTTTTTGTTCCAAGTCAAAACTTGTCTAACTTTAACCAATTTTGTTAAAAAAAAATTAACGCCCAAAACATTAAATAAAGAAAGTGAGACTAGCTCAAGTGATCAGGTAGAGGATGTGGTCATGCACCTGATCATCTTGGTTTGTCTTCAACTTAAATTTGGATGCCTATTTTCTTGTTAATCAAAAACAACATAATTTTTGCTGTAAAAAAAAACAACATAATTTTTCTTAGGTTGGTCACATTTTTCATATAATATGAAATACATGCACTATCAAAATATATACTTCATAGTATATCCAATAAATCTTGTTTGATGTTAAAGTTTTTTTGTGTGTGTGTGTGTGTGTTTTGTCCTAGAAATCTGGTTTATTAGAAAATTTTGACTTGGGGCGAAGAATCTGACTTACGATTTGAAATCGAAAAGTAGTTATTATGACCGAATGAGTCTTCACTCTTCATTAATAAAGCTTATGCCTATTCTTTTCTGATGCATGTCACTGGTAACGTTGACAGTCACATGCTCGTTCGTAGTTTTGATTTGGCGATCACAAAGCAACTGCTGAAAGACATCAAAAGGTCAACAGAAATCTCCGACCGATAGGCGATGGGCACCAGTTAAGATGACCAGTTTAGATGCATCAGCGATATTCAGATAGACGTATCTGCTATCGTCAGCCGCAATTGCCGTTCATTGGCGCCCGCGCTATAGATGTATCTGCGATCTTCAGCATCAATTACTGCCTCCATGGCATAATGCGAAGTCCATTGGCGTCTCGCCGGGTTCACCATTGAAACATGAGCACGCAAAGGCTCCAGATAAATGAGGAAGTTCAAAGTTTCGAATTCCAAACAAGAAAAAGGGGGGAAAACTACCTGACGCTTCGAGAATAAGAAAGGCGTTAACTTCTTTAAAATCTAGACCTGACATTGTTTCAAAATCTAGACGCTCCAGAACATCCAAAATCCAAACAAAAGATAACATCAACACAGTGACTGTTGATGCCTTGATGCCCAGGCCATCGCCTTGCTTACGATTACCAGCAGCTAAGGCATCGAAACTTCGATGGCAGTGGACGTTCACAAAGTTCACACACGAAAACACAGTAGCCGCAAGTACCTTTTCATCACCATCTCCAGATAAGCTACTTTGAGGTTCTATGCCTGCATTACTATGCACAGGTAAACATTATTCTCATCCCAGACTGTTTTACCACAGTACGCTGTTTTCACAAAGACTTGTTTTGGGCACCTCTTCAAGGATCTCTAAGTTCTTCAGTTGAGGTTCTTGTAGATTCTGAAAGAGACAAAAACCGCTGCGGCAGCTGCGACTACAGCAAGAGCGGCATAGGTGTCAGCTCTCTCCCAGGTCTCAAACCAGGTGGGCATCGAGCAAGTCTTTGTGTTCCCCTTCTTGCTACCAGCATCACCCTCCTTGTCATTCTTCTCAGAGCTGTTGGGGTTCTCCTCAGCTGCGATGCTCTTGTCTTGTTTTTCCTTTGGCAGGTCAGTTTGGCAGCAAGTGAAGCCACCATTGCCTTGGCAGCATCCACCAGTTGTTGCAGGGTTGCAAGAAGCACCATTTGTTAGGGATTCTTTGCCACCATTTATCATGCTCCGAAGCTCAAGAGCTTGCTTCTGCTGCTCCGCGGATAAACCCAACTGCCCCCTGCAAGACACCATATAGCATAGATAAGAACCCCAGAGCAAAGAAACACTCAGCTATCAATCAATCATATATTGTAGAATCACTTGAACATAGCAATGGAGGCAGAAAGCATTAATTTGGTGGCCTTAGTGCCTTGTGGTTGTGACACAAGTACAAAAAGTCAAAAAGGATTTGGAACATGCATTATTAGATTCAGAAAACACCACTGTTCTATTGCAACAAAGAACTGCAAATGTGAACACTTAACAGCTTACCATTGTAAGGGTCATTCTTTAAGTTCTGAAGTTGTTGCAATTAGAGGTACAAAGACATACAGGGGTATCAAATTCAACATGGAACTAGACTTGCTACGACATTCCACATTAAGCAGTTGTGGAATTCCAGTGAAGCATTAATGAATTTCATTCTTGATCAGCTATCCTCATGAACAGATCAATACATATAAAGTGAATGATTTGACGACATAGTGCAGACAAATCAAACACTAAGGTTATGGATAAACTAACACCAATAAGGGAGGATAATTTAAAAAGGATTACAAATATGAATCGAGTTGATATAGGAAATCCCCTGTGTATGAGCATGCCTGAACAGAAAATGCACTGTACAAGAATACAGTTTCATGCATGCTTATAGTATATTGTCTTGAACAACTTCAATGCAGCAACAACAAAGCCTTTTAGTCCCAAGCAAGTTGGGGTAGGCTAGATTTGGGGGTTAAACAACTTTAATGCACAAGCGCAAAATTGTCCCATATTATACATTAGACTACTGAAATGCACATAGTTTGAACATGATGATCTCCAGTTCTCCATTGAAGCTAATTTAAGCATTGCTGAAAGGATGTATTAATAATATTAATTTAGGTAATGCAATTAAACTAGAACATTATGCAGCTTTTGGGGTATGATTAGTCATAGAATATGTAACACATGTTCACATAAGCATGTTCCTTGAAGGATAAGAAAGAGCAATATAATTGGCTGGGAACCGACATCTAGTCATTCATGACTCCACATCATGATATGATGTGAATGGAGTAAACAATTCTAAGTACAGATAGGAGTACAAGGGTTCGAAAAGGAGGATACCTCCATAGATGGTCCACAATCTCTCCTTGTCCAATATGTTTATGCAGTAAAACAGGCACATCATCGGGAACAACATAACCATACCTATAATTGCAATTGCAGTGAGTACTGATTAGACTATAAAAGGCAAGAATGTGCATACGCAAAAGTAAAAAACAATAGTTGCACAAGACAAAGTGAACAGTTAATGTTAATTTAACAACAGTCCTTACCAATGACCAGTCACATCTCCCTTGGCATCAGAACTGAAAATGATGACATTTCCTGCATACTTATGACCTCCCACGTGTGAGCATCCACTGACAGCCACCTGACCAGCAAGTCCCTGTGCATTTATCTCTTCCTTGAACGTTTTAATCAAAGCAGGTCCACAAACACCACATCTTTTGTCCCTGCTTCCATGGGCACAAACGAAAACATAGGAACCACTCATGGGCTCGGGAGATCCAGGAAGCCAGTCACTATCCTTCACAAGCACTTCTTCAACAAAGTTGTCAACGTCAAAATGGGTCAGCCCTCTGCAAACATATTATGTCACAGATTGAAAATTACAAATAGTTGACTTTGAAGCATATTACCACATGTTTATTAGTAAGCACGCTTGCATCTTACTTGTATCTGATCATATCTGGAAAGATCAACACATCTCCATTTGATGATTCAGTGCCGTCTTCTCCTTCACAGATGGTCAACATCTGTGACATGGTAGAATATAGCAGTCATTTGTTATATGTAAAAGAAAGATGAATTAGGAAAAACGACTTGGCTACAACCTTTTTCCGAAAGCATTTCTTTTCGAAAAGAACATAAACAAGCCACAGAGTAGAAAAAGCACTATTCTTAATACTACAAAATATCACCCCAAAATTTACAATTGTGCAAGAATAACATGCAGCCCGAAGACAATAGACTAGCTCAAAACAATTGGTAATATACCCTCTCAAGAAGCCTATATAACAAAAGCACTATTAGCTTATTTGTTATTGGGGACACGACAATAGTCAAAATCAGTTAGGTGCCTATACTATATGAGGTTATACAATATCCCACAGTTCGAACAGCTTGGATCCTACCATATAATTTGGATAACAGAGCAGAAACCTAAAGACCTGGACAGTGACAATGGATTTTGGCAATGTCTTATAGACACACAGGACGTGTTTTTGAATTTCTTCCAAACCATCAACAATGTAAATCATATGATCAATGGCGACACTCATAAATAATAGAGGCGATAGTATTTATGTTCCAGACTAAAATGATTCAATTAGGAACAAATCAATCCTGGAGCTCAACCAATATATGTCAAACCCATTCAAGTCATAGCTAAATAGTAAATACACATAACAGTATATGCGAAGAACCTTAGGAATATCGATGATTCCCACAAAAGAAAACTACCATGGATTTAAACCAACTATGGTAAACTATTACTTAGATGGCACTTGAGGGGGAAAACAGAGACTAGAATCTACAAGAACATTGAAAAAACCAAACAGGGCAAATGACCTCTCAAGCTTCAAATAATTATTAACCAAAACTGACACTAACCAATGGTAGCATTAGCAAATAACCATGTCAAGGACCCAAACAAGGAGCAGAAGAATCATATAATGTTCATATAACTACCTCTTAAACTTGAGCACTGGAAATGCATCATGGGTGCCAAGCAAAAAGTGAGTGATCCAGATATAAACAACTAAATTTAGAATTAAAAAAGTTCACGGGCACCAGGGTTCTATCCACTTAAAAATAATCAGAACATATACAGTCAAAGCATAAAAGCTAAACCAGAACACAAGCTAGATTCACAGAGACCAATAGTACAAACTGAATTCCAGAGCCATGTGCAAATCTCCGAAGAATGATTCAGATGTCCTACCGAAACTACTAAAAACATAATTCATGACTTAAGGTTCCATAATATCAGCAGATGGGATTGGAACGGATCCATGAATAACATCAACATAACCCTAACAAGTAGAGGAGCCATATATAGTTCATTTATGTATACCTCTTAAACTTCAGCATCAGAATAGAACCATGGAATATGGATAGACAAAATCTAAGCAGAATCCAAATTATGATGATGATGATGATGGGATCCAGACAAATAGATGTATAAAGCCAATCAATTCATGGGCAGCCGTGCACAATCCAGTTAAACAAAAGCAGAACATATATAAGTTCAAAACATAAATACCAAACCGCAACTTAAGCTAGAGTCGCAGAGCTCAATGGTACGAAGTATTTCCTGTGCCAAGTCCAAGCCCCAATCCAAGATTTTAGATATCTAACAGGCTATACTAAAAGATCAAGTAGCAGCCAAAATCTTCACTAGTTCAAAATTAGGTCTCATAAGCAGCCACAGACAACAAGGTGCAGTTAGAACGGGTGCAAAGCATTAAATATTAGCATCCCTAGATTCTAGTGGCGAATTCAGCGACGAAACCATAATCACAACCAACAGAACATCCGCCAAAGCACTCTGTCGACAAGGATCGTAAAACCCCACATGTAAACTAACCTCGCCAGTATGCAGACAAACCACCATACTAGATCACGCGATACCTCAAGCTAGTTGACTACTTACTGTAAAAAAAGGGTCCGAAGTCGAAATCGCCGGCTTCCAGTTCGCACTTCCCGCCAAACAACTACGAAAAGCCCAACCAAAAGCGTACAAAAACTACATCGCGGTACCGAACCAGCTAATTTCCGAGCCGAACAAAAAACAGAGGGGGGCATATGGATGCTCACGGTCGCCTTCTTCAGATTGGGCTTGCGGGCCTTGATGGCAGCGGCGAGGAGGCGGGGGAGGCGGTCAGACTCCGCGGCCTCGAGGTGGGACGGCCACACCTCCGGGCCCTTGTAGCAGAGGAACACATGGCGCTCGTGGAACCCCACAGTCCCGACCAGCTTCTCCTTCCCTACCTCCGGGCGCTGGAACCCGAACTGTGCGTCTGGATCCGACAACGCGGCCGCGGCGGCGAGGGCCGCGTCGGTCGCATCAGCCGCCGGAGCCGGAGCCGCGAGGGGGGCATCACCTGACGTAGGGGAGGCCATGAGGCGGCGGCGGAGTGGCTGTAGACGGCGGCGGGTTGGTGCGCGCTGCAAGCAAGAGAGTGGTGGTGGTGGAAATGGAAATGGAATTGGAAATTGCTTGGGGAGTTTGGGGAAAATGTGCAACATCTCCTCGCCTCTTTTATGGCAACTTGGCAAGCCTCAAGAGGAGGGGAGTTATTATTCACTTATTCTTGCGGGGAAAAGTCACGCCCACGGACCCCAGCAGGCGGTGGCCCCACTTGTCGGTGAGTTTTTGGTGTGGTCAATCAACCGTGGGACCCACACAAGAGGGTGACGTCAACCAGAAGACCTAGAAAACTTTATTTTATTTGTACTATTTGGTTCTTGTAGTCCGGTGTGCCGTGTGCGTGCCCGTCTCCAGAAGTTAATTTTATTTAATTTTTAACTAAATATATTAATATTGTGATGCACAATAAATTTTATTAAATTAAGAGTGTAATTTTATCGAATTAACAGTGCACTATATTTTTATAATAAATATGCTCGTAATATTTTCAATAAAACTAATCAAATTTAAAAGGATTCTTCAAAAAATGATATACAGCTATTTTTAAATTGAGAGTGAGATTTTTAAGGATCGTAATAGTATAGACTATTAAAATCCACGATTTATATAATATAATTTATATCAAATCATTATAATGGTCATTTAACAGTGTTTTTCTCTCAGAACAATCAGCCAGCCAGCCGTACCGTACCAGTCAGCCGAACAGAGTGAATATAATTAGGATCTAAATAGATGGTTGGTTGGTTGGGTTCTACGAAACTACAGCTATTAAGCGAAATCAGGACATGTTTAGAAAAATGAGGACTTTCCTCCGTGATTCTAGAATGTCTTTAGTCGTTTAGATAAGGGCCACATGTTATCAAATACTATATGTTAAAGATTTTAATTGTTTGGCACTCCTTAGACATTGTTTGATAAAAAAAAAAGAGAGAAGAAGTTGGCATATGATAGCAGCCTGTACATGGTCCTGGTTTTCCTCTTTACGATTAATTTTCAACTCAAACCGCTGTGCAGTATACTGTATACGAGACGACTTGGCTTGGTTTCCAGGGGGTTGAAAGCAAGTTCTAAGAAAACGCTGAGTTGGGTTGGTTGACGGTTTCCACGGATTCCACACGATTTTGCCATGCATTGCGCTAGCATCCGTAGGGTGGAGAAGGTGGGGCGCGCGGACGATGAGGAGAACATATTGGGGCACTGAGGCAGAGACAAGAAAACAGCGGCAGAAGCGGAGCCACAGAGGAGAACGCAATTGCAGTATCTTCCTCGTATAACAATGTGTATTTTTTGAAACTGTAAGTATGCTTTAGAGTGCGCCCATATGAGAGTGGAAGGGCATATACCCCTAAAGCTGGAGCGAGAGAGAGCCACGTGATGACATAGCGAGGAGAACGCAATTGCAGTTGTATCTTCCTCCTACAACAATATGTATCTTTCTGGAACTGCAAGCATGCTTTAGAGTGCGCCCATATGAGAGTGGAAGGGCATATACCTCTAAAACTGGAGCGAGAGAGAGCCACGTGATGACATAGCCACGGCTTTACTTGTGCTCACAATCCAACAGAGGATCTCGTACCTCCTCGTGACGTGGCCTCGTGGTACCCTGAATTTCTTCTTTACTGGCTCCGCCGCCACAACACGGCGCCGCTCTTCTGCTTTTCAACCTTGTGCCACCGTATCAGCACTAGCAAGAGGACAGGTTCGACGAGTTGATTGGGTTGAACCTATGACCCATTAGATCTACTTCCCATTAAGTCAGTTTTGGTGGGAATCTGACCCAACCCATGTAGAATATGTTAGACGGGGACATGTATGGATTGGTTACGGTTGGTCAACGGGTTTGCTGAACCGATGAACAGGGTATATGATAGATGAGCAAGAAGTGTGTCAAGTCAAAGTTATGTCGCATGAAACATATGTGGTCAATATGAACCGACATGATTTTTTCATTAACCAAACATGTTCCCAGTGATTTTGCTATGGCTCTGACATGTTTATTGCTGCCAAACACTCCTTGGAGCATATTTTGTAGGATCCCGATTCTTTTGAAAATGTTTTAGTTTTATTTTAATTCTAAAAGTTGAAATCACTTTCTCAAATTGCCTTGCTAACTATCAGGTTTTAGTTTCTTAAAATGGATGCGGAAAGTCATTGTTCTACATGGAAAAATCATTATAAAAAAAAGGATGTCAGTGTTTTCATAAAATGATCTTCTTAGGTGAAGGATGATTCAATGGCGACCCATTTGAATAGAAGATCGGTAGAAAAAAGTTTAGAAGTAGGGAGATAATAAGAATTAAAATTAGGAGAAACTATATGGAAGGTAATTCTACGTTGGTCAACATAACCATCTAAATAATCACATAACATAAAATCTGAAGTTTTTTTTTTACTTTTTTGTTTGATCTGAGATCCCTTTGAAAAAAAACATCTAAGGGGTTCTCAATAGATTGGTAGCTAGAAGCATGATCTGAAAAAAAGATCGGTACAAGCAAAAGAAAATGTTTGTAGCTAGAGCCAGTCCTGTGCTTGACCAATTGCGAGGTCCTTAGTTCTTCTACGGCGTCTTTTTCAAGGAGCACGCATCTTGGGCTCTTGGCCCATGACCAACACCATTACCCAGTAAAGCTTGTTAGCCCAGTAAGTTAAAGTTCATCGTGCTAAAAAAAGCTATTCTACCTCTCTAATTGCTGTTTGATGTTTTTTCCTCGAACTCCATGGTCAGACATCTTAACCCTTAAACTCTCAAAACCATTCAAATTATCACCATGCACTAATTTGGAGTGATTTTGAAGGTGGTAAACCATTTAAAATTTAGATTTTTTAACTTTAGATACATTTTCTGTTCTATAATAGTAAAATGTGCGACCAGCGTGAATACATTCAGCATTAATCTTTGTTGTGTTGATGCTAGTTGCATCTCATAATTTTGCCATGCAAAGTTTTTAGAGCATGTTTATACACCGTTGAAAATGTTTTGGAAGTTTTCTAGTATTTCTAGATATTTTCAGATTTTATATAACTATAAACTATTTTTTGAAACATCTAAAGATATTTTAATGTGATCTAAATGTTATTATTCCGATTTGTCGTATCTCAAATATGTCTCTAGATTGCCCCCCTCCTCCCTCCCCCCCCCCCCTCAAGTTTTAAAAACTAAAGGATTGTTTGGTTCCCAGCCACAATTTACCATACCTAAGGTTAGGTCTGCCACAACTTCTTAGGCCGGTGTTTGGTTCACGACTAATGTTGGTCCGCCACAGCCACGAGAGACATTCGCCACACTTTTTATCGGCGAATCTGTGGCGAAAGATTCTTCCGCCTTCGCCTCCACCACAGCTGCCCTGCCACCACAACTGCCGCCCCTTACTTCGCGACGCGCGACTGGTGAGGGTGCGAGCGCGGCCGCTCGCGGAGGCGCGGAGCCATGGTGCGGCTCGCCGGCGCCCGTCCGCAAGACCGCAGGTCGTCCGCTGCGGGTTGCGGCGCAGCCCGCCTGCCTGCTGGAGTCCGGCCGCCCTTCCTTGGTCCTGGCCGGCCTCCTTGTTCTTGCAGTCCGGCTTCAAGTGAAGGAGTCAGAGGATGGTTGGCTTGGGTGTGTGCGTGGTGAGCTAGGTGGTGGAGGAGGGAAGAAGCAAGCGGAGGTGCGTGGTGCACCGCAGCGCGAAGAAGCATGCGGCGGAGGTGCTCGATGCGTGTTGGTATAAATTAAGTGCACTCTATTAAAAATTATTATTATCAAGGTATCCGCAAGCGCACAGATAAAACACCGATGTAGCACTTCACCAGACAATCCCGGTTTTAATATCGAACCCAAAGGAACAGTAGGTGATACTGACTAAGTCTATTGGCTCTTAACCAGATAATACAATCAATCCAGAGAATATTAAGAATGAGGAGATAACAAATGATTATCTAGATCCGACAACCGGTAAACTTTGAATAATATCGTTCTAATCGGACAGTGACATGAATAAGAGGCGAAATCAGAGTTCCCTCCTACCAGACACTTATACACCTATCGATTCTATCAACGGGAAGTGGACTACAGAGGACTCAACGCAGCTGTCACCTACGCGATCTACCACTATCCGGCCAATCAGGGGACATTCACAAGTAATTATAGCTCAGACACCACGTCTACACTACAAACTACTACTTCAACCAAGGAGCTACCAAGATCAAATCACTCAAATAGAGTTTAACAAATGCTTACTTGAATCAAGATGTTGAATACAAAAGTACCTCAGAACGCAACTCCGGGCGAGGGAGCTGAATCTAGACGAACACAGCTACGAAGAAGCTCCGACAGGCCGGGACTCCTCCGAATCTCTACTCATCTACTCTATCTCTCTAATCTCTCTCTTGATTGCTAGCCTAGATCAAGTGGATATCTATCTAATGTTTCAGGGTTTTCATCTCTTGATCTGGCTCTCCTCTAGGGGGTCTGGCCCTCTATTTATAGGCCGGTGGGATGCACGCGCGCCATTAGATCAAACCGACTTAACCAAGGGCCCAGATGACTCCTAATAGGCAGTGGTAGAAGACTCCAGAAGGCGGCAGGGAGGAAACCCTAGGGGGCGCCGGCCGGCCCTACCCTGGCGCCGACCGGCCCCACCCTGGTGGGTCTCGGGCCCCGGTGCTTCGGGTGTGTTCCAGATGCTTCTAGTGTTCTCATGATGATGTTTCCTTGGCGGTTAAGTTTCGTGGTAATTATGCTCTTTAACCCTTCTTTTATGCTTTTCTGAAAAATCCCCTGGGAAATAGACAATTCACCAAAACTCGTGGAATCTGTCAGTAATAACCCTATTCTACTGGATATTCATGTTTAATGCAGAGATAATTGATAATAAAATTTGGATGATAGCAAGTGTCAACAATTACCCCCACACTTAGGATTTTTCTCGTCCCGAGAAAAATGTTGGTTTTAAGATGTAAGATTCTTAGAGAGAATGGAGCATTTAAAACATAACTTGAGAGTATATTATATAAAACTAGTCTAGTCATGCATGTACTATGGAATTCAAAGTGTCTACCATGAATCTTTGAGTAGTTGAAGAATAGAATAGCCTGAAAACAGATCACTCTCTTTCTTTAGTTAAGTCAATTGGAGGGTAGATAATTTTACAAATAAACTTAGCTTTACCTTCTCCTTTTGTAGTACTCTCGAATCACTGATATATCTGGTATTTTTGTATTCTTACCAAGGTATTAATGAAATTGCCCTCTTTATCCTACTTTTAAAAAGCTTATGTGGATCTCAGGTAGGTAAAATGTGAAAACATACTTGCATTGTATTTGTTGTAAAGTCAAACAATGAATCCACAGAGAAATGAGGCATATAATCGAATTAAGTTTTATTTGGTAGAATATGGTGAAACCTAATTCTAACTTGCTCCTTGAGAAAAAATAAATCTCTCTTTTATACAACTGAGTTTAATCAGAGAGTATGAGCTATCTCTTTCTTTTTTTTAAGGGAGGCGAGTATCTAACTACCCATTGTTTTAATTTTTTCGGACACTTGTCCATTTTTTATACTCCTTTTTTCTTTTGCATAGCTTATACCTCTTTTGAATTTAGTAGTTGAGAGACTTTAACAAAATATGGAGCAATTATTTGGTGACTATGCTATATAATTATTTTTTATGTTTTCTCCTAGTGTAGGAGGAAAACATTTTTAATAGAATGACTCGCTATTACTCCGGATTAGAGTAATGCTTATGTGGAATTGGCACTTGATTCAAAAATATGACAGATTTCTTCAAAGGGTTACAAATGTTGACCAAACTCAATACAAAGACAAGTATTATATGTAGCAGGCTTCTATCCTATATATGGCTCTGGTAGGGCAATAGTTTTACCACAAAGGAAAGGTATAACTAATCATTTAAATTTTTCAAAATAAAATCTCCAAAGACAAAACATCAGGGATTGAGTTCTCATAATTCAACTATATCATGTTTCACAACGACTTAATCAATCATAGGGTCCCTATAAATAGTTTCCAATAGTAACATGATTCCTAGAAAAGTGTTATATAATTTATTCTTAAGCCATGAATTAAACAATCTCTTCTTCTCTTTTAAAAAAAATTTAGCATGTGAATTTTAATTCGGATCGAAATAGAAATCGAAACATATGCAATTATATTGTATGGGGATCAAACCTGATCATGACCGAGAAGGGGATGCAGAGGATGCAGAGGGGGGCCGACCGGCCTAGGTAGGGCACCGGGCGGCGCGCCTCTATGGCCCCACGAGGTCC
The DNA here is from genome assembly GCA_038502445.1 of Eremochloa ophiuroides. Classification (NCBI taxonomy): domain Eukaryota; kingdom Viridiplantae; phylum Streptophyta; class Magnoliopsida; order Poales; family Poaceae; genus Eremochloa; species Eremochloa ophiuroides. The sequence continues at coordinate 71,701,564 of JAHLJS010000005.1, forward strand.
ACTTCAGTGTGCGAGGTCCTGGTTCGATTATCTTTCGAATTACGTGATTTTCCCGAGCGAATTGATTTTCGTAGTCGCGATGTGCCTCCCTCACACTTGTTTTCCTGCATACTTTTCTGCGCAACATGTGGAGATAACATGCGTACCAAAAATATAGAGAGTAGAGTAGATTAAAACATTAATATTGATAAAAAGAATAAGGCACTTTATTCATTAATGATATTATATAACTCTAACAACTGACTGAGCTCACGACTGCCCTAGCTCAATAGACTTACCTAACACACTTAATATTATAAATCAAAGCTAACACACTTGCGCCTTATTACATAGGTAACGAGGGCAACTTAAGGCTGCCCTTTTTCGCGAGCTTCCTAATTTCTTCAGTAAGCTCACCAATCTCTTCTTTTAGCTTATATTTTTCACGCTTGAGACTGCGAATTAACTTGACATTGACTTCTATCTGTTTAGTCATTTCGCTCATAATCTTGCTCCTTCAGTCTTTGTTGGCAGTCCTTATGGACCATTTCTATGCTGCCAGCTTAGACTAAAAAGAAGAAAGACAATCATATTCTAGCACATATGCCTTTACTACTAACAAGTTCCACTTGTACCCCTAGTATTCATGTTTTGCAGGTTTAATGGTGTAACAAGTGGAAATGCACAACCATCATGAAGAAAGCGCAAAAGCCAAAGACGTATTCAGCAAATGCGCAAACAAGAATAATAAAGAAGCCCACCTTCGATGCATAACTGGGCCTGATCGTAACCACAGAAGAGGTCCAGGCCCAGGGAACAACCGACCACCAGAAGACGGTGTCCAGATGGCATATCCAGGGGACCGACCGCCCCCAGGTGCGGCCGCCCCCCTGGTGAGACCTCCTGGGCCCAGTCTTCGGTGGCGGTGCTCTAGGCGGTTTCCCAAAGGCGGTTTCACCTCCTTCCAAGTTTAAAGACGCCAAACCGTCCTAGTTCAACTATAAATAGATGGTGCTCTTTCATTTAACACACACATTATTTTAGAGTCATCTACCTCACACATCTCACTTTATCTTTAAAGTAGTATTAGTAGTTTGTGAGCAAGGCAAGAGCTATCAAGGACAGCTTGTCTCCTTGGAAGAAAAGGATCATCTTGGTATGAATACAATTCGGTCTTCTTTCATGAGCAAGTTCTTATCTTATTTATATGATCATGCATATGAACTAGAGCAAAGTTATGATCTTGTTATGAGCATAATATATAGATTAGAATATAGTTTATGTGTCATGTTCTTGACTTGTTCATCATCGTTCTTCATTGTTTATCGAATTAGTATGAATAGAGAAAGAACTAGGAATGAGGTGATGGTTCGTCGTGCCTTCTTGGTTACTCTTAACCTAGCCTGTCAATCCGAAGGGTTGGGGTCCGTGGAGGTTAGGAGTTGTTTCCAAGTAAATGAGCATGGTGCTCAGGTATGCGGAGATCGGCGAATATGTCAGTATCCCACGGGCAGAGGGGTAGGTGGGCAGGTGGTGACAACCCTGTCCATCCCTAGCACTCCCCCCACATTCGGATATTGAAGTAGGAGTTCGAAAAGTCTCTATCGGCTGGCAGACCAGCTGCGGGGATCTCCCTATCACCCCAGACTTAGTCCTGATACTAGACTTACTAATTAGATGTGTTTCTAACAATTCTTTGCATAATTATATATGACCAATGCCTACTCAGTTAGTTATATTCTTTTATTCTTTATTTTTCCTTTTTATCCTTGAGGTTGACCCAGATGTGTGTCCACTATTTTGAAATCATGTTTTATTCCTCTTTACTCTATGCCTACCATGGCACTCAATAAGTGATCATGTTTACACCACGCTTGATGCATATTGCCCTCCTACGGGAAATTATAAATACGACACCCTTGAATCCTCACGGGTTGAAATGCTACAATGATAGTTCTGTGCGCTTGCAGAGTAATCTTACTTCTTACTGAGCTATCGATTGACGTACCTAAGTACCATTACTTAAGGATTGTAATTCTTGTGCACCCCACGGCGCCATGTCACAATTTTGCATATCGTAAGTAATGACGGTTAGGAAGGCCAATCCGGCACTTCTAACTGCTATTACCAGACTGCATTACCTAGGCCGGCACCATTAAGGGCCAAGGGTTACCTTTTTGAAGTAATGGTGGTTGGGAATGTCAACTTACGTTTCTAATATTATTATTAAGGACAGACTCATAGTCTATCTTTAGTAGTGATGCTAAGAAACGGCAACAAGCATTTCTGGCACCGTTGCGGGGATGGACTTTTAGTCTATCTTTTGTAACGACATTAAAAAATGCCAACAAGCATTTCTTTTAGACTCATAGTCTATCTTTAGTAGTGATGCTAAGAAACGCCAATAAGCATTTCTGGCGCCGTTGCGGGGATGGACTTTTAGTCTATCTTTTGTAACGACGTTAAGAAATATCAACAAGCATTTCTGGCGCCGTTGCCGGAGGTGGAATTTTAGTCTATCTTTTGTAACGACGTTAAGAAATGCCAACAAACATTTCTGGCGCCGTTGCCGGAGAGGGCAAAGACATCCAAGCTGGCATAAACATCGATTGCATAATAAAGCATTGGTAGATGTAGTTTAAACAGGCTAACTTCGTTGTTTTCTTCCTCTTTTTATTGGAATGAAAACATGATAGTGTATGAGCGGTTTTACTCTGCCGAACAATTTCACCAGTAATCCGGAAGCACTCTTAAGGAAGAAAAGGTCTCGTACCGCTTCTTCCTCTGCTACCCTATCGGTACCGCCATTACCGCTATGGACAAGACACTCCGTGACTACTCCGCCTTCGAGTCGTCGCCTTGGATCTTGCCGGAGTCAGCACCGACGACCGCTTTGCTTGTCATTGCTATTAGATCTAAACTAGAGAGTTTCTTTGGAGGAGAGGAAGACAATGATGATGGGATGGCATTTGAGGTTGGTATAGGTGCGTATTTATATGGGTTTTCAGGAGACAGGATAAGATCAAATCTAGATTCTACAGGATTCGTACGAAAGATTATCCGTACGCATCGGGAATCTATGGGATTGTATTTAAAAAAGATAGAGAAAGAAAAGAAAACTTGAGTCGGGACGAGAGGGGACAGGGGGGGCGCCGCCTGGCCCCACTAGGGCGCCGGCCGGCCCCACCAGGTGTCTTCCCTGGGTGGCCGAGCTCGTGAAGCCTCTAGACTCTTCCTACTTCCTGTTAGTTGTGATGCGCGATAATTTTTTTCGTAACGGATAATGACGGGACTAAAAAGTGGGTAATTGGACAAAGTCCAGCCCGTCAACAACTTCTGAATTAAATGGTTCTAAAAATAACTTAAGTCGGTGACCATTTACCTTAAATAACGTACCTTCGTGTGATTATAGAGTTACCGCTCTATATGGCGATGCATTCACAACCGTAAATGGTTCTTCCCATTTGCTTCGTAGTTTTTCAAGCCCGAATAATTTGAACCTGAAATTAAAAAGTAATACCTTATCTCCTGGTGCAAACTCTTTCTTCTTGATCCTCTTGTCATGCCATCTTTTTGTTCTTTCTTTATAGATCTTTGAATTGTGATAAGCCTTTTCTCTCCATTCTTCTAATTCTGATAATTGCATTTTTCTCTTTTCTCCAGCAGCTTCAAAGTTCATGTTTCATCTCTTAATAGCCCAGTGACCTTTATGCTCTAACTCCACTGGTAAATGACAGGTCTTACTATATACTAGCTGGTAAAGTGACATACCCAAAGGTGTCTTGTATGCGGTCCGATATGCCCAAAGTGCTTTGGGTAATCGGTCCTTCCATGCAGTACCTATTTCATTTACTGTTTTCTGTAGAATATTCTTGATCTGTTTGTTTGATGTTTCTGCCTGGCCACTTTTTTGAGGATGGTATGGTGTAGCAACATTATGACGGATGCCATGAGCTTGCAAGTATCGGTGAAACTTTTTATCAGTGAAGTGTGTCCCTCCGTCACTAATGACCATCCTTGGTGTCCTAAACCTTGAAAATATAATCTCTTCGAACATCTTCTTTGAATGTTTGGAATCAGCATTCATGCATGGCATAGCTTCTACCCACTTGGATACATAGTCAACTGCCACCAGAATGTATTCACAATTTCTTGATTTCACAAATGGTCCCATGTAATCAATTCTCCAGACATCAAAGAGCTCGATCTAGAGATTGTTGGTGAGTGGCATGGCATCTTTTGCATTGATATTTCCGTGCCTCTGACATGATCCACATCTCCGGACAAAATCTTCGGTATCTTCATACATAGTTGGCCAAAAGAACCCACTCTGCCAGATTTTAGCATGATTGCAGAATGCTCCATAATGACCTCCATATGGTGATGCGTGGCATTTCTGAATGATCTGCATGCCCTCTTCTACTGGTACACATCTTCTAAGTAATCCATCTGAACAAATTCTGAAGAGGTATGGCGGATCCCATATGTGGAGACGACTTTCATAAATAAGCTTCTTTTTATTTTCTCCTGGTGGTACATAACCTGCAACCATAAAGTTGATAATATTCGCGTACCAAGGGTCTGACTTGGTCACTTTAAACAACATGTCATCTCTCAATGAGTCATTAATAGGCAATTCCTGAGATTTCTCAAAGTGTATTCTAGACAAGTGATCAGCAACTGGATTTTCTATTACTCTTCTATTTTTAATTTCTAAGTCAAATTCTTGGAGTAACAAAATCCATCTTATCAAACGAGGTTTAGCATCTTTCTTAGTGAGCAAATATTTTAAAGCAGCATGATCAGAATAAACAATTATTTTTGCTCCTACTAAGTAAGATCTAAATTTATCAATAGCAAAAACAACAGCCATGAGTTCTTTTCAGTTGTTGCATAATTTAATTGTGCTCCTATCATAGTTTTACTAGCATAAGCAATTGCATGATGCTTCTTATCTTTTGTTTGTCCTAATACTGCCCATACAGCATAATCACTAGCATCACACATAATTTCAAAAGGTAAAGACCAATCAGGGGGTTGAATGATTGGTGCTGATGTAAGTGCTTCTTTAAGAATATTAAAAGATTTTAAACATGCATCATCAAATTCAAAAGGAACATCCTTATCTAGCAAGCTAGTCAGTTGTCTAGCAATATGTGAAAAATCTTTTATAAATCTGCGATAAAAACCAAAGTGACCAAGAAAACTTCGGATTCCTTTTATATTAATAGGTGGAGGTAGTTGTTCAATTACTTCAATTTTTGCCTTATCTACCTCTATACCTCTTTCAGACACTAAATGTCCTAACACTATTCCTTCTCTAACCATAAAATGACATTTTTTCCAATTAAAGACTAAGTGATTTTCTTCACATCTCTGCAAAAACCTTATCTAGATTTTCTAGACAACCATCAAAAGTTTTTCCATAAACTGAAAAATCATCCATAAAAACTTTCATGATTTCTTCTATCATTTTAGAAAATATAGCATCATATATCTTTGAAAAGAAGCAGGTGCATTACATAATCCAAAAGACATTCTACGATAAGCATAAGTTCCATAAGGACATGTAAAAGTGGTTTTGCTTTCATCATCAGGGTGGATAGGAATTTGGTGATATCTAGAATAACCATCAAGGAAACAAAACAAAGAATTATTTGCCAAATGCTCTAACTGAAAGGACCTAGGATGCCGCCTAGAAGGGGGTGAATAGGCGTTTATGAAAATTTACACTTTCAAATGCGGAAACGATTAGAACCGGAGTTTCTAATTACTTAGAAACTCCTCACAGAGAAACAAACTCCCCCAAAGGAGTAAACAGAGTATATAAACTGAATATGAAACACCTAGAAGCCTAACAACTGCACCACAAAGGATTAGAACAAATGGCACAAGATTCTGCACAGAGAGCTAATACCGGACGCGTCCGATATTAATACAGGACGTGTCCGGTATGCACGGGCTCTGCACTTTTGCTCCAAAACTCTTGCTGCTCTTCTCCAACCTGTCACACAGTCCCCTGGTGATGTATATATGCCTGTAGAACCTGCACAGCAACTTGCACAATGGAGACAATCACAAATATTAAAGGAATGCAAAGTGAGACACGATATTTGTTTTACCGAAGTTCGGCACCCCCTCGGGTCCTACTCTCCGTTGAGCCGGCTGCGAGCAACCATAAGGGTTAGCTCTAGAGGACACCACAGGTCAACTCTAGCCGTGGTCTATTTCACCCGATATGCTCCTTCCACTAGGTGATCTCTTTTGCGGAGAGATCGAACCGTTACAAACTTTCCGAGGCACACCACAAGTTCTTGGGTGCTCTCCGGCGATGCCTAACCGTCTAGGACCGAAGAGTCCAAGAGTAACAAATACGAACCACGAGATCGACGATTTGCACAAGTGCTCAAGTGATGGCTTGCTCTCTATTTTGAATTCTCTCTAAACCCACAAATGGATTTGGCACTTAGGATCAATCACTCACTTAGAGAGGGTTAGAGAGTGCTGCTAGAGCTCAGAGAAAGTCAGGGAAGTCAGTAGAATCAGCAGCCTCCAAAGGTGGAGGCTTGGGGCCTTTTATAAGCCACTCCCCGAAACTAGCCGTTAACTAGCCGTTGGAATACCGGACACATCCGGTATTGCCCCAACGGTCACCTGCTAGAGCTCAGATTTCCCTCGGAACTTCCGACCTACGTCGGTACTTCCGACACGTCGGAACTTCCGACCAACATCGGAACTTCCGACAAACGAACAACCCGAAGCTGAGGTAAAACCTGCTGAGCCAGCCAATACCGGACACGTCCGGTATGCTGAGCCTGAGAGCTCTCAACTAGTTGAAGTGCCCTACCTCTCTCATATCTCACATGGGTTGGTTTGAGCACTTATGTATCACCATCTATCATCATGATGCATCCCTCTTAATAGTACAGCTTTCCTATCAATTCAAATTTAAATGTAAAACGAATTTAAACCTTGGGAGTTGATCTTCAAGTGAGCCAAGCCGTTTTTCTTCAACCTTGTAACAATGGGATGTCATGAGTGATTTTGAAATCCGTCTTGAGCAACAACCATCTTGAGCATGTAACTTGATTGCAACATTTGATTTGTGGGATGATCTTAATGCATCAAGTCACTTTGATTGCTTCTTCTTGAATAAGCAAATTTGATTCTCCACCACGTCATGTCCTTCATGCTTGATTAGTCCATTGACTAAATGCAAGTACTTCTCTTCTTCACCTTAGCTAGGTTCTTCGGCCGCCAAGCCCTTGCTTGCCCTTCACCCTTGCTTAGTACCTCAAAGACTTTTCCTTGCTATCTTCACCAACTCAAGCACTTTAGTCACAACTAACTTTGAATCATCCATTCAAATGTGTTGTCATCTTCACTATGATTGTTTTGATTCCAAGTGAATCAATGATACCTCATAATAAATGAGCCTTTGCTATAACCTCATTTTTATTGTTGTCTTGTATTTGAGCTTGATTGAAACATACAACAATCCATCATTTTGGCTCTAAATAGCATTTCAAGCACAAATGAGATAAACCATTCCCTGTTTCACACTTAGCACACGGGTTAGACCTTTAATCAACATTGTTATCAATTCATCCAAAACCCACCAAAGGGCTAGATGCACTTTCACTAACATCTCATCAATGAAGGGCAGCGGAAAATGATTTTTCTTGGTTGCTTTATTGAGTTTTCTATAATCTATACACATTCGCCATCCTGTAACAGTTGTCCGGGGTATCAATTTATTTTTATCATTTTTAACTACGGTCATACCACCCTTTTTAGGTACAACTTGAACATGGCTTACCCACTCACTATGCGGAACAGGATAAATAATCCCAGCATGCAAATGTTTCAAGACCTATTTCTTAACAACTTCTCTCATCGCATTCTGAAGCCTACGTTGGGGCTCTCTAGAAGGTGTAATTTCTGGGTTGGTTGGAATACGATGGGTGCATAAAACAGAACTAATCCCTTTAAGGTCTTAGAGTGAATAACCAAAAGCAGCATGATGTTTTTCTAAGACAGTTATTAATCTAAAAGACTCTTCATCAGAAAGTTTATCACTAATAATCACAGGAGAATTTTGAACATTATTCAGAAAAACATACTTAAGACCAGAAGGTAGTTGCTTAAGCTTAATAGAAGGCTTAGGTGGCTCTAGTAATTCATCCAGAGGTTCAGAATCAATCGGATCCTCTTCCTCTTCATTAATGAAGAACTGAGTATCATCCTCTAAATTAGGTTCAATAAATTCCTCAAATGACACAGCCTTAACTTCTTCTATCGGATCTAATTCAGGAGGTGGCTCTGCCTTAGCTTTTAATACATGAGTTATAGGCACTGAGAGATTAAATCCCTTCCCAAGTTTAATATCTAAATTGCCCTCACAACCTTCTCGAAAAAGTTTTCCTATTGGTAACCCAATCATTACATCGAAATCCCAAACATCAAAGATATAGAAATTCAGCAAAATTCGGAATTTATTAATCACAATAGGAAGAGAACATAAAACACCTGAACTAGGAATAATATGTTCTGAACAATTTTTCAATAATTTATTTGTAGGAATTAATGGCATATCTTTCAAGAATTTTTAGCAAATGTAAGAGACATGATATTGACACGTACTACTGGATTATAAAAGGCATCAAAAGGATATGCATCAATTTGACATTTAATAGTAATGGCAGGAGAATTTAAACGAATTATATCATTTGAAAGCTCAGATTCTATCAACCACTCATTACTCATAACAAAAATTAATTCTCTAGTTATCTCTCTAAGGAATTTTAAATCAGTAGGATATGAAACATTAAAACTTTTAAAATTCATAAAACTCTTGAGGTTTCATAATTTTATGATAGCGTGAGGTGTTTCTATAATCATCAAAAAGTTCATCCTCAAATTCAAGCATAAAATCAGAAATTGGAGTTATCTCCTTCTCATTAGATAGTTCAGGTAAAGGTTGAGATGAATCAGATAAAAGTTTAGAATCAAACGACAAAAATTCATTTTCTAACAATATTTCTTTTTCTTCAGGAAGATCAATTAAGATATTAGTAAGAATAGTTTTACCATGTGAAGCAGTAATATGCATAAATGCTCCTCCTGCGGCCAAATTAAAATATTCTTTATTTTTATCATCAAGGCGTAAAAAGAAATGTTGCAAAAGCATAGGTTCTGGCAAAGTAAGATTAGGTTCAAAATTTATAAATCCATCAAAGCGTTCCCAAGCCTTGCCTAATGATTCGTTATCTAATTGTTTAAATCCAATAATTTCAAAACGAAGTTTAGCGACCTTTTCGATAGGAAAAAATTTAAGACAAAAATTAGCACGCAGTATTTCCCAATCTCCTTGGCTACTCCCAACATGGCGATTATACCATTTCTTTGTTTTTTCCGTTAATAAAAATGGAAATAGTTTCCATCTTAAAGTTTCATCTGCCATACCCTTAATGTGCAAACATGAAATGTCTGCTCAAAATTGGCTAAATGGGAATAGGGGTTTTCGCTAGAACTACCAGAAAAAAATGTGATTCTGAACTAACTTAATTAATCCCGGGCGTAACTCATAACTAGATGATGTGATGGGTAAAGATGATTCTTTTGGATGGAGATGCGATCCCGATGGTGCTCCATATTGATATAAAAGTTGGGACGTGGGTTCTATATTTTAAAAGGTAAAAGATAAAATATAAAAGTATAATACAAGATTAAGATAGACTAAGTCAAAATCAGCAAACCGTTCCCCGGCAACGGCGCCAGAAATGCTTATTGGTATAAATTAACTGCACTCTATTAAAGATTATTATTATCAAGATATCCGCAAGCGCACAGATAAAACACCGATGTAGCACTTCACCAGACAATCCCGGTTTTAATATCGAACCCAAAGGAACAGTAGGTGATACTGACTAAGTCTATTGGCTCTTAACCCGATAATACAATCAATCCAGAGAATATTAAGAATGAGGAGATAACAAATGATTATCTAGATCCGACAACCGGTAAACTTTGAATAATATCGTTCTAATCGGACAGTGACATGAATAAGAGGCGAAATCAGAGTTCCCTCCTACCAGACACTTATACACCTATCGATTCTATCAACGGGAAGTGGACTACAGAGGACTCAACGCAGCTGTCACCTACGCGATCTACCACTATCCGGCCAATCAGGGGACATTCACAAGTAATTATAGCTCAGACACCACGTCTACACTACAAACTACTACTTCAACCAAGGAGCTACCAAGATCAAAACATTCAAATAGAGTTGTAAACTTAACAACAAATGCTTACTTGAATCAGGATGTTGAATACAAAAGTACTTCAGAACGCAACTCCGGGCGAGGGAGCTGAATCCAGACGAACACAGTTACGAAGAAGCTCCGACAGGCCGGGACTCCTCCGAATCTCTACTCATATACTCTATCTCTCTAATCTCTCTCTTGATTGCTAATTTAGATCTAGTGGATATCTATCTAATGCTTCAGGGTCTTCATCTCTTGATCTGACTCTCCTCCAGGGGGTTCTGGCCCTCTATTTATAGGCCGGTGGGATGCACGCGCGCCGTTAGATCAAACCGACTTAACCAAGGGCTCAGATGACTCCTAATAGGCAGTGGTAGAAGACTCCAGATGGTTCTAGTGTTCTCGTGATGATGTTTCCTTGGCGGTTAAGTTTCGTGGTAATTATGCTCTTTAACCCTTTTTTATGATTTTCTGAAAAATCCCCTGTGAAATAGACAATTCACCAAAACTCGTGGAATCTGTCAGTAATAACCCTATTCTACTGGATATTCATGTTTAATGCAGGGATAATTGATAATAAAATTTAGATAATAACAAGTGTCAACAATGCGCTTTTCTTGCGTGCGGTTGGGATAAGAACCGATTGGATAAGTAAAAAAAAAGAAGGAAAAGAAAAAATTAAAAAAAATGATAAAAAGGTCCATGGATTAGTGTGATGTACTGTCCTTAAATCTTTATGTGATGTACTGTTTTTTTCATAATTTACATGTGTAAAAAAATCAGTAAATTAATAAATATAGAAGATAAATAAAAATATATTTTTCATAATAAGTTAATAAATGGTAATGCTATCATTTTTATCAAATACTAGTGGATATGCATCATTTTGACTAATATGTGGTCGCAATCCAAATGGTTACCACAACTTTTTACTTAATATTAGTATAATGAATCAAACAGCAGCCGCATCATTTTTGCCATATGTTAGTTGCCAACCAAACACTCTAAATTTGCCACACAGTGTGGCTAGCCATAAGTGTGATTACACCAAACTTTTGGCGTGGCAAGTTATGGCTTGCAACCAAACGTGCTCTTAGTTTCGGCAGTCGCACTTTTACGAGAAATCCTTGAGTGAAAAGTACCAGTGGACGAGCTGTTGATTCAACTTATAAAATTTGCCATCTTACTGCCATGGAAATGGCACGAAAAAAAAAAACTTTTCGTTGTTTCCTTATTTCCCCGACGAAACTCATCATACAACTGGGATTCATACATGTGGGGAACCCACCAAACGCCTACTTTCCCAGTCGGAAAGCAAGAAGTTGCAGAGAAAATCGAAATGTTAGCTCAAAGAACAAGAACTCAAGAAACTCCCTGCTTCTGTCTTTCTGACGGCCACCTTACATTACATTACATTACACTGTCCAAGACGCGGACCTCCTGAGCACCGGCTTGTTGGGCTTCTCCTCCTCCAGGGAGATCATGCCGAGGTGAGACGGGTCCTCCAGCATCATCTTGGCCACTAGGTACCCCGCGACGGACCACGTCTGGAACTTCCTCGCCTGCTTGCCGATGTAGCGGCCCAGCTTGCCGTCGTAGTACTCCGGCCAGCCGTCCCTCGCGATCCTCGCCTCGGCTAGGTCGATGGCGCGCCGAGCAATCTTGAGCCTCCCGGTCTTGACGCATGCCGCAGTGAGCAGCCACAGCAGCACTGCAGAAAATTAATGGCGAGGTCAAGTTGTTTGCGTTTCTGAAAACCATGGTGCAGACAGAGTGCAGACACTCAAGTTTGATTTACTGACCTGGCCAAGATCCCCCGTTGTGGTAGCTCCATCTTGTGTTCTTGGGGTCGCAGCCGGTGACTATCTGCCACTCGTGTCCGTCGATGGCCGGGTAGCATATCTTGACGGGCATGTCGCCGACGAGCTCCTCCCAGCGCTCCTCGATGAGGTCCATGATGGCGGCGGCCTGGTCGGGCGTGGCGAGCGAGGCGAGGATGGCGACGCAGTTGCCGAGCGCGAACCAGCGGAAGTCCATCCGGGCGGGGCTGACGTTGCCGACGAAGTAGCCGCCGCGGGTGGGCATGAAGTCGAGGAGCCAGTCCGGGATGGACTCCGGGTTGACGTTGAACTTGTTGACGGCCGTGTGCGAGTACTCCTCCGTCTTGAACCGGTAGATGTCGTTGAGCTGCTGGAAGTCCAACCAGAAGTAGCTCCGCATGTGGTAGCTCAGCGCCGCCAGCCGCGTCACGATCCGCTCCATCATCTCCTTCCCCTCCGCGTCCGGCTTCAGCATCAGCAGCGCGCACCGTAGCGCCATGAAGAACAGCGACTGGATCTCGATCGGGTACCCGTACACACCCTGCATGCAAAATCAATCGGTCGGTTTATTTGATCGACGACGGATTTCTCTTGACGACGGCAGCGACGCGTACGACACTCGATCGGCTTACCATCCTGCGATCGATCATGCAGCAGCCGTCGGCGCAGAGCAGGGTGGGGAAGGTGTCGAAGCCCTCGGCGAGGCACTGGCTCATGATGAGCCGGATGCCCTTCTGGCACATGGGCGTCTCGGCCAGCGTCATGTCGCCGGTGGACTTGGTGTAGGCCCTCAGGATGATGATCCACCAGAACCCGGAGTCCACCGGTGCCACGCGGCCGATGGCGCTCTCCCCGAAGTCGGCCGCCAGCTTGTCCACGCCGCGCTTGGGGTCCTTGAGCACCTTGAAGCTCGCCGGCATGGCGCCCTCGCCGAGCTTGAAGCGGTCGATCCGCTTCTCCCACCCTTGCAGCAGCAGCGTCTTCAGCAGGAAGTTCCGCACGATTTCAGGCTCCCCGTTCATCAGGAACGCCAACGCGCTCGGGACGAAGTCCCTAACGAACACCTGCACAAATTGAACAGGGCCCGGATCAATCAAACGAATGAAGATTATACATATACTTAGCGAGACACAGTACTTCCGGACTTTATTCTTCGTAATAATACTATAAATAATAGAGTTTTGTTAGTTTTGATGAAGTGCCTTTAACTGTCGACTGTCAAATTTTATAAATATGATCGAATAGTAAAAATTATAGCACAAATACTAAAGCATAACCAAACATATAAAAAAATCTGATAGATTTAGTAACAGAAAATCTGTCAATAGATAAATAACAAAAATCTAATTATAAACGTTAAAAACTACAAACACCAATACGTTTAGATTATTTAGTTTGTTTGCAAACATATTACTTATATGTGTACATTTGAATTCAACAGTACCCATATAATTAATCTCATAAATTTGATGAATTTTAAGAAATATGTATTCTACAAATTAGTGATCAAAGATTTGTACAAAATCAAACATGACAAGTACTGGAACTTTTGATGAGAAGGAATACGTGGTGTGCACCATACTACTCTCGGAGTAGCCCACTTTGCCCGTTCTTCCAAGTAACCAACCATAGTTTGAAGTATATCTATCTTGATGAGCATAATCGATCCCTTACTTTCCAGAAAGAATCTCGATCAACATAGGAGTACTAACAGAACCCAACTACCCCATGAAGCAAAGCAACTAGGACGCACGGACACAGAGCAGGAAAGTGTGTGTGAGCAAGGCAAGCAGCACGCCGTTGTCGTGTTATATTATCATACTATACCTGGTCGTAGTTGAGCACTTCTCCGGCGGAGTGATCGACGGCGGCGATGGTGCCGATCGGCTGGCCGCGGAAGGACACGACGGAGCGGCGCAGCGCGTCCCAGGCCTCGCCGATGAGCGGGTGCGGCTCGAACGAGAGCCGCGTTGACGAGGCCGGCGTGCCGGAGTAGGACCGCAGCCCGCCGCCGGGGGAGTACATGCTGTCGAAGCTCTCCATCGTCCCTCCGGCGTAGCCCCAGCCGCCGCCGCCTCGGCTGGCCGTGCCCGCGCCCGCGCCGGCGAGCGAGAGGTCGCTGAGGGAGCGGTCGTCGAACGACCGCTGCCTCTCCACGTTGATCCGAGGCTTGTGGTTCAGCAGCCGCGTCAGGTCGAAGTCGTCCGGGTCCGCCAGCGACGCCTGCGACGACGCCTTGCGCATCGCCGCCGCCTCCATCTCGAGCTCCGCCACCGTCCCCGTCTTCTCGCCCGTACGGTCCCCCGGCCGCCGGGCCCCGCGCGAAGCTCGAGGAGAGAGAAGCGAACCGTCAGCTGCTTCCGTGCAGCGAGACGGCGGCGACGAGCCCGGAGCCTGCGTCAAGCTGCAGAGTCCTTCGAAAAAACAAAGTTGCAGAGTCAGGCTCTGCTCCGGCGCGGGAAGGGGGATGCGGTTGGGCGGGTACATAAAGGGAGCGGTGCCCAGGGATGACGTGTGGGGACGGGCAATGCGCGGGCCTACGTTGCAGGGGCTGTTGATGGTCGGCGTCGGATTTTGTGGGGCCGGCTGAGGCGGGGGTGTCCGATTGGAATGGGACTGGCTCGGCTCGCTCGCCGTTTGCATGTGTGCTCGGGGGAGCCGGTGATGTTCATCAGTTCATCTTCATCACAGGGATACTGAACGGGGTTTCTATCCTCGTGACAGTAGTGTCTGGCATAAGGAGTTTATGGATCTTAATTTCTTGTTACATCAGAGGATTTTCTTTTCTCAATGCATTTTACATTGATTCGAAGATGCATTAAATAGCTGAGGGTGTAGATTGCCTATGGGCGAGGCAATGACACCAAACAACGTTTTCCTCCATCTGGTCCATTCTATCTTGTGCAAGCTAGAATGATACGGTCATCTAGATTATACTTCAACCATTCATTTACTTTATATTATTTATGCTTATAAACTTATAATCGTTGAATAGCGTAATTTCTTACAAATCTAATCATATAAAGTTTGTATTATGATAGTTAAAAATTATTAGCTTAATTATTGGTTAAAGTTTTTAAAGGTTGAATCTTGACATGCATGTACGCCAGATAAAATAGACTAGAGGTAGTACATTAGTACTTGAGAAAATGAGACATAGAGTTTGGTGCCAGGCATCTACGTCTACTCCAACTCCAACCTTGTAGTATCTTCGATTAACATGGGGCGCTAGTTCCATGTGTTTATTTAACAGCCTTAGCATAAGTTTCTTTGCAGAGTAAAGAGGGATTATATTAAATCTTGGCGCAATATATCCCTAAATTACAAAAGAAAAAAAATATGAAATTAAAAACACACAATATTAGTGAATGTAATACCAAGTAACTATATAGTTTTTTTGGAGCACTTTTGACGGGGTTGACTGTATGCAAATTTCAACACCCTAGTAGATTGGTGGAAGAACATCTCGTATTTGGTTTCAAAGAACTCGTGTTTATTGGCTTAGCCATCTACACTATATGAAACTTATGAAAGGAGCGCAATTGTAGGATCTTCGACAACACTCATGCCATGGTCCTTCAAATTGCTGGATTGGCTAAGGAACTCTGGTCGTTTGTTCTCCTGACCATCCAGTGGAGGTTGTGGGTCGTGAGAACGTCGAGATTTTCCGTGGCGAGAATGTCACCAGTCAGCTGGTTGTGAGCTGAGTTTGCGATGACATTGTCACCTGGAGGCGACGTGTGGCGGGCAATCTTGTAAACGGCCTAATTAACTGGCACAATTACTTCTTAGCTTGTACTAACTCTGTAACTCTGTAACTCTCTCTAGTTATCTGGAGCGTTGGTCAATGGAATCTGGTGGGGAAGCTCTCTCCCCTTTTGTTTTTTTTTTAAAAAAAGTTGCTGGATTGATCAAAGAAAGGTTGGACCTACATAAAAGGGCTATTGATCAAAGAAAGTCACAAACGGTTTTTATTTTCTGAATCGCTTTGTCCTTGGGCCTTCCCATTATATAATTATAATAGAATAATTGTTTTCTTCTTAATTGAAATTGAAAGGCAAGCTCTTGTCATTGCATTTAAACAAAAAAGTATTTTATAGTGGATTTAACACAACTAATTAGATGTACATTGGTAGAACTTTTTATAAATTAAATCAAAGTTAGAGAAATTCGATTTAGGACAAACGTAAAACAAACTACAATTTGAAACTGAAGGCATATGTCACATCTCTGAACTGAATAACTGAAGATATTGCCTAATGTCTTCTATGATACATATCAACGTGGCCAGAGGCATGAACCCAAATCAAATAATTTCCTCGTTTAATCATTCCTCGCATTCAAAGTGAGTAAATACGTGTCGCGTCGTGAGACACTCTCCACACAAAGAGAAGATGAAACGGGTAACAAATGTATCATTGCTGAAAAGGAAGTAGAGTGAATCGTTTAAATAATCACGCAGAATTATCATTGTGTGTCTATTAGATAGTCAGCCCCTGTTATCAGGCACA
Organism: Eremochloa ophiuroides; assembly: GCA_038502445.1. Taxonomy (NCBI): domain Eukaryota; kingdom Viridiplantae; phylum Streptophyta; class Magnoliopsida; order Poales; family Poaceae; genus Eremochloa; species Eremochloa ophiuroides. Next base: position 71,718,142 of record JAHLJS010000005.1, read on the forward strand.
CGGAACGGGACTGGACTATGTCTGGATCCACAAGTTTGTAAGACGAAATCACGGGTAAGAAATGTGTGTTTTGAGTCATGGTGTTCTGTAGTCTCTACGAAAGCTTGACATGAGTACAGAAGAACACAAAAGAACGGTCGTACGTACAACTGTAGTATACTGGTGTCCTGTCCTGCCACTGCCATGTAATTTGGTCTGGTAACTTGACCGTGAATTCTGAACGCAGCTGGAGGTCATCTCGTTGTGCAAATCTTTTGGTACGTTGTCGTGGAGATAATTACGAAAGCGTACCCAATCAAAAAAAAAAAATGAAAGCGAAAACAGCGTTTGCCATGCTCTTCACGTTCCTGGGACGATGATATCTGCGGGTCCAGCTGTTGATTCACAGTCGTCACGCTGTTTTATTCCTTGCTGGCGACGCCAGCTGATAATCGATAAGCACTCGGTGTACGCTTCTCGGAACATCAAACTCTGCATGAGACGCATGCATCATGTACATATGCTCAATGCGACAATGAATGAACGAATTATCTCTCGTATCACTTTCGACGAGACAAGTGTGTACTAGCTAATAACCAAGCGCGAAATTAAACGTTCTCCGAGGTACGAGAGTACGGGACCCCAAGGGTGGCCAACACCTTGTCTTGTCTTATGCCTCGGCAGCTCGACGTACGGGCAGCCGTGAGCGGGCAGACGCGGCGAGATGCTGCCGACGGGCGACGCCGAGCGCCGGCTCGGACCTCGGAGCGGGCACGAGCTAGGCGGGCGGCCGTACGGCGGCCTCGCTCGCAAATGTCACGTACGACGACGGCGATCGAAACGATGGGGGCCTGTTCAACGTGGCGGTTTATCCGGCACAAGTGTTGCATGATTCAGATTCGATGGAGGAGCATGATTAGTCAAGGCGGGTGTCACGGCCTTATAATGATGGCGTCGCTCATGATTAATTATGCTCTCGATGGTCAAAGGGCCGCGTGCGCCTTCCAGTACCTTCGTACGTCGCGACGACAGTAGTAGCCGGCCGGTAGAGGCGGTTCGCAGTCACAGCTCACAGGTCACACACAGCTACTCGCTCCTGCAGAAGCAAGTTGTACGTACTACGACGGAGCATTGCCTGCACTGCAGGCCATGGAAGCCAGGGAACAGAACAACCTACGTACAGGCTACAGTAGAGGTAGAGCCCAGCAGATTCGTCGACGGTGACCAACGTCTGGGCTGATAAAAGAGGCGGCGTAACCGATTTGGGGCATTCGGCGTATATATAGAAAAGGTCGGTGACCAGACCAGGATGGCAGCGCGCCGGCCGTGCGCACACGCTAGGCACAGCGACTAGCTGCGGACACCCCGATCGGCGGCGCCCGCCCAGGCCCAGCTCGTGTGTTTCGTGCTGAAGCTAACCACCCACTGCGCTAGCTGCCAGCAGCTTCCCGCGGCGCAGGGCACATCGGCGGCGCTGCCTCTGCCCACGACACGAGTCTCTGGGCACGGGACAAAACGCGGCGGAGTTGTACATGCACGCACATGCACCCACGATGGCGCCGGGTGCCGGCGCTGCGCGATGCCCTTGCCACCGGGGCACAGGCACCCAGCACCAGCAGGATCGGTTTGCTCATTCAAAGTGACCTGCGTCCACTCATTCTTCTGAACGCGCTTATTAGGAGTGTGGACATGAACATGGGTGGCATCTTGATCAGGACCCCCTGCCCGGATAGCCAGTCACGTCGGATTTAATCGCAGAGTATGGCGATGACCAATCCGTCTAGCGACGTGAAGGTTGGACAGATACGACCGCGTGTGGTTCAAGGTCCGTGGCGGAGCCAGAACGTTGGCGCCAGGGATCGAGGGTATTCATTTCACATAGAAAGTGAGAATTGCGCATGCAATGCAAAAATGTAATGTATAGGGCCATTAGAGCTGGCCACACAAAAGGCACAGAAGTGTTTACTTGGTGAAACTACAGAAGTTCAAGGAAATCGACAAGTAGTTGAAAGAGAAGAGAGTCATATAAGTGGAGTCTTATCGATCGTGCCTCGTCAAGAATAAACGTGGATTCGCATATATCAATGTGCACACATTTGAGGATCGATAACAGGAAAATATACGACTGAATAAGGGTTGGTAGAGACTAGACTAAACTATCCCAGGAGGAAACAGGTCCAACTTAAAAAAAGTTATACGTACACTTAAGTTTTCGTCCAATCCTGACAGGATCCAAAATATCATATACAACCACCATTCTGAATGCACATGTCGACTTAGTTTTAAGCACATAATGATTTATATTGTAGAATTAGGCTTTGTTTGCCACAACATAGACATAACTTAGCAAAAATATTTAGGTCAATGACAAATGGGCAAGAAGTGTGATAAGCCATAGTTATGGTAGAAACATAAGAAATTATGGTTCACTCAACATCTTAAATGGCTGTGGCAAGATTGTCCATGAACCAAGCACGCTTCTAGTGATTTTGTGATGTATCTGAAATAGTTCTTGCTGCCAAACACTCTTAGAGCAATGAGCATGTTGGTAGGATCTAGATTCTTTTGAAGACGTTTGGGATTCAATGTCTTCCTATAAACGCTTCTGTATTAAATTGGCATCGCATTCTCATATCGTCTTGGTAGGTGGCATGATGATTTACTTTCTTAAAAGGACCAATTACATAACTACCCTTATTTTAAGGTCCAATTACATGTTTGTCCCTATTTTTTTTTAACTTTGCATGTTTGTGCTTGTTTTTTGAATCTAAAGTTCCAGTTGCCACCGTTCCATGAAGGAGAGTTAACGGTGTTAAGTACAAGATGAAAAGATAGAAATACCCTCAACATGGATGACTCACGAATCAACCCCAATATTTTTATAGACTTCTTGTCCATTTATCTTGGACAAATGATTATATGTTCTATTTAAATATCAAATTACATATTTTTGCAAGCATAATATATTTGCTGATAAATAGGAGAGAGGGGTGGTGTGTTTTAGATAAGGGGTACTATGGTCTTTTTTCTGTTTTTTATTTTTTCGAAACTTTTTTAATTCATTATTTACCACCAGCTCACGATGTCAAGAAGCAGGGGCAAACGCTACCTTTGATTTCGAAAAACAGGGGCAAACGTGCGATAGTATTTTAACTTGTTCTGCTTGGGTGAAGGACGATTCAATGGCAACCCATTTTACCCAAATACCATAATAAAATTTTTATTTTTTTGGCACTATTCCACCCAATCTATTCATTGTTTCATAAGAAAATTAGCAAATAATGCTAAAAAAAAAAAGAAAATTAGCAAATACAGTGCCTATGTCTTTTTTCCAAGGAACACCGCCATTCGACCCATAACTTTTTTTTAGCAAAATCTCGGCCCATAACTAACACACTATCACCCAATAAAGCACACTAGCCCACTAAGCAGTTGCTCACTGATCCTCGAAGCCCAGCATGGAAAATCCACTGATCTTCCCAACCGGATAAGTCCCCCACGCCGGCATCTGCACACTGACCACGCCAGTTTCGCGGTTTCGCCATGGCCACCTCCACCACCGCGCTCCACCCGCAGTTCCGGCCACCGCTGCGCGCTTCCCACCATCTCCGCCCGCTTCCACACTCGTATTCCTCGTTCTCCCGCACTCGCGGCCGCGCTCCCGTACGGGCCTCAGCGGCGTCCGCATCCGCGCCGGCCCAGCAGGAGGCCGCCGCGGGCGTTCCGTGGGGCTGCGAGATCGAGTCCCTGGAGAGCGCGGCGTCGCTGGAGCGGTGGCTCATCGACTCGGGGCTACCGGAGCAACGCCTGGCCATCCAACGCGTGGACATCGGCGAGCGCGGCCTTGTCGCCCTCAAGAACATACGCAAGGGGGAGAAACTGCTCTTCGTGCCTCCTTCCCTCGTCATCACCGCCGATTCGGTAACAAGCCCCTAGCCTCTCACTAACCGCGGAGATGCTGTTTATCTTCTGTTAAGAAATGGTGTTACAATTGGTACTCTACTGTGCTTTCTATATATATTAGGAGTGGAGCCGTCCTGAGGTGGGGGATGTGATGAAGAGGAACTCTGTGCCGGACTGGCCGCTTATCGCTACTTACCTCATAAGTGAAGCCAGTTTAGAGGGCTCCTCGAGGTGGAGCAGCTACATAGCAGCATTGCCGAGGCAGCCTTACTCGCTTTTGTACTGGTATGGCCGGGGATTGTAGTAGGCTTATTGCTCTATTGAGAAGGGAGAGAGGCTCATGAGATAGCATTCTTAATCTTGTACAGCTTTCATGTGTTATTGCAGGACTCGTGCAGAGCTAGATGCATACTTAGTGGCCTCACCAATCAGGAAACGTGCCATTCAGAGGATAACTGATGTGATTGGGACGTAAGATTGTCTACCAATACTTGTACTGTTGTTTGTTTAGCAAATCAACCCCCTAACCGTTGAAACTCACATTGGGATTGTGCTTTGTTGGTTTTGGTAGGTACAACGACCTCCGAGACCGTATATTTTCCAGGCATTCAGATTTGTTCCCTGAAGAGGTGCGTTTTGCCAACATTGCTACTTCTATATTCTCCGTGAACACACACGAGCATAACAACACTTCCAGCTTGAATCCTTTGCACAGAGCATAGATCCAAAAAAATTTCAAATCTTGAGGTTATATTATATCTGAAGAACAATGAAGAATATACTAGTTTTTGAATTGGAGTATCAATATAATGTTGTGTTGTGAGGAGTGGGTCACATGTTTGTAACTACATTTTTAATTTGATTATACCATGGATGTCGTTTATGGCATTTTATTACTATTCCATTTATAGTTTAACCTGATCAGTATTTCTCAAATTTTTATTTTAGGTGTATAACATAGAGACATTTTTATGGTCCTTTGGGATTCTGTTCTCGCGCCTGGTAAGACTTGATCCAGTAAATATGATGTAATAATTGTTTTCCTTGCAGATCTCTAATATCCCTTTTCATGATTAGTATGGATTCTTTAGCTTAGTAGTTACTATCGCTGCCATTGTATACTAAGCAGAGATGTGCATTGGTGTATTTTGCAGGTTCGCTTACCATCAATGAATGAAAGGGTTGCACTAGTTCCTTGGGCAGATATGCTTAACCATAGCCCTGAGGTATCACCTTTTTTCCCCCAAAGTGCCATCCTCAATAGTGCTAAAACTTTGCTTAAGCATACTTATCCCCATATTTTCCATTTTACATTCTCATAAGTCTTCCTAACATTACAATGCTGCTGGGATTTACTTCTTGATGATTAATTGTTTCCAGGTGGAAACATTCTTGGATTTCGATAAGTCATCGCAAGGAATAGTTTTCACCACTGACCGTTCGTATCAACCAGGTGAGCAGGTAACACTTTCATTTATTCCTTTAGCTCTATTCTCAGTTATCTATCAATCAAATTAATTAATATAGTGTGGCAGTGCCATTTTCGGAAGTCCAGTTGGCATGTTTATTTACTCATGGAATCATGGTTTTGCTGAAATCTAATTATTGTTTCATTAGTGTGCCGGGCTTACTGTTCCCTAGCAATAGGTATTTTAATGGCCTGTTTGGATTGGAGCTTCAAAGGAAAAGCTTGGGAATAAGAAACGGAAGAAACTAGTTCATGTGTGCCAGTGTGCGTTTGTAATGGAGGATACAACTACCCATTTCTTATTGAATACTGTAGCAACTAGTGAGGTACAGTTGGCAGGTACTGTCCCTGCGCCATGCCTGACCTCGGCCATCGCCGTTGTAATGTTCCGATGTGCCGACCTGCAGCCGTTAAATGCCCTTGCCTGTCCATCATGGTCCGCCTGCTGCCTCTTGCAGCAAGCTGCACTGTTTCTTCACAAGGATGATGGGATCAGAACAATGGAGAGAGAAGTAGCAGGGAACAATAGATCCAGAGGAAGGAGATGAGACATGGGAGTGACTGGATAAGAATGAGAGCAAGGGGATGATTGAGTTATTACCCACTGCGATTGATTTTGGGGCCCACAGATTATGTGGTCAACATGTCAGTTTCTAAGTAAGAGATGCAAACACAGGTAACTAGATGGGCTTTTCACATGAATAAAAAAAAACTCAACCACAGGGGGGGGGGGGATGCACCCTGGGCATTGCAATAAGAAGCTGTACCAGGATTCGAATGCGGACTGGGAAGCAGTGGCGAAGCTAGAGCAAACTAGAGGTGGGTGCATAAACATGTATCTTAGGGGGTGCATATATGGTGAAATTTTATCTAAATCCACTGTTTTTACGTTTTTTAGGGGGTGCCTAGGCACCCACTTTCAACCATGTAGCTTTGCCCCTGCTGGGAAGGGGATACCCCCAGGCACACTGCTCTAACTGTTTAATTCGCGAGAAACTTTTTTTTTTTCACATGAGACCTGCCTTAATTTAAGTTTCATGTGCTTAGAACTATTGTGTTCCAAACACCATTCCCGAATTATTCCTGCGTTTTTCCATTCTTCTGTTTTCCGACAACACTAATATTCCTTTCATGCATTTTTTTACTATAGCTCTGTTTTTAATTCCTTTGTTCCAAACAGGCCCAAATGGTTGATTCATCTTTAGTCTCAATTCTCAAATCTTGAAAATTAGTTCAGGCTGTATGAACTAAACCTCAGGAATACGATCGTCTTTAGTACATAAATCACATAGTTGGCTCCAACAGGGCTGCATGAACAAAACTGGATTTATTCGTCATCCTTCTTTATTTGGTACTCCTTGTGGTTCTGTTTATAAGGTGAACACGCAAAACAAGATTCGAACTTCATAATCTTTGACCAATAAATTATTGAATAATTTTTAACTATTGTGATACAAACTTGATATGGTTAAATTCATGATCAAATATACTATCCAATGATCATAATTATATAATTATAAAAAGTATAATATAGGGTAATGAATGGTCAACTTATTATTTGGGTGACCGTGCCATATTTGACTATGCCGTATAAACAGGACCGGAGGGAGTACTGCAGTTGCATGGAATTTGTTTGGTTTTGATCTGATTTCTTTTTGTCTGTCCTAAGTCTGGGTGTAACTGGCATTGTTTCGTCTGTTAAACTACGTGCTTTGATTTATCTTCTTCAGGTATTTATATCTTACGGTAAGAAATCCAGTGGTGAGCTATTGCTTTCATATGGTTTTGTTCCAAAAGAGGGAACAAACCCAAATGATTCAGTTGAATTGCTGGTGTCTCTTGATAAGTCTGATAAGTGCTATAAAGAGAAATTACAAGCACTGAAGCGAAATGGTTTGTCAGAGTAAGTGCTTATTATACTCATGAGGTGGAATTTTACCCTCTCTATGTGGAACTTCACATGATGTTATCATTTCTGTCAATATATAACATGTTTCTTGAACTGTTCTAAGCTTTTTCTTCTTTTCTATATTACAATCATGCTAATGATCATTTATTGGATTAGAACAGTCCTCAAATATCACGGATTTCTTATTGTTACTTCGACATAGTATTCAGAATAGAATACAAAAATGTAGTACTCATAATTATGAAATGCATGATTGCATAGTGGATGTAAAATGCATTTTATTGAGACCAAAACCAGTTCTTTTACCAGAATAAATAACGATAGTTAAGTAGAGTTGCCATAGATTTGTACTTGATTCTTGATTTACCATTTTCTTTGGGGAAACTGAACCTACCACCAGTTCAGCATCATCTACATCACTCTCTGTTTATTTGAATTTCATCTGTTGATTTTACAATGTATATTTTGATATTATCAGATTTGTATGGTTATATGGATTGACAAAAGTGGATCTGATCACCATTTACAGATCTGAAAGTTTCCCTTTGCGGGTCACAGGGTGGCCAGTTGAGCTGATGGCTTACGCCTTCCTTGTGGTCAGCCCACCTGACATGAGTCAACGCTTTGAGGAGGTTTGTGGCCGTTAGTTTGAACTTACCATGGTTTCAAACTGTCAACAGTGCTAGAGTTAGGACTTAGGAGGATATTCAAGATAATTTGAGCTTGTCTCACTTATTAATAATAACATCTGCCGAATTATCCTTGCAGATGGCTGCTGCTGCATCAAATAAAAGTTCATCCAAACCTGGACTGAGTTATCCTGACCTGGAAGAACAGGCCCTTCAGTTTATCTTGGACGGCTGTGAATCTAATATAGAAAAATATACAAAGTACTTAGAGGTGATGTCCTTCCCATGGCATCTTTTGCACAGTACAACCTCATAAGATTTTAATAATCTGTGATCCTATTAATTTTGTGATCCTGTCATATTTTGATGAATGCTTTTGTACACAAATCACTGTGATCAGTTTTTAATAGAAGTGAACTGATAACGTTTCAGGGTGGCAAGGGCTCTCCAGAAGTTTCAATGAACGCAAAGCAAGCCAACAGAACATTACTGCTAAAACAGCTAGCAAGAGATCTGTGCATCAGTGAACGGAGAATCCTGTATCGTACACAATATGTAAGTCAATAAATCTTGTGTCGTTATTGATTTGGTATGTGCATCATGTTTCAATTCCTAACCTTTTACGTGTCCTCCAACTGTACCACCCAGATATTGCGTAGAAGATTGAGGGACATGAGAGGTGGTGAACTTAGAGCTCTGTCATTGTTCAATGGGCTAAAGAAACTCTTTAAATAAATGGATCGACAATCTTATCTTGGCAGATCTTACTGGATAGATTTGATTTCTCCAGTAACATGGTAATTTACTCTCTTAAGGCAGGGAGTATTAATCCTTTATAATTGCTGAATGCTTGCATGTTTACTGGTTATTGCACGCTTCAATTTCAGGTGCTTTGACCTTGCCGCCCAAGCCTCGATGCTTGTATGCCAACTCGGACTGCAGTCCAGGCTCTCGGCCGCAAAATTCATCCTCGGAGAAACATCTGGATGCTAGAAACAAGTAGTCGTTCAACGAAGGATAAGCTGTGTGTTGAGATTGAACAGCCTAGAGCTTATATGTATAGTAATTCTGTGTAATGTAGATTCAATTCAACCATGGAGTCCTTTTTACGCGAGATGCGAGCCCGGCCTTCTGTTACGTCTGTATAATTATAAATCCAGGGCGACCTGCCACCGTTAAAGAAAATCGTATGTCGTAAAACCACATGTTCGGATCTGTAATTTTTCGCATACAGTTACTCAACCGATCAGCATCTTTGATGCCAGACACGAGTGTCCCATGAGTTCCACCGGCTGGGAAGGGCAACCCTATTTTAAAAAGATATTTGGTTATAGTAATAATTTAGAAATCTCTCCGTACCAGATATATCGAAGTCGATTTTTTTGTTGCTGAAGTTGCTATGGTTGCGGTCGGGTAGTTCTATGTTCCTCCCCCTTCTCTCTTTGTGTTTTGTACTCTTGTTTTACTTCTCTCGTCTAATAAAAGTCTAGCAAAAAGCCGCCTTTTTAAAAAAAATAAAGAAAAACAAGTAAAATTCTGTTCCAACATTGCAATTACAAGCACAAGATGTAGAAAAGGTTAGCAGTTAGTATTAGTGATTAGTGTCGGTGCTAGTTTTGGCGGGCGTTAACACCGGCTAGTAACTTGTGTTTTGCGGTTGAGGTTTTGAATGGTGTGCAAGGAGGAAAACGAGAGATTTATACTGGTTCAGGCCAAGAGTACCTTACGTCCAGTGGAGAGACGAGTCGTGTTGTCTTGCACCGAGGTGCTTGTAGTAGAGGGTTACAAACTGAGTCGAGAGAGGGAGAGTATCCCAAGTCTCTTGTGCGTGGAAGAGGATGCTTTCGTTTTCGTGTAGTTGTGTTGTGTGTATGTTGGTGTCGCGAACTTGGTGAATCTCTATCTGTGTCTGGCCTCCGCCCTCCCTTTTATAGTTACAAGGGAGAAGCTAGAGTTACATGTGGTGACCTATGATGACGATACTCGGCATGGTGAGATCAGAGGTGATTAGTGGCTATCGTCAGCCACGCCATCGTCTTGGCGCTTCGGCGGTATAGCTTCGGTCATTCGACTGATCTTCCACTGTTCGATCGTTGAGTTCCAAGGTGATACAGTGTTCGGGACGTGGCTAGCTGCGTGGCGCCGCGTCACGGCGTCGCGTCCGGTCCTGCACAGTGCAACGAGAAGACCGGTTGACTTTCAAAGATTGACTCCTGAGGCTGGGAGCCTTCCTTGCCGTCGGGAGCGTGACGGGACGGGTCATTAGGGGTGTCCTCCCTCGGGCGCGTTTTCCTCTCATGCGCGGTACTTTCCTGAGGGGCGAACGATCCTGTTGTTACATTGCCCATACTCCCGGGTCGGCGGGACAGCCGTCACTCCTGTCCCCGCGAGACTCGTGCATTATGGGCAGGAGTTGTCGCTGTCGTAGTTGGAGAATCTCTCCATCAGCGAGGGGCGTCATCCGGTTGACTGTACTTGGGGCGGAGTGGAAGGAGTGGGACCGTCGTATCGGTCACCGGAGGAGGTATGGCAGTTGGTACGGAGGACGTGCACGAGCGGGGTGCCGTCGCCTCGCGGCGTCCAGTCAGTGGGGCTGCGCCTGTAAAGTGGTCAGAGGGGTCCCTTGCGGTCCAAGATTGCCCTGCTGACGTCGACTGTGCATTGGATGCCTTAGAGAGACCGCGCTCGAGGAGGATGAGGAGGTTCGGGTGAATCGGAGATTTAGCGCCCGAGAGTGCCGCTGTTGAGACAGAACCGCCCTGATCACCGGGCCCACGTGCACCATCATCGTCCCTAAGGACATCCGGTTACTGTGCACGAGTTCCCCGCGACCTTGGTGGCCTGTCGGGTTTCCTTGGAAACCCTGATTTCCCCGAGGATCTCATTGTAAAGACCTTGCAAGTATTACAACAGTTTACACAAATACTTTGAATCAGAGTAAAGAGGGCGGAAGTATTACATAACCATAGATTTACAAATATAAGTTACATGTTCCCGAACCAGAGTTTCGCAGTGGAGTAGCAGCATACAACAATATACCCTGCCCAAGGGTTATATCATATACACATAACCTTCCATGCACGATCCATCAACCGGCACAGTCTCAAGTAGAACCATACTCTCGGCTCACCTGCAACAGGGGTTAACAAACCCTGAGTACTGGGGTACTCCGCAAGACTTACCCGACTAAGAAAAAGGAATGAGACTCAGGAATGCAGGCTGAGGGAAGTCAAGGTAAGGCTTGAGCAAGAGTCAAAATGTTTTGCAGAAAAGCATTACTATCCTATTTCAAGATTTTAACTCAATCTTATTTTAATCATAATCCATAATTCCAAATTCATTCTCATGTATCGTCGTACTTTCAAATTCTTAATCATTCTCAAAATCACTAGTTCCGAACCACTTTTCAATTGTAGGTCAAAGGATCAAGTCTCCATATCCGAGGAGCAACGACGATTCGAATCGATTAGTACCCAGCTGGGGATCCCTATCCACACTGCATATGTAGCACTTAAGCTTGCATATGCCAACCCCGCCTACTACGGCTTATCCTACCCCTGAACCGGTCCTGCGCCACCCGAGAACACAGTACTCCTCTCCTCTCCAGGCACGCCGGCCACGAGGGTACACGCTGCTCTCGCCATCTCTCCACTCCCAGTGCGTGGTTGTCGGTTCAAGTAGTAGGGCCACCGGAGTCAGAGGCTTTCCGTAGTATGTGGCTAGTTGTAAAGTCTCGATCACAGCAGGCCTACAATGAACGGTCCCTAATTCTTTTTCCGCCGGCGACATTGCATTGGGACTCTAACCCAAGTACAAGTGTCCCAACGGTTTTCAAATCCCTTTTTCCGCCGGTGGTCAAGCATTGGGACTCTAACCCAAATTCACAACCACCGAGCAAGAAAAACCCTTCTCGTCGGTGACAATGTACTAATCAGGTGCACAGCCACCGAACGAGAATATACCAATTCCCTTTTTCGTGAATTAATCAATGGCACATAGGTATCACCATAACTCAAAAGTAGCATTTTGTGCGAATCTAATTTATTCAAGCAGTGCTAAGCATTTTCAAACATTTTGTTTTAAAATGGGTTTCAGATATTTCAGTGGTCAAGGTTGGTAATGCAGCAATTGGGTTATCAATCAACTCCTATAAACCTAATGCAGTAGATTAACTCAAGTTGTAAATATTTTGTAAACCACAAGGAAGGGACTGAATGCACCGGGGCTTGCCTGTGTTGCAGGTCTGTCGCTTCCGCCAAAAACCAGAGAAATCCACTTGGCTTCTTTCGACGAATAATTCTTCCGTCGGGGAGCAATCAAGAAATCCTTCCGAGAACCCGATCTCTACACGTAAAATAATGATGCATGCTTACATGGTGCGGAATGACATGAATGAAAAATGTAGAACAAACATGTAATTGACAACTTTGAGTACAACTTTCCTTCACAGTAAAGTTGCAAAACACTTCTCTCAAGGCATAGGAGTGTTTTCGCATTTTATTTTTATTGACCATTTTAACGGTCATAGAAAGACGCTGCACAACTTTACTACAATTAACAAGTGACTTCATTACTTTTGTCAAGGATCACTATGGTGAAAGATCCATGAACTCAATCAATCCAAAAGTCACACCAAACTACAGGGATTATTTGTTTAAATCTATTCTAATATCCCATTAACCCAATATTTATTTAACAAGTGATCAAATAGTTTCAAATTGAGCCCATACTTATCCCACAGATAGGCTCTACCCTAAAACAGTGCCACATAAATTTTTAGGATTTTTGGATTAATCTGGAATTTATTAAAATTGCCCAAAGTTGCATTTATCATTTAATATGCTGATTTTTAGTCCCTACAAAAAGTGTCCAAATATTATATTTAATATTTTTATAAAATACTACATACCTCAGAGAGCATACCCAATTATTTTCATGATTTTTTTGCTCAACATAAATATTCCTATGAAAATAACAAATGACAGTACTATTCATTAAGAATTAAAATGGAAAAGCCCTTTTAAATCCCCGGGAAAATGGAAAAGGTATTTCACCCGAGGCGGCCCATGAACGAAACAGGCCGGCCCACTCGGCCTGCCCGCTGGCGCTTTTGCAAAAGAGACCTCGGAACATCCGGCTATCACTCCGCGGTCCATACCTTACTATTCACATGAGTCTTCTGCTATTCACTTAACCCCCTGACTCTTGTCAAATTTATGCGCTCAGGCCCTCGACTCGCCTCACCTGCGCTGACCGGTGACCCGCCGGCGTTTGATCGGCCCGAGCTCGACGCCGGCGAGCCCGTAGGCCAAACTAAGGGCACCTTCGTGACCTACCCATCGAAGCGCACCTACTAGCCTAGATAGGCGAGCAACCAGGGGGCAAGTTCGTGCACAGCAGCGGCTAGGGCGGCTCGGCCACAAACGGTGACCGGCGGTTAGCCGTGCGCCGGCACGACCGGCACGGTAGCGTTAAGTGCAAGACCCTAGGAGCGACCGGGAGCTCACCACGGTACGATACCGGCAGCCTGGCGGAGCAGAGGCGGTGCGGGGTGATGGCTCGACGTCGAGCAGTCCCACGGCGGTGTTCACCGACGACATTCTCCCTGTTCCGGCGAGCCTAGGACGCCAAATGAAAACCCGTCGCAAGCATGAGTAACCACGAAGCATACCGGAGCTGGAACATGCAAACTCAAGGTCCAGAGCTCACCCCGGGAGCCTGGACGCGACGACGAAGCTCGCGGCGGCGCTCTGCGCACCCGCGAGGACGACGGCGAGTGTTCCGGTCCGAACAGGGCTCTACGGCCCACGCAAATGGACTCAACCGGGACGCAAGAGAGTGGAGGGACAGCCTATAAGAGGAATTTGGTGGTGGCGATTTGGTGGCGGTGAATTAGGTCGGAGACCGAGAGGGAGAATGGGGAGGGAACAACGGACGGCCGTCGGCTTAATACTGCGGGAGAAGAGGGGACAAGGGGAAGACAGGTACCCGGGACCCCCACGACTCCGACAGTACCGGCGACAAGCCCCGGCCGGCCCGGGCGACGGCGCTGCGCGGCGGCACGCGCACGCCTGTGCACGAACAGGGGCAGGGGCGTGGCCCTGTGCCGAGCACTGTAGCTCCAAATGCCCCCTTTTTACTGTTTTTGCACAATTACTCCCAAATCTGTGTGGAACCTTGAAAAATCATCAATATAGAAATTGTAGTACATTTCATTCTGAGAAACTTTGGTTTTTGAAGCATACTCAAATTTTGAATAGTTTTTGAATGATTCAAAAAGGGGTAAAGAGGGATTTTGGATTTAATTTCTAATCCAACCAAATTCTCGAGATTTGTCTAAATAAGCTGTAAATACCCAAAAATAGAAGTTGTGCTACTTGACAAGCCTTACAACTTTCATTAAAGATGTTTGGTCAGATTCTTGATAGAATTTGAAGTTGGATTTCAAATTTAAATTTCAAAACACTAATTAGGGTTTAATTTGAAATCCCACTTAATAACTTCAAAATCACCCAACATGAAAGTTGTTCCATTTTAATAGTCCTACAACTTTTATTAAGGCATTTTCCTCAGATTTCCCATAGTCTTTAAATTTGTATTTCAAATTTACATTTTTAAACATAGACTAGAGTTTTATTTGAAATTCTTGTTAATAACCTCAAAATTACTCCAAATAGAAGTTGCTCAACTTTTAAGTATTTACAACTTTTGTTTAAGGCCCCACCACTAATTCCATTTAGTTTTTAAATTAGGGCTTTGGGTCCGATTTAGGGCTTGAAAATGACTTTGTTTTTAATGTCCAATGGGATTTGAATAATACACACAAACAAACATGTATACAATCAAATCACTCTAAAGTACCTATGCACAATTACATGCAAGAATAAAATTTATTTTAGTTGATGCAACTTAACAGGGTCAAATGCGGGATGATCTACATGCAATTATGATGACATGGCAGGTTTTAGTGGCAGTAACACTAGGGGTGTTACAGCTGTCCCGAGCCCTCCCGTGGAGGCTCGGGCGAATCGGAGATTTGGCACCCGAGGGTGCCGCTGTCCCGAGCCGTGCCGCCGGACCTTACGGGAGGCCACTTTGGGCCTTCATGTGGGTAGCCTTCGTGGGCTTCGGCTGGCCTTATTTGGGCTAGGTTGCGCTGAGGTTGCTTGTTTTTGCGTTGAAGTTGGATATCCCATACTTTGGTACCCGACAGTAGTCGTCAAGCCTGTGGGGGAGTGATGGTACTCGTCCATAGGTTCAAGTCTTTTCGCCTGCCGTTGTGGTTGGGAGTAGGTGCCTTTTCCGCTGGATGCGCGCGAGCGCACCCGGCGGGTGTAGCCCCCGAGCCTGTGGGGGAGCGAAGGTACTCCGCCACAGGTTTAAGTCTTTTTGCCTGTCAAAACAATAAAGGGTAGGATAGTTTTGCGGTGGGTGCGCGCAATCGCACCCGCCGGGTGTAGCCCCCGAGGCTTTGGAGGGATGTTATATCCCTTCAAAGGCTGAAAATCGTAGTAGCGCGTGCTCAGGTATTTATCAAGGGAAGATGATCCCTCGGAAATGCAGCCCCCGAGCCTCCCATCGTAAAGGGAGTTTATCCGGTGGTATTTCCGAGGTGCAGGGTAAGTTCCTGGGCCTCCGTTTTCGTATCGGAGGTCAACCCGGTCCTCCCTGTCTTTTGTTAGTTCGACCTCCGCGCTCTTTTTTCGGAAAGAGGAAGGTTTGGTCCTGCTCGACTTCCCCGCCGGGGCGCGAGTCGGCATTTCCGGTGAGCTACAAACGGGTTGGTCCAAGTGGAGGTCCGTGCCCCGTTCGTTGGGGGTCAGCTAGTGGCCTGAGCACACTCCAAATGTTTCCCGAGGGTCAGTTAGTGGATGTCGGGTCCCTTCGATAGGTCCCGAGGGCATGATGCCTCCCATGGAGGGATTCCACGTAACCGACTCGCTACTGTGACTTGGACACAGCATGGGATGTCCCTTTTGACGTTTCGGGCGTTGGGATACTGACCGTTTTCTTGACCCAAGCACTAGCTGTCCCTAACTCGGTTTCCCTGGGGCGACTGTTCGAGCCGCTGTGGGCCAGTCTTCGATCCCCTAGGAACGTAGCAGGCACCCGAGCCCGGGGTTCCTTCATCGGGAAGGAGAGAATATTGGCGGAATCGAGGTGCGCGGTTGTAATGATTTGGCTCACCTTTTGAGGCGCGAAGTCTAACGGACGCGACGGTTTCGGCGCAGTCGAGGTGGTTTGCGTGCGCGGCGGTGGCGGTGATGTGGGGATCGTGGCGGGTCCCACGTAGTTAATGCGGCGGATTCACTGCGGATCACGGCTCAGGTATATAAGAGAAAATCGCGGTTTCTTTCTTTTTACCTTAGCCATTCGCTCGCACGACCGTTCGCCTTCTCGCTCCCGTCGCCCGTCTCCTCGCCTTCGCTTCCTCGCTAGAGCCATCATTGCCGCGGCCGTCGTTCTCCTCGCAGCCTTTTCCCCTTCGCTCGCCATGGATTCCTCCTCCGCCGCTGCCGACGCCGTCGCCGATGTCGCCGCCACCGACGCCGCCGCGGCCGCCGCCGGCATTCTCAGGCTGGAGCCATGGCTGAGGAGCACCGTGACGGAGGCGCAGTTGGAGCGCCTTGTCACTCTGGGGCTGCTGCGTCCTCGTACCGACGTGCAACACCCGGAGTGGGCCGTGCCGCCGCGCGACCATGAAGAGCCGAACCCCGGAGCGGGGTACATGGTGAGCTTCATCGCTTACCACGAGCGTGGGCTTGGCTCGCCACCGAGCCGCTTCTGCCAGGCCCTCCTCTTCGAGAACGGGCTGGAGCTCCATAACCTCACCGCGAATTCCATCACACAGGCGTCAATTTTCGCCGCCCTGTGTGAAGGCTACTTCGGGGTGCCCCCGCACTGGAACCTGTGGTGCCGTGTCTCCCGCGTCGATTGGTACACCAAGTCGGCTGGCGCGAGGAAGACGCGGGAGATCCAGCGCGTGGGGGGTTGCGGCTTCGTGATCCGCTCCTCGTCGTACATCCCCTGCAGGGCCCCCTCCTCCAACAAGGGGTGGCACAGTGGCTGGTTCTACCTTCGCAACGACGGGGGTCTCTTCCCCAAGTTCACGGGAAGGGCGCTCATGGCTCCCCTTCCTCAGTGGGAATGGGGGTGCCCGTCGAAGGAGTCCAAACACCTGGCCGTCTATTTCGACGCGCTTGAGGAGTTGCGCCAAAGGGGCCTTACGGGGGCCGGCGTGGCGGGGAACTTCCACATGCGGACGGTACTACCTCTGATGGAGCGCCGCCTGGCACTCCATCAGATGTGACCGGGTGTAGGGTCGAGATGGCGGACTAGAAGGGGGTGAATAGTCCTTTATAACAACTAATCGCAACGGAATAAAACCTAATCGGTTCTAGCGACAATTCACCCCTCTAACTAAGACTCTAAACACCTTGCCAAAGATCCTAGCGAGAAGCAAAGGTGCAAGTCTAGCTTGGGCTTCCCTAAACCGTTCTAGCGCAAGATCACACAAACCTAAGCGCTAGTACTTTAAGCACCGGGGAAACTCCTATTAACTAGCAAGCAAAAACGCACTAAGCACCTAAGCTCACTACTTGCTCAATGACAAGGATACACAATCCAAATCAAAGAGCGCAACTCACTTTAGCTACACAAACTAAGAAGGTGAGTGGCAAGCTACACAAGCTAACCGGTCTCACAAGAGCAACTATAACTACACAAATAAAGTAATGCACAATATAAATAACTTGTGTAGGAGGGAGCAAACCACCGCGAGGGATGGGAAGACGTTGACGCGGTGATTTATTTCCTGGAGGTTCACTTGTCGCCACAAGCTACGTCCTCCGTTGAGACAAGCTCCAAGGTTGCCACCGGTCCTCTTGCTAGTGGTGACCCGCAAGTCACACTCTTCCACGTGGAGTGCTTACCACAAGCTCTAGCATTTGACTCGGCCGGACCACTTGTCGCTCTTCACGTCTCGCTCTACTAGCGATGCTCTTTGCGATCTCCCGCGGGGTGAGCTCCAACCCCTCACAAAGCTTCTCCGGAGCTAAGCACAATCTTCTTGCTTGCTTCACGGAGCCACAAGCCACCAAGCCGTCTAGGAGGTGGCAACCTCCAAGAGTAACAAGCACCACCGGCTTGCAACACGATCACTTAGTGCCACTCGATGCAATCTCACAATACAACGCACTAGAATCACTCACTATCAATCAATCGGATGTGCACTAAGCAAGTGAGTGAGTGGAAGGGCTTCCAAGCACACCTACACAAGCCACACAGGCCCAAGGGTGCTCAGCTTGTCGGCCAAGGCCGCCGAGTGCTTGGATTTATAGCCCTCAAGCGAATAGAGGCGTTGCCCTCTCAAACCAGCCGTTGGACTGAGCGTCGGACGCTCAGCCGCGCCACCGTCGGACCAATGTCCACGGTCCGATGCTCCCGATAGCCGCCACGTGTCACTAGCCGTTTGAAGTCGAACGTTGGATCACAACGGCTAACTTCCCGTGCTTCAGCTCACCGTCGGACGGAACACCGTCGGACCAACGAACTCCACGGTCCGACGCTTCCAGAGAGCTCCCCGAGGGCTGAAAACCGTCGGACGGTCGTCCGACGCTCGCCGTCGGACTAAACCCAAGAGTCCGACGCTCTCAGAGCTCGCCACGTGTCAGCTCTCGCACGATTTGCACCGTCGGACGCTCGGACAAAAGTCCGACGCCCACAAACTTCAGCGTCCGACGCTCACAGGCCAAACACCGTCGGACGCACGAGGATGGTCCGACGCTGTCACTGCAGACAGCGTCCGACACTCGCACCACAGCACAGAAGACAAGGGCAGGCCGTCGGACCGAACCCATGGTCCGACGCCCCCTAGACTTAGCGTCCGACGCTCTTGCAACTTCGCCAAAAACCTTTGCAAAAGTGCTAACACCAACAAGTGTACACTTCATGTGCATGTGTGTTAGCTTTTCACAAACATTTTTCAAAGGATTTTTCACTCTTTTCACCACGCCACTCGATCCTAGCAACGTATGCAAGTTAGATCACTCAAGTGGCACTAGATGACCGATATGCAAACAAGTTTGCCCCTCTTGATAGTACGGCCATCTATCCTAAATCCGGTCAAGTACTTCTCTACTCAACCTTAGACCGGTGAAATGGAAATGCCCTAGGTTATACCTTTGCCTTGCGCTTTCCATTTCGATCACCGTCTTCATCACCGTCTCCGACACCATCGATGCCGGTGCAACACATGCACCAACACCTCATGAATGATATGATCCACTTCATATCATCACGTGGCTTTTGGTTCATCGATCCTTGACTTGCTTGCTCTTCACCGTTGCGTTGGTCCATCGGCGCCAAGCCATCACCCGACTTGCCCTTCACACTTGCAACCGGTCCATCGACGCGAAGCCTTGTCTTGATCTTCTTCACCTAGCCACATGACTCCATGTCATGTCTCATGCGTTTAGCTCCTTCATACCATATGTGTGAGCTAAGCATCATCTCCAAGCCATTTTCACCTCCATGGCATAGATGCTCACACACATGTACCTGTGGACTAATCACCTGTGTAATCAACACTTAAACACATATTAGTCCACTTAAGTTGTCACTCAATTACCAAAACCAAACAAGGACCTTTCACCGGGTCGCAGCGGGAGGGCACGGCGATGATGGCCCGTGATCTCGGCGAGGTGGAGGCCATGCGTCGCGTCGGCTACATGGTGGGGGGTCATCCAACCTGGGAGGAGGTGAACCAGGTGCCTATGCGTCCCTGCACGGGCTTCCCGGCGTTGGTAAGTGTCGTTCGCTTGATCGGGCCGCAGGTTTCCCCATCTTCTTCCTAACCTTTTTCCTTCGTTTGTCGTAGGGCCTCTCCAGAACCGGGAAGGCTTCCCTTCCGCCCGTCCCGGAGGACAAAGAACGGCGAACCCAGAACCGCCTCCGGGCCACGGCGGAGAAAGCGAACATGGACAAGGCGACCGTCCGGAAGCAGAAGAAGGCGCGGAAGGTGGAGGAATCCTCCCAGCGCCGCCGCCGCCTGAGGGAGGCCGTGGAGCCAGAGGTGGATACCCCCACCGATGACGATGACGACGATGATGAAGAAGAAGAAAATTTTTCTATCTTTGACTTGATGGTGTCTGACCGGCCGCTTGCGGCCACACAGCCCGCGGTGGACGCTGACGAGCCTGGGAAGGCTCCGCTGTCAGCGTCCGTCGGCGGAAGTGCCGGGGTTCGTGATCCGAACCCTCGGGCAAACCTGCCGGAAACCGCGTCCAAGGACGCGACTCCTGGCAGGGCAACATTAGGAGGCGGGGCTCTGCTCGCCATCAGCAGCGAGGTTCCGCCGGAGGGGCCGGGAACGGGCTCGGGCCCGGCGCCCGAGGTACCCCGAGGCTTCGGCGGGGAGACCGAGGGTCTCCTATTTCGGTGGACCCTCCCTGCCGACGCGTCGTTGATCGCCCCGACGGCCACAGGCGGGGGGACCTGGAGGTGCCGCCACCCATGCCCCCGCCGAGGGATGTCACCATCGAGACTCCCTCGGGCGAGCGGGCGGCGTCCGTGCCACGGAGCGGGGCCGGGCGCGACGCTGAGGTGCTGGTCACTCCTCCACCGTCGGTGGGGGCCGGCTCGTCCGCCGAGCTTGCCGCTCCGACCGGCTCCGGGGCGGCGAAAAGGAAGAGGAGGGTGGTGCCGAAGACCACGTAAGTCATTTTTCGTGTCGATTTTTCCTGCCGGAGTTTTGTTTTAACATAATGACATTACCTTTTTCTTGTTGCTGCCGCAGCGCGCGGTCTGGGCTGTCTCTCCGGGTCTCTCACCAGAAGGTGTTGAAGATCCGGGGGGGATGACACGGCCGGGGAGAGAGCCCGTGCCTCGGGCGAGGAGACTCACCCTCCCGTGGGTCTGACGTCGGAGTCGGAGGGACCTTCTACGAGAAGGGTGACTCCGTCCGAGGTTGCTGCTGCCGCATCTTCGGCTACTGCGGAGGCAGTTCCGTTGCCAGCCCCTGGGACTCCGGTCTTCGGTTCCGGAGGCGCCTCGCGGGAGCCGACCATTGACGTTGCCGCGCAACCGGTCGCCGCGGACTCGGCGGCGGCGGACGCCGCAGCGAGGGCTCCTCCTCTTCGTGAGGAGGGTCCTTGGGCGTTGGCGCTGACGGGCCCGCCCCCTCGGGAGCTGACGTCCTCTCGGATTGAGTGGACGGATCGAGCGGACCCTCAAGGGCCGCCCGTCTTCTCGCTTCGGGACGACCTCGAGGGCCCCGAGTGGGACGCCGTCTAGGAGCTGGGGTCCAGCTCGGCGGCGACCCGTCGCGTGGTCGCCGATGTCCTCGACACGGAGCTCTCGGATCGGCTTCGGGTGAGCCTTGGTTGCCTTGTAACTTCTCCTGCGTGTAAGTGCTCGACTTACCTGCTGTCATCTTTTCTTTTCTTCTTAGGGCCTGATGCGCACCTCTCGGGACAAGTCCCGCTTCCTCCGCAGTGGGCTTGGCCTTTGGAGGCAGCTCGACCTCAAGAAGAGGGCGCTCGACCGTGCCCAGAGTGAGCTTGCCGCCGTGACCTCCCGGTTCGCCGAAGTGAGTGTCAGCAACGCCCTCCTGAAGGAGAAGGTTGCGGAGGCAGTGGGCCGGCTCGCCGCCTCGACAAGACGGTCACAGGAGCTGGAGAGCGCCCTGGCCGAGGCGACGAGGGAGCGTGACGCCGCCCTGCAGCTCACCGCCGAGAAGACCTCCGCCGCCGCATCACTGGCCGACGACCTGAAGGAGACTCAGGCGGCCCTCACTCAGGCGGTCGGCAAGGTTGACTTGGCGCGGGGCGAGGCGTCGAAGGCTCGGGAAGCGGCGTGGCTGGCTAAGGAGGAGACCGACGGTATGCGTTGTGTCGGGCTCTTTTTGCTTTGTTCATCTTCGTTGCATGCTGCCTGAAACCCTGTCTATTTTCTCGTTTTGTACCTTTGCAGCTCTGCAGGCCGCTTACGACGGCGAGGTCGGCGACAACCAGGAGCTGCAGCGGGTGGCACGCGTCCTGTGTGACTCCGTCAGCAGCGGCGGTGAGCCCTCGGGGATGTCACTCCGCAGCCGACTGGAGGCGCTTCACGGCAGTGTCCGCGACCGCGTCAAGGAGGCCCTGCTGACCGGAGTCCAAAAGACGCCGGCGGTCGCCAAGTCTCACTACGAGAATTTTGACGCCGGCCCCGTCAGCGAGGGCTTCGTTGAGGCGGATGACGAGGCGCTCCTGGCGTTGGAGGACTCCATGAGGACGCCCGCAGAGGCGCTGGTGAGCCTTTTCGAGCTCGAGGTCGAGCTCCCTCCCCTGGACCTGCCGTGAAAAGAAGTCGGACCATCGTGCCCTCGGCAAAAAATTTGTCGTGAGTAGTTGTCAGGGAACAAACATGTGGCCCTTCGTAGCCTTAATATTTATGTAAATATTATTTTATGTTTGCTTTTTGTTCATTCTCGGCGTTTTTCTCTTAAGTATTTTCCTCTACTGACTCTGTGCCCGGGCCATCGAGCCTCGGGAGACTTTTCCGGGTGTCATAGCTTTAGGGGCGTAGACGCAGCCATAGTCTAAAAGTTTCGATGAGAGGGAAAACTTAAGAAGAAATCTTGGCCGAGTTTTCCCGAGTCTCCTGCCCTTGCCGAACATTGATCTTATTAGTTCTCTTCCGAGCTCGAGTTATCCTTCGGACGCGGAGTGGCGAGTGGGGATGCCGTAGCCCGGAGGCGTAGGCGGTCCCGCGGCTCGGCCGGCTCTGTCCTCTGGGATTTCCTTTTGCTCTTCCAAGCTTTATAAGCCTCGGTTTGACTTGGGTGGGAGATGTGCTCGGGAAAGGAAAAAATTTTCAGCGAGTTTTGAAATTTTTAAGTTTCGGATTTTCGTTGCGGCTCGGGAGAGTCCGGGGGTTCCCCCGTCCTAGCCCCCGAGGGAGGGTCGGCCTTAAAGATAAGGATGAGCCTCACTTTGTTACACGCAGAACTTTACGA
Organism: Eremochloa ophiuroides; assembly: GCA_038502445.1. Lineage (NCBI taxonomy): Eukaryota > Viridiplantae > Streptophyta > Magnoliopsida > Poales > Poaceae > Eremochloa > Eremochloa ophiuroides. Next base: position 71,741,025 of record JAHLJS010000005.1, read on the forward strand.
GTTCGCTTGTTCCCGAGGGTCGGCTCGGGTTAAAATCAATATAAAGAAGGATGAAACGATTCCTTTTCATGATTTATATAATACAATCGATCAAGGTTCAGGGATAGAAGCGACGTAGCTGTTCGATATTCCAGGCGTTGCTGTAGACTTCGCCCTCTTCGTTCGCCAGCTTGTACGTCCCGGGCCGCAACACCTCGGCGATGATGAAAGGCCCTTCCCATGGTGGCGTCAGCTTATGACGTCCCCTGTTGTCCTGCCTGAGCCGCAATATCAGGTCGCCTACATTGAAGGCTCGGTCTCGGATGCGCCGAGCGTGGTACCTGCGAAGGGACTGCTGGTATTTAGCTGAGTGCAGCAGGGCGACGTCCCGAGCCTCGTCGACCTGGTCCAACGCGTCTTCCCGAGAGGTCTGGTTGCCTTGTTCATCGTAGGCCCAGACCCTCGGGGCACCATACTCCAAGTCCGTGGGGAGAACGGCCCCGGCGCCATAGACCAAGAAGAAGGGCGTGAACCCCGTGGCTCGGCTCGGCGTAGTCCTCAGGCTCCATATCACCGCGGGAAGCTCGGTTAGCCACCTCTTGCCGAACTTGTTTAGCCTGTTGAAGATCCTGGGCTTGAGGCCTTGGAGGATCATGCCGTTGGCACGCTCCACTTGGCCATTTGTTCTCGGGTGGGCCACCGCCGACCAGTCCACTCGTATGTGGTGCTGATCGCAGAACACCAGGAATTTCTTTCCTGTGAACTGTGTGTCGTTGTCGGTGATGATGGAGTTTGGGACGTCGAATCGGTGAATGATGTCGGTGAAGAACAGGACCGCCTGGGTTGAGGTGATCTGCGTGAGTGGCCGAGCTTCAATCCACTTGGAGAACTTGTCGATGGCAACAAGTAGGTGGGTGAAGCCCCCGGGCACCTTTTGGAGGGGCCCGACAAGGTCCAGTCCCTATACGGCAAAAGGCCAGGTGAGAGGGATCGTCTAGAGGGCTTGGGCCGGGAGATGTGTCTGCCGAGCATAGTACTGGCATCCTTCGTAGGAGCGTACTACCTCTGTGGCGTCTGCTATGGTTGTTGGCCAGTAGAAGCCTTGTCGAAAAGCATTGCCGACGAGGGTCCTCGGTGCGGCATGATGCCCGCAGGCCCCAGCATGTATCTCTTTAATTAGGCGTTTACCCTGACTGAAGGGGATACAGCGCTGGAGGATGCCCGAGAGACTTCGTCGGTAAAGTTCTCCATCCACCATTCTGTAGATCTTGGCTTTACGTGCCAGCCGCCGAGCTTTGGTCTTGTCCGAGGGTAGGATCCCTCGGGCAAGCCAATTGACCAGTGGCTCGCGCCAGTCTGGTTCGTCGTCGTCCATCTCGCCTTCGGCTTTCGACGCCTCAGCGTCGACCTCCATCGCCTCAGCCTTGGCGTCGCTGTTATCCTTAGCCTCGGCCGAGGGTCGCTTTTCTCCCGAAGGGTCAGCAACCCCCGAGTGATTCCCGAGGCTCGAGACGGCTTCGGGCCCCTCGGGACGCTTGGGAGCTCGTCTCTCCTTGCTTCCCGAGAGGTTGTCATTGACTGTCGGCTTGTAGAGGTCGTTGGCAAACACCCCCATCGGGACCGAAGTCCTTTCAGATGCGATTTTCGCCAACTCCTCGGCCTCCTCATTATACCTACGCGCGACGTGGTTGAGCTCGAGGCCGTCGAATTTTTCCTCGAGCCACCGTACCAACTTGCAGTAGACCGCCATCTTTGCGTCGTGGCACGTCGACTCCTTCATCACCTGGCCCACCACGAGCTGAGAATCGCCTCGTACCTCGAGGCGTCTAATGCCCAGCTCGATGGCGATGTGAAGTCCGTTGATGAGTGCCTCGTACTCTGCCACGTTGTTGGAGGCAGCGAAATGCAGCCTTAGGAGGTACTTGAGTCGGAATCTAAGGGGTGAGACCAATACGATGCCTGCGCCGGCACCCGTCTTCATCAACGACCCATCGAAATACATGACCCAATATTCGTCCCGGGAGAGCTGCGGTGGCAACTGTCTCTCGGTCCATTCCGCCACAAAATCCGCCAGTACTTGGGAATTGATGGCCTTGCGTGGCGCGTAGGTGATGCCGTCGCCCATGAGCTCGATTGCCCATTTGGCGATTCTTCCCGTGGCCTCGTGACTCTGTATCACCTCCCCAAGGGGGAAGGATGACACCACGATCACAGGATGTGACTCGAAGTAGTATCGCAACTTGCGCCGAGCGAGGACGATCGCATACACCAGCTTCTGGATCTGAGTTTAGCGCGTCTTGGTTTCGGACAAGACCTCGTTAATGAAGTAAACCGGCCGTTGCACCAGTAGGGCATGCCCTTCCTCTCGTCGTTCGACGACAATTGCTGCACTCACAACCTGGTTAGTGGCAGCAACATATAACAAGAGGGTTTCTTCCTTCGTTGGTGGCACAAGGACCAGTGCTTTGGAAAGTAGAGCTTTCAGCCTTTCGAGGGCTTCCTGGACCTCGGGGGTCCAGGTAAAGTGCTCATTTTTTTCAGCAACCGATACAGGGGAAGCCACTTTTCACCAAGCCTAGAGATGAATCGGCTCAAGGCCGCAAGACGCCCCATGAGCTTTTGCACGCCCTTGAGGCTTCGGATCGGGCCCATCTGTGTGATGGCCGATATCTTTTCCGGGTTGGCTTCGATGCCACGCTCGGAAACGATGAACCCGAGGAGCATGCCCCGAGGGACCCCGAAAACGCACTTCTCAGGGTTTAGCATTATATTTTTCCTCTTGAGGCAGTCGAATGCCTTTTCTAGGTCGGCTACTAAGTCGCTGGCCTTCCTAGATTTTATCACTATATCATCTACGTACGCCTCAATGGTCCGCTCGATGAGGTCCCCAAAAACTTTGAGCATGCAGCGCTGGTAAGTCACGTCCGTGTTTTTTAGGCCAAATGGCATGGTTACGTAACAATATGTGCCAAAAGGAGTAATGAAAGAAGTCGCTAATTCGTCGGACTCTTTCATACGAATCTGATGGTAACCGGAATATGCATCAAGAAAGCAAAGTCGCTCACAGCCAGCAGTGGAATCAACTATTTGGTCAATGCGAGGTAATGGAAATGGATACTTAGGACAAGCTTTATTTAGACTAGTGTAATCGACACACATTCTCCATTTTTCATTTTTCTTTTTAACCAAAACAGGATTCACTAACCATTCTGGATGGAAGACCTCCTTGATGAATCCAGCCGCCAAAAGGTTCTGCACCTCCTCCCCGATGGCCCGGCGCTTCTCATCGAATCAGCGCAGGCGCTGCTTCACCGGCTTGGACCCGGCCCGGATGTCCAAGGAGTGCTCGGCGACCTCCCTCGGGATGCCTGGCATGTCCGAGGGACTCCAAGCAAACACGTCGGCGTGCTTGCGGAGAAAGTCGACGAGCACGGCTTCCTATTTGGGGTCGAGGGTGGCGCTGATCTTCAGCACTGTGCCGTCGGCGGAGCTCGGGTCGAGGGGGACCTCTTTCACCCCCTCGACGGGCTCAAGGGTGCCCGTGGTCTTCTTGGGGTCGGGGACCTCCTTCACCATCTGCTCGAGGTCGGCGATGAGAGCCTCAGACTCCACCAGTGCGCTGGCGTACTCGTAACATTCGACGTCGCATTGGTACGTGTACTGGTAGGATGTGCCGATGGTGATGACCCCCTTAGGCCCAGGCATCTTTAGCTTGAGGTAGGTGTAGTTCGGGACCGCCAAAGATCATGAGGCACTTGTCGATGGGCGGGAAGTCGTCGTCCTTCTCGTCCTTGTCCTCCTGATCCTTGACGGGCTTTTTGCTGGCTTCGTCCTTGAACGCTTGCCGGCCGTAATGCTTTTTGAGCATTACGCATTGACCGAGCGTGTGCTGTACCGGACCTGTGTGGTACGGGCACGGCTTGGTCAGCATTTCATCAAAACGGCCCCGAGGGGGCCATGCCCCCTTGGGCTCGGTGGCCGCCACCAAGGGGTCGCTGCGTGGTAGGGCCTTTCCCTTCCCCTTCTTCTTCTTGTTGGTCAGGGCTCGGGAAGAGTTGCCCTTGGGGGCCTCCTCCTTCCGTTTGCCCTTAGGGTCGGAGAAAAGGGCTCCCACTGCCTCGTCCCTTGAGGCGAAGCTGGTAGCGATCTTCATGAGCTCGGTGACGCTGGTCGGCATCTGACACCCTAGCTCATGAACTAGCTCTTTGCAGGAAGTTCCTGCAGCGAATGCTCCGACGACGTCGGAGTCGGCGACCTGGGGCAGCTCATTGTACTGCTTGGAGAAGCGCCGGATGTAGTCCCAGAGGGACTCTCCTGGTTTCTGCTTGCAGCTGCTCAGGTCCCAGGAGTTACCAGGGCGCACGTACGTGCCCTGGAAGTTCCCTACGAAGATCTTGACCAGATCGTTCCGGTCAAAGATCATCCGCGGGGGAAGATGTTCCAGCCAAGCTCTTGCAGAGTCGGCGAGAAACAGGGGGAGGTTGCGGATAATGATGAGGCCATCCTGCGCGCCGCCAAGCTGGCACGCAAGACGATAATCCGCTAACCAAAGCTCGGGGTTCATCTCCCCTGAGTATTTGGTTATGTTGGCCGGCTGTCGGAATCGGGGCGGGAACTTGGCCCTTCGGATGGCCTCGCTGAAGACGCGAGGTCCTGAGGGCTCGGGTGAGGGTTCGCGATCCTCATCTGAGTCGTAGCGCCCGCCCCGATGGACGCTATAGCCGCGCGCGGCCCCGTCAGTCTTCCGCCGGCGGCGGGCTTGCAGAATGGCTTGGACGTCGACGTCCTTGCCAAGCTGTTGGTGGACTGGTGGGGCCCTTGGAGCCTCGGGTCGAACCGAGGCTTCGCGTTCGTGGCGAGCTATGCCGCCACGCTGGTGACTTTCAGTGCCACGGTGTCGCGACGCTGAGCTTTCCGCCTGGAGGATGGCTGCATCCTCCAGGAGGTCCTTGAGTTGATTCCTGAGCTGTCGTGCCTCCTCGGTGAAGGGCTCAGGTATGCTCCGGAGCAGCATCGCTGCTTCCGCGAGCTTTCGGCTTGCCCGGGGGGCTGCCCCCGGTGTCTCGGCCCCGTCGTCAGCAACGATTCGGGCCTGAACATCTCGGGCTCGACGCCGAGCTGCTCCTCCATCGCTCCGCCGCTCGTCGTGCTCCAGCGTAGCTCGTAGCTGGGTGAGACGCAAGCAGTCCTCGTCCATCCGCGCCTCAAGTTCCCGGAGCTGCTCTAGCTCCAGGGTTTGAGGTGCGGGGCGAGATGTTCCTGCCCCTTGATCCAGCGGCGGGGCTGACCGTGCAGGCCGCGGGGCCGCTGGAGGGGGCGTGACTTGTTGGTGCTGGGGCTGCGAGGGTGGGGGTATGTCGTCGTTGTCCCCCGAGTGGACGTCCTCCACCCGCCCCTCATCAGGGTGCATCAAGTTGTAGCACTCCCGAGCGGGGTCGATGTAGGACTGGTCCGAGTTGGTGGTGACGCTCAGGGCACTCTCCCCTGAGTCGTCGGTGTAGGCGGCGAAGCCCACGTTTGCCCAGAACTCGTCATCATCGTCGCTGTAGCTGCGACGAGACGACGAGGTCCAGCCATAACGGTCCCACCCCTCCGAGTGTTCTCGAGGGGTGAGGTTGACGGTGGTATCCGTTTCCCCACCGCCATACGCCCTGGTACTTTCCCCAGGGGATGACGGTGGGGATGTCACGTGGTCTCCCACGAGGCTGTCCAGGCGCTCGAGGCGCTGGACTGGAGTGTCCGACAGCTCGTGCAACAATGCGTGAACAGCATAAACGTGGGCATCCATGGCGGTCTGGAGCCCAAAGAGGGACGATGGCGTCGTTCCCCTCCCCCAGTGAGGGCGGAGAGAAAGTTCGGCCGGCGTCGTGTTCCGCCCTCGCCCGTCCTTTGGGCAATAGGCGGATGCGTGGCCGCCAGTGCCGGAGATCCCGGGACAGCGGCTGGTGCAGTATTGGCTTCCCCCGTTGGGGGTGCCTGGTTGGCCGCGTCTCCCGCGGCCAGAGGCTGGTTGGCGCTGCTGCGCCTCCTCCTCCTGGTCCGCCGGGAGCGGCGTGCAACGTTTTCCCCGTCCTCCGGGGCGGGTGGAAGAGTTGCGGGGGTCCCTTCTCCGGCCGCCTGCTGGGCCGGGGTTAGGACGACAAGAACGCGGGGCTCGGTCGGGCGCAGGTTCATCTCGAGCCCTTGGCCGGTGGCCACGAACTCGAGGGTCCCGAACCGGAGCACCGCGCAGCGGGAAGCGTGGTAGAGCTGGCTGCCATCCGAAACCTATGTCAACACGCAAAAGGCCCCTACCTGGCGCGCCAACTGTCGGTGCTAGTTTTGGCGGGCGCTAACACCGGCTAGTAACTTGTGTTTTGCGGTTGAGGTTTCGGATGATGTGCAAGGAGGAACACGGGAGATTTCTACTGTTCAGGCCAAGAGGGCCCTACGTCCAGTGGAGAGGCGAGTCGTGTTGCCTTGCACCGGGGTGCTTGTAGTAGAGGGTTACAAGCTGAGTCGAGAGAGGGAGAGTATCCTAAGTCTCTTTTGCGCGGAAGAGGATGATTTCGTTTTCGTGTAGTTGTGTTGTGTGTATGTTGGTGTCGCAAACTTGGTGAATCTCTTTCTGTGTCTGGCCTCCGTCCTCCCTTTTATAGTTACAAGAGAGAAGCTAGAGTTATATGTGGTGACCTATGATGACGATACTCGGCATGGTGGGATCAGAGGTGATTAGTGGCTATCGTCAGCCATGCCATCGTCTTGGTGCTTCGGCGGTATGGCTTCGGTCATTCGACTGATCTTCCACTGATCGATCGTTGAGTTCCAAGGTGGTACAGTGTTCGGGACGTGGCTGGCTGCGTGGCGCTGCGTCACGGCGTCGCGTCCGGTCCTGCACAGTGCAACGAGAAGACCGGTTGACTTTCAAATATTGACTCCCGAGGCTGGGAGCCTTCCTTGCCGTCGGGAGCGTGACGCGACGGGTCATTAGGGGTGTCCTCCCTCGGGCGCGCATTCCTCTCGTGCGCGGTACTTTCCCGAGGGGCGAACGGTCCTGTTGCTACATTGCCCATACTCCCGGGTCGGCGGGACAGCCGTCACTTCTGTCCCCGCGAGACTCGTGCATTATGGCCAGGAGCTGTCGCTGTCGTAGTTGGAGATTCTCTCCGTCAGCAAGGGGTGTCATCCGGTTGACTGTCCTTGGGACGGAGTGGAAGGAGTTGGACCGTCGTATCGGTCACCGAAGGAGGTATGACAGTTGGTACGGAGGACGTGCACGAGCGGGGTGCCGTCGCCTCGCGGCGTCCAGTCAGTGGGGCCGCGCCTGTAAAGTGGTCAGAGGGGTCCCTTGCGGTCCAAGATTGCCCTGCTGACGTCGACTGTGCATTGGATGCCTTAGAGAGACCGCGCTCGAGGAGGATGAGGAGGCTTGGGCGAATCGGAGATTTAGCGCCCGGGGGTGCCGCTGTCCCGAGCCCTCCCGTGGAGGCTCGGGCGAATCGGAGATTTGGCACCCGAGGGTGCCGCTGTCCCGAGCCGTGCCGCCGGACCTTATGGGCGGCCACTTTGGGCCTTCACATGCGTAGCCTTCGTGGGCTTCGGCTAGCCTTATTTGGGCCAGGTTGCGCTGAGGTTGCTTGTTTTTGCGTTGAAGTTGGGGACCCCATACTTTGGTACCCGACAATTAGTAAATCAGTTAGCATTAGTGATTAGTAAAGGCATTCAGAATTAGTGAGTAGTAAATGCATAAATAACCTCATGTTGTTAGTGTCAAGACATTGATTTGGAAGAAATTTTCCATCTTAAAAGTAGACAGCTTGTGGGATCAGAATAGAGTCAAGTTCTCTTATCAAAAATATTTATGTTGAGTAATTCGCAAAAAAAATATTTATGTTGAGAATATACGAAAGTATATCAAGTAACTACTATGGCAATCTGTCAACATCTAAAGAAGCTGCAAAAGAAAAACTTATGGTATGTAAAAAAAATTCATTGAAAACAAAACAAGCACATATGCAATATAACACGTAAATGAAACAATGCAAAAATAAGTGTTTTATAGGATTACGAGTTTACGACAGTTTGTTCCATCCATGTACCCCAAGAGAGCAGAATCAGTTTCTCTGGTTCATTCTCTGCAGATCGTCCTGGCCATTTGTTATATCCAAGTTAAAAGAAATAAAAAAGTGTGCTTCTATCTAAAGGCTGATTCCACACATTTCATTCCCATTGAAGGGATTAGATAGCGTTGCAAGATCCTTTCCTTCACCAGTAATCCCCGCATGAGCAATGCCCACCTCTAAAATGGTGGAACCGTGTGGTATCCCTAAGTATTATTTCTCGATCCTCGATTTTGGATATAAGCTTGGCTGCATTATGACAATCTCCACAGATCCTGAGGTTCTTGAAGATCCTCAAGGGCATCCCAGGGGAAGTGCTAATCAGACCGAAAGCGATGGCGAGCTTTTCGCTGTGCCTCATCAGCATTTGCGACTTCAGACTCTCCTCAACATCATGCAGTGCAAAATCAAGATCAGGAATGTAGCCCATTGCCTTCATCAGCTCCTCCAAGCGGTCCAACTTGTCATGGATCAAATCAAGCTGAGGATGCAATCTGTCGTTCGATCTGAACTCATGTCTCACACCCTTTATCTCCATCCAGCTATACCCAGGTGTTTTCACTACCGCATTATCCTTCATCCATCTCCTTACTCTAGAGACATCAGCCCACCTATTTGCCACAGCATAGATATTTGCCAGCTGTACATAGGCACCTGCATTCTGTGGATCCTGTTCAATCAGCTTTCTAGCAGCAAACTCGGCAAACTCCAAGTTCTTATAAACTCTACAAGCAGTCAGCAAGGTGCCATAGGCAGAAGGATGCGGCTCAACAGGCATTGAATGGATCATGTTGACAGCTCTTTCAAGCAGACCAGCTCGGCAGAGAAGATCCACCATACATGAGTAATGATCAATCTGGGGTTCAATGTTATATGCTTCCTGCATTGTTTCAAAGCACTGGATTCCAAAATCACACAATCCGGTGTGGATACAAGCTGTCAACACTGCCAACAAAGTAATCCAGTCTGGCACCACTCCTTCATCCTTCATTTTTTCAAATAACTTGATAGCTTTCCTTCCACCCCCATGTTGGGCATAGCCAGAAATCATGGCGTTCCATGCAACTATATCCTTTGTATGCATCTCATCAAACAGCTTGCAAGCGTCATTCAAATCGCCGCATTTGCAGTACATGCTGAGAAGAGATGTGCCCACAGTCACACTCCTGCTGAGAGGCAACTTCATGCACCACTGATGTACCTGCCTCCCAAATCCAAGTGCAGACAGGTTACTGCATCCAAGGAGCACACTACTTAACGTTGACGCATTTGGCTGCACAACAGCATCCTCAAGCATGGTCTTGAACACCCTTAAAGCATCACCTGGGCGTGAATTTTTGACATAACCAGCGACAACTGCATTCCATGAAACCAAGTTCCTCACAGGCATTGCCCTGAAGAATTCCATGGCCTTCTGGACATTGCCGGTGTCCATGTACCCTGACACCATTGCAGTCCAGAGAATGGCATCGGTCTTCTCCGGCGCATTCCTAAACAAGTCCTCCGCCGCGCCCATGTCTCCAGAGCACGCGAGCGCGGAAACCATTGCATTCCAGGAAACAGCATTCCTCGCCGGCATGGCCCGGAAGATGGCCTCGGCCTCCTCGATGGCCCCGTTCTTGGAGAGCCCGGAGACCATGGTGTTCCAGGACGTGACGTCCCTGACGGGCATCGTGGAGAAGACTCTCCACGCGCCATCAATGTCGCCGCAGGCGAAGTGGCAGGACAGGAGCGTGTTGTAGGAGACCGTGTCCGGGCGCGGGATACTGTCGAACAAGCGGCGTGCGTCCGCGAGGCGGCCGGGCCCGGACGCCTTGGCGTATCCCGAGAGGAGGCAGTTGTAGGTGGTCGTGGTCTTGGGCTGCGTCGACGCGAAGGCCTCCTCCGCGCCCGCGAGGTCACCGCGGCGGACGGCCGCCGCGACGGCCACGGTGGTGAGAGGGCGGGCGACAGCCCGAAGAGAAGGCCGCAGGATCATTTCATAAGCCACCACGCAGAGGCGGAGCTCCCCATGCGGCACGGAGTAGAGCCCTCTGTCTTCCTCCCTTCTGGGCTCTGGCCGAGCGAAGGAGCGGACGAGCGGCGGCGTTCGACGGCGGACGGAAGAAGACTCTGTGTATACGAGAGACGATTGAGGGAAGAAAAGTAGGCCCAATATCTCAGCCGGCCCAAGTGGATAGTGCCCCACGCCCCCACTACCTAGCAATGCTGCTGGGCCAGATGGCAGTGGGCCGGGCTCTTCTGTCTGACCGGAGCAAACCGCCAAAGTCTTGTGTTCCAAAGATGCCGATTCCAAGCTGGGACTGCAGCGGGGCGGCTGCACGCCAGAGATGCGTTGACCTGACCACCTGCTAGGCTGGGTGGCTGCTACCCACAAGGCCCCACAGCTCACCCGACTCTTCCCCACTGATTCTCGCTTACTACTAAGCTTTACTACTGTGTGTTTCCATTCCACAGAGGATCGGAAGGGATGGCCGGGAGCAGCGTCCGCGGCGGCAGCAACCGCCCACCGCTGTTCATGACGGAGAAACCATCGCGGATGGCGAGATACGCTTACCGGCTGTTGGCGAGCACGGTCCTCGCGGGGGTGCTTCTGGTATGGCTGTACAGAGCCACGCACGTGCCGCCGAGGAGCAGCGGTGCCCGGTGGTGGGCGTGGCTTGGGCTCTCCGCGGCCGAGCTCTGGTTCGGCTTCTACTGGGTGCTGACGTTGTCCGTGCGGTGGAGCCCCGTCCACCGCCGCGCCTTCCCGGACCAGCTCTCCCGGAGGTCGTTGGGTTTGACATCTGACTAACTGAATTTCTGCATTCACTTGCTATGTTTTAATAATCACCGCATCCCTGCTTAACCTGCTAGGCTTATGATTGCTATTGAGGTAGTCAAGCTAAATATGCATCCTCCTACACTATTGTAGGTGTTTAAATGCTGCATATATTCCAAGCTTGTTCCATGTCAGTGTTTTCCATGATTCGTAAAGGTTCTATCTGTGCCGACTGCCGATGCAGTTTTCAGCTAAACGTTGACTATATACTATAATAAACAGGTACAAGGAGGAGCAGCTTCCTGGGGTGGACATATTTGTGTGTACAGCAGACCTCACTGTTGAGCCGCCAATGCTTGTCATCTCCACTGTCCTATCTGTTATGGCTTATGACTACCCGCAGGAGAAGTTGAACATCTATTTGTCTGATGATGCTGGTTCCATCATAACATTGTATGCTCTATACGAGGCATCAGAGTTTGCAAAGCACTGGCTTCCATTTTGCAAGAAGTACCAAGTGGAGCCCATGTCACCAGCCGCCTACTTTGGTAAAGAAGCTACCCCTCCTGATGCATGTGACCGTAAAGAGTGGTTTTCCTTGAAGGTAGTGTGTACACTTTTAAAGTTTTAATGCATTCTATGTAATATAGCTCATCTGAACCTAATTTTTATTTTGCTACGTCGTGCCATATTAACTTGCACTATGGTAACCTTCCATATATGTTCTGTGATACTGAAACCAGAAAGCTTATGCATATTATCTTTGTTTTTTTTCTGTTTTTTATTCTGTAGGAGATGCACAAAGATTTGGCAGATCGAGTGAATTCAGTCGTTAATTCAGGGAAGATCCCTGATGTTTCAAAATGCAATCTTAGAGGCTTCTCCAAATGGAGCAAGAATACAAGTTTTAGATATCACCCTTCGATAGTTCAGGTAATGGCTATGGTGTAAGTGGTCTGATCAGAGCGATGTTACTAGGAGAAGGATCTGATGGTTTATTTTAAAATTTAACTAGTACTAGTCCAGTACATCTGCAGAATGTTTGAAACACTAATGTAAGAAAACTAATATTTAACAAGTATGAGCTATAATTTCCAACAAGAATCCAAGCCAACTGAAATAACTAGTTTTGCAGATTGCCCTTCCAATAATTTTTTTTCCATTATCTATCAAACCTTAGTCTTAGCAAGACAAGCCTGGCATGGTTCATACGGTGGTGGAGTGTGGACCAAAACATAGAGGGGGGCCAATTTTCCAAGCATGAACCAAAGTGCATGCATGAGTGGTAGAGAAATACTAATAAGCCTGATTCTGTTGGGTGTGTAATGAGCTGAATAGCCAATGGTGGTGGTTTATTTCCCTCACTAGTTCCCATTCTAGTTGAAGAAAGAAGGCTTACAGGACGGGTATTGCATTATGTACTGATTTGTTTGTGGGCAAAATTGATTGCATTTTTTTTCCATGATATTTGTTGTTTCTTCTGATCAAAGAGTTCTCAATTGCTAGATTTTAAATGATGGAAACAAGAGAAAAGCAACTGATGTCGATGGAAATGTGTTGCCCACACTGGTTTATATGGCTCGTGAGAAGAGACCTCAGGAACATCATCACTTCAAGGCTGGATCACTGAATGCTTTGGTGGGTGGGTATTTTGGCTTCTACTTATTATAGCCCATGTTTTTCACTAATGTCCTACTTGAACCAATATTTCTTATGTTTGTATAATTTGTTAATTAAGGTCGATCGTGCAGATAAGGGTATCATCAGTGATAAGCAACAGCCCAGTCATTATGAATGTGGACTGTGATATGTACTCCAACAATTCAGGGTCTATCAGAGATGCATTGTGCTTCTTCCAAGATGAGGAGCAAGGTCAAGATATTGCTTTTGTCCAGTATCCTCAGAACTTTGAAAATGTGGTGCACAATGACATCTATGGCAATCCCATCAACACCGTCAATGAGGTCAATCAAAATTTAATATAACACCTCTTGGAATTTCAATGGAGGGCTTACCTATGCCTTGAGTTGAAAACGTGCCACTAACCTTAATAAACCCTTTTTAAAAATTGAATTGGTCTTCAGTTGGATCATCCTTGTTTGGATGGATGGGGTGGAATGTGTTACTATGGCACAGGATGCTTCCATCGAAGAGAGGCTCTATGTGGGCGAGTATATAGTCGAGACTACAAGGAAGATTGGACCAGGGTGGTGAGGAAAACTGAAGATGTCAGTGACTTGGAAGGAATGGCTGAGTCACTTGTGACTTCCACATATGAGCACAACACCCTTTGGGGAATCGAGGTAGATGTAGATCACTATACTGTGATTGAGGTCACATTTTGTTACTTTAAGATCACACAATTTTCTCACTTTATGTATGGATTATATCTTACCGAGTTCGAGTTGCTGAATTACAGAAGGGAGTTAGATATGGTTGCCCACTGGAGGATGTCATTACAGGATTGCAGATCCAGTGCCGTGGGTGGAGATCAGTTTACTACAACCCGCCAAGAAAGGGCTTTTTAGGCATGGCCCCGACCTCACTAGGACAGATCCTGGTTCAGCACAAGAGATGGACAGAAGGGTTCCTCCAGATCTCCCTCTCAAAGTACAGCCCATTTCTGCTAGGTCACAGGAAGATCAGGCTGGGGCTTCAAATGGGTTACTCCGTCTGCGGGTTCTGGGCTCTTAACAGCTTCCCCACCTTGTGCTATGTCACCATTCCTTCACTTTGTTTCCTCAATGGCATCTCATTGTTCCCTGAGGTGAGTTTATATATATTTCGATCGTTGCTTCTTCCTATATGCACTTTGGCCAAATTCTAAAAGAGAACTTGCACCTGCAATCTACTCAACCCAGATAGCCAGTCCCTGGTTTGTACCGTTTGCATACGTTGTTGTGGCTGCATACTCCTGCAGCTTGGTGGAGTCACTGCAATGTGGCGACACGGCTGTAGAGTGGTGGAACGCACAAAGGATGTGGCTTTTCAGAAGAATCACCTCATACCTCTTGGCAGCCATCGACACAATCCGCAGAATGCTTGGCATCACTGAGTCGGGATTCACCCTGACAGCGAAGGTAACTGATTCGCAGGCCCTAGAGAGGTACAAGAAGGGGATGATGGAGTTTGGGTCCTTCTCCGCAATGTTTGTGATCATTACAACCGTCGCACTGCTTAACCTGGCATGCATGATGTTCGGGGTGGCAAAAGTTTTGTTGCATAAAGGAGCGACGAGTTTGGGAGCTATGTTTGTGCAGGCTGTTCTATGTGCGCTAATAATAGCGATCAATTTCCCAGTGTATGAAGCACTGTTCGTTCGCAAGGACAGTGGCAGATTGCCAGCTTCTGTCAGTCTAATTTCGCTCTGCATTGTATTACCATTTTGTATACTTCCAACCAACTCGTAGATGGGAATCTGATGGTGAAAGTTATAAGAATTGTACTAATATAATGTATTTTCAAGAGAACTTAAACATCTATACCATGTTCCTCTACAGATCTGAAAACGTCGCAGCATTTTGTCTGTCAGGTTGGTGGCGCATAACTTTGTTCAGTCACTGCAATCTGAGAATTCGCTGACATGGTTTGGCCAGAGCCGCGCCGAAGTTACAGCAAAATGCAGCAGGATGACTGGGGAGTAACTCAGATTCACTGATAACGTTGAGGAAGGGTTACACCATAGAGGAGGGGCGACAAAAGAAAATTACAAGCAGACATCAACTTGAACTGATGGTATATACACAGCTAAGACCGCTATAAGCAGACACCCATCAGAGTAATTTTCTCATTTGCAACGGCTATACATAGTGCCCCTGTCACTAGCAGCAAGTAGTAGTAGGATTGAATTGGAAGAGCTCATTCACTCATGGCCAGTCTGCTGCCAGCGACAGAGCTATCTACACATAACCATCACAGAACAGCACCAGACTGCAGCATTGCACTTGCACAGCTCATCATTAGCTTCCTCAAGATTGTGTGGGACTGGGCGAGACACAGCAGAACCATTTCTTCTGCAAGTTGGAGAGGTCACAACGGATAATCAATGCATATGATTATCGGTGACTAGACTGCACAGGAATGGTATATAACGGGAATGAATGGCCGAATCTAGCTACGAGATGGACGGACGCGTACCGATGCGTTGGCCCTGGAGTTGTAGGAGGTCATCTTGTCGGTCCTGGAGTCCTTGCTGCTGCTGCTGTCAGCCGACGCCGACCTGTTGCTGGTGTGGCCTTGGGTCGGGGCTTTCTTCTCATCCCTGGCCTTGCTGAAGATAACCGTGAACCCGTCGGCAGAGGCCGGGTTGTTGACGTCCCATTCGCCGAACTTGGGTAGTGTGCGGTCCTTCACAAAATGAAAACATCACGCTAGCTGATCAGCGCAACAGCTATATATATATATATATATATATATATATATATATATATATATATATATATATATATATATATATATATATATATATATATATATATATATATATATAACGTGAATGTATAATGCTGTACTTCCTTGCCCACGCGAGGCGGCCGGGGAACCATGCATGGTTCAGACCTCAGGGCTAAAATTTGTAGAGAACCAGAGAGCGGATGATCACATCTTCTCACCTCGATGTGAAGATTCCTTTCGCACCCGTACATATGCACGCATGGTTTGTCAATGGGATCGCTCAACAATTTAAAAGTGAGGGATCAGGAACAGGAACCCAGGCACAGTTTGTTGCCAATTTGAAAGAACAGGCGTTGTTACTAGTCATCAGTTATCCATTTTGCCAAACTGATGGATCCTTAATAATTATCATCGTAATCGATAGCTAGATATTCATCCATGCATTTAGTTGCCAATTTGCCAAAAGAAAATTTCATGCTAATCCAACAATGCGACAAGCATGTTTTCGTCATGCGTGATGCATCAAAACCATCGTCGTCTCTAATTTCAAGCCATGCAAGATATAGACGAATGCAGGCATCATCACAAAAAAGAAGAAAAAGGCAGCAACAATGAGATCGATTACAATGCAAGGCACAGGAGATCGATTTGCACTCACCGACGACATGGGTGCCGCAGCGTCCTTCAGCCGGAGTCACAGAAAAATTTTGCCCTTGCTTGTGATCCGACGCGCGCTAGGGTTTCTGGGGCAAAATTCTCCCCGGGGCCCGCCGGGATGAGAGGGGAAGGATTGGCCACAACCACAAACAACAGGAGGAGGCTACGAAGCGGAGCGCACCAGCTGCCTCCTGCGCGTATCTTATATATACCTATTAATGGAATGTTTTGCATGCAAAGGCTGCCTAAAATTGATCCACTTTTAAACGATGTTTCGCCTTTTTTTTTTTTAGTTCCGTTTTGCAATTGTTTCGGCAAACCAGCGCAGAGTGAGCTGGTGTTCATCCAGCCACGGCCCTGGCAGGTGGGCCCACACAGGGCATTGGGAAGCGAGGTGGGCCACCAGGTTGAGTTGGTCTGGTCTGGTCTGGGCTGGGCTGGGCTGGGCTGCAAGAGAGTAATGATGATGCCTCATGGTGTTTAAACTGGCCCGGCCCAATGGATCCTCAAGCAAGGCAGGACCAGCGTGTGGCGTGTCAAAGGGCGAACTAATCTCTACAACTAAAAAGCAGCAAACGTAATCGTTCACCCGGCAGACTCACGGCCCCTCCCCCGCGGCCCGAGCCCCCCGGCAGAGTCACGCAGTCTCGCTCCCACCCCCGCGCCCCTGGCAGACCCCCATGATAATCGCCCCTGCCTTTCCGTGGAAAAAAAAAAAAACCGAACGCGCTCGCTCTGCTCTGCCGAACTGCCGACCCCCACGACGCCCACCACCCCGGCCATTCCCACTCCCGCCGCGACCCCTCCCGACGAGCCGCCGCCATCCCCTCGCCCCCCCCCTCGGCCATGATGCCTCGACGCCCCGGCCGCCGCGATGCCCACCACCCTAGCCATCCCCGCGACCGCCGCGACCCCGCCCACCACCCGGCTACCGCCGCGGTGGCGCCACCACCCCAGCCACCGTGCCCGCTGCCGCGCCGCCCAAGTCCACCCACAAGGCGTCCTCCCCCTCGCCAACCCCCCCCCCCCCCCCCACGCGCCTCCACGCCTGTGGCCAAGGTCGACGCGGTGCCAGCGTGGTGGTCTGCAACTCTGTAGTCCAAACGGGCACAAAACTACATCATATTGTCTCCTCTTCTACCATTGTTTGTGCAACTTTTTCTGGTGTTTGCATATACAGTATTTGTTGGTCTGGTTTTCTATTTCGGCTTGCATGGTTTGAGTAAGAATAGATTGAAAACTGCAATGGGTTGGTTTGGTTTGGAGCAGCAGCTACACCGGATTGGTTAGGTTTGGATTTGGTTTGCACAGCGCCGACGGGGGCTGCAGGCGAGGTGTGCGAGGTGATAGGTGAAGAGCTCATTGGCCTGGGTGAAGCCAACAAGAAGCGCCCCTTACTGATTGCTCCTCGCTGCAGTGCATCTGCGATGCACTTGATATTGTGATTTATTAATTATCTGAGTTCTAATTTTTTATGTTATGTGTAGATCCAAAATTAAGTTACATAGCCTCATTCCAAGTAATTCATACCCTGTTTTGTGATGCTTGGGTGGGGATTAGATTTGCAGCTTTCTTTTTTTTCTATAGCTACTGATTTGTCCTAGATGAAAGTTTTACTAATGTCTTTCTAAATTTAATTATCAAACTGTCCTACAAGCACCAAATCGGCTTGCAGCAGCACAAACTTGAAGGATTAGGAATCGGTACTGCTTGCGGTGAATTATTTCAATTTTCAGATTCCATTATCACTGAAATTAGAAAATGTTGACATGACATCGTTGCTTAATAAATAACTCCAATATGCATCTTCATTTACAGATGTACTGCAATTTGTGCAGGTGTACAAGTTTATCAGTGACATATTCTACTTGAACAGGCCAATTTCAGTTGAGGGCCATTAGGAGAAACTGAATATCACTATCCAAATGGTGAGTATTTGGTGCAACTTTTTTTCCCCTCATCTGGCATTCATGGTTATTCTCTTTTACTAACACTAAATTAAAACGATCCCTTCCTTGTCTTACTCGGTAGTCTGTCATTTCTGTAATGCTTTTTCCAGATCAACTTTACCCATGGGATGTCTGCTTTGTTCAAGAATTTGTATAAGTTTTTCATTAACAGAGCCTCATTTTGCCTTTTAATGTTTATGACATCTAACCCTCCATTCTATTTTGGTTCACAGATAAAGTCATTCCTGAAAGTCAGCAATCTGCAGGAACTAAGGTTTTAGATAAAGTCAGAAAGTCAAAAGGTCTTATATTAGTCAGTTCTGAGATATCTGCCTATGGTGTGGATTATCTACAGATGGGTTATATAATTGTTTCTCTGCCCAAAAGAAAAGAATGGATTCATCGAGAAAAAAATAACTCATGTATTGGTCTGCAAACAGTACATACATAGACTCGGAAGGACAAGATTTATTAGCTGTTTTGTAATTCTCTCTTATGGCTTAGGAGGGACAAATGCGTTGGATCAATGAAAGAAATAGTTTCTTATAAACATTTTACTAATTTGAGAGGTCATCAGTGTAGCTATATCTCAGGGTGCTAGAGCAATTGTCAGAGCTGCAACAATTATTCTATGTGACTTACTAGTTGTTGGGTAATTCTCTCTTATGGCCTAGGAGGCTGGGACCAATGAGTTGGATCAGTGGAAGAAATACATTTTTATAAACATTTAGTATTTTGGTTTGTATTTACTATTTTAATTAATAAGGCAATATGGCAGTCCTTTTTGTTCTTTTCTGTATTCAGCTAGGAGTCGCACATAACAATGATCTGGCCTATCAATATACTTTTGATAATTGTAACTATCAGTGATAGATAGTGTTGTTCTCAGCGTAGTTAGTCTATTTTGTCACTCTCAGAGTGCATACAGCAGGGATTTTTCTGTATTTGTGGTAGAAGCAACTATAGTGAAACAAATATTTGAATGACTTATCCAGTACTTTCTTTTTTTAATTAAATGTCACTTTAATATTGATATTTAATTTTATAATATTATTATTTTATCATATGATCTGTGTGCTTTTAATAAGTTTAGTTATCCCATAGCAACGCACGGGTACGAACCTAGGCCCTGTTTAAATACACTGCAAATTGCAATTGCAACTAGTCATATCAATATTACGGCACATGTATGGAGCATTAAATGTAGGTGAAATGTTTGCATGTCTGTACAGTTTACATGTACATCACGAGACGAATCTTTTAAGCTTACTTGGACCATGATTGAATATTTATTAGAAAAAATTTCCCGCTACTGTAATACTAAAATTACAAATTACAACTGTATCTAAACACACTCTTAGTCTACTAAAATGATGGAAGTGCAATCATTCACAGGGCAGAACCAAAGTTCCCTCGCTTCCTCGCCTCCGCTTCCTCGCTCCCTCGCCTCGGCTCCCTCTTCTCGGTTAAAAAAATATACCGTCTCCGCTCCCTTGCTCACCCCGTCCCCTTTCTCCCACCTTCCTCCCCCCGTCTCCCCGCTCCCCTTCGTTGCATCCCGCGCGCGCCCTCCGCCGCCGGCGCCGGGGACCTCGCCGTGGGGGCGGAGGCCGCGCTGTATACCGAGGAAGATTCTGTTGTGTCCTTAACGGACACGGCGATTCGTTCGGCATGTCCCCCATCGAGGCACAGCTTGAGCCACTCCTCTAGCTGCCACTGCAACTCGGTCGGGCGGAGCTTAGATCTGATCCCAGCTGACCTGCAGCCGGCTGCAGCCACTTCTCGCCGGCGATGGATTT
Organism: Eremochloa ophiuroides; assembly: GCA_038502445.1. Lineage (NCBI taxonomy): Eukaryota > Viridiplantae > Streptophyta > Magnoliopsida > Poales > Poaceae > Eremochloa > Eremochloa ophiuroides. The sequence continues at coordinate 71,760,661 of JAHLJS010000005.1, forward strand.
CATGAAGGTTTTCGATCAGACTGAGCGCGAGATGTAAGTTCTGGCCCTGTCTGTGCTCTCTTTGGCGTCGTATAGATTGTGAGAGTGGTGCTTATTGGATTTGATCCTTCGGATCTTGATCTGTGTGTTGCGCGTGTATTCGTGCAGAAAGAGGGAGGTCAATCTGAAGGTCGGATCTTAGCACTGTTTCTCTGTAAAAAAATCTCCCATTTTATGTGATGGAGTCGTAGTTCTTTGATTAGAACATGTGGTGGCCCGGTGGACGAGGAGCCATGATTTCACAATATCGTGTAGTCTGGATGTGGTTTCTGTATGACTTTATAATTTTATTTCTGCGGTTTGAAATGGATACGAGTTTACACTGCCAAATTACGATATTATTAGTTTAGCAAAATTTGTGTTGAATTTGTATCGTTAGTAATCTATTGTTAGCTGAAACATCAATTTTTCTGCACACTTATATGGTCCCATGGCATCATATATTATGATAAATCTGTGATTGCTTGCTTTAATTAAGTAAACTTATAAAAATTGCTTTACGACATGATATCTTGTGGAGTAACCCATGTATGCCTTTTTCAATATAATTGCCCGATCAAATTCAATTTCAATATAATTGCTTTGTCCGATTCTGATATATTTTGGCTACAGTGTTTAGATAAATTGGCTCCAATCAAAGATGATATAAGCATCTCAGTAAGCAGAGCAGTTCCCAAGTGGTATATATAACATTTCTGTTTTGCTCTTGCTTGGCCGTTAGATTGTTGCTGCTAATTGTCAGATTGGAGGGAAGCAAATTTGATTGTTGTTCCTCTACTCTGATTCGTGGAGACATTGCTCATTCAAGTATACTAAGAAGGCTCTATACAATATTAGAGGTAAGTTCGAAATGAAAATTTATGCAACTGACAAATGATTAATCCCAGACTTGCACTTCTATATCTGAGATACTATTTCGTCTTTGCCTGACTATTGTTTATCATACAGATTGTGGATTTTGCCAACCATAATGCTTTTCGATCTCCTTGCAAGATACGGCACCACTCACCTTGTATTCAATGATGATATTCAGGTAGTATTAATTGATGCCTTATAACTTGTTTGTCAAGTGACTACTGTGTGATATTTACAAAATAAGATTAAGTGCAAGTTGGCTTATGAAAAGGTGATTTCTGAAATTGTAATGTTTACATATTGCAGGGAACAGCTTCTGTGGTTCTTGGTGGCCTTATTGCAGCCCAACCATTACTTGCTGGTTCCCTTTGACTCTTTTATAGGCTTTTAGTTTCAATGTAGTCTTTATATGCTGATTTCAATGGTGTTTTGATCTAATAAAATACTAGACGTAATGTACTGATCTACCCCGCTTTATTCCAAGCATGTCATGCTATATGCAAACCAATTATCAACTCAACCATTTGTAACTTGGTAGTCAAAATACTGTATATCATCCTTATTTTATTAGTGGAGGTTTCTGTTCATGAAATTTTTATTATAATTTTATTAACTCAACTCGTTTATGACTGCATTTTTCTCATATCCCAATGTTGGTTTGTTTGCCATCTTTCTTCCCATAATAATAGTTGCTCTGTTGCTTGCAGGCTGGGGCTCGTATCTCTAGCTCTTGAGATCTCACGTCAGGTGCTTCTTCATTTTCTGTTGGTTTTTGCTGCTGTTTCTGGCTTGTGCTATACACGTCAGGATGGCCTAACAATTTCTAAATGTGCAGACGAAAGCTCCTACAGAGGAGTGCCGCAAGAAAATCTGCCTTGTTGATTCAAAGGACAATTTTATGAAAAGGGCCTCACTTTTATTTCATTATATCTTTGTCTCAGAACATCCTTTTATTCCTTATTGCTAACTGTAAATACTGATCAACACTTCAAGAAACCATGGGCTCATGAGCATAAACCAGTCAGCAACCTCTTAAATGTTGTTAATGTATGAGTTTGCCCTCAGAAAAATTTTGGATTCTATTATCATGGCCATCTGAATTCCAGGCTGTCAAACCTTGATTGGCATATCCGGGAAGGGGCAAACTTTCACAAAATACGTTGAAGCGATCTCCTCGTTTAATGAGGTAATTTCCACTAACTCAATGTTTTAGTTCTATGTCTATTGAGGCAACAAGGTTAGAAGCTCAGTGTTTTGTTAAACGCCTCAAAGGCCAATCATTCTTGTCCTTTCGTACCCTACTTTGCAATCTGAATACACAGCCGAGGAAGCTTACAAATTGTTCTGCACTAATGGTCTAAATTCACAAGGCCGAGCAGTGTTTGTGACTAGAAGTCCATTTGTAGTACAATGACAAGATACATGTTCCTCTGTCGGTACTTCGTCTACGTTCACCTCGACGTTTTTTTGCTTGGCATTTGCTATTGTTTTCAGCAAATGATTGGTTGTATATGTGTTTATTAGTAACAGCAGGAAAGATTTGTCTTTCTTTTTTTCTTTTTTTTCTTAGATGAGAATATATTCTTCTGCAGGTAGAGTATGTTGTCGCAACAGAACCCACTTGGGAGAAATTGTGCGACCATTAGAATTTTCACTTTATAGTCACTACTTGTAAAATATGATTAGTGGCACACGCATGAGATTGCTGACATTGTAGCTGCGTCCAATGAAAAGACAATTGAGGTATTTTTTTCAACATGTTATAAATGACTAGAATCTGCCTGATTCATGAAGCTGTATTGTAAGGGATCTCCATGATTCTTTTAGCTGTGGGATGCAATAAAGTATTGGAAAGCATACATTGACGCTTACGAAATGGCAAAAGATAAGTTGTGTGATCCGTGTTATGTCATGAAATGGCAAAGTATTGTTATTTTATCGTGTGATCCGTGTGTTTTAGATAAAAATCTTGTTGTCCCGTAGCAACGCACGGGCACGATCTTAGTTCTTTTGAAGATCTGTTTTCCTCATCCATTCTCTCGCCCTCCTCTCTAGAACGATTTGTATATCGGGTCCCCGGGATTACGTACATTTTGGAAGGGACAAAGTACCTCTGCTTACGATGGAGATGCCCAGGCCAGATATAGCCACATACAATTCCTTCCAAGTTTCGATCAAGTCGAGATGGTTTTCCCTCCGGCATGCGACGCGCAATAGCTAGCTGCGCCGGTGGGAGCACGCGCGCCGCCAGCACGGAGGCATGCGTGGACAGAAACGGGCGCACCTCGGCCGTGAAAAAGAAGTCAAGAACGTACGAGGCGACCACAGCACGCCCCCGTCGTCCCGTCCCTCTCGACCGCCGGTGGCTACATAAGCATAACCCTCGGCACGGCGTGCTTGATCGATCGAGGTCTTCGTCCGTACAGCAGCAGGCGCGAGCGCGACCGAGCACTAGCGCACTGCATTGGCCGCGGACTTTTGAAACTGGCCTGGAGTGTCGATCGATCGGCACATCTGCAGCCACACCCGGCGCGGGTGGTCCGGCCACCGGCCAATGCAGCAACCATTCACTTCCTTTGGTTTAAAAAAAGAAACCACCGATCATTTCACCGTTAATCTCAATCGGAACAACTGATAAGCTGCGCAGATTTTGACTGATGCTAATATGTTATGGGAGAAAATACTGTTACAGAGCTGAAAAATAAACGTTGAGAAGCCTCAACATCCAAAAGACAGCTATCTATATCACCCGGTGCGGCGTTTTGTGCCCGGCCGCCGGCCGAAGAAAGCTTGCACAGCTCCTGAAAAGCTTGTCCGGCCTGCTGTCCATCTCTCTCAGACTCAAATAACAACGGCACATCGCGTACACACACGTACAGTACCGTTAAGTATAGAAGATACCCGTCGATGAATCTCCACCAACTGCAACAGGAGAGTGAGCAGTGGGGACACACAAAGAAGACGCAGCGTAGAAGGAATCTGCTTCCTGACGACGCACGTCTCTGTCGCAGATACGGACGCGCCACACGCCACTGTCCAGGAATCTCCGGTGCCATTGCCATTGCCAAACAAAGCCGCCGAGCGCCGAACCCACAAACACAACCGGGCGCAGCCGAAGTCCGACAGCTACGGGCGGCGAAAGCTCAGTGCGCGCACAATTTCCATATAGGAACAGCAACCCGTTCTCCACGATAGTCATCACGTGGCAAGAGGAAGGAACACCATGTGGCAATGGCAGGAATAGGTTTATCGAGTAGTTAGCTCGATCGATCAGGCAGCGCAAGCAATGGATACGGCCATACGGGTAAATGCCGCTGTGATTTAAGAAATGATGTATACGTGTTTTGTCTACAGGTGTTGTTGTGACATCTATCTACAACTGACGCGTTTTGTCCACAATTATATGGTAGACTCCATCGAAGTGCGTCGGCGGCGCAAGCAAAGTCCGTCGCGTTTCCACGCTCTTCCTCCTTGACGAGAACGAAGCAAACAAGGGAAACTACGGGAATGTGAGATGGGACGATTACTTCGGGCTGATTCAGTCGTACTCCGAGGGAAAGAGGTCCGGCGGCTGGCGGCTACACTTGCCCCACGGCGACGGCGTCGCCGACTGCGGAACAAGCGGAGCTAGGGGGTCAGAAAAGGGTCAAGTGTTACATGCTTTATGGGATATCGGAAGATTTGTTTATACTAATAAAAACTAATTTTAAGCCTAATTAATCTATCATTAGCAAATGTTTATTCTAATATAATATTATCAAATCACGGACTAATTAGGCATAAAGTCCAATAAGTTAGGTTTATATCCAAATTATGATATTTGGACCCTTAGACGGCATCCAAGTAGATCTGCACGAAAAGTGCTTCAAATCATCCCAGTAGATCTGCACGAAAAATACTTCAAATGCGTCTCTTTCATTCACCGGTACAGCGGATTCCGACACCACGTATGTGACTTCAAGCGGCCACAGCTGGCGACCTCTAGTCGATTTTGTGCTCCTAAGATGCCACAACCAATCTATGACAATTTGCCTGAACCAAATCACGATTATCCACTTGAACAGGCGGGAAACACAAAGCAAGGTATAAGGGATGCATCGATTGTTGTTTATAAATTATCAATTAGCTCAGTTGATAAGGATCATGATGAAATTACAAGTACAGATGGATTGAGACCCGGTCCATTACGATCCTTTGGCATGGGAAATTCTTCCTTTTACTACCTAGTCTCATTGAAGTAGTTCAAGTAGGAATTTGAGGCTAGCCTGACTTTCAATACAAAAGAAAGATGTACTGATAAACTATAGCATATTCCTGAATATTGAGCTACCAATCAAAGAAGTTATAATCTATCGCCCTTTCTTTCCTCACGTCCCTTCACACATGAAGATCATCGTATGTATGTTCGACTTCGTTTGCCGGTGCAATAGAACTGGTGGGAGTACATTATGGCAGGATTAGTCACCTGGGGAAACTAACCTCCTCCAAGAAGAATTGTGCTATGCCCCCTAGGCTCATCATATGTTTATTGTGGGCTTAGACCTTGATACAAGTTAAACCATGAAACGACCTCGATTTCCACGAAGGGAAATCCACAGGCTCGAATTGTAATTCAACAGATTGCTTGGGACAATCCATGAAATTACCCATATCTCAGTTGTCACCAGGATCCATACAACGGTAATTAAGTCTTACATAAATACTTATTACATCGCCACACTGGCGGAATCATCATTCAGAGAAGCTTTAGAAGATGCGGAAGCGATTCATCCTTCACGGCCAACTTGAGTGTAGCACGTGACCCTATTCCTCGTCATCATCTCCCTCGAAGTCGTACTCATTCTCGTCACCTGACAGCAAATTTATCAGTACGATTTGTACTGGCCACGGAGCCCACCTATGCAGCATTTGCTTTGTGGAAATTGGATGCAAGGCTATACAAGCAGACCTATAGGCTGAGGTTTTCCTATGCAGCTGTAATCAATGTTTAATTAGTCAAGTTTTATCACCAGTTAACACCATTATTCCTTTTCCCATCACCACATCTCACTTACCCACACCTCGCTCTCATTCGACAGGCCCAACTCCCTCTCGGGCCTATCTCAGCGGCACACTACCACAACGGGTACACTGCCGGAAAAATGTTATCCAGGGGGAGAAGAGAACACTCACTACACTAGTAGAAGCTTCACAGGAAAGGTCCATAGCCAACGAGTTGGCATATGTATCGATCGATCAACCATACACTCTGCAGAGGTTTCACTACCCACAAGATTAGCCATCATAGGTGTTGCGCAAACACCTAGGCAGAATTCCGGGTGCTTGCTTGCCTAGGTCGATGCCACCCTACCACTCAGCCCTGGGATATTCCGGATCCTACACCGTTATGCTGAGACTGGGAGACACAGTACCGGGCCCATCCAGTGGTACTGTGCATCTAGAACGGAACGGGAACCCATCGACCGTCTCCGCCCACCCTTATCACCTTTCAACCTAGCAGTAGTGGCACCGTCCTACCAAGTAGTCCAGCCGTCTCCCGCTCATCAGAAGCGACTGAGTAGAAAAGGATTCCCATGAACCTGAAACTAGTCCATCCTAGGTTTGACCAAGCAGGCATCTCCACTTAGGGGATACTCTCCCCGTGCCATCACAGCACCTCCGTCCACGGGCTTCAAACCACCAAGGCTATCCCACCCGGAACCTCCTCAACAACTTTACCCGCCACAGGTATCTCGCTCGGGGATGCCCAGGTTGCACCCCCGGCACGACTTGCCCCATGGGCTCGTCTCACATCCCACTTGGTCGACATCAACCCTCACCACGCACCCAAGACGCACGCAGCACTCTCTCCCAGTGGTTATAATCAGTTATACACCGTCCCAATTCCACCACATAGCATATAGCAAGTAGAAAGTAGTGGAAGAGTAACAGTAAATTAAGCAGCAGCTAACCTAGCAGCGGACAGCAGGGTAAAGTCTTATCAAGGCAGGAAAATCAAATATACTACCATGCAACCAATCCATACATAATCATAAAGCAATAGCAACAATGTCATTTGCAATGCGTAATTAGGATCTAAGGATTTGGTGGGACGTGGCACCTTCGTAGTCGTCTCCTAGCTCCTGAAAGTACTCGTGGTCGTCTTCCTTAGTCAGATCCTCCTCCGGCTCTGAAATCAAACACGAAATAGTCGCGTCAGCGACTCCTCTAGAGTATTTCAGAAAAATCCAATAAAATAAAGAGCCAAATGCACACAAACATAGTCTTAGATTGTAGATCTCATTTTTCTGAGAATTTTGATATATGGTGCGCAATTTTTGGACTTCGTATGAATAAGTTATGAATTTCCGAACATTATCCTATTTTCTGATAATGGAAAAATTGGTCGGTTAATCAGGGGCAGCTCGGGATTGGTCCACGTGGCGCGCGGGTCCAGTAGTGCGGCAAGTGGCGCCTCAACAGAACACAGACCCGATGGTCGCCCACCAGGTGTTCGATGCTGGTTCCCAGAGAGTTGCCGGCGTTGGCGTAGCTCGGCGTGGCTCGGCGGTGGTCGGGGGTAGCTCGGCGTAGCTCGGTTTAGCTCGGCGGGGCTCGGGCGAATCGGAGATTCGGGGCGCCGAGGGTGCCGCTCTCCCGAGCTCTCCCGGGGAGGCTCGGGCGAATCGGAGATTTGGTGCGCCCGAGGGTGCCGTTCTCCCGAGGTCTCCCGCGGAGGCTCGGGCGAATCGGAAATTTGGGCGCCCGAGGGTGCCGTTCTCCCGAGGTCTCCTGCGGAGGCTCGGGCGAATCGGACATTTGGGCGCCGAGGGGGCTGCTTTCCCGAGCTCTCCCGGTGAGGCTCGGGCGAATCGGAAATTTGGGCGCCCGAGGGTGCTGCTCTCCCGAGCTCTCTTGGGGAGGCTCGGGCGAATCGGAGATTCGGTGCTAGCAGGGTTCCAGGGCGTCTGTTCAAGGCGGCGGTGTCTCTCCGGTGCGGCGGACGATGACAGGGCGGCGACGACCATATTTCGGCAAGATAGGGCTCGGCTTTCCCCAATTGGCGTGCTCAGGCAGTTGTCCGACCAGATGGTGGCGGGTTAGAGTCGTGGTATGGCCTCCTTCTCTCCCTCGGCATACGGCGGTTCTCCGACGAGGTGGAGGCGCACGTAGCCAAGGCGACAGTCGTGATTCGGGGCTCGGCTATCTAGCGGCGGTGCCGAGGCAGACTTGGCGAACCTCGGCGGCCTTTCTCCGCAGCGCGAGGCGACCGGGGGTACTCGGAACGGATTTAGGCGAGGCGGAACCTGTCGGCGGCGATGTCGTCGCAACGGTGAGGTTCCGGCGGGGCTAAGGAGGTATTCTAGGAGATGTATACGCGTCCAGGGTCTATGGCGATGGTATACCAACTACCAATTTTGGCTACCGAGCTTTCCAAGGTGCTCGGTTGTGGCGGCGGCGTGTTGCCGACGACGGCGGAAAGCGGCATCGCGGCTACGACCAAGTATTGGTTCAATCGAATGCGGTCTTATCAAATTGGTGAGGCCAGAGAAGCATACAACATTCTGGTGGCGAACTTTAGCCATGGCATGACCTTCTTTTGGCGACGGCTCGCGGCGGCGCTCCGGTAAGGTCGCGGCGCACGCGGCCAAGGCGATTTAGGCTTCCTCTAGCGCTTAGATCCGCGTAGCTAGCTCGAGGGGGTCGTGGCGGTGCTCCACGATGCTCTAACCTATACGGGTGCTAGTCGGATTGCTCGGAACGGGTGATTCGGCGTCGGAACGCGTCGGTGGTGAGCGCGCTCCGCCGAGAACGCGTCGTGCTGCGTTCTCGGTCTAGCAAGCTTGTAGTCCGGGGGTTTCGGCCGGTCGAATGAGTGCATGGTGCAGGTGATCTTCCCGAGCCGGTAAGGGCTCGTGCCTGCGCGTCCCGAGGGTGGAACGCCATGGCAAAAGCAGGGCAAGGTTCGGACATGGCGTGCGATGGCTCACCGTGGTGTCGGTGAAGCTAGGATGGCGGTGCAGTGGCGAGTCGGAGCCGTACAGAGCGATCGCAGTGCCGTGCCGCTCCTCGTCCGCAGCTCGGGCTTCTCCTCCGTGTCCGGCTCCGGCGTGCTCCGCGGCGGCGGCGCTCCGGCAGCTTCTCCTCCTCTGCTCCGCCCTTCTCCCTCTCTCTCGGCTATGCGGTGGGGTGCTGTGGTGGCGGCGAGGGGAAATGAGGGTAGGGCTTCGGGGTGCTCCAATTTATAGGCGAGCTTGGCCAGCTCCAATGGCGAACGGTCCTGATTGCGCTCGACCGATTGAAGGGCCGTGGCTCGAGTGGATCTAGGGCTCCGGATGGGCGCGGGTTCGCTTGGCGGCCAAGAAAGGGGGGAACAGGAGGGGGACAGCGGGGTCAGGGCTCTGTCATGCTGTCGGCTGTGGGACCGGGGTCACGCCATTCGCGCGACACCCCCGGCAGGCGCGTCGCCTTCCTGAGGAAGAAGAACAGTGGGGGGGCGAGAGCGGCTGACAGGCGGGGCCGGGTTGGCAGCGAGCGCGAGCGTGTGTGTGCCGGTCGCGCGCGCGCTGCCGAGCCGCAACGTGGGCCGCCCGCGGTGAGGTGAGGAGAGGAAGGTCGGGCTGGCTTGGGCTGGCTTAGCGACCCGGCTGGCCGAATGGCTGGCCTAACTCTCTTTCTCCTTTTCTATTTTCAATTTAGTGTATATATACATATATTGCCCATTTTAAATATTGAGTAAATACAAACATAAATTGCAATAAATCCCAAATGTTGTAATACCCCGGGTATTACGGATTAATTAATCTGCCATGTCATCATATTTAAATTAATCATTTGCATATGATTGTGATTAGGCCCCTAGAGTGATTTGAATGTAATTAGTATTTGTTTGTAGAATTAAATTCCCAAATAAAGGTTTAAAAATTTACTTTTATTAGGGCCAAAACCTAATTCAAAATATAAAAGGAATTTGGAGATAGTCCCTTAATAAAAGTTTTAGATCTTTTAAAATGGAACAACTTTTATTTTTGGAGATTTCAAAGTTCTGTGGTGGAAATTCAAATTTATTTCAAAACAATGATTTAAAACTTAGTTTTGGATTGGCATTTCAAAAATTATTTGGAATCTGGCAAAACTTCCTAAATAGAAGTTGTAAAGCTCATTGAGTAGAACAACTTTTATATTGGCAATTTTTCAAGTTGTTGTGTAAAATAAAAAGTAATTTTGAAAATGCAGTTTGAAATTCAAAAACCAAGTTTACCCCTTTTTCTGTAGTTTCAAAAATATTTCGAATTTGGATTTAGTTCCAAAAGCAAAGTTGTTCATAATTTCAAACCCTACAACTTTTGTTTTTGCAGATTTTCATGTTGTTATACAAAATCAGTCGAATTTGGTCAAAAACCGACAGCCCTAGGGTCTAGGTGCTACAGTGCTATGCCCCCTCACCCTGTTCGCGAACAGAGCCGGCAGCCGCCGTGTCGCGCGCGGGCGCGCGGCGAGCCGTGCCGGCCGGGATCGTGTCCCCGCGACCTCGGCAGATACGGGCGCGCGTGCGCCGCGTCGTCCTGGTTCTGTCCCCCTCGCTCCCGGCCTTTAGAAAGGCGACGAGGCCCTCCCCCTCGCCATTTCTTCTCTCCCGGCCACCTTCGAGCTCTCTCGGTCGCCGGCCAAATTGGTCGCCACCGAGCCATCATCACCCTCCCCATCTCACAGCCAGCTAGCTAGCTTCCTTGCGCATCTCCTGCGACCGTCGGCGGGAGCTGTAGAGCTTCGTAACCACCGAAACGCCGGTGTCTTCCTCGCGGGTGGGCAGAGCGCCGCCGCGAGCTCCGCCGTCGTCTCGAGCTAGTCTGGGTAAGCTCTAGACCTCGGATTCTTACGTACCGTGATCTCCGTGACCCCTTGAACCTTACGCGTGCGTCGGCGTGCCCTCTGGTTCCCTAGGTTCGCCGGAACGGTTGTCCGCCGTTGTGCCGAGCCGCCGGGATCCGCCGCCGTCGCCAAGTCGTCTTCTCCGAACCACCTCCGTCTCCACCGACCCCTCAGCCAGCTTCGTGGTGAGCCCCAGATACTCGCGCACCTTTTTCCCCTCTCTTTACTGGCTTGTGCTCGCCGGCGACGTGCTCGCCGCCGCCACCGAGCCGCCGCGTACGTGTCTCCAGGTGCTGCGCGCCTCGGATCTCGTCGTATCTTAGCTTGGTAGACTCGCCTTGGAGTGTAGAGTCCGTCAGTGCCCTCGGCTTCGTCCCTCGGCTCACCGTCGGCGAGCTAGGGGCGGCGAACCGCCGGCGCACCCGCCTCTGTTGAGACAGAGGGATGGCCAAGGGCCTCGGGTTAGAAGGAGAGTAAAGGCAGGGGGTTAAGTGCAAATCCTGTGACTCATGTGAATAGTGTAGATCGGACCGCGGGTTGATTTCCAGTTTCCCCAGGGTCTCTTGTGCAAAGTCGTCGGCGCCGGGCGCGGGCAGGCCGAGTGGGCCGGCTCGCTCTGGACTTGGGCCGTAGTGGGCTGCTTTGGTTTTTCTATTTTCCCAGTGAATTACTAAATGCTTTTCTTTTATATATTCATATGAATAGTGCTGCAGTTTGTTATTTTCGTGTGGATTAATTTACTGCGCCAAAAATGATGAAATTAATTGTGTATGCTCTCTGAAGTATGTAGTATTTGTTAAAAATATAATATAGGGTGTTCCAGTGCCTTTAATCTGCTGTATAAATCAGTGAAGTAATTAATAAATGCAAGTTTGTGTAATTTTAATTAATTATCTGTAAATCCAAAAATCATGAAATTTATTGTGGCTCTGTTTGGTGATAAAACCTAGCTGTTGGTAAAGTTTGGTTGAAATTGAAGTTAGTTTGGTCAATTAATAAATATATGTGAAATTAGGGATTAATAAAGTAAATAGAAAAATGAATTTAGGTTTGTTGTGTGAAATTTTGGGTTGAATGAAGACCAAGGATCTTTCGCTGTGTGATCCTTGGCAATTTGAGAACTTAGTGCTTGATAGTAGTCATAAAGCTGTGTAGCGGCTTTCTGTGACCGTTAAAAAGGTCAATAAAACAAAAGTAGGAAACATTACTTTTACCTTCCGTAGATTGTTTACAACTTTACCGTGAAGGAAAGTTGTACTCAAGATATTAATGGTTTACTTCCAAGCATTTCATTTGTTGCCCTCATGCCTCGCTAAACATACATCATTGCATACGTGTAGTGCCCGTTCCCGAGGTGGTCCAGGTCGAGACTACTACTGAGGAGGCCACTCCAGAGGTCATCCAAGGATTCGACATCTGCGGGACTGATCCCGATCCGACGCTGTACACGATCCAAGGCAACCCCCGGTGCATTCAGCCCCTCTATTACAAAATATTTATAATTCGAGTTAATCTACTGCATTAGGTTGATAGGAGTTGACTGTCACCTATCCAGATGCATTGTCTCAAATAAATACCCTGAAAACTGATTTAAATAAAATGGTTTGAGAAATGCTTAGGCATGCTTAATGAACTTAGCTTTGCGTAAAAGAAAAACTATTTTCTGTGCCATGATTATACTTATACTTTGATTGGTGAGGAACTGATTATCCGTTGGTCGATGTGTATTTGGGTTAGAGTCCCAATGCATGGTCGCTTTCGGAATAGTTTGGAACTGGTCGATGTCTTTGGAAACGTGTTTCGTTGGGTGGCCAGCTCATGGGGCGGCGTTCCCTATGTCTCACTCACCCGACAGGCACGATAATAAAAACTGTCGGGTAGTCTTGTACTTGGGTTAGAGTCCCAATGCAGGATTGACGGCAGGAAGGAAATAGGGAAAGCCTAGCCACATACCAATGCGGAAAGCCTAGAGTTCGGTGACGCTATTGCTGGAACCGACAACCACGCACTGGGAGTGGAGAGATGGCGAGAGTAGCTTGTACCCACGTGGCCGGCGTGCCTGTATAAGAGTGGAGTACTGTGCTCTCGGGTGGCGCAGGACCGGTTCCGGGATAGTAAAGCCGTGACGACGGGTTGGTATATGTATGCCGGCGTGCTGCATATGCAGTGTGGTTAGAATCCCCAGCTGGGTACTTTCTGGATTCGAATCGACGTGCTCCTCGGTTATGGAGACTTGATCCTCACACTCTACACCGAAAAGTGGTTCTCAACTAGGTTATCTGAATGAATAAAGTAATTGAAAGAATGATGATACTTGAGTCTGAATATTGGAGCTATAAATATGATTATAATAATGACAAAATAAAATATGGATCAGGATAGATTGCTTTTCTGCAAACTCCTCATCCTCTGCTAGCCTTACCCATAGCCTTGCATTCCTGAGTCTCATTTTACACCCTTAGTCGGGTAAGTCTTGCGGAGTACCCCAAGTACTCAGGGTTTGTTAACCCCGTTGCAGGAGGACCGCAGTCGGAGATCTGTCTTGCTCCATGTTGCGTGACCGTGGTCGAAGAAGAAAGCGGCGATGAGTAAAGTGGAACCCGTGGGCAGGGTTCGAGTTTCCTTATTTAGTATTGTGTAATTATTCCACTGCTACTGCTACGTCCTCTGGTCTGTAATAACTATATTTGAATCCTATTTGAACAACTGGTTTGTAATCTAAATGTTATGTAATCTTCCGCACTGTACTCTGATGTATTTTTATAATGAAATGTTGTAATCCTGTGATGATTCTGCAATGGTGATCCTGTCGGAGAAAAGGGCGCTAATGTAGCCCGACAGACCTGTCTAGATCATTTGGGACACGGGCCCGGCTGTCAGAAGTCGTTAGTGACAATGACAGGTGCCGGTGGGCCAGGTGATTTAGCCGGTTCTGTTACAAATGTGATGCATAAGTTATTATTCTATGTGAATGGAATTAAAATGCAAACTACACTCCTTTACTTACCAATTTCATAATGAAACCTATATGCTTGCACAAGAAAAATGGGTTTTCACAGTAAATAAATGAAAAATTTTAATTGGTTGGGATTTTTAGATTGTGTGGATTTTTAGGGTTGTTACAAACCATACTTGCAGTGTTAACTCACGATAGCAGCGGTTACCTAATATGGCATATTCTCAGTGATGGTGAAGGATTTAGAACACGGGGTGCTGCCATGCTTCTCCTAGGCTAGGGTACCAATGAGATCCTAGTCACGCAAAAGCAGGATGATATGATGCTGGCCTTGGAATGGTTGACTATGCATCATGCCACCACTGATTCATAGGAAGGTGACATTCTAGAAATTAGGGTCGTCGTGACCACCCTTCATGCTCTTGGTCGGTGACCCACTGTGGTCTACTGGGCAATGGACTAACCACCGCCATAGTCATTGCTCGAGCAAGGGTAGGCGCAGGTCACGCCATCGTGAGCAGCGCAGACCGCCCCCTCGTGTGTTGATGCATCTGCAGTAGTGCAGTGGATAAGGAGGGCTATCCACCTTGTTCCTCGAGAGCTCAGGAGGGAAACGACCACAACTGTCATTTGAGGACTTGCACTGAGGCCCTAAGAATGAAGGGTGGGAGGGGGTTGGGGCCCCCCTCAAATTTGAGGGCTGGAGCTCTTTCTTCTTCTTCTTCTTCTTCTTCTTCTTCTTCTTCTTCTTCTTTTCTCTGGTCCTTAAATTTTGTCTTGAGGTCTCAAGTAGAGGTCTTAGGGAAGTTGCTTTTAGAAAAACAATGCATCTAGATTATCATTTTTGCTCTAGCAAATGTATAAAAGTTCAATGGATAAATTTAATTATATATATATATATAGAGAGAGAGATTTTGTAACAAAAATACCCATCTAGAATCTCTGTCTGGATGTGATTAAATTTTGGCAATTACTCTACATGTGTTTTCATCATTTGAATTGCATCACTATGGATATTTAGTTAAAACCTTGAGCGAACAGGGAAAGGCATCAAGGCAAAGGGCATTAAGAAATTGGCGCTCGGAATGTCTTACTATTCAAGGGAAAGCCCTTAGTTTATATGAACTCTTGTTGCATCTTTTAATACATAATAAATCTATATTTTAGCTTTCAACTTTTGGTCTCATATGGTTTCTACAAAATTTGATCCATGTGTTAATTCAAACTGTAGTCCTTATTCACTACTACGTAAACCATTTGTGCTATACCCTTTTTACCACCAGTTGTAGAAGAATAAGTGGTGATAATATTTCATTGCCTGTTCTATGGCCAGAGGGGCACACACAGTGGCCGTTTGAGCCGACAGTGAAAGCACCTTGCTATTAAAGTATTCCATCCATTTCAAACTATAAAATATTTTTGGCTTTTCTAGATACATAGTTTTTACTATACACTTAGATATATAATATACCAAAATATATAGTAAAAATAATATATTTACAAAAGCTAAATGGTTGTATAATTTGAAACAGGGGGGTACATGTCAATACAAGTCACTTAAGGTTAAAATGTTTAATCCAAAGGTGGCACGACCACGAAAATAAGCTATTATTGGTTCTAACTTTTTTCGGAGGTTAACTGGTTAAGTAGCTAAGCAGTATATCCAAGTATAATTTGCAAGAAATGATTGGGTATTGGACTTAACGTGTGGAGGTTTGCTATGAGTTCTCATGAACTTGTTCTTCTTCTGGTGGACGGGGCGGAGACTGATCCATTAAGCATGTAGTTCGTACAGAATCTCATTCCAGCGATGTGACGTGTTGACGAAATGGCTCCCTCAAGTGAACAACGCGCACAATCACGCAATGGGACAACGTACAAATGATGGAAAATTAGAAATGCAGTTTACTGGTGGTCGCTATTTGTCATTTTATATACTGGCTAGCAGAGGAGCCCGTGTCCACTGCCCTAGCATACCTGTTCTCACTTGAAAGCCCCATTTGAATTTTAGATTTCACTAAACAGACTAATATATTATTATTATTATTATTATTATTATTATTATTATTATTATTATTATTATTATTATTATTATTATTATTATTATTATTATTAACGCAAGATTACTAGAAGCCAATGATGCATGACTAGGTTTCATGACGAATGATTACCTACCAAATACGTACCCAAACTATTGCATATTTCAAAATGACACAAAACAATATTTTTTTCTCACAATAATTCAACCCAGCCGAATTTCAGCTTAGCCGAACAGATATTGACAAGTACTCTGTTTTATATACTACATTATTAGAACAAGCTAATTAATTAGTAAGACAAACTGATTTCTAATTAGCTTCTTCTGAACCATAAACTTTAAACATCATAGAATTTCAAAGTAGACCCTTTTACTCACTATTGTATCTTGTTCATATTAAATTAGTGAGCACCTTGTTCATATTGGTGAGCATCTTTTCCATATCAAATTGTTGCCAACTTGACAAGTTGCAACCGTAGATTATGTTGGTTATAAGTAGACCCTTTTTGTCACTATTGTAGTGAGCATTTCTAGAGACCCTAGCTGCCCTGCTGATCTAATAGATAGAGCATTCACTGAAAAGCCTAACAAGCTACTACTAGAGCAGCAAGCAGCAAAAAAAAGTAAAAAAAAAATTTGGGGGCTTAATGAAGGCTGATAAATAATATTTGGCATCAGTAACAAGAACTTGATAAAAAAAATATCATTTGATTTTCTTCGTAGATTTATTCAGACTAAACCCTAAACAATCTAGATAAAAAGTTACAGTGAAGAAATGATGGGTCTCCTCTCCTTTTTACAATTGACTGACTGCTAGAAATGGAAGGGCCTAGGCAGCAACGGTGGTGGCAAGGAGCAAAGGACTGGCGGCGGCTCTCAGGAACCCACCTTAGCTTTCGTCGCTGCGTAGGTTTTTTTTTTTTTTTGGGCTTTTAACTGGCTACTATATATGACTACAAATAATCGATGAATTGAGTTGTTCAAATAAACCATTTCACCTTTAGTTGTACGGACTATAATGCTTTGTGTGTTGCGTTTGGATAATAGATAGGATACAAACAACTCGAAAGTTTCATGCATAAAAGTACTTTTCCTATGTTCTATAAATATGCTGAAAAAAAATACTAGTCCAAGTTATATTTTGGAAATGTGAGCCGTGACAATGTCCAAAAATTCATTTTTATAACAAAATGGAGAGGAACCATAGAAATGGAACTGTTTTAATATACATTCAACATCATTCTCTATTCCTAAACTTGTTACAAAAATTGTCCTAGAGGCTAAAGTATACTCCCTATGTCTTAAATCGTAAGTCATTCAATTTTTTGGAGAGTAAAAAAATCTCAGGATTGATCAAAATTATATAATAAAATAATAAAATTTCAAATAAACATCATGCTATTCATTTGTTATATTTTCATAGTGTACCCATTTGATGTCAAAATATTTGTCATTCTCTTTATAATTTAGGTCAAAGTGATATGCTTTGACTCTAAAAAAAATTGGAATGACTTATATTTGGAAAGGATGGACTATATAGTTTCAAACTCAAACAAAGATTTCAAGTTGAAACTTTGCGCAAATGCTTTGCCAGTTGCCACTTCTTTTTTTTTTTTTTTTTGGGGGGGGGGGGGGGGGGTTGGTGGAATGGAATGAGCTGATCTATCGCCCATCTCATTTTTTATAGGCTAACAATTTGTATATGCAAGAGGAATAGTTTGATTAAAAATATATAGGGTTAATTCATGGCACATCACCTCGTGAAACATGGAGGTGACACTAAGCAAATACATCCTAATTAAATTTCCGAATTTGAATAGACTGAATTCGTTCAGTAAAGATGACGTTCTTACCTAATCGTCACCCAGTCCAGTCCGGGGGACGCCCAATCTTATCACGAAGAATTCAAAAGTGGTCTTTTTGTGCGCTGATCAAGGCGGCAACATCCGTTGAAGACCGCACGCCTTGGGGTCCGATTTGGTCGTCCTACCCATGTACGCACGCCACCGTTCCCTAGTCCACCACGAGTCCATCTCCGTCGTGATATGAAATCCTGGTTGCGTAGGTGCCGTGCCGGGGCACCCCGCCCGGGTTCATGTTGCTCCCTGCCTCCCTCTATATAAGCAGGGTGCATTCTGAAGCGGCAACTCACTGCAGCACTGCCTGGCGAAGTGGCAAGCAAGGAACCGCATGCAAGCCATGGCCTCTGTTCCGAAGCTGCTGCTTCTCCTCCTCTTTTTTCTCAGCTATTGCTCTCTTATTGCTCACGCAGGCGGCGATGATGATGGCAGCTACACGGTTCTGTCCATTGGCTCTCCGAGGACTGAGTCCGTCTGTTCCGAGCCCAAAGGTGAAGTACTGTCCGTGCACGCAGCAGCAGTTTCCACTTGGTTAATTATTTTCTGCACGGTCGTAATATACAACACAATCGTTTCCCTTGCTCCCATTGTCAGCGGTTCCGTCGTTGTCCGGTGCCGCCACGGTGCCGTTGCACCACCGCCACGGCCCATGCTCGCCGTTGCCGACCAAGAACAAGACGATGCCAACTTTGGAGGAGACGCTCCACCGCGACCAGCTCCGAGCTGCCTACATCCAGCGCAAGTTCTCCGGCGCCGGCGTCAAGGTCGGCCGCGCCGCTGCGCAATCGGACGCCACCGTGCCGACGACCCTGGGCACGTCCCTGAACACGCTGGAGTACCTGATCACCGTGCGCCTCGGCTCGCCGGGCAAGTCCCAGACGATGCTCATCGACACCGGCAGCGACGTGTCATGGGTGCAGTGCAAGCCGTGCTCGCAGTGCCACTCCCAGGCGGACCCGCTCTTCGACCCCAGCTCGTCGAGCACCTACTCCCCGTTCTCCTGCGGCTCCGCCGCCTGCTCGCAGCTCGGGCAGGAAGGCAACGGCTGCTCCGGCTCCGGGTGCCAGTACATTGTCACGTACGGCGACAGCTCGAGCACGACGGGGACCTACAGCTCCGACACGCTGTCTCTGGGCTCCAACACCGTCAAAAGCTTCCAGTTCGGGTGCAGCAACGAGGAGTCGGGCTTCAACGACCAGACCGACGGGCTCATGGGGCTCGGCGGCGGCGCGCAGTCGCTGGTGTCGCAGACGACGGGGACCTTCGGCACGGCCTTCTCGTACTGCCTCCCGCCGACGCCGAGCTCCTCCGGGTTCCTCACGCTCGGCGCCGGAGCTTCGTCGTCGGGCTTCGTCAAGACGCCGATGCTCAGGAGCAGCCAGGTCCCCACGTTCTACGGCGTGCGCCTTCAGGCCATCAGGGTGGGCGGGAAGCAGCTGGGCATACCGGCCTCGGCCTTCTCCGCCGGGACGATCATGGACTCCGGCACGGTGCTCACGTACCTGCCGCCGACGGCCTACTCGGCGCTGTCGTCGGCGTTCAAGGCCGGGATGAAGCAGTACCCGCCGGCGCCGCCCAGTGGCGTCCTCGACACCTGCTTTGACTTCAGCGGCCAGTCCAGCGTCACCATACCGGCCGTCGCGCTGGTCTTCTCCGGTGGCGCCGTCGTCAACCTCGACCCCAACGGGATCATCTTGGACAGCTGCCTCGCCTTCGCGGCCAACAGCGACGACACCTCCCTGGGCATCGTCGGCAACGTGCAGCAGCGGACGTTTGAGGTGCTGTACGACGTTGGCCGGGGCTCCGTGGGCTTCAAGGCTGGGGCGTGCTGATCGGGATCGGGGTCGGGGTCGGCGCAAGGACATCGTACTGTTCTCGTTTGTGTGGTTGCGAGTGCCAGCGAGGTAACAAACATGGAAGTGCAAAACCATCAACTATAGTTTACTTCGATTTTAATTATCTTTGCGATAGCAACAATGTGATGCAAGCGTGCACACTACTACTACGTACAGCCCAAAAGATAATTGTAATTTCTCCTGATTGATATAATTATAAAAGATAAAAAGGTACAGGGATTATGTTGCTCTTGGCGTGATTGGTGCTAACTATGGCCTATACGTCGATGATTATAGTATATAGGTAGCGTGGCCGTGCGTTGCTACGGTACAACTAAACATTTATTCTAAAAATATATGGATCGCACGATAAGATAATAATAACGTGAAATCAAATACTAACATTAAAGTGACATTTTATGAAAAAAAGCAAAGTTCGTGAAATGACAAGGGTGTTGGTGCTCTTATGGAAAAAGCAAAGTTCGTGAAACCACACTCTCATGGAGAAGACGATTCCCGGTTGGTGCTGTGGTTCATGATGTTCATCAAGATGTGATATGACAAGGGTGTCGTGTGTTTGCCAGGCTGATTTCAAGAGAATCGCATGCGAAAGAGGATTTCAATATACAGACAGTATTGAGTCTCTGATGAAACATTTGAGAGTGTCATACCTTGGGTTAGGCTAAAAGTCGGGGAAATAACAGTATAAGTACTATTAATTCAATCGTTTCTCTTAAAATTTAGTAAAATTTAATTGTAGAATTACTTCTAAGTAAACAAATGTGACGAATTCCACTCTGTTCGGCTGGCTGGATTGTACGGCTAGCTGGCTGATTGTTCTGAAAGAAAAACATTGCTGAATGGCTGGCTGATGCTGGCTGGTAAATTCAAGCGAACAGAGCGTTCGTAATAAAATGATGGATCACTCACGGCAAACAATGATTCAACAAAGTCATGGTTATCATGAATTTGCATCTTTACCTGCTTCACCAAACTAATAAATCATACAATTCCTGGCCAGAAGAGACCTAGCCTAACGATTACACTCACTGACCTTAAGCATCATCAAGAATCAAGATGGTAATGGAACAAGTGCACCATAAGGATGACCGAAGAGCACAGACCTGCTTAAGCAAGATAGGGAACATGAGCTTCCCTGACACCTCCACTACGTGCACTCCTCCATGATGCCCCCGAAGGCTTGGCAGACGCCAGTGCATGACATCACGCCTTGAGGGCTGGCCACCAACACTCCGATGCTTTGATCGTCACCAACATTTCTCGCAGGAGGTCAGGGGGAAGTTGCGACCAGCTGCTCTGATCCATCTTCTCCGACAGCTTCGTGGCCACCACCCGTGATACCGTGTGACAGAACCGCCTTAATCATAGGGCCCACGTGCACCGTCATCGTCCCTAAGGACCCACGATCAGTCTGCATGAGTTCCCCTTGACCTAGGTGGCCTGCCGGGTCTCCTAGGAAACCCTGATTTCCCCGAGGATCTCATTGTAAAGACCTTACAAGTATTACAACAGTTTACACAAATAATTTAAATCAGAGTAGAAGGTGCAGAAATATTATTTAAACATAGATTACAAATCTAGATTACATTACCCCAAACCAGAGCTTCGTAGTGGAGTAACTGTATACAACTAGACACCCTGCCCAAGGGTTACATCATATACCTTTTCTTCCATGCACGATCCGTTAACCGGCACGGTCCCACGCAGAACTGCACACTTAGTTTGCCTGCAACAGGGGGTTAACAAACCCTGAGTACATGGGGTACTCCGCAAGACTTACCCGACTAAAGGTGTAAAATTAGACTCAGGAATACAGACTGAGGGAAGTCAAGGTAAGGCTTGAGCAAGAGTCAAAGTATTTTGCAGAAAAACATTTCTATCCTATTTCATTATTTGATCTCAATATTATTTTATTCATATACATAATTCCAATATCAATTCTCGTATATTATGTACTTTCAAATTCATATTCATTCTTAAAAACACCTAGTTCCGAACCACTCTTCGCTGTAGGGGTGAGGATCATGTCTCCATTAACCGAGGAGCAACGTCGATTCGAATCCAGAAGTACCCGGCTGGGGATACCTATCCACATTGCATATGTAGCACTTAAGCTTGCATATGCCAATCCCGTCTACCACGGCTTTTTATACCCCGGAACCGGTCCTGCGCCACCCGAGAGCACAGTACCCCTCTTGTCTCCAGGCACGACGGCCACGAGGGTACACGCTACTCTCGCCATCTCTCCACTCCCAGTGCGTGGTTGTCGGTTCCAGCAGTAGAGCCACCGGAGTCAGAGGCTTTCCGTAGTATGTGGCTAGTTGCAAAGTCATGATCACAGCAGGCTGACAACGAATGGTCCCTAAATATTTTTTCGTTGGACACCATGCATTGGGACTCTAACCCAAGTACACTGGAGACCACCCGGTTTTCGCATCCCTTTTCCGATGGCGAGGATCGTTGGGACTCTAACCCAAACAGATGGTCAACCAAACGGAAAACCCATCTACGTTGATGATAATGGACTGGCCAAGTACACCATCACCAAACGAGGACAATACCAATCCCATAAAATGATTCATTTGTTTCATATCATCACAGTTTTCAAAATAGCATTTTTGTAACTCTATCATTAAGCATGACTAAGCATTTTTTAATACTTTAAATAAATCAGGGTCTCAGGTATAATATGTGGTCAAGAAAAGGTAATGCATCAATGGGTTATCACTCAACTCCTATTAACCTAATGCAGTAGATTAAGTCAAGTGATAAATATTTTTAAATAACAAGGAGGAGCAAAATGCACCGGGGCTTGCCTGTTGTTTGAAGTAGATAGAACCCTAAAGTCAATCACTGAGAAGGATCCACGTCCACCGAGTGAAGACCTTACTCGGGACACGCTTCGGATAATAATCACCGCGCGTTCTCTACACGAAATAATAATGCAACACTTAACATGATGACATGTATGCCATGATGCAGGAGATGCACAAAATCATTGATCAATAGTAGGTAAATTTAATTTGAAAATTGAGTACAATTTTCCTTCACGATATAGTTCAAAACAAACTTCATTAGACAAAGTGGTGGTTGTATAATTGATTTATTGACCACTTAACAGTCATAGAAAACTGAGTTAATTTTCCTTATAACACTATTACACCTTTGCTTAAACAAGTTTTCAACCCTAACATCATATGTGAATAACACAACTTATTAATACTTCTAATTAAGTATTTAATTAAGAACTTAACTAACTACTTAAAGTGCCGAGGGTCATCTCAAATTAATAACTCAGGAATATCAATCAATCCGAAAGTCACACAAAACCTAAAATGATTAGGGTTTTCCATTTGTTTTATTCATTATTTTATAAGGTACAAAATAATAAATTCATAACTAATTCCATTTGAGCCTAAACTTTTTCTATAGAAAAATCTTGACCTAAAACAGTATCAAAACCAATTTCATGATTTTTAGATTAACATAGAATTTATTAAAATCCCACAAAGGGGCATTTATTAATTAATTTACTGAATTTTTAGTGCCTGTAGAAAATATTTAAATTCATTGTTTAATATTTTTATTAAATTCTACATATAACAGAGAGCCTACAGAAACATTTTCATAATTTTTGCAACGACAGATTAATCCCTATAAAAACAACAAACCACAACATGATTTAAGACAATAAGAATTCAATAACCAATTTTATTTGTGAAAATAAAAGAATCAAACCGGCCCACACAGCTAGCTGATCCGGCCCACCCGCGCGCTTCCTACTCCTAGACCAATTCCCCCTCTTCGAGCCACTGGGCCGGCCCGAGTAGCCCAGCAAGGCCCAACCGGCCACTCTCCTTCAACCTCTCACCCCCCTCTCTCTCTCGACGCGCCCCGCGCAATGCGGCGGCTCGCCGTCGGTGAGTTTGCCGGCGACGAAACTCAACCAAGAGATCCCCCGCTAGCTCACGCCACACCCCCAAAGGTACTGCACTACATCCCGGACCCCCGAGCTCGGTCATCCCCGACCATGGCGGTCCGGCGGAGGAGACACGGCGGCACAGCCGCGTTCCGGCCTTCCCGAGGACCAAGAAACCTAACCAGCTAGACTACGGGAACCGAGGAGCTCACCAAAGGCTAGTGCACTAGTTAGATGGGGTGGAGTGTGGCCAGAGATGCACGGTTGACGAAGACAGTGGACGCGACGGAGAGCTCCGATGGCGAGGTCGTCGTTCCGGCGGGTGCTGTGGACCAAAAGCGAAACAGTCTAACGCATGAGTCTCATGAAGGAACAAAGGCTCTGGAACGCTCCACTGCAAGGGAAGAAACTCACCGAGGCGGCGATTCATGGGGAGACGGGCCACGGCGGCGCTCCGCCGGCCGCGAGGAAGAAGGACGAGTCATGCCGTCGACTCTGATGACGAACGGTGACACGACCGGACGCGAACGGTGCACCTGGAGGTGTCCAACCTAAGGGCACGATGAATCGGGCAATGGTGGAACGACGGTGGCCAATTTGGCAAGAAACCGAGAGCACACCGGAGGGAAGAGATGGAGGGAGGAGAAGAAAATGGTGTCCATCGCCTTTAACGTGTCCGGGGAGGAGAGGATAAGGGAGTGCGGGTACCGGGGTCCCCCTGCGACCCTCCGCGCGGTGGCCGGGCTCGGCCGGCCCCGGGCAGCGCCGACGGCCGGCGCGCGCACGCGCGCCTGCGCGCGGACAGTTCCAGGACCGGACCCCCCTCCGAGTACTGTAGCAAGACTAGGGTCAAATCTTATTTTGTAAATTACTCTCTATTTCACTTAGGAACACAAAAAATTCCCAAAATAAAAGTTGTGGGAAATTTCATGATGAACATCTTTTATTTTTGAGCCATATCCAAATTTTGAATATTTTTGAAATTATGAAAAAGGGAGTAAATAGGATTTTTGAAATTTAAATACAATCCAATCCAATTCTCAAAATTTTACAAAACAACTTGAATTTTTGTAAAATTAAAAGTTGTGATACTTGTTAAGCTCTACAACTTTCATTAAATGAGTTTTGTCAGATTCTCCATAGTTCTTAAAATAGCATTTCAAAGTTAAATTCTAAAACACTCTTTACGGTTTAATTTGAAATTCCAATGTATAAGTTCAAAATACACAAATATAAAAGTTGTTCAACCTAAAAATTCTTACAACTTTCATTAAATGGGTTTTATCATATTCTTGATAATTTTTGAAGTAGCGTTTCAAATTTAAATTTCAAGTTGCTATTTTGAGTTTAATTCAAATTTTTACTCTATAACTTCAAAATCTCCAAAAATTAAAGTTGTTCCATTTTAAAGGATCTACAACTTTTATTAAGACACTTTCATTAGATTCCTGCTATTTTTTAAATTTGTATTTCAAATTTAAACTTTAAAGCATAAATTAAGATTTATTTGAAATTATTTTTTTTAGTAACTTCAAATTTGTCCAAAATAGAATTGTTCAATCTTTAAATATTTACAACTTTTGTTTAAGGCCCAACCCCTAATTATATTTAGTTTTTGATTTAGGGTTTTAGGGTCTGATTTAGGGTTTATAAGTAAATCTTCTTTTTATTTTCAACTGGATTTAAAGACATACACACAACCAAGCATTTAAATCATGGAATCACTCAAAGCACTTATGCACAATCACATGTTGAAATAAATTTTTATTTTTTGTTAATGCATAGGAAAAATGAGTTTATGCAGGATGATTAACATGCAATGGTGATGACATGGCAGGTTTTAATTAACCGTAACACCAGAGGTGTTACATACCGACAGATCAATGAGTCCTGGACTGCAAGTTGTGCCGCGAGATGCTCCCAAACTTATCCCTCGTGTCCTGAATCGGGCTCTTGAAAGACATCTTTCTCCTGCACCATGGAAGAACAAAGCCTTCTCAAAAATGGAAAAAAGAAGTATCAGCCACTAATGTGGGAAAGCAATGCAATGGAACAGGTTGCTCAATGCTTGGCTCAGTCCTTGAGGGCACAGGAAGATTACATGGATGCCAAAAATCATGATGGCAAAAATTGATGCAGGCTATCACTTCAAATAGCTAGAAACAGTGGCATGAGATTCACTGGAATTAATTATATTGCATCTTGTGAAGAGGCCTAATCCACCCATCCTTTGATCACTGCTATCAGCCAACAAATTAAAACAACCAAAATATGAGGCGACAAAACAAAATCTCTTCAAAGACCAAAAAAACCAAGCCTTGCTACTTGAAAAATATTTTCACAAACCAGTAACAATGCTTGATAATCATTAATTAGTGCACAGGTCACACTCACATCTGATTGTCAATATGCAGCGGAATGGTAGAGGCTGGTCAGTGACACAGCTTATGGGTACCGATCTACAGGAGATCCCAACCTCTATCAAGTAACGTGACCACAAATAAAAATTATTCCATCACCTATTAGGAAAGTGAATTATAGCTTCAAGAAAAATTAATACAAATAGGATTACCATGAATTCATGCTTATCAAGCCATGTCTTCTTCTATCTACAAATGAATGACAAACTTGAACACTTCATTATCAATAGAAGTTGCCCTCTGAAATAAGAAAAATCAGATAAGCTAATTATTAGAACAGAGAAGTTGTAGCAAAGGGGCTATGAACCATCTTCTACGATACAATGAACATAAATTAAGCAACTGCATGCGGAGATGGGCAAGATTTGCTACAGCTGCACGCATTTCTATTATATCAGCGGCGAGATTTGCTATAGCTGCACGCATTTCCATTACATCAGTGGCAAGATTTGCTGCAGCTGCACGCATTTCCATTACATCAGCGGCGAGATTTGCTGCAGCTACACGCATTTCCAATACATCAGCTGGCCATTCTTTTCTCCTTTGCATGTTCGACAATAGAAAAATACACCATCCATCAATTTAATTTAGTAATGATGAATCTTATGACTTGGGAGACAAACATGAAAAAGGTCAGAGGAGGAGGGTGTCACGCACCTGCTAATGCTGGTGCCGAAGGGGGCCCCTCTAGCTGTCATGACCTGCTCCCTAGAACCGATGGAAAAGGGCAGCAGTGCCACCACTGGCGAGCAGGCCTGCTGCTTCCGCTCGGGGATCAGACGCCTACTGCAGGAAGTTTTCGCGACCGCCAGAGAGGAAGGAACAACAATGGCCGCTGGAGAGGGAGGAACGACGATGGTCGCCAGAGAGGAAGGAGCGACATAGAAGCAACATTTTACTAAATAGTATATTTGGATACAAATATTGTTGTTTGTTGCCTCTAAAATAAAAATAACACAGTAGATAGTTGGAGCCATGAAAAGCAGGCGACAGGTAACCTTCAAAAGTGCTATTTAAAATGTTGTTGTTGCCTTTAACCTTTCCAAAATATATAAAGCACCCATTGAAAAAGCTGTGCATATAATCTCAAGGGGATGCCACAGAGAGTTATTGGCTGTATGCTTCCATATGTCAGCTGCTCAGTATCCTTACTAATTCTGTAGGTTTTTTAATAGTTGGAAAGCCCATTCTTTTGTTCCTGACTGGTTTGCATATGCGGTCACACTATTAGAGCATAAACACCTAACACATGAGGCAGTAATGTCTAAAAAAGATACATCTTTAGTTTGATGTTTAGGGGAGTTATGATTTAAAATCACATATAGATATAGCAGCTAGCCAGCTACACTAAACTTGATTAGACTTGAGATTATGGCTTCATGATGATTGATCTAACTTCCGACGACACAAATTTATATGAGAATTTGAGTGTATCTCTTTTTTCTTATTGTTTACAATTTTGATGGGTTCCTAACTATATTACTCGGTTCTGTAGCTTTAGGTGTGAAATTTAGGCCATAGCCCTTGCTATTGTGCTGCCATTTTCAAATAAAAAATACTTTGGATTGTATCAGATGCAAACTATGGATTCTGTTTTATGCAACAATACATTTTTCATCCTGTAGTTTAATCATGTAGCAGTACCCTTGAAAAAGAGTAAATAAGTTGTGTGATGCCTCGTTATCGTGCATGATTGCATATAACAGAAAGTTCTGCCAACAAGTCATTAGCTGTCGTAGAGATATTACATGTTTGAACTTGGATGCAGCTTGCAGGAATCAGGATCTCCAGTATCTCCTTATCAGGTTCAGTCCATACCTTACTTGCATGTCCATCTCCAAATCTCCATAAACTCCGTTAGAGGAATCAAAGCTTCAGGTTAAAAGAAAAAGAAAAGAAAAGAAACATAAAAAAAGAATAGAAACCTCTTCTGTTTTATGATGGTGACTGAAAGGTAGTAGGTACCCTTTTTCTGTCTATATAAGGAAACTTAAAATTTCACTATTTTTTTTATAACAGAAACCAACAATCTTGCCATCTTTAAAATTTCATTATTTAACTTCTCAAAGTCTAAACAGAAACAAATATAAGCATGCATGGCCATCTGTCGTACACATCTTGTGCATATAGCATTCATTTGAAATGGCGTCAATAGCCTGGTCTAGCTAACACCCAATCAACGCATGAAATAGCTGAAAAGCAATTAAAAAGAAGACAGGACGGGAAGGGGAGCTTCTAAATTGTATAGGGATTGTGTGATTTTGATCAGGGATACTCAAAACAGAGTATTCGTCGGGTCCAATACTGGTGGTATTCAGCAACATAGGTAGAGGATCCGGCATAGGCAGAGAAACCAACACATGAAAATTAACCAATATGTACAAGCTTGTCATAGCCAAGAAGGTAACAAGAGAACATACCATTTTTTAAAGATAAACATAGTGAAATGACAGGTATTTGGTACCATGAAGGCAAGCCCGTTTCAGTCTTAGTCTTTGGTTTTATCTTTTCTATGAACATAGTGAAATTTTTTATCCTTTTATAACTCGTTACCTCATCAGCCTTAGTCTTTGGTTTTATCTTTTCTATGAACATAGAGTACAGGAAAACTCCAGGAAGGGCAACACCGGATCCTGGAAGCAAGAAAGGAAAAAATTACAACACTGACATAGATAAATTAGATGGCCAGTAATTGTTATTCGGATTATTAAGAACAGAACAACAAAAAATATCTCTAAAAAATCTAGTGCCCAAGAGACTGTAAAACTCGGTGCAGACCTGCATTAGTCATTTAGTCCTCCTAATAGAAAATCTAACTACATATGTGATGCTTGTGTTCAAACTTCCACTGACATTGTGCAGGGATTGTGCAAACTCACTCGTGAAGGGCGCTGGGGCAGGGAGGATGACGCTGAGCTCCCACCGAGCTTGCCTCCCCCTCCTCCGGCTGCCACATCTGTGACATCTCCGCGGGCCACGTGCTGCAGGGTGCCCCTGGGGACCGCGGTTGGGCCGGTGAGGGGCTCGCCCGCGCCAGCCACGTGATGCAGCGTCGGCCTCGCGGACGTCGGTGGGAGCGCATCCGGGCGCACACACGCTCGCGGTTGCGACGATTGCGATATCACAAGGCGAGGACCTCGCGGCGGCGGCGGCGAGTGAGGGCCTGGCAGCGGCGCGGCCTGGTGTGACTGTGCCGTGGCCCTGTCGCAGTCATCGTGGTCCCCGGCAGTAGCCACCGTCGCGAGAGGTTGCGGCGCGGGCGACGTCGCAGGCCGAGGGGCTCGCGGCGGCGGCGGCGGCGGGCGTGGGCCTGGTGGAGGGTGGAGAGGAATCGTATCGCTGGGTGGGACCTTTGGGAGGGGGCGAGAACGATGGGGTGTCGCAGGTGGGAGGCAGACGGAAAACAAAAATAGATGTCGCACCAAAAATTTATCTCCTCTTTGGTCTTATTAGTTACATATACATACTATATATGGACGTTTCAAATTGTTTCATCATGTCTTTCGTATATTATAAGAAAAGAGCCAGGCTAAAGTACTCTCTTTACATATAAGGCCCTCCAAAATGTACACTCTGTTCGGCTAGCTGGTCCAGTCAGCACCAGCCAGCCATTCAGCAGTGTTTTTCTTTTATAACAATCAGCCAGCTAGCTGTATCGTACCAGCTAGCTGAACAGAGTGGCATAGCTAGAGTGATGCCCAAAGAGAAGAGAAGATCGAGGCATCACTCGTCACGCTGAAGGAGGAAGTGCTAACTGGCGGTAATGACTGAAAAATTAGGAGCGAGGCAAATATTTGCTCTGGTGCCAAGTTTATAAACAATATTTGTTGTTCTACAGTCCCTCGTCTAGCTGCACTGCTCATCTCATCGATCAGTCTGGTTTTTTCTGAAAAATAAGCGTTGATTTCGGCTCGTGCTGATTTGTTGTGAGAGAAAAATACTATTTTGTGGCTGAAAATAAGCGCTGATTGGTCAAAAGAACAGGCTAGATGACCTTGTGTTGGACAGACAGACGAAAGAGAGAACGCTCCCATATTTTATTTGGTGTGGGTCCTGCAAACTTCAGATGGCACTAGAACGTTCCAGCCTTCTAGGCTTCGATGCCTGTTCCCTGACATAGTGACATGGAGGTCAAAATATTTTTGGCACCACTCCACTTTGTGAAGGGCCTAATGAGTTAATATCATATATTCATCAGCAGTTGTTTTTTAGCATTTTAGGAAATATTTAATGAAATTAACAATATATTCTATACTATAAAAGAGCGAAGAAATGTCACCTTAAAACATCCTAACCAGCTGAAATCTTCTCTTGGATGTGTTTTAGGCCATGTTTGACACTACTCCACTTCACCAGTGAAGTCATCAAGGTCCGTTTGGGAGCACTCCATGGAGCGGATTGGAGTCCGACTGCCAAACACATTTTTTAATGAGAAGTAATTCTGATTCTATGAAATTAACTAAGAGACTGAGAGCTAAAAAAAGTAGTTTTTCCTAATTTTATGAAGTGATTCTTTATCATGAATTTTGAAAATTTATGCTAAACAATCAAAGAGAAACACTTTCAACCACAAAATCACTTCACTATATAATCAGGAGCACAACTCTACCAAACGGGTCTTTTTTTCTTTTTTCTTCGGCTCCATAAACAGCTGCATAGGTAAAGGTGAAGCCTTATTTGTAAATCGTTTGACAAATGGCTCCACATGCTGAGAGTGCATCTAGCCCTTTGGTAGGTTTTGGATGAATTGATGACAATGTTGATTAAAGGACTAACCCGTGTGCTAAGTGTGAAACAGGAAATTGTATATCTCATATGTGCTTGAAATATTGTTGAAAGCCAAAATGATGGATTGTTGTATGTTTCAATCAAGCTCAAACACAAGACAACAATGAAAATGAGGTTATAACAAAGGCTCATTTATTATGAGGTATCAATGATTCACTTGGAATCAAAACAATCAAAGTGAAGATGACAACACATTTGAATGGATGATTCAAAACTAGTTGTGACTAAAGTGCTTGAGTTGGTGAAGATAGCAAGGAAAAGTCTTTGAGGTACTAAGCAAGGGTGAAGGGCAAGCAAGGGCTTGGCGGCCGAAGAACCTAACTAGGGTGAAGAAGAGAAGTACTTGCATTTAGTCGATGGAGTAATCAAGCATGAAGGACATGACGTTGTGGAGAATCAAATTTGCTTATTCAAGAAGAAGCAATCAAAGTGACTTGATGCATTGAGATCAGTCCACAAATCAAACGTTGCAATCAAGTTACATGATCAAGATGGTTATTGCTCAAGAAGGATTTCAAAATCACTCATGACATCCTTTTGTGATAAGATTGAAGAAAAGCGGCTTGGTTCACTTGAAGATCAACTCCCAAGGTTTAAAATCGTTTTTCATTTGAACTTGAGTTGATAGGAAAGCCGTACTATTAAGAGAGATGCATCATGATGATAGATGAAGTTACATAAGTGCTCAAACCAACCCAAATGAAATTTGAGAGAGGTAGCGTGCTTCAACTAGATGAGAGCTCACTGTCTGAACATATCGGACGCGTCCGGTATGCATACCGGACGTGTCCGGTATTGGTAGTTTCAGCAGAGTTTTCCCTAACTCTCGGTTTGTTTGTTTGTCGGAAGTTCCGGTGTTGGCCGGAAGTTCCGACGTGCCGGTAGTACCGACTCTGCATCGGTAGTACCGCTGTCACTTAGCGCCGAATCCCCTCCCAGCCAACTCGCTGCTCTCGGGTTTCAGAAAATATATTTCGGTAGTACCGGATTTTAATCCGGTAGTACCCGTGCCCGAGCGGTAGTACCGACCCTTAGATCGGTAGTACCGGCAGGACTTAGTATCCGAGGGTGTCCGGTATTCATACCGGACGTGTCCGGTATTCCAACGGCTAGTTAATGGCTAGTTTCGGGGAGTGGCTTATAAAAGGCCCCAAGCCTTCACCTTTGGAGGCTGCTGATTCTACTGACTTCCCTCACTTTCTCTGAACTCTAACAACACTCTCTAACCCTCTCTATGTGAGTGATTGATCCTAAAGTGCCAAATCCATTAGCTCTCTGTGCGGAATTTTGTGCCATTTGTTCTAATCCTTTGTGTTGCAGGTGTTAGGCTCCTAAGTGTTTCATATTCAGTTTATATACTCTGTTTACTCTTTTGGGGAGTTTGTTTCTTTGTAAGGAGTTTCTAAGTAATTAGAAACTCCGGTTCTAATCGTTTCCGCATTTGAAAATGTAAATTTTCAGAAACGCCTATTCACCCCACTCTAGGCGGCATGTTAGGTCCTTTCAATTGGTATCGGAGCTTGGACTCACGTTTGAGCTTCACCGCTTGTGAGAAAGGATGGCTACGCCTATGGAGACGGAGCCGGTGCTTCTCCAAAATGATGGTTCAAACTTTCTATCTTGGTCGTCATATGTACTCAATGCATTTCGGACTATTAGTCCTCTTGTTGAGCACATTGTAGTTGGAAACTTATCTCTTTCTATAGTTAATTAGAGCAACTATAAGAATTTGACAAAAGAGGAAGAGATATGCGTCCAACTCAATGCTCAAGCCGTTCTTATCATTTTAAATACATTGTGTGCAGAGGTTCTAGAGGAAGCAATCTACAATGGACAACCACCTACGGAGAGTGCTCATCTCATTTGGACCAAACTCATTGAGTTATATGGTAAATCCAAATGTGATGAAGCAATTGATCAAGAAGAAATGGAAACCATGTCCATTGCATCCTCAAGTAGTGAAGAAGCCTCAAGAAACCTCAAGGAAGCTGAGTAAGAACAAGAAGTGCAAGCTGCTGCTTCTCTGTGCTCTGTCAGTGAATACCGGACGTGTCCGGTAGTGCTACCGGACGTGTCCGATATCACCAGGACAAACAGGGAGCCAGCAACTGATTGTGTTGATGCTCAAGCTCGCTGGAGACTAAGTGATGAGTCAATTTCAACATCTCATGACACTCATCATTTGTGTCTTATGGCCAAGAAGAACAAGAAGAAAGCAACCAAGAGAAATTTAGAAAAGATTTTTGGTGGAGTAAAGGAGAAGGCACAAGGCAATAGTCAAGATGAGAGTGATGTTGACGTTGAAGATGATGACTCCCTTGACTATCTTAGCAACGAAGACAAGCTCATGTTCATCAAGTTATTGAAGGAAAATGATGAGCTAGAGAAGGAGAATGAGGAACAAGAGCAAACTCTTCAAAATCAAGAAAAGTTCCTCATCTCCATGTTGGAAGAACTAAAAGAATTAAATGAGAGGTATGAAAAATTGTCAATTGAGCATGCTTTGGTTACTAACTCCTCTTCCAATGTTGAACAACTAGAAAAGGAGAACTATAGGCTCAAAGCAAAATTAAGTGACCTCTCATTCAAGCACAACTTTCTACAAGCCGAGCATGCTCATCTCAAGTGCTCATATGAGAAGTTAGTAGAATCACATGCTATGCTTGAGATAGCACATGAGGTTGTGGTAATCATGGTAAAATCTTCCCAACCTCACACCCGTCCACACACTAGTGCACCATTTCAATTAAACTATATTGATGCTAACAAGTGTGTCTCTTAAGCAAGCCAATCTTCGATTGAGCAATCCCTTGTAGAAAATGTAAAGCTCATTGAAGAAGTTGAAAAATTGATAAAAGAGTTAATTGGTTTGAAGGGAGAAGAGAAAGCAAAACCTTCTCAAGATAACCGTGATAACATGGTGAAGAAGTTTGAGAAGGGTTCAAACCTTACTTCCTCCAAACCCCAACAAAACAATCATGAATCCTTGAAGGACAAGTCAACCAAGAGCAAGAAATATGGAAAAAGGCTATGCTATGGTTGCGGTGTGTATGAACATATGAGTGCCGCATGTCCTCACAAGAGTTGGGCCGACAAGTGTGAAGTGGCGGAGAAAAGAGCTGCTTCTAAGTTGACAAATCAAGTGAAGAAGGATGGTCCTAGTGTTTGTGTGAAGTGTAATACATCCGGCCATCCTAGCAAGAATTGCTCCATATCCAAAGAAGCAAGAAAGAAGGCTCAAATGGCAACTAGAAGGTGCTATGGGTGCAATGAAGTAGGACACTTGATTGATTCTTGTCCTAACAAGCAAAACAAGTTCAAGGCAAACAAAGGATGCATATGCTACTCATGTGGAACAAAGGGACATCTTAGCTATGATTGTCCCAATGGTAACCTCTCTAAGCCGAAAGCTCATTCTCATCATTATATGCTTAGGAAGACCACTTATGGAGGTAGCACTAGACAAGTGATGTGTTCACCATGCACTAGTGCTAAATCCATTTGGGTACCTAAGCACTTATTGACTAACTCCCAAGGACCCAATAAGTGTTGGGTACCAAAATGTACTTAGTGTCTCATTGTAGGTACCACAAGGTGAGATGAAAACTTCGGGGTGGTTGAGCAAGCATATTGAGATCTTAACTCAAACTATCAACCTACTATCTACATATCATCTTATATGGTTGACCCGAAGATGACTTGGTGGCTATATAAATAGTTTCATTCTCACTATTGGCAACAAGTACCTAAACTCACTAGGTGGCTAAGTAGACTCAATTCATATTCATAATCATAATGCTTGCCATTCGATACTCTTAATGGCTCTCTTGTAGAGCAATACTCTTATGGAAATACAGGAATACTCAGAAGACCAAAAGGCAATGGTAGAAGTCACAAGTCAAGAAATTCACTTGGTGCTGTCCTGCACATACCGGCCAGGGACAGAAAAGACTGATGTCAAGGCTGCAGCATGAATTCATATTATCTGTCAGCCAGAACCTCATCTACCCAAAGACTTGTAATCATTATTATTCACATCAAGTCAAGAGAAACAAATTTTCTTGTCCCCCACATATTGGACAAGACCGGCATTGCAACAAGCAAAGGGAATGGTTGTTCAGGCTACAAAATTTCCTCAATGTCTTATGGTCCTTGACTTACATCTCTCTTGACTGGTTGTGAGCACTTTCTCATCACAAATTCAATTTGGAGCAAATCTCTTTGTGGTTGATTCAAAATAGGCACCAAACTCCTAAGTTCTTTAAAGAACCAAGTGCTAGTCATCAGTTATTCAAACAACCTAATGCACTTATTTAGGGGGACTTTGATCTCTATCTTGAATCATTGTGGACTAATATCATGCTCGAATAATTATGTAGTCCTATAAGCATGAAGGAGAATCTTTGATAAGCATATATGGCAAGAGTGATTTATGAAGCAACAATGACCAATGACATGTTACTCATTTTCTAAATGAAACGTGAAATCATTGAATGAAGTATGGTGTCTTCTATGTGGAATCGTTGTTGACTCAAGGCAAAGGTATGCATAAAGTAGACTTCTTCTCCTTTGTGGGCTCAAGGATAAGGTATGTGTTTACATATATGCATTGAAATTGCATCTAAGGCCCTTTTATGCTAGATTGTGCATTCGAGTGATATAAAATTAATGTTTTCAAAACCTTTACTAGTATGAGTAGTATTTGTGAATTGCGAAAACATTGGTTCTTGGTCTTTGTGACCTACTCATGAGACTTGTGATTATAGTTCCTCTTGATTACTTGATTGCCTAATCACAAGTACCATGAGTCTCTCAAGTCTATTCCAATTAAGAATAGTTATATCCTATCTCTCTAAGTCTTCCTAGTAACTGAACTTTGGATCAAAGAGTGGACTAGAAAAGTAAAATAAGAAAAATCCTCACTTAAGCAAATGAAATGGACGGAAAGAGCCTAAGTGGAATTTGGATTAAGAATCAGTGTACTTTTGGATGAATAATGTGCTGAGAAGGGGTTTTGGAAGAAAAAGGAAACAAAAGACTATAAAAACAGCCAGCCAGCAAATACCAGATGTGTCCGGTATTGATATCGGACGTGTCCGGTATCCGCAGGCTATATAAGGGCAGCGTACCCCTTCAGGACAGTTCAGAAACAGACTTCTCTTTCCTCTGTCCGCCCGAGAACAGGGAAAAATCGCCCCTCTTTTCCCTAGGTGGCGATTTGAGGATTCAACCGTGGAAAATCTTGGCAGATGAGTGGAGTGGAGTGATTGAAGACCAAGATTCAAGGATCTACTCGCTGCATTTGGATTCCCCTCCTATCCTTCTCTCTCAAGGGCAGCAGTCATGAGTGGAAGGCAAGAACCAAGGACCAAGCATTCTCATGACCCTCGAATGGCAAGGTTCAAGAAGGGTGGAAGCCCATGTTTGGTTTTGGGTAATTGATGAAACCTAGTTTGCTAACGATTGCTCTAAGTGTTTCATGAGAATTGATTAGCAAATGGCAAGATGGAGCAAAGGACCGGGTCGGTGGAGGTCACAAGTGAAGGGAAATGACGGCGTCCATGAAAATGGTGTAAGTCCATCAACAAAGGAGAAAGCCCTATTGACGGCATCCATGCAAATGGTATAAGTCCATCATCATAGGTGTCCACAAGGTCCATCAAGAGATGAGAAGGAAGTTGATAAGAAACCGGGAGCTCAAGGCAAAGGTATAACCAATAGGAGCTCTTTTGGTTTTGGTGATCAAGACTCCATAGAGGGAGTGATCACATTTAGGATAGATAGCCGTACTATCAAGAGGGGCGAAATCGTTGATGAAATACGGTTATCAAGTGCCACTAGGTGTTCATGATCATTGCATTGCATATAGATGCTAGTGACACTAACAAACCCTTGGAAAACTCTTTGAAAAAGGCTAACACTCGTGCACCTAAGTGAGAGACACTTTGGAGTGTTAGTGACTTAAGAAACGGGGTGAAGTTTGAGGGTTAGAGAGGGTTTGGTCCTCTCTTCCTCCTGCCGAGCTTGCGAGGCAGGATTCGGCGAATTTCGGAGACATTTCAATAGAAAAACTAGCGTCGGACCGTATTGTCACAGAGCGTCGGACCATTAGCCTCAGTCCGACGGCTAACACTGCTGAGAGCGTCGGACGCTCAGTTCCTGAGCGTCGGACCATTAGCCGAAGCGTCCGACGGTGCAGTTCGTGCGAGAGATAACACGTGGCGAGTTCTGAGAGCGTCGGACTCTCGGCGTTAGTCCGACGGTGAGCGTCGGACCAACGTCTGACGGTTTTCAGGGCTCGGGGAGCTCTCTGGAAACGTCGGACGGCCGCGATCGTTGGTCCGACGGCTTCGTCCCGCTGAGTCCGACGGTGTCAGCTGAGGGCGTCGGACCGTTTGTTTTAGTCCGACGATTATACCGTCCGACGGTTTGTTTAGCGCGGGAAGTTAGCCGTTGTGATCCAACGTTCGACTTCAAACGGCTAGTGACACGTGGCGTTCATCCGAGGCGTCGGACCGTGCGGATTAGTCCGACGCTCTGGCCGTCGGACAGTCCGACGGTACGCAGTGAAGTCTAAACGGCTATTTTCTTATGTGTGGCTTATAAATAGTCACTTGGCCGGTTTGGGAAGTATCTCTTGGCACTCCTGAACATCATAGCATTTTTGTGAGCCTTCCCTCTCTACTCTCACTCATCCTACTTGATTGTGATCATCATTTGGTGAGTTTGGAGAGCATCAAGTGCATTGCATTGATTGAGATCATCTAGAGGCACTTGGTAGTGGTATTTCGCAGCGGTTTCTCTTGTTACTCTTGGAGTTTGCCGACTCCTAGACGGCTTGGAGCTGCGAGGATCGTTGAGGGGAGTTGGTGATTGTCTCCGCCTCCGATCGGTGAAGTTGTGAGGGGTTCTTGAGCCTATCCCCGTGGGAGATCGTGAAAGGCATCTTTAGTGGATTGCTCGTAGCTTGGTGGATCCCCATCTTGTGTTGGTTGTGCGGCACCCTTGAGAAGGGTTTGGCGTGTGATGCCAATTAGCGCGTGAACCTCCAAGTGGGTGTATCGCTACAACGAGGACTAGCTTGCCGGCAAGCAAGTGAACCTCGGTAAAAAATCTTGTGTTATCTCTCTACCGAGGATTTCCCTTATATTTGATTGATTGGTTATATCGGACTTCATATTTTCTCTACACCGGGGGTATTAAAATCACCTTCTCTCTTTACCTTTGTGTACTTACTCTCGTGTGTAGCTTGTTAGTTAGTTACTCACTTAGGAGTAGTGTATAGTAGTGACATAGCTTTTGAGTGTGAACTAGTGATCATAGTGTAGTATACTTGTCTAGGTGGCTTGTATAGCATAGTTTAGAGCTAGTGCTTTGCAAAGCTTGCTATTGTTACTAATCGGCTTGTTAAGTGTTGTTTGTAGATTTTATAGGCTATTCACCCCCCTCTAGCCATTTAGAACCTTTCAAAGGGTAAGCACGACTCAGATGCAGGGCAATCAAGTGGGAGTCAGAGGCCTAGGAGGGCAGCAGCAGTTAGAGCTTCACAGCAGTTTGCTTTCTCAGCTGGTGGCCACTACTCCTCAAGTGAGGAAAGGGACGACACATCAAGGAAAAGAAGAAGCACAGAGATTGAGTCCGAGGAGGAAGAAGAGGATGTGGAAACACCATCTCAGCAGCAGTCACCACCTCAGAGAGGCCTATGAGATCATGGAGTTCCAGCATGACTAGAACACAGAGGTTATTGCACAATTCTATGCCACCATGTTCTTTGAGTAGAGACGGCTCCACTGGAGGCTAGAGGGAGACTGGTATAGTGTGGAGTATGAGGCGTTTGCAGCATATCTCGGTTTTAGTCAGGAGGACTTGGAGAGGGAGAAAATTCACACAGAGTTGCCACTTCCACCTAAGCAGATGGGACACCTCTACCCAGCAGGTTTTGGAGTTGTAGGGAAGGTTGATGGCCTTCACCCTACATACAGATATCTTGAGAGGATGTTCAGGAGAACGATTGATTGCAAGATTGGTGACAAGGGAAACATTGCAGATTATTCGAAGAACCTTCTTGTGAGGATGGCACCAGGAGCGAGACTCTTTAGTATCTTTGATTTCATATGGTGCGAGATCAAGAGTGTGGGCGAGAGGCCACTCAAGGGGTGTGGATTTGCCCCTTACATTATGCATATGATTGAGCAGGCGACCGGACACACTTTCTTGTATGATACGCAGCATACAGTCTTGAGAATTTCTGCGAACCTACCCGAGCCAGATGTTGAGCCAGGAGCAGCACTAGCAGCAGGAGCATCTCTACCACCTCGTCGTGCTCGACCTCCTCCTCACACAGGTGGTAGACGCTCTCCGATCAAGAAGTTATTCACCATACTCTTTGGCATTTGCAGAGATATCAGTGATGTGAGAACTCGACAGACTGATAGATCGGTCAAGAGGCTTCACCAGCAGCTTGAGCTCCAGCCTCCGAGGTCACCTATGTTAGATGAGGAGCCACCTGATACTTTTGAGCAGCAGATGGGCAGATATAGCACCTACTTTTCTGAGTTTGAGCAGAGTCAGAGTCAGGAGACTGAGGCAGAGAGGGAGACTCAGCAGCAGCAGCAGACTGAGGCACCGCAGCAGCAGCAAGGAGAGGAGCAGCCTCACGCTCAGCAGACTTTTGGCACTCTACCCTTGCGTTCCATACCTCCTCCACCGGTTCAGCACCGACCCAGCGTCGCAGAGGCTTTTTGGGAGGACATCTTTGGCAGCGGCAGTGGTTACAACTACGACTATGGAGGCATGGGTTCCTCCAGTGGCTACCGTGACCCAGGGCAGAGTAGCAAGCACCCTCCGAGTGGCTTTGATGATGATGATGATGATGAGTGAGTTCAGCAGTAGTTACAGCATGCATCCCCTTGTATCTTCATGATCTTCAGCGACCTTTTTGGAGATAGATGACAAAGGGGGAAAGAAATGATTAAAGCTTCAGGATGTTAGTTTAGTTTCAGCTTTTGCTCCTGAAGTCTTGTACTGCAGAGCTGTAGCTAGTTAGCTTGTATTTGAGCTTATTGATGTACTCTTTGCCATATGAGATCTTGTTGAGTTTATTGATGTATCATATGTGACCATGAGATGGATGGAGACTTATTATATATGGTATATTCTATCTTACTAGTTGTGGACTTGAGAACCTTGTGATGTGTGACTTGTGTGTGAAATACTTGATGTACTTACTTTCGTAAGGTCTATGCTTGTTAGTGCGATGTTATTGACTTGAGTTGGTGTATGTTTTCACTTTTCTTCTTGTGTGATATATCTTGTCATATGCATCATAGTTTATATTGCTCACACACTTTTGCACCTTACGGATTCAATGACTTAGGAGAAGTTTTCCACTTCACTTAATTTGTGCAAATTGGCATTTGAGGTCAATTTTTGAATTCCATTCTTATTGCACACATTAAAGAGGAGCATCTCATAACTCATTGGATACAAAAGCTTAAATTTGATATCTTTTGTAAGCTTTAATCAAGGTTGTCATCAATCACCAAAAAGGGGGAGATTGAAAGTGCATCTAGCCCTTTAGTGGGTTTTGGATGAATTGATGACAATGTTGATTAAAGGACTAACCCGTGTGCTAAGTGTGAAACAGGAAATTGTATATCTCATATGTGCTTGAAATATTGTTGAAAGCCAAAATGATGAATTGTTGTATGTTTCAATCAAGCTCAAACACAAGACAACAATGAAAATGAGGTTATAGTAAAGGCTCATTTATTATGAGGTATCAATGATTCACTTGGAATTAAAACAATCAAAGTGAAGATGACAACACATTTGAATGGATGATTCAAAGCTAGTTGTGACTAAAGTGCTTGAGTTGGTGAAGATAGCAAGGAAAAGTCTTTGAGGTACTAAGCAAGGGTGAAGGGCAAGCAAGGGCTTG
Source organism: Eremochloa ophiuroides (assembly GCA_038502445.1). Lineage (NCBI taxonomy): Eukaryota > Viridiplantae > Streptophyta > Magnoliopsida > Poales > Poaceae > Eremochloa > Eremochloa ophiuroides. The sequence continues at coordinate 71,801,183 of JAHLJS010000005.1, forward strand.
GCGGCCGAAGAACCTAGCTAGGGTGAAGAAGAGAAGTACTTGCATTTAGTCGATGGAGTAATCAAGCATGAAGGACATGGCGTGGTGGAGAATCAAATTTTCTTATTCAAGAAGAAGCAATCAAAGTGACTTGATGCATTGAGATCAGTCCACAAATCAAACGTTGCAATCAAGTTACATGCTCAAGATGGTTATTGCTCAAGAAGGATTTCAAAATCACTCATGACATCCTTTTGTGACAAGATTGAAGAAAAGCGGCTTGGTTCACTTGAAGATCAACTCCCAAGGTTTAAAATCGTTTTTCATTTGAACTTGAGTTGATAGGAAAGCCGTACTATTAAGAGGGATGCATCATGATGATAGATGAAGTTACATAAGTGCTCAAACCAACCCAAATGAGATTTGAGAGAGGTAGCGTGCTTCAACTAGATGAGAGCTCACTGTCTGAACATATCGGACGTGTCCGGTATTGGTAGTTTCAGCAGAGTTTTCCCTAACTCTCGGGTTGTTTGTTTGTCAGAAGTTCCGGTGTTTGCCGGAAGTTCCGACGTGCCGGTAGTACCGACTCTGCATCGGTAGTACCGCTGGCACTTAGCGCCGAATCTCCTCCCAGCCAACTCGCTGCTCTCGGGTTTCAGAAAATATATTTCGGTAGTACCGGATTTTAATTCGGTAGTACCGGTGCCCGAGCGGTAGTACCGACCCTTAGATCGGTAGTACCGGCAGGACTTAGTATCCGAGGGAGATCTGAGTTCTGACATGTGACCGTTGGGGAATACCGGACGCATACCGGACGTGTCCGGTATTCCAACGGCTAGTTAATGGCTAGTTTCGGGGAGTGGCTTATAAAAGGCCCCAAGCCTCCACTTTTGGAGGCTGCTGATTCTACTGACTTCCCTCACTTTCTCTGAACTCTAGCAACACTCTCTAACCCTCTCTAAGTGAGTGATTGGTCCTAAAGTGCCAAATCCATCTGTGGGTTTAGAGAGAATTCAAAATAGAGAGTAAGCCATCACTTGAGCACTTGTGCAAATCGTCGATCTCGTGGTTCGCATTTGTTACTCTTGGACTCTTCGGTCCTAGACGGTTAGGCATCGCTGGAGAGCACCCAAGAACTTGTGGTGTGCCTCGGAAAGTTTGTAATGGTTCGATCTCTCCGCAAAAGAGATCACCTAGTGGAAGGAGCATAACGGGTGAAATAGACCGCGGCTAGAGTTGACCTGTGGTGTCCTCTAGAGCTAACCCTTGTGGTTGCTCGCAGCCGGCTCAACGGAGAGTAGGACCCGAGGGGGTGCCGAACTTCGGTAAAACAAATATCGTGTCTCACTTTACATTCCTTTAATATTTGTGATTGTCTCCGTTGTGCAAGTTGCTGTGCAGGTTATACAGGCATATATACATCACCAGGGGACTGTGTGAGAGATTGGAGAAGAGCAGCATGAGTTTTGGAGCAAAAATGCACAGCCCGTGCATACCGGACACGTCCGGTATTAACATCGAACGCGTCCGGAATTAGCTCTCTGTGCGGAATTTTGTGCCATTTGTTCTAATCCTTTGTGGTGCAGGTGTTAGGCTCCCAGGTGTTAGGCTCCTAGGTGTTTCATATTCAGTTTATATACTCTGTCTACTCTTTTGGGGGAGTTTGTTTGTTTGTGAGGAGGTTTTAATCGTTTCCGCATTTAAAAGTGTAAATTTTCAGAAACGCCTATTCACCCCCCTCTAGGCGACATTCTAGGTCCTTTCACATGCACTCTCCTTGGGTGTTTCTCTCACCCATCCACGCTCCTCTCCCATGGTACCCCATCCACCCCTAGCTACTCCCTTCTCGTGTTGCCATCTTCCTTGTAGAATCCACTCCCATCACAGTAACGCTCTCGCTCATCTGTTGATTGAGCATCGCCGCAGGGATTGCAGTGAGCTTCGGTGATTGGGGGACAGTGTATTTCTTTTTCTTTTTTTAATCAACGGATGTTGGTTGATAGTTTCGCATTGAACCGTGCTAGAGCTTCTTTTTTGGGCTATGCCCTGACATTTAGTTTTGAGGGCCCAGCTAGAGGCCTTGCTAAAGTTACTTTTAGAGAAAGCAATGCGCCTAGATTATCAATTTCTGCTCTAGCATAGATATTAAAAGTTCAATAAATAATTTCTATGGATGCAACTAATCAAAATTGATTATCTCTACCCTGTCCATTTTGCTACAAAATACAACTTTAGAATCTCTGCCTGGATGTGATTAAATTTTGCCAATTATACGTGTTTTCGTCATTTGATCCTATTTCTATGGATATATTTGTTTAGTAAAAAAAAAACTAGCTTAGTTTAAACCATCAGATCTGAGATCAACGGCCAGTCTTCACCGCGTTGCCAGATCAGTCTCTCTTGGTTCCCCCATCCTCTATCTCTCATTCCCGACGGCTGTCCCCGCCGCCTCCGCAGCCCCCGCCCCCCGCCCCCGCCTCCCCTTCCTCTCTCTGTCTCTCTCCCTCTCCCTCTCCCTCTCTCTCGACGTGGCGGCGCAGCCGGCGGGCTAGAGCGCGGCCGTGGGCCCCGGCGGTGCCTTGTTCTTCCAACTGAAGCGAGGCGCCTGGGTACGCATCCTTTGGAGTTCGGATCCGCGTCCATGGCTGCGGCTTCCCACCTTCTCCCCCTCTTCTTCCTCGTCCTCGTCCTCCCCGCTTCTAATGCCATCTACTGCGACGAAGACGACTGCTACGACCTCCTAGGGTACCATCTCCCTCCTCTCCCCCTCCATTTGACTGGTTCCTTGTCCCGCTTAGCAATCGATGTGCCGCAGGCTTAAGCAGGACGCGAACGCGTCGGACATCAAGAAAGCGTACTACAAGCTCTCTCTCAAACAGTGAGTTTCTGGGTTCCTAACTCGGTTCCTGCCCCCCGATCCGACTCGACGCTGATCGTTTCTTCAATTTCTGTTCTGTGCAGCCATCCGGACAAGAACCCCGATCCGGAGTCGCGGAAGCTCTTCGTCAAGATCGCCAATGCTTACGAGGTCTGGCGTGGACACACCTGCCCATTTGGATCTTGCTTGCATATCTTCCTGGCTGACTGAGCCATTCGTGGTGCCCAAGATCTATGTCTAATTCCACGCTTTGGTGCCAATGGTGGGCACTGATATGTTAGTGAATTCCATTCGTCTATTTTATTCAAATCGGTACAGTAACCTCAGTATTTGGAATTCCACTCCAAAATGGTAGGCATGCAGAACCACAGATTTAAGAGCTCTCTTTCTTAAGTTCATTTCTGACAACTGTTGTCTGAGGTGACATAACCACATCTTCTGTTACTTGAGGCGGCTGAAATGTCCTTAAATATGTAGTTCTGTGATAAAATGAGTTAGCAAATGCATGTTTCCTTCTCCTTGATACATGTCCTTATATTTGCAAGTTGCGACAGTTTTTCCTTCTTACTTTTTGAAATTTAATCTTCTTTAATTTATTCGAGTCATCTAAGGTTTTGTTTTTTCTTTGAGGTTTGATCGAGTAACTCATTTTTATGAGTGACCAGTGCCGATATGAAATTGGTAATTAATAACTTCGTTTGCTGCCTCAAGAACCATTCCCATGGCAAGATCCAGGCTTCCAAAAAGAGCTATTAAGCGTGCAATAAAGGCACCGCTTCACTTTGTGGCATAAGTGGTGCCTGCACTTGGGCAGGCGCAGATGCCTGGTCAAGCGGCAATTCTGCGCCGTGAGAGGGCGCCACCGCACCAGGTGTTGCCGGTGCCTAGTGGGGAGTCGCAGGTGGGTGCCCCCTTGGTTGAGCAGTGGCTGCACCGTCGACGAGCCGGAGTGCCTCGCTGCCATCGAGAGCATGAGCTTGAGCACCGCCGCCGTCGCCTACGTTCCGAGTGTGATTGTTGGTGGGAGTGGATGCTTGCGGAGCCGTTCCTTGTGGGCTGTGTCTTGTGCTAGTGTGCCCTAAGGCCTCTGCTTTCTGTTGTGATGGGGCGTTGCAGGCCATTGGCTTCGCCACAAAACAAAAGCCCACCACTACTCCGCGTTGTACCAGTGGCCAGATGGTCCATGTCTTCAACCAATTGCATGAACCTGATTTGCTTATCTAGTAATGTGTGCTACTTCTCAAGTTGACAGCCTATTACATGAATATGATTTGCTACAATATAAAATGCTTAAACGACGCTTAGGTACGCTTAAACACACTTAAGTTCTATGCGGTGGGTCACCGCTCGCTTAGCGCTTAACGGTTTTTGTAACCTTGACAAGAACAGAGCTGAGATTATTCTTAATTGTTGATCATACTGTTTAGTTTTCTACCTCTGGATAAATAATTGAAATAACATTTGCATATAGCTTGGCATATTTGCCAAGTTGTTCATGCAAGCAGGCTTGTTCACAAATAGGCCATTTCTTTTTGTGGATTTCTCGGAATCCACAAAAAATGCCCTACTGCGGACCCACGGACAAGCCTGCTTGCACCAGAAGCTGAAACTTAAAACCAACTTTCATTGTAGTTGGTCAAGGTGATTTGTGCAAATTTCTCTCTTTTTCTAAAATGGAACTGTAATAAACATACTGATCTTGCGCAATGAAGTTAAATAGTTCCTTTGTGTGGCATGCTGCTGCTGACTAATACTTGCATCTTGCCTTGCCCTTTGTTTGATTCTTAATTTTTTTTTTATACCTTTGAATTGGTAAACCCATTCCCGTCCTAATTTTCCCTTCCAAATATTTGGTTCCTGAGCTGTTATAATTGTTTTTATCATTCAGATTCTGAAGGATGAATCCACTAGGGAGCAGTATGACTATGCAATTGAACACCCAGAGGAGGTAAACATGCATTCCCTCCCTGTCATGAAAAAATGTAACTATGCTATTATCAACTCTTCATCATTCCATTCCCTAAATGTTTTTCTGCTTTCTGTCACTATAAGCATTTTGACTTGTAAGAATGTACCCACCTTTTCACATTCCATGGTCACATAGTTTTATTTATTTAAATAATTATGTGCAGTTAATTTCTATTTATCTACCAATTTACATACTACTTACTACTGTGTACTTTTGCTTTAAAATTATTAGATATGAATGATTGAGTTATGGTCCTGTTTGGATTTTAGGATATTTAAAAGCTTCTAGAATCCAGCTTGGGATCCAAACACACATAGCTTTTGGCCAGCTTCTACAAAAAAAAGAGAAGTCCAGCTTACACAATCTATATGGCATCCAAACACAGCCTGTATCTGCCAGATGTCCAAATTGACTTTTTATATGAGTGAATTACGCTTAATTAAATCTTTAGCCTTTTTAGACCTCAGTAAACACATATATTAGATGGTGATCATTATTTTTCCTTATAATTCCATCATCAGTATTTTCCACCATTTGTTTCATTGTTACTTGCTAGATTTCTTGTTATTGGAACCTTGTCAATATTTTTAGCTGCTAAACATACTTCCTATTACATTTTTCAAAGCAGCAATAGTCAATGATGTTTGTTCCATGTTGTAAATACTATCCTCAGCTGGACCTTTGGCCTCTTAGGACTCAAGAAACGTTTGTGCTTATAAAATAATTGTGTTGGTCCTTTTGATTTGTTTCATCTTTCATACTTGTCTGTTGTTACATATCGTTTCCCGAAACATTTCTTTCTGGATTATCTTTTTATGTGCTCCAGGAAGACCTGATAACTTATGTGGTTTACTCACTATTATATCTGTAATAGCTATTGTAGAAATACATGTCCAGTATAGCCTAGCAGGGGTAACAAAACTAGAAGTATGCTACATATGTATTATTTTAGCTTATTATACATGCTATATCTACTTTATTTGTTTACTTAATTAATTTTCTACCTTAAAGCTTCATCCTGGGTTTAAATTTGAATTTAAAATACATAGAAATTACTTTTTGTGAAAGATAGTTACTTGCATTGAACAGACCTAACTTTACTTTTTTTTCTAAAAAAAGATACCCATAACCTGAAAACTGGAGCATTAATTCAGAAATCGATTATTGCTCTCAAGTTATTTATTAAAATCTAAGAAATTTCAAATTTGTGTTTTCCACAACATTTCAAATTTGCACTGTTACTGATTGTTTGTCCCATTCATTTCAGGTTTTCTATAACACAGCTCAGTACTATAGGGCATACTATGGACATAAAACGGTTTGATTTTTCCATTCATGAAAAGTTTGTGCAGAAATGTTCCTTGATAGTACTACAACTAACTGCACTGCCTATGTGTAGGATCCTCGTGCTGTGTTGATTGGTCTTCTTTTAATTGTTTCAGCATTTCAATACATAAATCAGCTAACAAGGTATAACCAGGTATGAACAGTGAATTGAAGGAAAATATTAAGTTGTTGACTTGTTTAGCTGTGTTTTGTATTTGTTGTCTATGGACCAAATGCTCAACACATTCAGAATTTCAATGCTGACAGACAGCATGCTTTAGGAAATTTGTACATAGATGATGTTTTTTAGTTATCTGCGCATTACTATTATATAAAGTTGACTATTTTCTTTTTATTTTCAGCATTTCCACGTAATTTCTGCTGAACTTTTTACTATTATCTCAATGTTGCCGTCATTTAAAGTTTAAAACTGTACACAGTTTTGATCTTGGCAAAACGTAGCATAGTAGGTTGAACTAGTTTTGTTGAATTAGATACAGTATTAAGCTTCATCTGTATTTTTCTCTAATCAATGTTGATTTTTATGTTTACATGGGAAAAGCTGTGCAACTAGAGAACTATCTAATGCATTATTTCTCTCTATATATCCCTATTCTTGTGAATTTCAACATAAAGCAAATGTGGTCCTATATCCTTTGCTCACCCACAAAATGGAAACAGAAACAAATGCTTGAGCATGGTCTCGTGCAAACGTTGAAAGTGTAATACCTTATTGTAGGCCATGGAAAGTGTCAAGCAAACTCCTGCTTACAAAAATAGGTTAAAAGCTTTGGAGTTTGAGCGAACAGGAGGAATTGCTAGCAAAAAGAAGGGCCACAAGCAGGTGGATAAGTAAGAAAAAGACTTCTGATAAACTTGTTTCTTTTTTGGCTTAATTTCATGAGACAAGGCTCCTTTTGTTCCAACTTTATTTATATGCTACTTTCAAGAGATCTAAAAGTTTAAAGACATGTCTTGTATATTGTCAATTTGATGTTGGAAAGTCTTTAACAGGCTTGATAGATTACTTTGCCTTACAATTTCTTTGTTCTTTTAGAAATAGTATTTTCAGGAAAGTACATGCTGATTTCATGATGGGTTCTGGATGTACATAAGTTTGCTTTCTGCTGATGTTGTTTTCATGCAGCCTATCGTAAGCTGGAAGGTGTTCCTTACTGCTTAATTTTTTGCCACTTATCAGTTTATGTTTAGTTTTGATAGTGGGTATAGTAGCATTGTTTCTTATAATTGTTTTATTTCTAATATAGGAAAGTTGAAGAAGAGCTAAGTAAGGAAGTTGAATTGCAAATTCATGGGGTTGAAAAACCGTCTGTCTGGAGGCTGTATGGTGTCCAATTTATACTTTTGCCTTACTCCATTGGCAAGGTCAGTTCATAACTTCTAAACCTGTCCATTTTGAGCTGAGCAAATTACAAGAGATCCACCTGCAACATCAACTGTTTTAACTTGCGTGCTCTTCATTAGAAATTTGACATGAAGCATATTGACCGAACTTCATCCGTAACTTTTATTGTGGCAGGTGCTTACTTGGAAGATTTGTTGGTTTTGGAGATATCGGGTAAAGAAATTACCATATACATGGGACGATGCTTGCTACTTGACTTGGATTTCGCTCCAGATACCTGTGAATACGTGGAAAAATCTTGGTAATTATACAAACTGAACTCATCTAACAAATTTGAGATTCAGTTTGCAAGGTTTATGGTGGCAAAGGTTGTTTGATAGCGTAATCTAGAACGAATGCTAACAAATAAATGTATGATAGAACCCTACTGCTGACAAGGCCTTGACTGACTGGGGTTGGGCTGTTGGGGTGTCAGCTGTGCTTAGCATACCATGATGGAGTTTTGTTATGCATAGCTGCAGCATGGTCCCTCCTTTTGTGGTAGTGAAGCTTCACAATGATGGAGTTTTGTTGTGCTGACTAGTTAAATTTGCCCTATATTCCATGGGACATCATCAGGTACATCAATGATTTTTTTTATCTTGCTATTTTACATGGAAAGCAGTATTGGGCTATTGGCATGTCTACTGTGCTGTTCACCAAAAGACTTGGAAAAGTACTTCACTGGTCTAGGGCATAATGTAGTCTTAATAGGTTTTTCCACAACGTCCAAGCCGAATTTCATTACCATGGTAACGAAATTACATAGAATCCATCCAAAACAGCGTTTCCTGCGCTTCCAAAACTGCCCAAGAAAAAAACCAAGAGCACAGAGGGCTCCTCCCTTCTAACCCCAAAACACCTGTGTTCCTCAACCTACCCAAACCAGAGAACTTAATACCAAAAGCAAAGAAAAAACAGGTACGGCCAGCATAACACCATCGCCTTATTACACGTGAAAGGCCAATCATCAACAGCATGCAAGCTGCCAGGGAAATGTAAGACTCTCCTCGAGCACCAGCTTCCAAGACTTTGTGCATCAGATGATCGCCAGGTACTTGTCCGCAGCCTTCTGTTGCACGTTCTGGTGGAAATGCAGCGCCACTTGCTTGATCACTTCTGCGCCTTGTTCCATCTGAGATGAAATTGCGTCCTTTTGAAGACCTGCCCAGTAAAATATTGTAGCACATATCAGACAGATTAATTCCGTGGGAGATTTGATCCTTTTTCTGTCAAAGCACACACGATTTTTTGTTTTCCAAACTGTTCAGCAAACAGCTGCAAAACCAGTAAAATAAACCTGTCCACCTCCCGGTAAACACCAATGAATCCAGTGCCAGAAATTAGTGAAATTATTTGGACGGACAGTTACTCCGAAGCAATGAGCCAGAATGCTCCACACATACTTCATTATGGGACATTCAAACATCAGGTGGATGATGGTTTCATTTTCATGACAAAAGGCGCACGCAGGGCTACCTTGCCATTTTCTTTTAATCAGATTGTCTTTGGATAAAATAGCATTTTGTAGCATTAACCACATGAAGGTTTTGACCTTTAAAGGAATCTTAGCCTCCCAGATATGCCTGTTACTCATATTTTCACTATCAACAAACAAGTGAGAGTAAACTGATTTGACAGTGAACCTTCCAGATTTTCCCCATTTCCAGCTCACACTATCAGATTGATCATTAGTTTTGTACCTGAATAGAATATTGCACATTTCTCTGAGTTGATTTTGCAAATCCTCAGACAACCACCTCCTAAAGGGAAGCCTCCAGTTCTTACTGCACACAGTAAAAACAGAGCAATGCTGATCAAAACAAATATCATACAAGTTGGGGAATTTTTCTTTCAGCGACATTGGCCCACACCAGGTATCATGCCAGAAATCAATACTTTTTCCATTACCCAGTTTCTTCACTCTCCCTTTAAGATAAATATGTTTCACTTTGATTAAATCATTCCATACAGGTGAATTAGATGCTTTTTTATTGATTTGAGTCACTCTTTTGTTTACCATATATTTCTGCTTGACAATGTCTTGCCATATTCCATTTTCTGCTTCTAATTTCCACCACCACTTGCAAAGCAAGCTCATATTCATTTTTCTTAAATCTTTAATTCCTAGCCCTCCTTTTTCTTTTGGTTTAGCTATATTTTTCCACTTAATCAAATGATATTTCTTCTTCGTACCTCCCCCTTGCCAAAAAAACCTCCTCCTAACCTTATCAATTTTCTCAATCACCGAAATCGGGAGCAAATACATAGACATAGCATAAATTGGCATGCTGCTGAGACATGAATTTAACAAGATAGTTCTCCCTCCCAAAGATAAAACACTACCTTGCCAGCCATCAAGGCTTTTCATAATTTTTTCACATAAAGTTTGCCAATCTGAAACACGCAATCTGGCTCCTGTCACAGGAACCCCCAAGTACTTTATACGCCAATTACCTGTAGAACAATTAAAGGTTTCAGCATATTCAACAGCTTTTTCTGGCACTGGATTCAAAATACATTCACGGATTCACCATAACATCATCTCAAAAGTACAAGAGAAAACTCTTGTAGGCAACATTTTCCCACTGTAGAGATGTTGTTTGTTATTTGTGTTCTGCATGTTATTATATCATTAAGTGCCATTTAGACTACTTGCAAACAACTCACACCATGATGGGTTGTGTTATCTATGAATCACATGGAACCGTATTATAGACGTCGTTGGGAGTTGTTGGTTGGAACTGTATGGTCAGCCGTGTGCTGCTTGTCAGTGTGACCAAGCTTCATAGTCTTCATAGAGAGATTGAGCAAACTGACCTAGTTATTGATCTAAACACTTACATTTTTATTACTGGAATGAGGATAGCCTGTATAATGTGATATGTTGTGTTTCAGATGAGTCTAGGAAGGAGGACCTTGTGAGAAGACACCTTTGGGAAAAGAGCAACATGGAGAGGTACATCGCAGAGACGAGGAAGGAATCAAAGCGTAGGAGGTAGCAGTGTATACCTGAGACTGCAGCAACTTTCAACAATACAACATGTTGAACAACATATTCGAGTGTAGTTATAGACCAGGCTTGAGTTCACTGATACTAATTGCTAGGGGAAGAAGTTCAGATACTGTTGATTTGTTAAAGTGTCACGAATCACCATGTTGAGGATCCCCGGGAAGTGCCATGGCAGATGGTGCAAAACTAAGAAACATAGCACTTTCGTAACCCAAAATATGGAATATGCATGTAGACTTTCTTTCTGCATAACAGACTGTTGTCTAGGAAATGAATCATGAACCTATATACATGAGCACTGGAAGACACAATTGAGGTAATCAAGTTATCTGTTTTGAAGGCAACTTTTTTATGTGATTGAAAGGCGATTGAAGCCAACTTATTTCTTAATCTTGGTTTCTGATTAACTAATAACTGTACAAAAGGGGTTCCTAAATGAACGCGTGGTGCTTCATTGCTCCATACAACGTGCCAGCAGTATTTGTGTTTAAGGGAGGATGTTCATGCGCCAGCTCCTTTGCATTGCAAAACGAACATTTTCAGCGCTTCCTCTCATCAACTGCTGTATAACCTGCCGGCTAGGATCATCGACCTCTGGTTTTGAAGCCATTTTGCTCCAATTTGGTAGCCACCGATCTCCGGTTTTAAAGCCATTCGCCCCAATAAGAGAAATAATCTGACTCACAGGCTAATGCTGGTCATGAGCGAGAGGTGGTTGTTTTTCTCCTTTATTCAGTTTATTGTGTAGTTTATGTATTATATGGATGTTATAGTCTTCTTGAAATAAGCTATAGCTTTAAATGTCCGTGCATGGCATATGTGTCATCCATGGTGCGCGTGTTCGAGCTCGTTTTGGAGTTCATTAACTGGATCGTCGTGTGTGCGATGTGTGGATGATGAGCTCAGGTTTAGGAGGAGAATGTTGGAAATAAACCTGAATGTGTGTGAGCGGGCACTCCATGTAGGTGCTTGTAGGCTATTTTTAGCGGTCAATTTGGAGACCGGATCCTACGGATCATGGAGCGTGAGTCATGTGGCGAGTGTAAGTTGTGTACATATAGCTAGAAGAATAAAACATAAATATAGTTAAGTGTTGACTTGGACCTTAGTTACCTTGAATGTTTCTTAGCCTTTTAATTTCATGAATGTTTGATAGCTTTTTTTTCTCTAGTTGCACACAGAACCGAAGTAAAAAAAACAAACAAACAAACAAACAAAAAAGCTCCAACGTGCGCAAGTGCCAATATTTCCATTTCTCATATTTTCCCCCAAAGCTCGTAACAGGAATTGTACCTGTTCCAATAAAACTGGAATTGAGCAAAATCCAATTCGGGATTCCGGTTGCAAATCCACGTCGTCGTCGCAGGTTGCACAAGCACACACAAGCAACAAATAAATCAATAAAGTTGATGACAATGGTACAGACTAGTCATCCATTTATTGACAAATTGCAAAGTCCTTCGCTTAACAAGCTAAGCATCCATGCGACTGGTGGGCAGTGGCCCTACGTACCCATTCTAACCGATCCAGAAGTACTTCTAGATAGATATCGAAAAGCTAACATTACTTCTTCCTAAAACTGACGACACACTACATAGATCCATGAAGAAACTAACAGACTTGTACGTAAGTTCAAATGACCACAGACAGGGTGCTGGCAATGGCACCCAACACCACAAGCCCTGCGGCAACGGACGACGACACGACGCCACGCCTAGACGCACCGCTGGCCTCTGGGCTCGGGGCGGGAGAAGCGGAACCAGAGCCGACCGACGGCACGGCGGGTGGGGAGACGACGACGACCGGGCGCGGGCTGCTGGGCGCGCCACCACCACCGACGGTCGGCGGCATCCCCGGCGGCGCCGCCGCGGGGGCGCCGTACAGCCCGGAGCGGGCCGAGCTGAGCCGCACGATCATCCGCTGCCCGGCCTCGCAGTGGCCTGGGACGCCGCTGACGAAGTACACGGGGCCGGCGTACCGGCGGTCCAGCGTGAACTTGGTGTCGCCGCCCGTGAACCGGCTCAGCGGCGTCTCCGTGCTGCACTGCTTGTACCCGTCGTGGGACACCAGCAGCACCGAGTCGTTGGCGGCGTACTTGAAACCTGCATGCAATGCGTGTTACGCGCGCATTCCAACTCCATCGGAACGGGAAGTACCATAGATCATCTAGATCGAGAGAGAAGAAGCTACATGCACGGTACAAGATAACAAGAATGAATAATCAAGTGTGCTAGAGTATTATTGGAGTACTCCCTCTGTCCCTATGAATATGCAATTCTCACATCCCGAAAAGTCAACAACTGTAAATTTTGACTAAAATTATATTAAAAAAACACTAACTTTTATGAGACAAAATAAGTACCGTTAGATCGATGATAAAATATATTTTCATAATAAATTTATTTTGAGACATAAGTACCAATCTTTTTTTTGCTATAAACTTGATCAAAGTTAGCATAGTTTGACCGGCACGTTTCTCATAATTACATAATCAATGAGACAGAGGGAGTACACTACATACTGAGGACGTCGCCGACTTGGAAGCGGTTCCTCTTGGCCCAGTGGTTGTATGTCTCGGTGCCATTGGCCGGAACCGTCCACCCCCGCTCGTTGCCGACCTTGAACACCGCCGACGACACGGACGCCGCGAGGAAGGCGCAGGAGACGGCGGCTAACACGGCGAGGTGGAGGGCGGCCGCCATTGGCATGCAGCTAGCGCGTGGATCGATGGAGCAGGAGCACTACGCGATCGCCGATCGGATCACAGCGTGGCCGACGATGGAGGACACAACTGAATTTGTGTTTCGGCGTGTGGGACAGCAGGGTGTCTATATAGACTAGACCGACGGATCGGAAGGGAACGGCCGCGGCGAAAGAGGAGGGGCGTGGGGTGGACTGCGTACCTGGGTGCGAAATGCCCGGCTTCGTTAGAGTCGTGGAGAGAGAGAGAGAGAGATTGGATTCTGTTACCGCCGGTTTAGACCAGTCAACCAGTCAAGTGTTGCCCTAGTTGGGCTCAACTTTGTTTTAGGCCGCTTTTACAAGTTTGGGCTGATTTCCTTACAAGTGATCTGCTCCCACTTATTCTGTGATGCTTCCGAGATAAAGACGGGATCCGAGCGATCCGAAATCTTCGCTAGAACACGGATTTGCAGGAAACCGCCAAAGGTTATTTCGGTCAAGTCGCCTCTCTCAGTTGAGACCCAAAAACCCTCTACGAACCTAGAGGCTACTCCGGCGGCGCGGCTGCGGCGGCGCTGCGTTGAGATGGCTGACGACGGCGCGGAGACCGAGAAAGCCACGCTGGCAGCGGAAGACGTGGGCAAGCCCCCGGAGCTCTCGAAGAGCGCGAGGAAGAAGCTGCAGAAGCAGGAGCGGCAGGCGGAGCGTAAGGCGGCCCGGAAGGCGGCGGAGAAGGAGCGGCGGCGCGCCGACATGGAGCGGCGGAGGCGCGAGTGGGAGGACGCTCTCGCCGCCGCGCCGTCGGATGAGGCCCGCGCCGAGATGGTGGCGGCGCGGCGGGAGACGCGGCGCGAGCGGGTGGGCCGGCGGGCGGAGGAGCGCGGGGCGCGAGCTGACCGGCTCAGGCGCGCGGCCGAGGGCGCGGGCCAGAAGGTGGTGCTGGACCTCGAGTTCGCTGACCTTATGCGGCCCAACGAGATTCACAGCCTCACGCAGCAGGTGAAATTGCGGTTCTCTTGTTAGTATGTTCTGAATAACTGAGTAGTTTATGTGAAGTGACTGACCGATTGATATATAGAATTATGGATTATCTACTAGATGTGTTTGAAAGATCTCATAATTTTGCAAAGTATAAGCAACCAAGACTAGTTGAACTGTTCCCTTTTGTTAAAATCTGTATTTGAAGTGTCTGTGCAAAGGGTGTAAAGTGTAAAAACTCACTATAAAGTGCAGACTTGCTAGAGAAACTTGCGCCATTGGCTTACAAAACCACATCCACATCTAATTTGTAGTAATCTGTGAATTTGTGACCATATCCAATGCTATCCTTAGAGGTCCTGTGCCCATATTTTTTACTTGACTGTTTTTACAGCAAGTTTGTGAGAAGGGCACTAGTACCTATGCCTGCATGACTTATTGTTGTAAAATATCTCTGTCAAGCTCCAATGCTCCATATCTTCTGCAAGCACAAAATTTAATATTACCTTGAGAAATATTTTATGAATGAACTGATGCGTGTTATAGATTATGTACTGCTATGCAGTGAATGGGAGATCTGCAAACCCAGCTCACCTGTGGTTGACAGGTTGCAGTGGAGAAATGGCAACCCATCTTCAGAGAATTCCTGGGTATGATAAGTGGATCATTGAAAAGGTGGACAAGCCTTATATTGAAGCATTTGAAGATCGTAAAGAAAACCTTGTGTATCTTACAGCAGATGCTGAGACAGTGCTTGATGATCTAGACATGTCGAAAATATACATCATTGGTGGCCTGGTGGATCGAAATAGATGGAAGGGCATAACACTGAAAAAGTCAGCTGAACAGGGAATTCAATCTGCAAAGCTTCCTATTGGAAACTACCTAAAAATGTCTAGTTCTCAGGTGAGTGTACATCTGTTTCTACCTTTCACATGAAAAAAAAAAAAAAGTTTAGTTGCCTTTCAGTAACCTTGTGTCTGAAGGCTTCATCTTCTGTTTCAAATTTGTCTCTGTACCCACTATATGCCTTTGAAATGTTCCAATATGCCCATATATTGTGGTGGTGCCTTGTTCCTTTGTTATGAGGCATTGTCTCACAAGTCACAACACATTAAAACATGGATCCTTTCGGGAAAAAAGAGAAGAAGTTACCATGGGTGCCTTTTGCTGATTTTCTGAATATTCAGACTTGATTGCACACTGGACAAGTGAGAGCATTGTATTTATATGTGTACTACTTGTTATGTAAGGTACTGCCAAAAGTTGTCAGATTAGTTCCATTGAGCTGTCTGAATATCTAGTTATCTCAATTGTTGCTTTCATTCATGAAAAAAAATTGTTGGCATTAGAATATTTCATCTCTCTGGAGTAGTTTGTACTAAGACTATTGACCTCTTATGTATCAATAATCATGCAGGTTCTTACAGTTAACCAAGTGTTTGAGATAATGTTGAAGTTTGTGGAAACAAGAGACTGGAAGACAGCATTCTTCCATGTGATTCCACAAAGGAAGCGAGGAGATGCTGAAACTGGAGATGATAAGGACAACAGAAGCTTGGATGACAATGATGGTGCCTCCGATGGAGACCATTACGAGGAAGACGTGAACAAGGGTTTCGATGAAGAGGTGGACGATGATGGGGATGAAGAGCTGGAAGAGGAAGAAACGGATGTCTCCAACAAGAGGCAGTGTGTTAGACGTGGAAACGGAGAAACTGGGGATAACTCTTCTGGCGCTGTAGCAGTGGCGACGCTGGCCGGGGACGCCATGCTCCAGGCTGAGCAGGCCAAGGAATCAAACAATGGTGGTGGCGGGGACTGATGAACAGTGAACACCACCACACTATGTTTCACAACAGCATCGATTTTGGATTTCTGAGCGTTCTCACTTGTATTCCATGTATGAAATAATTATGTTGTACTCGGAGCTGATCATCTTAGTTAAAGTAGGCCAAGGAATCAAACAACGGTGGCCGGGACTGATGAACAATGACACCCCACGTTTGTCACTATTTTGCATAATAGCATTGGTTCTGGAAATTTCTCTGGTATTCATGTGTATTTGGAAGTTCGTTCGAACTGGCCTTCTATCTAGTACAGTGCGTCCAATGGCTCGCAACTCTATCCAGTACAGTGCGTCCAATGGCTCGCAACCTGGCGACTGGTGGTGTCATTCATCTTTTCAGAAGAATGCGCTTTGTTGTGTCAAAAAATATAGATCGAATTGGTTGTAAGAGATTTGACAATGAAACGTACTGGTACTGGTACGATGGAGCCAAGCTCGTCGTACTGCGTAGAGTACCAACCAATTGGCAAGGCATAGGGTACCGCCGTTGTACCGCTGTATGCATGGCTACAGGTAGATATTTCGTCACGCACGCAGACGCAGGCTGTACGTGCAGCCGTGCCGCAACATAAATAGACCTGACCTCACGCGGTCGTGCGTACAGTAGCGAGCGCCAGAGAGAGAGCGAGAGAGAGCTCACAAAACAAGGCGAGCTGCGGTATTCAGTTCCCGAAGCGGCAGCGAGCAGAGCATGCACTGGAGCAGGGGAAACGAAACGAAGACCTGCCGATACTGCGATACTCCATGCATGCAGATGCAGCCATGTATTAAAGAAGCGAGCCTCCAAGTAGGAATCAGATCCGAAGAAAAAAAACCACTGATACGCGGGACCCACTCTAGTTTTGGAAATCCTACATGGGACATGGCCCCGGCAGAATTAGAGCGGAAGCTGCGCGATTGCCGGCACTTGTCGCGGGCGTCTCGCTGCAGCCGCGCAAGCCAACCGGCTGGCCGTGGAACTTGGCCAGTCGCCCACGCGAAACCGTGTGCGTCCCAATCCGTGGCGTTTTCACGTGTAGTACTCCAGTGTAGAACATGCGCCGCCGGCCGTCGCGCTTCCTCCCGTCGGATCGGAAGCCGCGAACACCTCACCTACATGCTATAGGCCCCCGTTTCGGATGGCGCTGATTTGCAGCTCTGAATCAGTATTTTCTCTCGTAATAAATCAGCATTAGACAAAATTGGCGTTTCTTTTCAGCTCCTACGAACAGAGCTGGACAAACCATGCATATCACAATCAAACGACGAATATACGGCTGCCGTACTGTCATACCGTATAGTACTCCTATGTACGTAGCGTAGTGTACGTACTTTATTTTCCATTAAACGATAATCAACAATATAATTATTGCGTGAATAGGTAGGAGCAGAACTGCAGAAAGACACACGAACAGTCAATCTGAAAGCAAGCAGGAAATAATTTCATCGATGGTTACCCGAACACAATACTACATTTTACTGGCCAGCATTGAACACTATTACTAAGAAGAAACTAGAGACTCATGTTTTAAGAAAAATAATTAAGCTGCTAGCCGGGGACAGAACTCATAGAAATAGCAGTGCACACTAGGAGCTGCATGCGTACAACGTAGAACGTACGCGCAGCAAATCGATGGATGGCTTGCTGAGCGAACTACTTGTACGCGAACGGGTGCGGGTGATCGAAGCCGCCGCCGCTGCCCTGCGGTGTGTGCGACGCGCTCCCGCCGCTGCTGCCACTGCCGTCGCCGTTGCCGGGCGCGTACGACGCGGCCCCTCCGTAGTACGCGGCCATGGCGTGCTCGCCGCCGTACGTGGGCTCGTAGGGGTAAGGCAGGTAGTGGTGGCTGCCCTGTGGGTGTGGCATGATGAACCCGCCGTGGTGCGGCGGTGGCACGACGGTGCCGGCGCCCCCGTACATGGCGGCGTGCATCTGCATGTCGTGGTGGTGATGGTGCGGCGGTAACATCGCGGCGGCGGCTCCGTGCCCGCCGCGAGACGACTTGTTGAGCATCGGTGAGTGGTGGTGGTGGTGGTCGCCGCCGCCGCCGCGAGAAGCTGGGGCGGCGAGCCCGACGCCGCCGCGCGCCTCGCCCTCGAACTCGCGGTAGCGGTGGAGGTAGAGGCTGAGCGGCTCGACGTAGTCGTCGAAGCCGAGGCGGCTCATGGCCCAGAGCACGTCCTCGGCGGTGATGGTCTTGCGCTGCTCCCGCTGGCACCGCTCGTTGGCCTCCCCAGTGATGAAGCTGATGTACTCGGACACGCACTCCTGGATCGTCTCCTTGGCGTCGTCCGAGATCTTGGCGTGCGCCGGCAGCACGCGCCGCATGATGCGGATCACGTTCGCGATCGGCATCAGCCGGTCCTGCTCGCGGATCATCGGCGCCGCCGCCTGCTGCTGAGCAGCACCACCGCCGTTGCCGTTGCCATTCTCCGCGCCGCCGGCAGCCAGGAAGCTGGTGGTGGAGTCCATTGGCTCTCGCTGATGATCGATGCTACCTGAAGCTAGCTAGGGTTATTGGTTGCTCGTGGTGTGAGATGTGAATGGAGTAGTGGCTACTGGCTTGTGTTTGTGTGTGTCGTTCTTGTGATGTGTGAGGATACGTTAAATAGGAGGCTACTACCATGTGTTGACCACTTGGGCACAGGCTACTGCTCTAGCTACCGTCTACCGAGGCATGGCAAGGGCTCTCTGGGCTCTCCGATGGCAGGCGTGCATGCATGCACACCAGCGCGCGCCTGTTGGTGACAAGTGGCGGAGGATTCTGTGAAGCACTGCTCCGTCGTCGTCTGCGCGTGCGTGGCCGAGTTGTCACACGCGAGAGATGGAACGTGAAAATGGATGAATCCGGTAGTACTGTTGTTGTACGTATCATCGTACGCCATTGTGTCACGGTGGCATAGCATACAACTCCTACTTTCGTACGGAGTAGAGTAGTGGTACGCGCATGAGTGCATTTTAGACGTGCGTGGCACGTGCCTAAATTTTGTCTTTTGGCGTATGTTGAGGCCGGATATTATGGGCTGTCAGTATTTCAAAGAAATTTACCTTTTTGCACCATCACGTCAAAAATATTCCGATTTTTAAAAAATCGTAAATGTCCGGCTGTGCGTGCGTACTCTACGCATGCATGGAATCGTCGCTGGCCATTGAAAAAGACAGTGACCAGCCATACCCAAGCAAATTTTGCTGTTTCCCAACGCATACTTTACTTCTGACTTCCTGCTCCAGTGTTTCTATCTCAGTAAAAAAAATGTACTCCCTCCGTATACATAAAAAAAATATTATTTTAAACAAAGTTTTGTCAAACATTAGAAATATAAATTATAAATAACTTTTAAGTTATTGAATTGAAAACTATATAAACAAATTTGTTTTCAAATATAGGCTATGTTAGATTGAACCTACCAGCCAGCTATTTAGCAGTGTTTTTTTTCTCACAGTAATTAGCCTGTCAGCCGTACAATCCTATCAACTGGACAGAGCCATATTTTCATAAAATTATACATATATCACTTTTTAATAATTATTTTTATAAAAATACGAAATTAAAGTCATGCTTTGAAAATGATATCTAGTTCTAAACGACATCTAAATGCTATGAGTACTAATCTAGACCACTACCTCCAGAATGCAGTGGTAAAATCTCAGAGCAGTGACTGACGTGGCAGACATGCTTCGCAGCAATAGCAGCGTGCATGCGTAGGCACTAGCAAGGCTAACGGTCCCGATGCTTGAATACTCTATCCCTATTAATTTATAGAAATTATAGTCTCCATAAATAGTTTCTACGAAATACACTTTTATTTAATTATATATATTCTCTCAACCCGTCGTACCTTTTTATGTCTTGATTCTCGTGTAGACAGTTTCTAACTTAGATCCGATTTCTGTAACTTTTTGTTTTTTAATAACTCTCTTGAAAAATACTTAGATGACAGTACAATCAATATTTACAGAAACTACGATGATTTCTGCTTTGGTAGTTCTCTTACCATATAAAGAGATGTAATAGGTAGATAAGGGAGAAAAAAGAGATATGATTGGACAAAAGATTATTTTGTAGAAAATATTCATTGGAAACCTAGTTTCTATACATAGGGTCTACATATATAGAAACTATACATGATTTCGAGCATTGAGAGTGCCCTAATAACACTAGCAGCATGCTGTTAGAAGTCTGTCGGGCTGCATACCAATGCCATAAAAGGACTTACGGGACAACTAGGTGCAAGATCATTTTCAAGAAATATTTTCTCTTGGTTATCCACAGGGCTAAGAAAAGTTGACCCATTTACCTTTGATTGATTCATGGTAGAAGCTTTGCTTTAATCTTGCCTATTTTCTTCCTCACCGTTTTTTTTTTCTTAGCTTCTTAAGATCACGTACAATGCCGGCGCTTGCACCGGCGCTTGCATGCAGTTTTTGCTTTTTTGTGCCACGGTGGAGGCTAACAAGGCGCTTGAGTTTGCGTCCGCTGCCAAATTAAGCGGTCGGCGCTTCTATTGATTTAGTATGAAAACGTAACGGTTACGAGCAATGAAAACTAGTTTACTCCGTTGTAACTTCGGACGCTTGCATAAAAATAAATTGCAGTAGGGAAGCTCCCCCACCTGTTTGCCTAAAAAAATGGTACTCGGGCGTCCTAAAGAAAATGACACGGCCCATTTTCAGTTAGCTTCCCTCGCATCTGTATTAGAATGAACGTGTGGTGAGTAGAGCTCATTTACATGCTCCTATCCTAATTTTCACGAGATATTCTTTTGTGCTCTCTGAAACTAGAAATACATTCAGCTATGTAACTAGAAATACATTCACGAGATAGAAACGAGATATTACTGCCCCCCTGCATTCAGCTACCTTGCGGCCGATCTGATGATCAGCAGCAAGACTGATTCGTTAGCAACACGGACTCTTGTTGTCAATGGCTGCATCACCACATGATTCTCTTTGCAATTCCCTGTAGTAACGAATTGATGGCTACCTTATCTCTAAATTCTTGTGCAATGCTAACTGCTGCTGTGAACTGAGAGATCCACACCATTTGTTTGGAGTGTGGCTCTCTTCTGGAATGTTGATCGGATCTCAAGTTGTAACCTTTTCAGCACAGTTCATGCTAACTAAGTAACTGCACTATGTTTTTTTTTCTGAGATCTTCATGGCTCACCTCACATGAATCCACGAATACAGTCGACTCAACTTCTCGAGTCCACGCCCATAATTCATACAAGTGCAACTAGCAGGGCTGCTCTGTACTGTATGTTTCTTAGCATCGGTTTTGGAGCTA
Source organism: Eremochloa ophiuroides (assembly GCA_038502445.1). Lineage (NCBI taxonomy): Eukaryota > Viridiplantae > Streptophyta > Magnoliopsida > Poales > Poaceae > Eremochloa > Eremochloa ophiuroides. Next base: position 71,822,529 of record JAHLJS010000005.1, read on the forward strand.
CAGTCCTCTCAAAAAACGTTAGAGACAGCGTGTTAGTTTAACCACCTCTGATAGGAAAGAAAGACGTTCCTAAAAATCTTTTCTGTATTTTGCAGTAACCATCATCTGCAGGAAAACTAAAATTCAGGCAACTAAATTTTAACAAATTTCTATGTAATAAAAGAGCCAGAGCATAGAAGTACATGACAACGAACATCGGGATACACACGGAGATAGCCTGTTTCATCTATTTTTGCGATTAATTGGCACTACGTATTCGTAGTGCATGAACGGCGGTCGTTCGCTATGCTCGCAAACCGACCGTACAATGATGCAACGGATCAAACAGTGAATCTGTCACATGTTATCAGGTGAAGTGTACGCATTCAGCGTGGTCGCGTGCACCGACGACGTGCTACCGCCATCATCATGCTCTCCATGTTGGGGAACACGACGCAGCGTCTCCTCATCGGAAACGCACGGCGCCGCCGCCACCGTCGCAGCATCAGGGGGAGGAGGCAGGCGGCGCGCGAACCCGCGGCAGCCGACGGGGTGGTTGGCCTCCTCGCGGTAGCGGCTGATGTAGGTGCTCATGGGCTTGACGTAGTCGTCGAAGCCGAGAGCCTGGAACGTGCACGTGAAGTCCTCGGGCGCCATGGTGAGGCGGCGCTGCGCCGTGGCCTGCTCGGCCGCCTCGCCGGCGAGGAAGCCGACGAACTCGACGGCGCAGTCGTGCGCGAGGTCCTTGGCGCGCGAAGAGATCTTGACCCGCTTGGGGATCACCTGCCGCATGAGGCGCACGAGGTTAGCCATCGGGAGCCCGGTGGGCGGCGCGGCGCCTCCCTCGGCGTCAGACGATGACGACGCGCCCTCGGAAGCCGCCGGCGCCTCCGCGGCGGCGACCTTCTCTTCACGGCCGTCCTTCTTCCCAGCACCTGCTGCACGCACCCACAGAAATCATCGTTAGCTACTTGATTATTACCTGCGTCGCATCGTGCTCTAATTTGCAAGGCATCACACATTAATTAAGATACTAGCACTAGTTCCGTACATCGCTTCATCTTGCGGCCCATCATCATCCTCTATCTCTCCGTGGAGTTGGGTGAATGCTGAATGGTGATGAGTCTCTTGCCATGGCCCATGGGGATCCTCCTCCCTATTTATAGCAGCCGTGCCGGGTTGAGTGTCTGCAACAGGGGCTGCTAGTCTGCTACTGCTTCGGCACACGCGGGCGTGGGTGACGACGTCGGGCGCGCTTGGCTAGCGCCTATTCGCTTGCGTTGCGTGGGTCGGTTTGGCGCAGCCCACGGAGTTGACCCTGTGCAAGAGTGCTATACTAGCCGGACCATCTGTTCTGCCCTCTCTTTTTCTTTCAGAAAAAGAAAATCAGTTTGGTGCCCCCAGTATTAATTGTAAGTGCTAGTACTGTTTAGTGCCCCCAAGTATCGAAATTCTCTCGAGTAGGATACTCTATCAATCAAGTATTGAAAAGAAAATCTTACATGAAGCTAAGTGTCGAATGCTGTCCAAAAATCATATCTTGCAAGCAATAAATTCTGTCAAACAATTACTATCAATTAAAATATCATCACACAACAAAATATGTATTATTGAAGCATTAGATGATAAGACATTTCAAATGAACAGAATATGCAGCTACTACTATTTTTTTAAAAAAAAACAACTGGCACTAGACTACTAGACGGATAGAGTCAACCCACGATTATCATATATTAAATGTTTGGTTCAGAAATAAGCCATAGTCAAGGACACCTACTAGTAAATATTCCTCTAGATGTGGGATGACTCTCTACCCAAAAAATCTGAAGGACCATCCCAAGTAGGATGGGAGTGTGGGCATGTATCATCTGACAGTAGGGTCACATAAGTTATTGTCTCATCCCACCTTATGCCTACCAGAAAATGGGTCCACCCCATCCTAGAAACTATATGACCATCCCACTCTACCTTATCTCCCAATCAAATGTTATTGTGAACTCCCATATCAAAACAACAATGAATCTCTCATCGTTGCCTGTTTTGAACATCTGAGTTGTGAGCTATTTGTGATTGTCCAACACCATGGCTTGCCAAACTCCATTGGTAACCATGATGACAATTTGGATGCCCATACTAGGGCCAAGAAAGGGCACCAGTTGTGTATTGCCCTCGACATGCTCATGCCAAGGATCATCTTTCACAAGCAGGTTCTCTATGAACTTCACTATGTTGTCTTACCCTTCATCCTTTGATCATCTCCAAGTGTTTTTTACTCGTCCGTATCGATCACCTTAGTTTTCAATTGTTTGCATTTCAATATGTTTTCTTCCACCTACGCATGCCACCTATGTGGCTTCACTCCACTTTGCCTTATTTTGCCTTTCTAAACTACGTATCTTTCGCCCTAATGTTGCCAACCATATCCTCACGCGTGATGTGCTTAACTTGGGTGCAAACCACTTCCAGCTGCATCGTGACCTCCTCATTGACTTAGGAAACAACACCCAAAGCACGGCTCGTGGAGACCAGCGATATTGCAAACCAATCTTGCCAGCTCAAAGAGATCTCCTAATTATCTCCTACGTTGGTCTTACCCCCTCATCCTATCCTCTCTCCCCCAAGGAAGCATGTTGCTTAGGGAAATGACAAGCCTCTATCACGCCAAATAGGCCATTATAGGTCGACGACTCATCCTTTACTCCTTCGACTAATCACAATGCGATACTTGAAAGCCCTCCTTCCTTCATCCCCCACTTCCAACGCTTGGCGCCTAAGTTTTTCAACCCCAAATGTGCCCCTGTTGGGTGCTTTCATTGCCTCTCCACAACTCACTTTGTGCAGAACTATCGTGACCCTATGCCCTCATGCCCTGCCGTCATTGTGGGCGCTACCATCATTGACAACTCTAGTGCGCCATGCTGCCCTGTAGGTAGACGCTAAGGGTTGCTCCCACCATCCCAAACACCTCCACTCGCATGCAAGTATGTCATGTTCCTTACACCATATGTTCTACCACAACCACTCCAAACAGGATCAGCACTACAGCCCATTGGCGGACTCACCACCCGGCGACCCTGTCCAGCTGCCTAGGCTCCGCGACGAATACTAAATAAAACAAAATGAAGTTATTACGCTATGAAGGATTGAAAACATATTTTTATATAGCAAATACTCATCATATTAAAATTTGTCGGGGCTCTGAACTTTTCCTAGGTCCGCTACTGCCACTACAGGACAAAAGGCGAACTCCACACTTGAGCAGCCTCCTTTCAGTCGGTGTCATCATGGCCTTAGTTTGATGTCACATTGGAGTAGCCCTGTTCAAGCCTGTTCGCTGGAGCTAAAAATAAGTGCTGATTTTGATTTATGCTGATCTGTTGTGAGAGTAAAATAATGCTAAGAATGCTAATTTTATGCTAATACTCCCTCCGTCCCATTGATTATGCAATTGTGGGAAACGCGCCGATCAAGCTGTGTCAACTTTGACCAAGTTTATAGCAAAAAATATTAGGATATATGTCTTGAAATAAATTTATTATGAAAATATATTTCACAACCGATCTAACAATACTTATTTTGTCTCATAAGAGTTAGTATTTTTTTCATGTAACTTTAGTCAAAATTTGTAAATGTTGACTTCTCGAAATGTAAGAATTGCATATTTATTGGGACGGATGGAGTAAGCTCAAACAAACAAGTAATGGGCCAACCATGGGCCAAATTGCATGGTCCTCGGTCCGTCGTCCAAGTCGCATGCTCCTGTGTCCCCACTCTCCACACTCAACTTCCCCGGTGACTGAAATCGCCATCTTTAAAGCGCTGTTCACATCAAAAACTTCACCCATTGGAGATGAAGATGCCCAGTCATTTAGTATAATCTTAATCAATATAACCATGGTCCAGATTGAAAGCTGTTGCAGCAAGCAAAGCTAAAGCCGCTGCATCAGAGGATAACGTACCAGACCTTCCAAAAAAATCAACCCGGTAACATGGCCAATTGGCCATTGCAGATTTGCACAGGCCAGCTCAGTTTGCAGGAACAGCTTTGCTACTCTTCGGCTCTCTTTAGTCTTTATTACCGCTAACACTTGAACAGAGCCGAGCAACTTCTTTGAGCAGCAAAAAGAGTACGTACGTGTTCTGTCTACCATTGTACTCTTCTTTCGGAAAAGTTTCACAAGATCCTAAACGTACTAGGTAAGCAAAATGCAACCGCAGGCCTGCAAATTGAAAGGAGATGCTTGGAGCTCTTCGTCTTTTGGGGCTTCTGTTTGATTAACGGGCACAGGTTTTGGCGCGTCTAACCTGTACATGAAGGGGTTTGGTTAGCTGCCGCCTGCCACTGCCAGTCTCAGCCATGGCAAACTGAGTGTGGATTGTGTGTTGGATTTCGACAACAAGAATGGTCTATGTTCGACAAACATGTATGGCAACCGTTTGAACTTGGATGTGCGACATGCCTAGCTGTGATCTGTGGTATGTGGAAACGAACCAATGAATGAAGCCCTTACTTTGAACAGACTCCACCTCAGAGGCTCAGAGCATGGGTCCCTGCCAGGTTAGTTCGGGGTTGACTAGCTAGTTTGGACCAACGGCGCAAGAAAAGGCAGGCAAAAATACATAGAAAAGGACCGTCGTAGGCAACACAGCATGATTTCCCATCTGCCATTTTTCACATTGAACCTTTGAAACCATTTTCGTGCATATGCATAGGAAGCCTCTAGCAAATTCCAAACCAAACATCTGCAGCTGCAAGGAGATAACCTCTGATGATCATCATTGGTCACGTAACTGAAGCATAATGGCAGGTTTCAATGAGACTGACACAGATTCGACGAAAATTTAAGCAGAGACGACATGATTCACACACACGCGCACACACACAATCACAACCTAGCAGTAACAAACAATCGACGGTGAACCAACCGACGACTGACAGGCCGATCACTCAACCAGACGCAAACGCCGCCAGAAGAGTGAAAAGAAGCGCCGAGACGGCGAACCATTCACGCGGAGTCGTCGGAGCCGACGCCCTCGAGCCACTTGTCCGGTGACCACCATCATCGGGACCGGACGAGAGCTCGCCGTGCTCCGTTCCCCCTGCTCCTCCTTGCGCCGTGAGGTTCCCCGGCACCAGCACCGCGTCGATCATGTACACGGCGACGGCGTCCTCGTCGGCGAGCGTGCGGGTGACCCTGGCCACGTTGTGCGTCGCGGACACCAGCGTCAGCTTGTCGCGGACGTTGCGCACCGCCAGGTCCAGGCCGGACCTGCCCCCGCCGAGCGAGGAGGCCGCCGTGCCCAGGTGGTCTTGGTCCCCTGCCTTGAGCGCCTGCATGGAGTAGTGCCCCGGCACGCCGTGGTACAGCACCACCGCGAGCCGGGCGTCGGCGGACAGCCCGTCGAACGTCGGCTGGAACGCCTCCACCGCCTTGTCCGCCGGGCAGAAGAACGTGAAGCCGCCGCCGCCGCCGCCGCCGCCGTCGTTGGCCTGCTTCTCGAACGTCGAGGCCGCGTCGCCCGTGGCGGCGACGAGGCCCGCGAACCGCCCGCACCCGTTCTTGGACATGACGTCCGAGACGTTGCGCCTGATGCTTGGACGATCCGCCGCCGCCGCCGCGGGCGCCTCGGCCGCAGCGGACGAGATCACGCCGCTCACCTGAAGGACTGAGATGTTGTAGGGCGTCTCGTGGACGGACCTGACGTAGAACACGGCGGCGGTGCTCCCGGCGTCGGCATCACCGCCGACGTCGTCGTCCTGGGGCACGAAGGCCACGCGCCCGCCGTGGCGCTCGGCGATCTTCACCATGCCGGCGCTGCCGGGCGCGTCGCCCGAGGCCTGGAACAGGGTGGACACGTCCGCGGAGCCGCCGGGGAGGTGGTGCAGCTTGGCGTCGTCGTAGTAGTCGACGAGGACGTGGAGGGAGAGCACGTGCCGCAGCGTCTCCCGCGGCAGGCGGCGCGCCTTCAGCGGCGCCATGTGGGCGTCGTCCACGGCCAGGACCGTGATCGTGTTCCGCCCGTTGATGTCGCCCGCCAGCCCCGTCGCCGCGAGCGCGCGGCTGAACTCCGCGAGGTCCCGGTGCCCGGAGAGGATGGCCGTGATGTTGTGCGCGGCATGGCTCGCCGGCGTCCAAGTGGCCGCTACTAGCGCCACTGCGGAGGCGAAGAGGACGAGGGTGGACCGGGCGGCGACCGGCATTGCTGCGCTGGGACGTACACCTCCGGGCACTAGACGGTGTGGGGCTTTGGTTTCTCTCGAGTGTTTCACAGAGCGTGGGATGCTTGTGGTTTTATGGGAACCAGTAAGTGGCTATCAGATCAAAACGAGCGCGCCGCCACGCCGCGCGCTGTCGTGTGCCTAGTGTCATAGTTACGTTCTTCCGTGCAGCTGATACTTTGGATTTGTTCAGCATTACATTGGGGCGATGTGTGTACATTCAAAACGTTCAGAGATCTAGCAACTTATACCTTCCGATTGGAATCATATATTAGTATCGTTTGTGCTGTTGTAGCATGGGACATGTTTCGCCATTTCATATGGTCAATCGAGCTGAAGGACAGAGTTTCAGGTTATTCTGGCTCGGCTTGATCGTAAATAAAGAGTGGTGGTGCAGAAACGTGTGCTTAGAGCATCTCCAGCCACAGGTCCAAAATCAGGCCACTATATCTCTATTCGGGAGGTGACCTGCAAAAAATAGGGGCTTAAATTTACTCCCAACTCCAGTGGAACAAGCAGTTCAGGACCCCATCTCAAGAGAAAAGGTGGTGTGGGACCCCCGAATGAGAGGGGATAGGGGGATCCTATATCTAGGGGGTTGAGATTATAATTTGAGAGGGCATGCAAAATGAGGTCCGATTTAGGGGCTCTACTGGAGTTGAATTTTTACCCAAACTCCTAAATTTTATGGTAGGAACCCAAGTAGGGGCTTGGACTGGAGATGCTCTTAGCCTCTACTTGGGCTCCTACCTTAAATTTTAGGAGTTTGGATAAAAATTCAACTTCAGTGGAGCCCCTAAATCGGACCTCATTTTGCATGCCCCCTCAAATTATAATCTCAACCCCCTAGATATAGGATCCCTCTATCCCCTCTCATTCGTGGGTCCCACACCACTTTTTCTCTTGAGATGGAGTCCTGTGCTGCTTGTTCCACTGGAGTTGGGAGTAAATTTAGGCCCCTATTTTTTGCAGGCCATCTCCCAAATGGAGATGTAGGGACCTGATTTTGGGATTGTGGGTGGAGATGCTCAGAAGATATTCATCCTATTTTGTTGTTTTATACTCTGTGTCCTGGTATTGTTTAGTGCTGTAGTCGCCTAATATCTGCTCAGCTTTTTTGTCAAAAAAAAAAACTGCTCAGCATTACATTACACTAGTATAATGAGCATTTAAAATTTGGGGTCCCGTAAAATTTTCAGATACCTGCTCACAATTCGTAGTGACCTTTGAATCCGTATCGAGCAACTGTTTTTCAATTTCAGAAATTCAATCGTGGTCAAGGGCCGGACGATGTCTCGCCTGGATGACTCGATGAAAAGTTGAACTCCGCTGCAGTGGTGGTGGGTAGAGTGGCGGTGCAGAAAAGCCACGAACGCTTCAAGAAGCTGGTTCTTCCCCTCTGAAACAGTGAAATGGCTGGGCCCGTTCTAATCCTCATTTAGCCCGGCCCATTTTTTGGATCTCATCACTTGCTGCTGTTTGCCCCGTCTAAAATCTTGAGGTTCTCCTCACGAAAAAGGGAATAAAATCGTTCATCGTCCCTAAAAAGAAAAATGGAGTGGTAGAGTGAACGGCTCTTGTTCAAAAATAATACCCTCGTTCGTTTCAAAAAATAAAAAAAAAATATTCATGCCCGCCGGAAGATAAGATCAAGCCAAAGAGGAGGGCAGGATGCTCCATATGGCCATAACTTTGTTCCGGAATTGGGCTAGACCACTGTGAACAGGCGAGCACCGAAGGTGTTCCTCGTTCGTGTATCGGCGTACAGCTAAAGCAGCGTTTCTACCGCGCTGCCTTTTGCCCACACCTCACATGTATTGGCAAATGCGTACCGTCACCTCCTCTCCTCTAGCCGTCTCCAGGGCCACGGGCTTACACGGCTTGGGGAACCCTGTCCTCGGCAGCGACGTCGCTTTAGCCATGCCGGTAATGGCTCACTTCGACAGAAGCATGTGGGAGTCGGTGGACGAAAGGCGAAACGCGAGCGGCAGATCGGCCACATGGCGGTGGCGGCCGAGATCGATTGATCGGGCCGGCCGGCGCTGATGGTTTTGTCTCGTGGCCCCTGCACTGCGTAGAGCTTGCACGTTACTACAGGGGCAGGCAGATTTATTTTTTCGCGAACCATCGTGTTAGCACGAGCATTATAGTAGTTTTATTAAGGGAGGACAGAGAACAGGCAGATATGGGGAAATAAATATTCACCCGTAGAGCTAAAAGGTGAAGTCTATTAAGCCACCTCTACCAGCGGCTACACTATGTGTAGCCAAAGATTTTCCACATTCAACACCTCCATAGTCCACTCAACGACGCCATAACATATTGGTATCAGGTTTCAACTGATACTTGCCGGCCAACTCGCCACTAAACCCCACCGCACCCGTGCCATCTCTCGTTGTCCCGCTGATGTCCACCACGGTCGATCCGTCCCCGGCTGATCTCGCAGCCCTCATCAAGTCCTTGGCCAGGACCATGGAAACTCTGAAGTCTTCCGTTGCCAAGCTCAAATAGAAATGCCACATCAAGTCCACGTCGTCGGGCGTGAATGCCCGAGCCAAGCACCACAATGATAGGCATCCTCGGTTCTAGATGATGAACTTCCCGAAGTATAATGGTAAGACATCCACTAGCATTCATCAACCGGTGCGAATCTTATTTCCATCGATAGAGTATCATCTAGGAAGAAAGAGTTTGGATGGCCTCGTGCCTGCAGGACATTTTACAAAAGTAGTTCATCGAACTTCATCCAGGTACAGCAAGATGAGGGCACTCTTTTATGGTAGCGTTTCATCGAGCTTCTGAGCATGCATTTCGGGGGGAGGGGGCTCTGTCCCAACCGTACCCGTTGCGTGAGCTAGCCGCCTGGAAATGCACGAGCTCAGTGGTCAACTACCACCTCCGCTTCTATGCCCTCCTACCACGCTCAGGATGGTTCACAGAGGCCCAATGCATCAAACTCTTCACCATCGGCATGCAACCAGCACTGAGCCTCGACGTGGAATTTCACAATCCGCAATCCTTGTCGGATGCCATGAGCCTTGCCAGGAAGATTGAACTATGGGAGCAACTGGACGCACCTATCGCCCCACCAGGGCGAAAGGGGTTTGCTGCCAGCACTACACACCCTCCCTGTGCTTCCTGCCCCCATTGCCACGACAACATCTGCCACCATTCACGTCGAGGGCCGCCCAGTCAAGAGGCTCTCCCAAATGGATATGAAGGAATGTTTGGTGGCTCGGCGACAAATTTAGTCGTGGCCACAACAATGTTTCCCCGCGGGTCTTCCTGACTTGGCCGACAAAAAGAATGATGACGGCACGATGGAGACCAAGGCGTAGGACGACGCCACCTCATCTCCCTCCATGCCATTGCGTTCGTAAGAGTGAGACGATGAAGGTCTACATCATGATGGGTGCCACCACTCTCCATGTCCTGCAAGACTCTAGATCTACCAACAACTTCATCACCGAAGATAGCGTGGTGGCCGCTGGCCTTGATCCCTAACGTCACGATGTTCCGCCACGCCACCTTCGTGAAATGTCGTGTGTTTTTCGGCATGCTAAAATTTGTTAAAACTTTTGAATTTTCAAATTTTACACCAAGCTAAAACTTGGTGTGTTTATTTTCTATGAAACCGTTTTAGAAAATGTTCTCAAAACTTTGCATGAAAATTCACCTGATGCATTTTGAGTGTTTGTGTATTTTCTAAATTTATTTGTGGTGCTAAAAATATTTCTACCTCGTCCCTTTCTTGAGTCCAATTCAAATTCCTCCGAAATCATCTTTGTTGATTTTTTGGAAAATACAGAAGCAATCACATAAATTAGAAATTCGTTCGGGCTCAATCTCTCCTTCCCTCCTCTCTCGCTTTGGTCTGTTGGCAGCCCAGCCTGTCTGCTCCGTTCTTTTCAACATGGGCTCAGCCCAGCGAAGCCAACGCATCAGAGCGTGCAGTATAGACCACCGCCTCATTTCGACTCTCGTTGCTGTACGCCTGTACCCGCTCCCCGCTGCCATGTCCTATGAGCTCGCCCCAGATCAAGCACGGCGCGTGCGCTAGGAAGACGCTGCTGCACTGCCATGGATGCTGGCAAAAATCTCCTTGCCATGAACGCCGTGACAAAGTTGTTTGAATGGAACATCTCCGTTTGCCTTGTGCACTTTGCAAACCTAAATTTGTTTTAGCGTACTTGGAAGGGCAGGTCTGCTGTAGTGGTGAGAGCTGTCTCACTGAGTCAGCAGCTGGCATGTTCGAAGCAGCCTCTTCGTAGATTTTGCATGGAAGGTTCTTTTTTTATTCTTCCCTAGACCCCACTCATGAGGGAGCCTCTGACACTGGGTCTGCTCTTATATACTTGTAAGGGCAGGCCTGGTGTAGTGGTGAGAGCTGTCTCACTGAGTTAGCAGGTGGCATATTCGAAGCAGTCTCTCCGCAAATTTTGCATGGGAGGTTGTCTCGTTTTTTTCCTTCCCTAAACCCCAGTCATGAGGGAGCCTCTAGCACTGGGTTTGCTGGTATATACTTAGATTATGTCAATTAACTTGTCTAAGAACTAGCTGAAAACAATCATTGAGTAAAAAAAACATGCTAAAGCTAATAACAGGCTCCACAAAATTTGAGCTTAGTCAGAATTCGTGATCGAGTTTTGGCTTCTTCTTTGTTGGATCGTGCTGCTGAAAATAGACTGCATAGAACTTCCATGCCGGATAACTTCTGAGGCCAACTTCAATGTTCTGGAGCTGAAAGTCCTCTTTTGAGGTTGTCGGAGTGTTTTCTTGTTTTCCCCTTGCTTCCACTTGTTCCGTGGGTGTCCAGTCCTACCATTTGACTTAGAGAATTTTCAGTCGGACTCTTGCTTTTGTGATTGAATTTGAGAGCTCCGTTTTAGGGTATTGTAGTGTTTCGGTGTTGCGCTTGGTTTTGTGCTGTGAGTGTCTAGGTGTGTTTTTTATCATCTCCGATAAAATCCAAACATCAGTTGGCTCGAGGGCATCACTTTTATGTGTTCTGATGTTTTGGATGGTTGTTTGGGATAATAGCTATTTCGGAAAGTTTTTTGATTGACCCCCTACACCTGTCTGGTCGCATTTCTCAGTCCTTTAATAGGCATGCATGCGTCAGTGTAATTCGTCGCGTTGTCTAATGGCATTGATTGGAGTAGCAATTGTTACAGAACCAACTTAAAGCCTCCTCAAATTGTTGTAAAAAAAAAAAGCCTCCTCAAATAATGTTGAATTTGCATCGTTTGAAATGAAATCATTTGCAACGGTATTGCCTCCAATCTGAAAGTTGCGTGTTATACCATGAAGTTTCCAATAATTCATTACTCCCTCCGTTTTAATTTATAAGTCGTTTGATTTTTTTGACATTAAGTTTGACCACTCGTCTTATTCAAAAATTTGTGCAAAATATGATATTTTTTGTTATGACCTGCTTTATTAACAAAAGTTCTTCAAGAATATATTAAATTTAACTCTTTTTATGTAAATTTTTTGAATAAGACGAGTGGTCAAACTTTGACTTGAAAAAGTCAAAAGACCTATAATTTGGGACGGATTAAGTATATTATATTGTAGCTGACGGTATAACTCGTCTTAGCACTTCATTCATGCTCGTAAAAACTATGGTTTTCAACTTCAGATCTGTAGGAACTGGTTTATCTTCTTTTTGGACAGAATCATCACTTGTATCTTGTGGCATAACTGCGGTATCTCTGTTCTTCAATCAATTAAAACATTAAACAGTCAAACACACTCGCATAGTCGCATTGAAGCCGATGGATACAGACTACAGAGTCGCCAACTATTGCTGCCTCGGAGAGACAGAGCGAGCAGGTTTTCCAGGATCATAGTAACTTCCGAACCCTGCCGTCGGCTGCCAGCAGTCGCAGTGGGCTTCTGCAGCAGTGGCAATGGGCTTCTGTTGTGCTGCACTGCCGTCGTCCTTCCCCGCAGTGAATGCCACTGGGCAATTGGATGCTGACGTGGTTGGGTTGCCTCATCAGTCCCCTGTGCCAGGCTGCCGGCGGCAGCAGCTGGCAAGGCATTCCATGGCGAGGATTCGCCGAGGAGCCGTAGCATTGTTCCCAGACGGCCAGACCCACAGCCGTAGCAAATTCCTGGTCCACTTTGATGTTCTGAACTCTGGAGCGCCTTCATTTCGTAGCAGCGGCGTGCCTGGGTAGTGCAGCACATCAAATGAGACGTCAGAGTCTTCATGGAGAACAGAATCTGTGAAATGAATCTTTCTTGCATCCCACTGGTACGCTACTACTACATGAATAAAGATCAGAAAGATGTAATTTTCCGAAGAACAAAAGACGGCACAGGGAGGGGTCAGTAAACAACAACAGCGAAGGAAACAGAAAGGCACACATGGGAGTCAAGCTGCCTTACCTTAACCCGGATCGCCGGCGGGATGCAATGAAAACTTGATAGAACGAACGAAACACAATGAAAACTTGATAGAACGAACGAACCACGCACGCGGCGGAGCCTGACTGCCTGAGACGAAGGAACGAACCGGAGACGGAGCAGTCACCGGAAAGATTTCTTCGTCCCTGACGCGACCGGCGATTGACAGAGAGCGACGTCGATCCTGTGGGCAGCAGTACAGTAGTACTCCTGCCGTCCAGCGCAATAGTCTTACGGCAAGTCACGGCCCACGCCGGCCCCTGTGTTCGCGCAAGCAGGCGCATCTTCTATAGGATAAGCTCTCGCCGGTCGCCGCTGCTGTTTGTTTGTCCATCTCGTAGGCCCATAGCCTCGGACAAGGAAACGTCGCGTTATCTTCTACGTAGTATATCCTGAAAAAAAAAAAAGAGAGAACAATCTCGCACATAAGCCCCGTTTAGTTCCCAAAATATGCCACTATTTTTCATCACATCAATTGTACTTTTCGCCTACATGGAGTACTAAATGAAGTAGCAGCTGTTGCATGTTTGTACTTTATGCGTGGCTAGCTCGAGATGAATCTTTTGAGTCTATTTAGGTCATGATTGAACAAAAGTTATCAAATACAAATGAAAGTGGTACATTACAACTTTTCACCCCTTTTCCGACATTTTCCTCCAATTAAACGGGGCTGAAGCAACCGTCGACGCCGAGTAGGGCCACGGAAATCGGCATTAGTCAATCTGAAACACAAATTCGGCGTCGCGTTCGGTTCTCCGTTTTGTCACACTACACGCTGCCCCTCCAACTGGAGAAAGGATCCCAAGCCGTTCGTTCTCCAAAGACAACCATCTCCATGCCCATGCCCATGGGGTTGTTCGTTGCACAAATTTGATGGGATACTAGCAGCTAGCGGAGGGCAGGTGTATGTGTGACAGATTGATTGCGTCTGATGCAACCGACGACGGACAGGCTATAAGATTAGGAGTGAGTAGCTAGGCTAGGCAGCGCGTGGGGCGGTGGGAGACGCCGTGCCAGTCTTTGTGCGTTCGGTACACGAATGCATCTTTGCGCCAAGGGTGACGCATGAAGGTCCGTAATACACTGGGCCCAAGCACGTACGAGTGTACGCCTCAATGTACGGTATACGTCATCAGGTTGTCAGAGAGTGTACCAGCCACTACATACGTATTCCTATCTGATACTGTACTAGTAGTTTCCTAGGCGGCCACGGTTCCGGTTTCAGTTTCCCGTCAACATCGCAAGCCCGTGCTTGAATTTCCTGATGAGATCGATCGGCGCGGCGCGATGCGGCGTGACGGACTAGGTCGTCAACCCAACTCAACACGATGATCCAAGCTAGCCGAGCCTGTGGCGTCGGAGATCATTACTCGCCGGTCAATTTACGACGACTCTTAGCCACGGTCATTAACCCCCTTAATAAAATCAGCAGAGGAAAACGACCTGTGCCCGGCACGCCTTCACCCACGCAGCTCCACGGACCAGCGTCCAGCGAGCAGGCAGGCGAGCCGGGGCCGGGAAGCTGACCGAGCAGGCGTGAGCAGGCACGCGACACGGCGCAGCGTTGGCGATGCACGGAAGCATGTTATGTCAGGAGGCAGGAGGCGGCCATGCTGGGCCAACGAACACGCGTGGTAGTATAGCATAGAGAAGCAATGTATACGTAAGGGCCAGCCAGCTAGCAGCAAGTGGCGTCGCCATCAGCACAAACTCCCCGGAGAGCGAGAGGCATGTACGGGCGGGGCACCCCACCCGAAATTAACAAACCAACCCCTAACCAAAAGGACACGCACCATTGATCCATCCGACCATCATCCCCTGCGTGCTCTCTGCCCCTGCCATCGGCTTTGACCATTCATCATCATCATCAGTAAACAAGAGTAAACAATAATAATACTTACAAGAGTTAAAAACAATAATACTGCGATTAATTAATTAATTCTATCGCAGCGGCAGAGAGCCTGTGAGGCTGTGAAGCCAAATCACCAGTAAACAAGAGCAAGAAAAAAAAGAAGTTACAGAGAGAGGCAGGTAAGTAGAGCGTGGACATGGAGTAGTAGGGAGACGTACGTACGTAGCTCGTGGTCGTCGTTAAGAAGCATTTTAACCACGGCTTAATCGTCTAGGGATCGCGATAGCCCAATAGGTAACTAAACAAGCAAAGCTAAGGGTAGGTATATGCTGGGGTCCTGCACGTCCGTCCAGCAGCTCCCGGGGTTCCAGTACGCCGCAGCGGACGCGGCGTCGCCGAGCTCGAACATCCCTGCGGCGTCCAGGGATGCGAACGGCGCCATGGCCTCGGAGACCGAGACCGGGGGGGAGGAGGACGGCGCCGCCGCGTGCCCGTGCCCGTGCCCCGCGACCGCGAGCTGCAGCTCCGAAGCGGCGATGGGCGCTTCCTCCTTGGGCTGCGCCGCCGCCGCGAAGGTGAACGCCGGGAGCGGCGGCGGCGGGGGTGGCGCGAAGAGGGACGCCAGCGCCGCCGCCTGGTCGGCGAATATCGGCGCCGGTGGCGCCACGTCGATCGTGGAGAAGGGGTTCGACGAGTGGTGGCTGCTGCTGCTGCCCGTGAAGGTGGCGACGCTGTTCGTCGACGACGGAGTGGCCGGGGTGGGCGTCGTCGCGGCGGCGGCGGCGGCCGTGGGGCTCGCGCTGCCGCTGTTGTTGGAACGGGGCGAGGACGCCGAGGCGGCGCGGCGCGGGGTCTTGGCCGCCGCGTCGCCCGACGTGGGCGTGGGCGTGGACGGCGCCGAAGAGGCGGACGAGGACGAGGACGGCGACGCGCGCTTCGCCTTGCGGCAGCCGCCGCCCACGGGGACGTTGCGCAGGACGCCGCCCTTGGTCCAGTACCGGCGGCAGCTCTTGCAGAAGTGGCGCGGCTGCGACAGGTTGTAGTTGTTGTAGTAGCAGAACTTGGTGTTGGTGGACTCGCACCGCGGGCACTTGACCGCATCCGGCGGCGCCGCGGGCGACACGCCGCCGCGGCCGCACCGCGCGGCCCCGTGGCCCTGCTGCGCATGTGCATGTGCATGCGCCTGCGCGCGCCGGAGGTCAGCGGCCGCGGCCCCGCCGAACAGCCGCCCGGCCAGGCCCGGGATGGGCTGGAACTCCTGCATGGCGTCAAGCGTCAAGCGGCGTCGTCTCGATCGGCGATCGGCGGGCGTGAGCTTAGCTTAGCTGGTGTGTGTTTGCCGGGAAGGCGAAGGCGGGAGCGTGGGGAGAGCTCCACCCGCTCGGCGTTGCCTCTGCATCACACGCCGATGCCCGATGGGTGATGGCGGGTAAATATCTACACTTCCGCCACTGTCGTCACGCTCGTCCTGTCTGCCGTCGACGTCCTGCAATAGCCAGCTTCCGAGATTGCCCTTCGGCTTCTGTGTTATTGACCGAATTGGCCCTCTAGTGCTGCTTGTCCGAATTGACCGAATTATTACATGCCCGTAGTACTACAGGATACACTCGACGGCTACTCGAGTAGATGGAGCACTCCTCTCCTGCATTGATCGGCGATGTCGCTGGATTCGTGTGTTCCGATTGTCGTCTAATTTATTTATTCATCTTTTATTTAGCACTCCGTATGTATGCATTTTTTTTTTTTTGAAATTTGGTGTTTCTACCCTTATTTCAAGTCTCAATGGTGATTTTACCTCATTTTTTTAACTTTGCGATTTTGCCCTCGTTATTTTGTAACGAAGGCGCCGTTTACCCTTCTTTTATAACACCGTTAGAAATAGGTGGATTAAATGACAAAAAAAGAAAAAAAAAGAAAAAGGAGGGCACCCAAAGGACCACAGTGCCCTTCTCTTCTGCCGCACCATTTTGTTTCGCGAGTTCGCGAGACCGCGTCCGGTCGGCGACGGGCGATTAGGGTTCGAGCTCGGCGACGTGCGGTCCGGTCGGCGCCTTCCCCTACTGCGCCAGCGCCGGTGCTGTCGCGGGGCGCTCCTTCTCCCAGGGCGCCATCCCCTGCTACCCCCGTCGCAAGGGGCTCACCTGCCGGGGCTGCTGCTGCTCGCGGCGGCACCTGCTGCCACCGTCGGCGGCAGCTCAGACCGCAAGGAGCAACCCGGCGGCGCGTGCTGGAGCTGCGGTGCGACGAGCCCGTTCCTCTCCTGCGGGTTATGCGGGAGCCTGCAGCCCGTCGACCCCGCCATCCACTGCTTCCAAATATTTGGCTTATGAGTAGCTCTGGGAATCTCGAGCCTTTGAATTACGTTACGGCGGCGGATTCGTGGCTCATAGATTTACTCCAAATTCTGGATTTGATGCTGAATGCCTGAATGATGCGATGCCTTCACAATCTATAAGTGTCTGTTTTCTAATTAATGATGACTCGTTGCAATCTCAACACTAGCATCCCAGGAGTTGTATTCGTCAGGGTGCTGATCCAATTATGAATTGTGTCCCGAGTTGTATTCGTGTACTGGTGGCGAAGATATGACGCCAGTCGATGAGTAATGGAGTTAAGCTTCCATGTTCAAAAAAAAGTATTATGATGGCATGCTATGCTATATGTGGAATTTATATGTTGCTGAAGTTTTTTTTAAAATCTGTACACAAAATGTCATCCAGTAGATCTAAAACAGGGCTAAAAACACAAATACCATAATAAAATGAGGGTAAAAATACATGGACAAAATTGTCTTTTTAACACCGTTAAATGGACTTAACAGATCAGGGTAGAACCTCTCTTCGTTTTGAAATAGAAGGGGTAAAATCACAAAGTTAAAAAGATAAGGATAAAATTATCATTTCGCTTCAAAGTGAGGGTAGAAACGCCAAAGCCCCCCCCCCCCCCCCCCCCCTCTCTCTTTTTTTTTTTTTAGCTAGGCACACGACGATACAGAGTGTTTCTGATCTGCACAATCTGCGCGTGGAGATTTTCGGGCACGAGAGTTTGGAGCTATTGGTTCAACGTGCTGGCCCGAAGAGGCAAGGCGCGCCGTGGACGAACCTGCGCCTCTTGTTTCGGTCGACGTTTCGGGCTTCCTTTCGAGATGGGCACGTAGAACCAGCCCACTTGGGCCTTCCGTTTCTGAACGCCCGTCCCCGCTGTCACCATATGCTGGCAAACATTCTTAACGAACGAAACTGATCGACCTGCACATACGATCGTTGTGCCAGCCAGCAGCCATGCAACGTGGTATACTATGCATTTGTGGCCTCGTGTACTACTCATGCAATGAGGCCACAACCACAAGGCTTTGGCAACTCGAGCTACTAGCCTGGTGATTTTGAGCAACCTCTAGATACGAGGATATTTCGATGACACTCTGCATCTATCAACTCTTTCAAATACAGCGTAACATCTCCTTCGGTCTAACCAAGTCTCTCTTTTACTCGCTCTATTAAGTCTGCCAAAGAGGGTGACTCCACAAAAATCCAAACATCCTCCATCATGCCCTTAAGCTCAATACTATCGCCCCTTGTCGTAACACCACGTCTTCGTCTCACTATTCTATCCATTTACAGCCATCACGTAGCGAATTAAGTCATATATAATGCTCATGTAATTCAATAAAAAGCAGACTTAGTAACCAATCGGAATATAGGCACAATATTAAATCAAACTAACTTTGCTATCAGTCACCAACAAACAACAAGGACTACCATGCTAGACAATCCTACCAACTAACATATAGGCTCAATATAATCCTAACAGCTACCATATTAGAGAACAACAATGAACCCTAATGGCCTATAATGCCCGAAGACCCTAATGACCACGTATCCATAACTTACCAAATCAAACCAAAATAAATAACCAAATCAACATGGAAGAATATGCAGACAGTCCACCATACATATAAAAACGTGTCATACCACCAAAGCCTTGGGACAAGTTCCGCACAAAAAAACCCTAATATACACGGACAAGATGGAAGAGGGAAACGAGCATTACCTTGGGGAAGCGTCAACAAGCCAGATCCGGCTGCCGTAGAGCAGCATTAGGTGGGTAGGTTTCGTAGGGGGAAGGGGGGTCGGGGGGGGGGGGGGCAAATGAGAGAGAGAGAGAGAGAGAGAGAGAGAGAGAGAGAGAGTCGATGCCTCTGGGAAGAAAGAATGGAAGGGGAGGATGAAAGAGGCATGATGAGTCAGGAAACACCAAGGTCCAAGCCAACGCTAAGGTTGGGCCACAACTACGGAGGGAAATTGGGGGCCCGTATCCAGACCTCGGCGCTGTTGAGTCGAACGATGCCGATGTATGTGGGTCGGCATCACTCCGGTTAACGTCGCGTCCTATGGGGCCTGCAACCGCGATGGCAGTTGCGACCGGTGTCGTCTCTGGTGTGGCACTGGCTCGGCGTTTTTTGATGGACATGATGCCGTTGCCGAGCCACATACCTCGTCATTGCACGGTGACGCCTAGTTATTCTACCAATTTCAGAAAATGTTTTTGTTAGGGGTCTGTTTAGCCAAAGAGGGTAGCAAGAGCAAGGTAAAGCATATGACTCGCAAAAGACCATGATGCGCGCACGTCAACCAATTGGATGATTTCACGGCCGCCCACCCTCGGCCCCTGCTGCCCTCCAGGGCCGGCCACATCGGCAGCCGGCTCGCCATCAAGCGCGACACCGACGCGGGCAAGGCTACGGTCCCTTGGATGCTGGTAGCAAAATACATGTGAGTTTCATCTAAAGAAGAGGCCCTCTCTTTCTGATGCCATCTCTTTCGATGGGTAACGGGAACCCCACGGGGAAAGAAATTCCAAGGCATCCGTCCACCCGCTGGTTGGTTAAGTTGTTGCGTCCGGCACGTCGCGTTCGCTGGGCTGGCACGCACGCGGCCGTGATGAGATATGATATACTCCAACCATGGTCGGATGACGGATAGGATTGAGAACGCCTTGCCCGGATTAGTAATTGTGGCGTTGCCGAATCGATCGATCGATCGAGCGCGCGGTCTCAGGAAGGGAGCTAGCGAGCGAGCGAGCCCACCACGCGCTCACGCGTGATGGCGGCCGGCCGGCTTGGCTTGCTCAGATTGGCCACCGGTGTCATGGCGTGCTCTTCTTCGAACATCATGGTGGTTATACAGAGCGTGTCGGAGACGTGCGTGTGGGAGCCACGGCGGCGTCGAGTAGAGCCGTTACAGAGTATGGCCGCTCGCTTTGCTGCCGTACGCCTGCGGCCCGCCCGTCGCGTCGCGCCTTCATGGCGGGTGCGATCGTCGTTTTCCCCCGCCTAACCCCAAGCCGCAGCTAGGAGAAGGCATATATAAAGCGCTACCCGGCGATCTTCACGCCGGCTCAGGGCTCTCACTACTACACCGTCCGATCGTCGCACGTACGTATATAGCTGCGGTCGTCTGCGCTTGCCGGTAGATAGGGTAGGAGTAGGGGTATCAG
The DNA here is from genome assembly GCA_038502445.1 of Eremochloa ophiuroides. Classification (NCBI taxonomy): domain Eukaryota; kingdom Viridiplantae; phylum Streptophyta; class Magnoliopsida; order Poales; family Poaceae; genus Eremochloa; species Eremochloa ophiuroides. The sequence goes on from JAHLJS010000005.1 coordinate 71,842,490, forward strand.
ATCAGTATACACGTACGTGTGCCGTTGTCTAGGGGCACGTACGTACCTGTACTTCCTTTCGGTAGTGCTGTGCCTTGCATTGCATGGCGCTTGTACCTGATGGTGTACGTATGTTTTGTGATGTGTCTCTGTCTCATCGTATGTGTGTACTACGTTATTGATCCGGCAGGTTGCCGAAACAAGCGTTAATTTCTCATCATCAACCACTTCTGCGCGTTTTCTCTTCCTCTCAGTCTCAGGTCTCAGCCGCCAAAGACAGTCCAATCGAATTTCCAGTTACCCAACTTGATTGAGTTCACCATATACATATACAGAGAGTTCACCATATACAGAGAGGCAGAGACGTGCGTCGTCTGGCCTGGCGGCGAGAAGAAACACTGTTGCATGTACCTGCCAGCCGGGCCCCGGGCCCGTGCACTGCACAGACGAACCCGCGTACAGAGACGTGCAGGACTACTGTCCGATCGGAACGGGGGGTCCCTTGCCGGCCACCACTGGCGGTGCTCCGTCCCTGCTCCCCGCCTGCCACCACGCACGGCCGCGCTCGGCGTTCGTGCCGCTGACACTGACGCCGGGCCACTGCCGTACGTGCGTGCTTGCGACACGAGCTGGGAGGGTTCACTATTTGCCACCAAAGGCCGAGAAGCAACTGCAGTGCAACAGTGCGAGGTCACGTCTCTCCTCGCCGTGCATGATGGCCCGGGGCCGCCTGACATGTAATGCGTCCATGACATGGCTCTGGCTTCGTTCGATCGTACGCACAAGTGCGTGTACCCTCTCCTGTGCGGCGCCGGGCCCAAGCGGCGTCGTCGGCGTCACGTCGCCGGACATGGACAGTGCCCGCCGTGGCGCCATGCCGGCCGGGGACCTACCGCGCGTGGCCGCGGACGTACGCCGTACGCGTGCCCCCTGCGGCCCCACCACGTATGCTGACATGTACTCCCTTAATCCAAATTTCCAAAACAATGTATTTACAATTTTTTTTTCACCTTTTTAGCAAGGGGGCGGCAGCAACAGCGGCGTCTAAAGACGACAGCTCTTTTTTTGCGGCTCGGCTTAAAAAGTGTTTGGCAAAGAAAAATCATTGTTAATATATTTAATTATTAAATTTAAAATAGTTTTGATTTAGATAAAACCAGGATAAACGGATGATGGTGCCCCTGCCTTGTCACCGCGGGACACTGCACGCTCCACTGTAGCAACTTGGCAGACAAGGATGTTGTCGATCAGGCGGTGGCTTTGCGACCGCGCTGGTTTATATAGGTGGTTAGCATGTAGTCTAGCTTCGGGGGTCCGTCCGGTCCGGTCGTGCTCGAGTAGCTAAGCACTACTACTAGTAGTAGCAGTGGCAGGACCCCGGACGCCACGTGGCCGGGTGTCGACGGGTCTCTCTCGGTCGCGTTTACTCCTACGGTCTAAGCCTCGACGTCTCGTGTTTGGCTCCGATCCGTAAACGTCATGGGCAGCAACAAGGGCTAAGCTAAGCTAGGTCCGTAGCAATTCAGATCTGGTGATCGGCGAGCGAGGTTTCACGCTCTAGAGTGCGTTTAGTTAGGAAATTTTGAGGGATTTTGCAACTGTAGCACTTTCGTTTGTATTTGATAACTTTTGTCCAATCATGGCTCAAGTAGACTCAAAAGATTCATCTCGAGATAGCCAGACAAAAAGTGCAAACATGCAACAGTTGCTACTTCATTTAGTGCTCCATACAGACTAAAAGTACAATCGATGTGATGAGGAGAGAGAGGAAAGTTTCTAAACTAAAGGCTGCCCTAGTAGTCTAGTAATCGAAACGCAAGCTGAAAAACATACACTACACGAAATGAATGCAGTGTTTGTATCGTTTGGTCAAATCGAACAGTAATAAGCTACCGCCGGCCGGTGCCTGTCCATCGATCGATCGATGAACGGTAGTGGTGGTGGCAGATCGATCCATATATCGATCGAGTAGTAGTACTGTTTAAGCAACGAGTCCATCTATATCTAGTATCTAGCTAATGACTGTCTCTAGACTACAGACGAAGTAGGCTTAATGACTGTTGAAGAATGAAACCGTGTGATTGGGCCTGTACTCCTATGTTGGATGGATGGAACATGGATGGCCACTTGCATGACCAGGCCAATTGATGAACCCGCGCAGCATGCCACGCCTAACAAGCTACTAGTACAATAGTACGCCCTAGACAGAGTGAGAGCATGCGTCCATGCGAGGACCAAGTCGCGCCACACAGTTTGCCTCCTTCTGAGGTTCTTCCGATGCATGCCGATCGACTTGAATCGGTCCAACTCTCAAGTCGCTGCTAGACTGTAGCATCATCGATGGAGCCAGAGCCCCGGGCAGTCGATGGGTGCAGTCGCAAGTACGTCATGGCTGGTGGGCGCCGGATAGACGTACGGCATCCACCTGTAGCTTGCTAGCTTATTGCGAGGGGTAGGATGGATGGAGAGGGCGGTAGAGTGGTAGCTAGGGCGAGCGACGGAGCGAGCGAGACAGCGTGACAAAGAAGGTGACAGCGGCCGCGGCATGGCAGGGCGCGGCGCGAGGATCCCACCACCCCCACCAGGCCACCAGCCGTAGCTTTCTTCGGTGATCCATTCCCCGCGACATGGATTGCTGTGGCCTCTGGGCCTGTGGGATAGCCGAAAGCGACGCCACACGGCGGGGAGCGCAGCGCAGCAGCCCGCCGCGCGCGGCCGTCCGTCCGCGCTCCGCGAGCCTCCGATGTCCGATACCCTCGTCACCGGCGGACTGGACGCGTCAGCACGTACCACGGTCGCAAACACGTACAGCTACAGTTCTGTTTTGCCACCGGGCCTTTTGTACGTGTCACCTCAGTTATCCGACGGTGATCTCTCAGGCATCCAAGCAGGTCGGATCCATGTCTTCTAGATTAGAAGAAAAATTAAGTTTACCTGTTCTTGTTCTTTTGAGCTGGAAACGATGCTTTCCGACAGTATTTTGGCTGATGCTTGTTCAGAGAGAAAAATACTGTTTTGTGGCTAAAATAAGTGTTGATTGGTCAAAAGAACAGACTAATTGTCTTTTATCTCCCCCCCCCCCACCCCAAAAAAATGAAACATTGAAAAGTTGTATTTCTGACTACAGTCAAAAACAACTTTATGTGTGTCTTCTTCGGTCTGTTCGGCTTGCTGGATTGAACGATGGCTGGCTGAATTGTACGATTGATTTGTCGTGAGAGAAAAATATTGTTCTATAACTGACTGAAGCTAAAACTAACTCAAGCAAACAAAGCCGAAAACAGCTCGTATTGCTCCGGCTTTTCTGGTTATATCCATGTTTAAACATCTGTTATAAAATGTCTATAATACTCTTTTATTCTTTCTTCTCTCTTTTTCTCTCTTATTTCTCTTCTCGCTCCAACTTAACCTCACGATGAACATGATCTCACCGCATGTTGGCCTCTCTGCTCCTCTCCGCATGTTGCCTCTCCAGTCTCCACATGTTGGCCTATCTGCTCTGCGTCACCTCTCCTCACGCCGCCCCCATAAATGAAAAAACAAAACCTAGTTAGTCGCTCAATTTGCGTGTGCCAACACTAGTGCAAAATTTATTAACAAGAGCGGCCATCTTCCTATTAACCGAAGCGGGCATGGCGTCCACCGCCATAAAAAAGGTGCTAATGAAGCTTTCCAGAGGGAGGCACCAAACTTGTCTCCGTTGATGGTCTCCACGAAAAACGAAAAAAACATAAAAATCGGGACTTCAAGGAATCGAAACCACGACCGAAGATTCTGCACTATCATATCTTTACTAATACACGACACACTCATCTATATCCATAAACTACGACCTAAGGTCCAATATTGTTTAATAATTTTAAATTTTAAATTTTTTTGAAAGACCCTAAACAGTTTCAAATAAAAAAACCTTTTAATTACAAAGTTTTAGACCGCACCAAGAACTATAATTTTAATATAAAGGTTATCTTATTCCGAGTTCATATGAAAAATATATGAATTAGTATTTTTTTATGCTACTATTTGCGGAGGCAAACATATTAAAACGTCGGCCTCTACGAATCAATTTTAGAATACAGTTGTCTTCCGTTCGATGATTTTTGGATGGGGGTATCTTAGAACGCCCATGTTCGTAGATGATTTTCTCAGTTTTGCAATTTTCTGAAGCTGTACTGATCATTAATAGAGACGGTTGTTAAATGTGTCTTGCCTCTATAAATATTTTGGTCTATCTCGCAAAATCAATTTTGTAGTAATGCAAGTTGGTAGCATTGACTCACCTGGAGATCTCAAAATGATTATTTTTTTTTGCAAGCCACATTACTCGAGAAATGCGAGGTCATCACAGGCATTTCGTTGACAATGAACATGTCGCATATAAAAATTAAATTATGAAAAATGTGTTAAGCTAAGGACTTTAATCCGGACAGGCACGTTTCACCAGCTCGAAGATGATGTGATACGAAGGTAAGTTGTATTGCTTTTCGCACATTCGCCTCCCGAGTCCCGATCGATAACAAGACATCTCACTCTTATGGGAACTCTTTTGAAGACCCAGGTTCATGATCAGTACGGACCATTATCCGTAACTTACTATTATAGATAGAAAGAGTTGGCATGGGTAATAGGTTCTCCTTCCTGCATGAGGCGAGGGACGTGTCGGGGCAGAGCGACAAGCTGCGCTGCCCAAATTCTGAACGGCAACGGCCAGTAGCCGGGAATATTTGATTGGCAAGGAACACAAAAGTTGTTATAACACCTTGCTTGGAAATCACAGAAACCTACCTGGCGCGGGAGCGGCTCCCAGACGTTTGATTTTGGACGTCTGTGTCAGGACTCTTGCCTGGCCGGCTCCTCATGTGGGAGGCCGTGAACCAAACAGCCCAGTACAACTCTCGAAACACCGAACAAGGAAGGAAGCAAGGAGTTTAGCTATCAAAGCATATCAACACAAATTTGGGAACAACCGGCTGCAAGAACGAGAGCGCCATCAAATTGGCAATCCAAAGATACTCTGAATGTTGCTTATCTCAGGTTATTTTACTGTCTTCTGCAAGTTTTTCTCTTGTTTCCAATTTGAGCCTTTTGGCTTGCACCTGCATTTGTACGGCTTGCAGTTTAATACAGATTAGGTAGGAGCCTCTCTTCCCGACTTCTAAAAAAAAAAACGGCCGGCGCGCCCCCATGTGCCGCGGGAGCTCGTTGTCTCTCTGCGGCCTAACGAACTCCTATTCCGGGGTGAGCTTAATGCTTGGCTCCCGACGGCACCACGACTGGTATTGCCCATCCTCGACGGCGGCTGGACGCACGCGGTGACAGTCCCGGTCTCTCTCGCGCCACCCTGGTTGGATGCTCAAAGATACCTGCCCATTTAAACTCGCATTGACCTCGCTGCTCGCACACACGATTACTCACGGTACGTAACCGTCCTTTTTTTCCCCGTACACACTAGTATCTTGCAGGTGTATAAGCACGTACGACGACTACGATGGCAAGTCACGTTACTGACGATTGGTGTGGCCCCCAAAGCAAGCAGCTAGCACAGCAAAAGATTGGGATAGCGATGAGAAGACCTTTAGGAATTCGATTCTTCGATGGCTGTTCATGTGGCCACCACTCTCCATACCTCCAATCCTCCATAGTCCATACTTCGAGCACACGAGCAGGCTTTGAAAACCACTCATGCGGTCCTGCACAGTCCACAGCGGCAGCAGCTGGAGAGGAGCAGGTAGTTCACGGTTACAGATAGTCTCAACAGGCAGTACCAGTACGGCAGCACTGATCAATCAGTGGCCGAATTACCCGCGGCTTCAGGGCAGTGATCACAGACAGAGTGGTAGTGATAGGTGACCTGCACTGCTGATTGGAAGATGACGAGAGCCGCAGCCGCGTAGGGCATATCTAATCTCCCGGCCTATAGGACTCTAATCTAATAAGTCAATGCAAAGCGACGTTCCAGGCTAGTGTCAAGTGCCAATGGATCGAGATGAAATGACCAGCGCTTGGACGCTACCGGCGACTCTTCTTCTTCTAGCTAGTAATTGGCCGGCAGTAGGCATATCATGAAGACCCCGCCGGCCATGCCGTGATCCAAAGACCAAGCCGAGCCAAAAAAAAGTGCCCTGGCTTGTACTCCGTAGTAGTGGCTAGTGCAATAGTGCGTGCACTCGCGCGTGCGTGCGAAAACGCAGCTTCTTGCGCAGAATTGATGAATCGGATGATGGAACGCACGGGCGAAGAAGAGAAGAGGCATTGATTTTGCCAATTGCCATGGATTTTAGCATTTTGCAGTTTGCACTGATGCTTGATTCCCGACCCGACCCGACCTGTCTCGTTGCGGAATTCATGGGTGCATTTGTAGGCTTGTAGACAAATGGGTGTTAACCTTATCTTTTGGCTTTAGTGGGTAGTCGTCTCTCGAATAGTTGAATCGATGGACACAGCATCGAAATGCAGCCAAATCTGTGAAATGAAATGCCGCCATGGTGGTACATGCGCTCGCAAGCGCAAAGCGCCGTTGGGTTAGGCCGATTCTACAGGGCTAAATCAGCCCAGAAGTCCAGAACAAGGCCGGCCGTCGGGGTCAATTCCAGTTTGCTGTACGGCCCACATACATGCTGAGGCCGTACAAAATGCCCATGGGCCATGGAGAATAAAGCAAGGTGGCCCCGGCCGACGTGTGGTTCACGGAAGGGCCCATTGGACGAACGGTTCAGCATTGCGAGCGCCGTGAGGAAGAGTCAAATTTAATTTATAGAAAATAATATCCTTATTTATATTTTCAAATATATTTACAATAAAATTGTATCTTATAATTAGGTAGTGATAATTATTAGGAAACATAAATATTATTATTATATATTTGGTCAAACTTAAATTTGTTCAACTCCTCGAGAAACGAGAATTATAAATTTTTAGAATAAATAGAGTGCCACGTTCCGAAATACTATGTCTTAATTTTCACGCATTGTTTTCGTGTACGGTCATTCAGTCTGCTACACGGTTGTCCAACATTTTCCATTTAGCCATTTAGTCTGCTACACTGGTTTTGTTGATGGAGTCAATTGACTCCGTTAATTAGATCTCACGGAACATGGCCTACAAAACAAGCCACTTTAAACCTAAGCTTTCGTACATTTGAATTGGACTTTTAGGTAGGCGGAATCGCTTGGGCTTGACTAATCCCAAGCTGTCATGTCCATACGTGGCCGTGAAGAAGCAACCATTCTTTGTCAGCATTATATTGCACGGTTCAACAATTAATATTTCATAAAAAAGTCAATCAATTGGTTCAAATACTCCTATACTAACATACTTAGGGGCTGTTTGCGAGCTGTTTTTTATGCTAAACACATTTTTTTAAAAAAATAGTTTCATGAGTGAAGTTATTTTTTTCTCCCTCTCATAAAAAGATGAGATACCATAAAGCTAAAAAAATTATTTATCTTAACTTTCTCTCCCATTTCTCTATCGCGACACATACATAAAGTTGTTGTTGAAACTGTTTTGGCTCTGTTTGCTTGAACTTACCAGCTACCATCAGCCAGCCATTCAGCAGTTATTGGGGATTTTGACTTCGGGCCAAACTCAGCCTCAGATTTCGGAAGAAAGATCGGCTTCGTCTTAGATGGAAGATGCGAAGATAGAAGAATCACGCGTGATGTTGGCTTCACTCAGGCAGAGTTAACTTCACACATTGGCAAGAGCAAAGATAGCTATGAAGCCTCGTTAAAGAAGGCATTAAGAGAAGCCTTCGCCCAAAAGATCGGCAAGTTCAACGAAGTGTAGTTGAGAAAGATTAGGATTGAATTATTTTAGGCGAGGTGTGAAAATACGACTTCGCCCCTCATGTAATGATTTATGGAGAATAAGAGAGAGGTAGAATGGTCTTTTAACCATTAGTCAGCGAAGATCGGGCCCCTATAAATACCCCCTCTGACATGTACAGTACGGTGAGGAGAATAAAGTTACTTCACACGTGCACGATTTTACCACGTGGACTCTCTAAATCTATGTTGTGAAAGTTTATCCCAACAACAGTTTTACAACAATCAGTCAGGCAGCCGTATCATGAAGCTTCAAACATGCCTCCTAATGGTTTCGCATAATTGTGTCGATAAACAAGGGTGATTTGGGGAAAAAAAAAACTAGCTATCTCCACATTTCGCAAGCAACATCCCGCAACTCTACGCTCAACACCACACAGGCGGCCCCGCACCGACGTCAACGTAGACGTGGCACCGGCGGTGAGAAGACCCAAAACCTTCTAGATTTTTCCGCCGGCCGCAATGGATCTCTGGGAGAGGGCTCGGGCCTTCGCCGGCGAGGCGGCGAAGCGGTCGCAGGAGCTCTCCGCGGAGGCGGCCAAGCGCTCGTCGGCGCTGGTCTCTGAGACGGCGAAGAAGTCCAAGGAGATCTTCTCCGAGACCGCCTCCAAGTCGCGGGAGATCGCCGCCGAGGCAACCAAGCAGGCCGACCTCCTCGCTGGCCAGATCAAGCACCTCGCCTCCGACCTCCCCGTGCCCTCGATCCCGCCCATCCCAGCGATCCCGCCTATCGCCGCCGCCGCCGCCTCGTCGGAGCCCGACGCGGCCGAGCTTGAGCGGTACGGCATCACCGACGACCTCCGCGAGTTCGTCAAGGGCATGACCATAAGCACCTTCCGCGACTTCCCACTGCAAGGTGCGGTGTTTTCGTGGTTGGGGTTTAGGGATATTCCAGGCTTGCGATCCTCTAATTGGACTTTTGATTCTGTAGATGAGCCTGAGATGTCTGATGTGCCAACGGTGTCGAATGTGCGTCAGGATCTGAACGAGTGGCAGGCCAGACACGCCACACTTGTCCTCTCGGCAGTCAAGGTTTTCTCACCATCAAATGTCCCCATTCAGTAAACATTTGATGCATTTGTTTGTGTCATTGTGGATTAGTCTGTGCTCCGGCTGATAGTTTGGTGAATGGTGATGAATCCAAGTTTGAAAGGGCATACAGTACAGATTTGCAAATATGATTAAGTATGCACGCATTTAGTATTGAGATGGCAAAGTTGTAGAAAGCTGGGATTATAGCATTTGGACGTGCAGATTGAAGGAACTGGACATGCCATTTGTCATATAAAACATTCATGTTTCCATTTTATATGTTTAGATTAAACAAGAAGACGAAGCATTTCTGGTTATATTAGAATATGATAATATGCAAAACTTGGACATTTAGGTATGTTATACTTTTGCATGTTTGCCCTAAACTGTTCAAGGGACCATATGTTGTTACCAAGAAACTCTATAGAATCTGCAGGGAGTTGCAATTTGGGTAGAGACTGGTCAAGTAGCGATAGAAGTATGCTGTTTAAAATCGTGGCAGTTACCATTTTGATACTGAATTGAGCTGGCCCTTAGTTCGAAACTAATATGATCTAAGATGTCTGAAAGGATTTTTCTTGCAACCATGGCCATCCATAATCTCTTCACTCCCTGTTCCGCACTTGCTTCCTATTAATATTCTTCCTGTGTATGAGTTGTTTTTTCAGTTAACTTGCAATGCGAACTAGCAAACATCTCTATTTTCCAACCTGTTTTGTTTAACTTGCAATGCGGACCAGCAAAGATCTCTATTTTCCGACCACCTATATTTATATTTCTAATAAATGTTGCCGTCTTTTGTTCAGGAAATATCAAAGTTCAGATATGAGCTATGCCCAAGATACATGAAAGAGCGCAAATTCTGGCGGGTATATTTTTTGCTAGTAAATAGCTATATTGCTCCGTAAGTTTTCTTCTTACCCATTTGCTTCTTTTTGTTGTTGTTTTTTGTCAATCCAGTTCATGATGCAAATCTTTTACTAAAATGTTGATGGCTTTGTCATTTATTCTTCATATCACGCCTGTCAAATTAATTTATAGAGCTTGTATTTGAATTGCTGTAGTTATTACTTTTATTTGTGGCATTGTAGTATGCCGATTTTATCCATTAACTGCAATTAATGTTGATGACATAATCTATAATGTCCTATCTAGTTGTGTCTCGATGATAGATGGAATGGAGCTTACCTTGAATATATGTATTATCATATTTGATTTCTTAAAATTCACATAAATAGTTGATTTGGAACCACTGCTTATTATCATGATGTTAGTTTTCTGGCCTAATTTTTGTGCATTTAACATGTTTGCTGACTTCAATATAATCCGAATAGGTTTGAGAAGAAATACTTTGAGGAGCTGAAAGTGAAAGCAGAGGAAGAGAAACAGGACTCCCAGAAGGAAGCATCCCAAGCATCTACAACTGCAGAACCAAAAGACACAAAAGCACCAAGCAAGACCTCTTCAACAAATCCAGAACATGATCTGGATGTTTTTCTGCTGGGGGATCTGGGTAGCGACGATGAGGGTCCTGGTATGCTATTCACATCCCTGGACCTCAACCAGCCTATAAGTTTCTATATGTTCTCCAGTTCTTGTATATGACTTTTTTTGTTCGATTGATTGCTTTCAGTTGATGGTGATGATGGGCTAGATGATGACTTTGATAAAATTGATGCGACGTCGGTAAGTACAGATGTTCTGATAAGGAATCACTATATGCACTAGCTATTACCACGATTTAGCTGCATACGGCATTTAACAAAACACAGTCATACCATATAGAATGTGGAGTTGGAGTGTGAAGTGTTGTTGTAGCTATCAAAATGTAGCGTGGCATGCCTGGCTAAGAAGCATATGTTTAGAAGAAGCGAGACAGCTGTTTTTTTTTTCTCTGTTATTTGATTTGTGCTGACAGCACAGCCTCTCACTTCTGCAGGGATTGGAAAGTGATGACGATGACAAAAAAACAGCAACAGGGAAGGCAGAAGATGCGAAGTAGTAGTCTATGGTTTCACGATTCGAGAGATCACGACAATGATAGCGAGCTTTAGAATTCCAAGATATTGTATATTAGTTGTTCGCTGCCATCCCTCTTTTCATTTGTTGTCTCCCATTGAAGGAACGTTAAGCACTTGTTATTACAATTTTTTTTTTTTTACTAAACTAGACATCCATATATGGATGGTGTGGCCCTTCCCTTTTCTTGTGTTCTGCATGCTTTCTCGTATATCTTTGGAATTGAACTTTAGAGTGTACGAGACTGCAGTTCACATGATCTTACAGTACCATTGCGAAGACATGATCTTATATATGGTACGTTTTATAAGCCTTACTCCGTCCGTCCTTTAAACAGTGTCATCGTTGGTGTGCGTGTCATAAGTTTGACTCAATTTGTAGAAAATATTTACAACATTTATATCCTCAAATAAATTTATTAAAAAACTACATTAAAAGATCTTTCTATTTTTGACGGAGAGTACACTGCAGTGCACATAGTCTCACAGTAACAGTGTGAAGATCGTAGTGTATGGTGCGTTTTGTAAGCCTGAGTAAATAATTCAAGATTAGTCATGGAGGGTCGGCCGAAGCGAGCCAACCCTATCAGTCTCCACAAATTATGCCGGCCATATGTCTTGATAGCCATACAGCACCCATCAATCGAAGATGGATGTGGCATACATAGCCAACCGGCCCTTTTTAACTTGCAACGGAGCCATCCCCCTGCTATTTGATAGCACTCGCTCATGCTGCTGGTCTCCGCCTCCCCGATGCGGGATTAATCAAAGGTTGCTCTTTCCAGTTCCCAGAGATGGACGTGGTGCCGTCTGCACGAGCTCTGGCCTTCTGGGCCTCTACTCTGTGCTGGAAAATGGGAGGAGGTGTGGACCACGACTGTTTGAGGAACATATGGGCCCTATAGCCCGCTTCGCTGCTGCGAATGAGACGAACGGCCCACGTTTGAAACTCCGCTTCTTCTTCTTTTTTTTTTGGTTGTTGGCAAGTGATTTAACTCACTTTCTTAGATGAAACGGCTCCATCGTGAAGCTTTTCCTATTCCCTGTGTTTGTTGTGTACTCTTTCACGTGCCTTGGAGATTCTGAAGTGCTGTTGGGCCTTCTCGAGCTATATGATGATGCCACTGGGTTACACGAGGACTCAGCGAGTGCTTTCCCCACTGTACAAAGAGAAAGAGTCAGAACTCCAGCTGGGCGCAGATGCGGACAGCTTGTGAGCCACGAAAAAAAAAACTGCCCTGTTTGTTGTTTGCTTCCTGCGTTATTATTAATCACTTCAATTGGACTAATGTCGTATCGGTCCCGGTAGCTGAAGTCCGAGCTCAGGTAAAGGTGTGTGAACTGAACGCAGCCGGGCACACGCCGTCAGTTTCGATGCTGTTTGATTGACTTGAGAGTCAAGAGGCACAAAAAGACTCGAGCACACCACGATGCCTTCCCCTGCTGCCATTTTGCTCGGTCCTTAACGTTTTACGTGCTCTGAAAGAAAATTCCTGCGTGATCCAGCCCAAAAGCGATGGCAATTTTAATAGTCCGGAAAGGATTAAGGCCGTCCCAGCTGGGCAGTTGTGTGTGCAAAGCACAACGCCAATGTGATCTGGCAGTTTATTACATTACACCTGTCCCTTTAAAAAGCAGTGGACGCCATGCATGTAAAACCTCTTACCTAGGGCGCGGGGTGAAGGTGGCCGTCTGTATTGCATCCGCCCTCCGACTCCGAGCAAGGTAACTATCCATGAAATAAATTGTTATATACCAATTACCAAACAAGATATTATAGATGCTTCTTTTACATAAAAAAAAAGTGACGGAGACACAAAAGGTGAAACGGATCATGGATCAGAATAACAACATCAGAACTTGACAAGTGAAATTCGTCTTGTTCGATTACCTTTATATGGCTTTATCCATACGACGTCGGGCGACTGGTTAAACTATCTCGGTTACTCGCTAACTTATCCACACGACCACACGACACGTGTACGTGTTCGTTCCGTCCTCCAGCTCTCCCCCATCGACTGTCCAGTGGGCCCGGGACACGATCTAACGGCGTCCGCGCCACCATTGTCACCACTCACGTGGACGGACTCTCCCCGGCACACGGCGCTCCGCTCCCCGACCAGGCCGCGTTAACTCTCGCGCCCACACCGCCGGCCGGCACCACACCATCTCGGCCGTCCCATGCCACCTCGGCTGCCGCTGCTCGCGATATCCGCCGTCCACGCGTCCCCCCATTCCCGTCGTACGCCCTCCCCGGTGCCGCCTACCAACCACGCCCCGGGCCGGTTAATCGGACACGTCCGCCGGCCGGGTATTAACAGCGCCACCGACGCGGCGAGGGTCCAAAAATAACCTCACTTCCCCACGCGAATCGCTCCGCCTCCTGCCTCTGCCTCCACGCGCACGCACGCACGCCCACTCTCTCCTCCTCCCCTGCTTCCGAGGACCCCGGGATCCGCCCGCTCCCCGCCGACGCGCCGCAGCAGCCATTTCCCCCCTGCTCGCCACCTTTCCTGGTACCGGTGCGGCGCGAGAGGGAGGCGGCGGCGTCTGGTGCCGTGTCGGGGTGCCCCGGTCCCCCAGCTGGAGATTCGGCTGCGGAAAAAAGGAAGGTGATAAGGCGGGGCGCCCGAGAATTGGCAATAACTGCTGGAGGCGCCCAATTCCGCGTCTGGTTGCGATTCCGCCCGATTTCGTGTCGATTCGGGGCTCTCATTGCCTCATCGGGCGCTCGAGCGCGCGTTTATATAGCCGCATTGGCGGTGGCGTCGTCTCGCCGACCGTGGTTGTGGGTGTGGCGTTTGTGGGTGGAGGAGACCTTGATGTCGCCGCGCTGATGATGCATTGAGTGGAGGCGACGCGATTCCCCCTCCTCCCTGATGTTCCAGGTGGTGGTTGGTTTACGTGCGCCGGTGAAGATGCCTCGCGGGCAGGCGCTTTGATCGCGCGGGTGCTCCCGCTCGGTGGTGTGCGTGCAAGGGCGGCGGCAATGGGGATCAAGGCCGCGGAGAAGCTCAGGTGCCCTTCGTCATCGGTGGCCGCCGCGGCGCGGTCGAGCTTGAAGCTGTGGATGCTGCGGGCCACCACGACGGTGTTGCTCTGGACCTGCGTCGTGCAGTTCGCGGCGGTAGGGAACACCTGGGCCTGGGGCCCTCGCGTGCTCAAGGGGTGGCCGTCGTGCCGGACGGCGCGGGAGGCGGCCGCGGTCACCGCCACGCGGCTTGCGATGCCGGAGCCCGTCGTCGAGAAGGCTGCGCTGCCATCCAAGAGTGAGTGCTGCCGCTCTGCCTTTCATCGATTGCCTACCTTTCGGAATGGAAGCACGAATTGTATGCCTACGAAAATGCATTTTATTCTGATCGCTATATTCAGATTTTGTGCATTGGTGGTTGCCACTCCTTTGATGAGCGCAATAATAAGTTATTGTTATATTAGCATTATGGATCGTTTCAATATTAGCATTATGGAGCGCAGTAGGATTTAGGATTAGGAATGGTCTGAAAAAAAAGTGTACCAGGTTTTACAGGTTAAGGTTTTTGACAGATATTCCAGCTGCAGTTCGAAATCCTACGATGGTAATATGTTAATTAATTATTTCGAGAAAGGTGGGAAAGTAACACTACCAACCTTTGTTAGTTGTACGCTGAATTTATGGCTTATACTTTTCCTTTTCCTTTTTGGGTACCAATCATACTGCATTTCAGTATTTAGTGTCGTTTCACCTTTCACTTTAACCTTGGTGTCTAGGTATATGAACCACAAGGTGAATAGGTGATGATGGACTTAATTGCACCCATGAGATACAATTATCATTTCTACTGTCTGATACATTTTTCATGAATGTCTTTCAGTTACGTTGTTCGTTGCCTGTGGTTCTTAATATAAATTGACTTGACTGTATGAGCTGTGAGCCTCATTATATCACAACATTTTGGCAGTATTATCTGTACGATAATCTGTGTTGATGTGCATCAGAGCATGCAGTTTATTTCCTAATGCTTTTTAAATTTTATGTTAGGAATTTATCGAAACAATGGTTATTTGATGGTTTCGTGCAATGGCGGCCTTAACCAAATGCGAGCTGCTGTAAGAAACTTTAAGACTCTTCATGTACGCATTTGCTAAAGAAAGACATTTCTTTCTAGGACCTAACATCTAACATCTAGAATCCTTGTCTTTGCCCTCTTGAATCAGATATGCGATATGGTTGTTATTGCAAGATCTCTAAATGTGACTTTGATAGTGCCTGAGTTGGATAAGACATCATTTTGGAATGATCCAAGGTGTGTTTACTGTTGGCATTAAAATTTCCCCTTTCCGGTTTCCTTGATGAGTCTGCATGTTCTTTGTGATAATATGCTTATGCATTCTGCCTCCAGTGAATTTCAGGATATATTTGATGTTGAACATTTTATAACCTCTCTTAGAGATGAGGTTCGCATACTCAGAGAATTGCCACCGAGAATAAAGCGAAGAGTGGGGCTAGGAAAGTTCCACTCAATGCCTCCTATTAGTTGGTCAGATATCTCCTATTACCATAAGCAGGTTAGAGATCTCTGTCTGGTGTCATGTGTCCTTATCCAATCCATAGAATGTTTAACATTTGGCAAAAAGCTGATAACATTATCATTTTCATC
Organism: Eremochloa ophiuroides; assembly: GCA_038502445.1. Classification (NCBI taxonomy): domain Eukaryota; kingdom Viridiplantae; phylum Streptophyta; class Magnoliopsida; order Poales; family Poaceae; genus Eremochloa; species Eremochloa ophiuroides. The sequence continues at coordinate 71,857,982 of JAHLJS010000005.1, forward strand.
CTGTACAGATTCTACCTCTGATTCGGAAATACAAGGTACTCCATCTTAATAGAACTGATGCTAGGCTTGCTAATAATGGTCTGCCTCTGGAGATCCAGAGACTGCGTTGCCGGGTGAATTATTCTGCACTGAAATTTACATCCCAAATTGAAGAGTTAGCAAGGAGAGTAATTAGAATACTTCGCCAAAATGGCCCCTTCTTAGTTCTTCATTTACGATATGAGATGGATATGCTTGCCTTCTCTGGCTGTACTCAAGGTTGCACTCCTAAAGAAACCGAGGAGCTTACAAGGATGAGGTAAAATTCTTCTTCTTTGCCATTTATTCCAGTCACTTCATATCACTTTTAGATGCCTTGTAAATGTACACAATATTTGTTCTTTCACATACTAACAGTGCAGTTACTGACACTTCAGGTATGCTTACCCATGGTGGAAAGAGAAAGTAATAAACTCTTTTGTGAAAAGAAAAGATGGCCTTTGCCCTTTGACGCCAGAGGAGGTTGCTCTTGTTCTTAGAGCATTGGATATTGACAAAAGTATGCAAATCTATATTGCAGCTGGGGAGATATATGGTGGAAAACGCAGAATGGCTTCTCTTACCTCTGTTTATCCTAACGTGGTATGGACCAAATTCACTTGTGACACCACTGCTGTATTGTGCTGGCATCAATTAGTGTGGCTCTTTCCTGTTTTCACCGATTTTTTTTTCTGACAATGATGCGTAGGTGAGAAAGGAGACACTTCTGGAACCATCTGATCTCATGTTCTTTCAGAACCATTCATCGCAAATGGCTGCACTGGATTACTTGGTATCACTGGAAAGTGATATATTTGTTCCCACATATGATGGCAACATGGCTAAAGTTGTCGAAGGACACCGGAGGTATTTATATCTCAACTTAATCTGTTTTGATTTTGAACGAACAGCATATTAGAGTTGATCCATGTCAGTCCTTCCTAAATATTTATGCTGAAGATTGCACTATGTTTTTCGTCGAGTAAATTCTGCATCGGAAGTATTCGCCTGTAGAAAAACCATAACATGTCGAGGTGCTACCTGTTGGTACAGGTACATGGGCTTCAAGAAAACAATCCTGCTGGATCGAAAACTTATAGTTGAGCTGGTAGATCAGTATACCAGTGGATCTTTGCGGTGGGATGAGTTCGCTTCATTGATCAAGGCTGTCCATTCAAACCGTATGGGAGCAGCAGCCACCAGGGCAGCGATCCCTGACAGGCCCAAGGAGGAAGACTACTTCTATGCCAACCCTCAAGAATGCTTGCAAGGCCCCAATATGTTGCAAACATTGTGAGCTGTCACTTGTCAGCGCTCTTGCCATTCTTTTTGCAACTTGGCATGGCTGAACCCAAGATTATCCATCATATCTTCTGAACCTGCCAAATGGAATAACATGCTTTTGTTAGCAGTAGCCCATGGAGAAGGCCTGTGAACGGGTTCTGAAACAAGGAAGGTGGATATGTGACTTGAATGTAGTTGGTACATACTCCTAGGTGATAGGCAATGCTTGAATGGATAGGCAATTTGTTCTTCTGTGGATTAAACCAGCAAAAGCAGAGCTGATGCTCATGTACGAGACAGTAGTATAGATGGTGCAGCAAGTCCCAAAAGTGATCTTTGTAAGGAAGGAAATTGCTTTTGTATCAAAAAAGCATAAATATGTGCCAACATTTGGATACGTGAATCTATCAACTTTCCTCCTTCCCCAGTCCTCAAAACCTGTCAGTTCACTTGAACTTTTACGCTCTTCGAGCAGACCGGCTTGCTAAAGGCGCGTCTTGCTTTCAGTGATGATTAGGATACGATTGGTCTTGATGCGCCATCAGTTCTGGGGCGTGGGAGCGGTTAACTGGACGTGCGCCGCCGCGCCTTTGTCTTATCGCAGGATACCGTGAGCATTGGTGAATACCGAATATCCAGGCGCCCGCGTCGCTCGTGAGATCCGACCTGGGGTTGCTAAATAGTCCCCGTTTTGCCAGATCCGATGCGGCCTGGCTGGAACCACTTTCTACTCGATATATGCGGCTACGCTAATGCCAATGAATCTAGAAAAACACTGCTGGATTTCTTGGATGCACTGGCTAAATGGTCTTCCAGACGCTGCACTTAAGGCGATGCGTATTCTGTACGATTGACGATTCGCCGTTGCGCGCTGTGCAATGCGCCTCCGATCCCTAGATGCATTGAGGCTTGCGAGTTCGTATGCCTTGTTTTCAGTGATGATTGATGTGGTAGGATTAAGCTTGACGCAACCCAAGAGCAACGAGTCATTGGGTCAGCGTTTGGTAATAAGAAGGATTAAGCTTGGAGACGAACTTTGTATTAAAACTTGTAGAGTTTGACGGATCTACGATTTGTACTAGTTGATAAGTTTTTATTTTATATAAATTGTTTCAAGCACCAAACATTATTAAAAAAAAGTTCTCTGATCTGAAGTTCAAAATTTAAGTTTTTCGAATGGCCTTAGATGTTGACATGATCTATATACAACTTTAATTATCAACATGGTATATAATTTTACAGTTGATATTTTTGTTTTTTATCGTTTAGTCTTAAATATTTATTCTACTTCCTCTACCCTAGATTATAAGACGTTTGACATTTCTAAATTTATAGTTTTTACTATATGCCTAGACATTCTATATCTAAGTGCATAGCAAAAACTATGAGAGGGTATTTTCTAAGATTTTGAAATTCAATATGAGAATTTCCAAACGACTTAACTATAGATCATGTTAACATCCAAAGTTGTTTGAAAATTCAAAATGTTTGAATTTAATAAAATAAAAAATAGAACTATAAATGACTCTAAAAAGATAATACTAGAAAATTATAAATTGCATTGATAATAGCAACTTTTGTGTGGACAGATTATGAGGTCGTTAAAAAAAATTCTAACTATAATTTTAAAAATGAGAATTTAAAAAGAGTCTTTGGTACTTCAAACAATTTTAGTTGAAATTTTGTTGACTATAAGGTTGTAGACCTTATGAAACTCTACAATTTTAATATAAAATTCATCTTCAGACAACTTCATATATGAAACTTATGATTTTTTTACAACTATGAAAGGTCGGTAAGAATAGCTAGGGGCATAATATTCACTTTTGATTTCTCTTCAACTTCCACTCTTTATCTTAGTAGACAAGCATCACCAAGAGTTTGCAAAACACACTTCAAACCTTTTTTTTGCTAGATTAAAAATGCTATTTAGTAGTCCTCTATCTCAATTCAGAATGTTTTAGCACTTGGAAAAATCGATTCAAAGTGTGTGGAAATATACGTGCACGTATTTGATTGGCTAATCTAGAGGTAGAAGGACATGAGAAGAAAATTAAGAGTATGATAGAGTTCCCATCGCTAATAATTGAGAGAGAAAGAGAGTATAAAAGTAGTTAGGATGATTTGAAAATAGTTATATTTTTATGCAAAATTGTCTTCTATGTTTTAGAAGTGAGATTTTACAAACTATTGGCATGGTATAGTTTATATAACCCCATAATGTATCAATGTTTGATTGCATGGCCCCCTCGACTATAAAATATAATATTATAGCCCTTAAATCATCTAATAAAGTTTAAACGATGATCATGTAGGGTCATTTAGACACTATATAAAAGTAATTTTGTGTAATGACTCTATAAATAATTTTTTAGAGAATGAGATTTAGAAATACTTTAGAAATGCTCTTATAAGGCCATCCGCAATGGAAGTTTCATGGCATTAAATGTGCTGATGTAGTATGAAATAGATGAAGAGAGAAAAGCTAAAGTTTCATAAGATGAAATGAGTTTCACGAGGATGAAACTTATGTATACTGTTTTCAACACACTGTATTAAATTGGGAGATGAAACTTAGCGCTAGACTGGCCTAATCTCCTGCACGGGAGATTGGAGACTAATACAATGATTCGGTCCTGGCCCATAGTGGAAACGTAGGGCGTGTTTGATATGGGCCAAATTCCCCCGGCCAGGCCCGCGAGGAACAAGGCCCGGTGTTTGATTTACTTGGCCCAGGGTTGGAGCCAAGCCACGGCGATGCAAAAACCCTTCTCTCTCCTGGCTCTGGCCGCACGCTCCTCCCTCGTGTTTCCTCTCGGCCTGGCTCTGGTGGCGCGCGCGCGGGCGATTCGGTGGCATGGCGGGAGGCCGCGGCGGGCTCGCACGGGAATGGGGAAATTTCCGCGCGCACCCTTGCCCGCTGAAATCCGCCGCCTATATCAATCCCCCTCCACCCCCCACCCAGTTCTTCTGCTCCACTTTTCACTCCACTCCCGTTGAGCTCGGTTGCCGGCGCGGCGGTGATCTTCCCCGGGTTTCTTCTCCGTTCCCCCGGTGGGGATCTGTGTCCAGGCGGCACGGCTCCCTCTGCTGCTGGGCTTCGGCGAGGCGGTCTTCTTCCTCCGTCTTCTTCTCCGAGTTGTTGTGGTGGTGACCGTCTAGATCTGCTACTTCTTCCCTATCCCCCATCCGATTGGAGCAGCATCGTCTCGTCCGGCTATCCCAAGGTGAAATCCATATATTTTCCTCATTGCTTTCGGTTTAGAGCGCTCAGATCTGTGGATTGGTTGATGATCTTGAGTTACTGATGCTTGAACATATTCTTTTCGTCCATGTTTAGTTGTTCTTATTATTATGCTACCTAGGTTTATGGCACATTTGGTTGCAGTACCATGTTTAGATGTACATACACTTACTATTGTTGTGTCTGTTCTTATTTTGTTGGTTGAAGAGATGAATTGATGTCAAATTTTGGTTCAATGGTCGATGATGACTAGCTTATGCGCACAAGGAGGCATTCTTAGCAATGCAGCCGTGCCTTTTGTTGTTATGAATGCATACACTTTCATGCAGAGGCCAGCCAGGGTCTACTTAAATTACTTATACATTTGTGAATGCATGTAGATGGATGCAAATGCACAACATGCTGTGATGGCTAGGCAAGCAGCTAGGATGGTTGCTGTGATGGTGTGCTTTGTGGTCACTAGGCTTAGAAGGATTAGTGGCCAAGAGTCAATCCCTTATGGCCCCTAGGACTCATGCTGAGAGGCATAGGCAGAGGACACTGCAGATGATGTATAATTATGTAATACCCCGGGTATTACGGCTAATTAATTATGCCATGTCATCATGTTTATTTTTAAGCACCTGCATATGATTGTACTTAGGGACTTTAGAGTGACTTATGTATGAAGGTTATTGATGTCGCGATTGAATACCCAATTGGTGATTAAAAATAAATCAAAAGAAAAAAAATCTGAATTTAAGCCCTAATCGGACCCTAAAACCCTAACTCAAAAACTACTTAGAATCAGGAGATAGTGTCTCAACAAAAGTTGTAGATCTTTTAAAATAGAACAACTTTTATTTTGGGTGTTTTTGAAGTCCTTTAATAGAAATTTAAATTAAACCCTAATTACTACTTTAAAATTCAAATTTGAAATGCTAATTTGAAAACTATTGAGAATCTAACTAAACTGCCTTAATGAAAGTTGCCAAGCTCAACTAATAGAACAACTTTTATTTTGGGAGAATTGCATGTTGTAGATAAAAATTTGGAGAATTTAATTGGATTAAAATAGAATTCAAATAGTAGTTTTACCCCCTTTTAAATATCTTTAAAATTATTCAAAATCTGAACTTGGTCCCAAAACCAAAGTTGTGCAGAATTCAAAATCCTACAACTTTTATATTGGCCAAATTTCGTGTTGCTGCACAAAAACTGGTCAATTTGGTTAAAAACCGTGTGAGAGGGAGACATTAAGTGCTACAGTGCCCTGCCCCTCTCTCCTATTCGGCCACAGCATCGGCAGCCGCCCGCGCTGAGCGCGCGCGGTGCCGCCCGTGCCGGCCGGGATCTTGCTCCCCGGCGCGGCCGCGCGTGTGGAGGACCCCGCGCCACCCTGGATCGACTTGTCCCCTCCCTTCCAGCTCCTTAAAAGGCGACGGCCGCCCGCTCTCCACCGTTCTCCCCTCCCGGCCACCGTCGTGTCCGCCTCGGAATACGGTGAAATTCGCCCTCACCAAGCCATCACCATTGCCTCTAGCTTACAGTCGACTAGCCAGCTCCCTTGCGCGTCGTTTGCTTCTGGTGGTGCGAGCCGTAGTGGCCAGTGCGCGTCGGAACGTTCGTCGCCGTCTTCACGGGTGATCGGAGCGCCGCCGCAGCCATCCCTCGTGCGACTAGCTTGCTGTGGTGAGCCTTCTCCTCCCTCGGCCTCCCGTTTGTGACTCTCTGTTTCATGCTTAAGCTCATGCTTGCGACCGTTTTCCTATTTCGTCCCCTAAGATCGCCGGAACGGGACTTCGCCGTCGAAGCTGAGCCGCTGCATCCGCCGCCGTCGTTCAGCTTGCCGCTCCACTCCGTCTCAGCCTCAACCAGCCATCGGTCTAGAGTCGTGGTGAGCCTCTGGACTTTTTCCCACGTTTTTCTTAAACGCTACCGCGTTCGGATGGTCGGAACAGGGTTACCGCGCCGTCGTTTCCGCCATGGGCGGGTCAAAGCTCGTCGAAGGCGCGTAGGGTATGGGCTAACCAAGCTAGGGTGTTCGCTAGGCTCTGGGGTTCATGTTGGCACGATTGTCTTCATTGCTGGAGTCGCCGGCGGCGAGATCTGCGGCGGGTCGCCGCGGAGGAAGAAGAGGGAGCCGATAGGGGGTCCCGCCTGTCAGCGTCCCTGAGAGAGAGAGCGCGCGTGGGCGAGAGCTGGGCCGGCCTGCGGTTGTTGGGCCGCCTCGGGCTGAAATCATTTTCTTTATTTTTAGTTGAATTTCACTGGCTTTTCTAATATAAATTAAAATGAATAGTACTGCTATTTATTATTTTCATAGAAATATTTCTGTTAAGCTAAAAATCATGAAAATAATTGTGGATACTCTCTGGAGCATGTAGTATTTTATAAAAATATTAAATATAAGATTGGGACACTTTCTGCAGGAACTAAAAATCAGCATATTAATTAATAAATGTAACTTTGGGCAATTTTAGTAAATTTCAGATTAATCCAAAAATCATAAAAATTTATATGGCACTGTTTTAGGGCAGAACCTATCTGTTGGTTAAGTTTGAGCTCAATTAGAAAACTGTTTGATCACTTGATAATTAAATATTGGGTTAATTGGGTAATAGAATTGATTTAAGCAAATAATCCCGGTAGTGTGTGTGATTTTTGGATTGATTGGGTTCATGGATCTTTCACCATAGTGATCTTTGACAAAAGTAATGTTGTCACTTGTTAGTTGTAGTAAACCTGTGCAGCGGCTTTCTATGACTGTTAAAATGGTCAATAAAAACAAAGTATGAAAACACCGTTTTGCTTTCTGTAAAACGTTTACAACTTTACCGTGAAGGAAAGTTGTACTCAAGGACTAAATGCTTTACTTTTGAAGCATTGCATTCATTATCTTCACACCATGTTAAGCATGCATCATTGCATACATGTAGTGCCCGTCGCTGAGGAAGTCAAAGTCGAGGCCACTGCTGAAGAGGTGCCTCCGGAGGTCGGCCAGGGATTCGACATTTGTGGAACCGAGCCCGACCTGACGCTGTACGCAATTCAAGGCAAGCCCCGGTGCATTCAGCCCCGCCTTGAGTTTTATAAAATATTTATAACTTGAGTCAATTATTGCATTGGGTTTTAGGAGTTGTTTGTCACTTATATTGTTACATTACCTGCCTTGATTTATAATACCCTTGAAACCTGTTAAAAATTAAAAATGTTCAAAAATGCTTAGTCCTGCTTAACCAACTTAGATTTGCATAAAAAGACTATTTTTGACCTATGGGAATGTGATATTTATGAATCATGGAAAATAAAAGAAAGGGATACGAGTCCACTCGGAAAATTGTGCACTTGGGTAGCAGTCCCAATGCATCGTTACCGACGGAAAGGGATTTTTCCGTTCGTTGATTGTGAATTTGGGTTAGAGTCCCAATGCTTGACCATCGGCGGGAAAGGGATTTGAAAACCGTTGGGACACTTGTATTTGGGTTAGAGTCCCAATGCAATGTCGCCGGCGGAAAAGAATTAGGGACCGTTCATTGTAGGCCTGCTGTGATCGAGACTTGCAGCTAGCCACATACTACGGAAAGCCCTAACTCCGGTGGCTCTACTGCTTGAACTGACAACCACGCACTGAGAGTGGAGAGATGGCGAGAGCAGCGTGTACCCTCGTGGCCGATGCGCCTGGAGAGGAGAGGAGTACTGTGTTCTCGGGTGGCGCAGGACCGGTTCAAGGGTAGAAAAGCCGTGATAGCCGGGGTTGGTATATTGTTGGCGCTTCTTAGCGTCAGCAGAAAAGTCCGCAAGCGCACGGAAGTACCGTTGTAGCCTTCACCCGGAAGTATTCAGGGTATCGTGATTTCCCAGAGGAACGGTCTTTGTACTTAGTCTCTTAAACCAGTTTACTCAGAAGAGACGGAAGGGATAGCTTGGGTAGAGAGGTTCTTCTAAGGTCAAATGCATATAAGCGATGGAAACTTCCCCACTACTTGCTTGTTTCAGGCCCACTGACGCACCTGGTCTGCCAGGCGATACCAGTATCAGCGCTATTCCGCGCCCGAACGTGGGGGGATGCTGGTACGAGTGGATAGGGCTGTCACCACCTGCCACCTACCCCTCTGTCCGTGGACGCGCGCAACATACGATAGTAGACTCTGACCTAGACACCACGTCTACGAAGGCGACTACTACTCTAGCGGCGTACAGGAACATCCGTCTCTATCAGGAGTCCTCTTACTAGAGCATTCGTCCAAAGGACGAACGACGATCCCACAAACAAGTAGCTTTATGGAAGTAACATGCTTAATGAATCAAACCAAGTTGAACACGGACTTCTTACTTCAAGTAGCAAGACGATCGTAGAGGTACAAGTTGGATCGAGAGCCGATAAGCCCGGCACTTCGTCCACCCGGAGGCAGAACTGCTTCGACTCCGCTTTTTTCCAGCTCTTGTCCCTCTCTCACTCCCTATACTAAATTAGCTATAAGCTAATGGAATGGAGCTTGCTCTTCCTCTCTACATTGTGACCTCTTGTGTTGGTGAATCAATTGATGAATAGGTGTAGAGAGGAGGCCTCCTTTCATAGCTTGAGAGGAGGGGGTTCTATGCAAAAGGATTATCCCCACATGGAAGGACCCAAACCGACCTCCAAAGGGCGGTTTCTACTTTCCATCTGTGTTGATCGTAGGTGGGACCGTCCTTGGGGAACCGCCCTACAACCGCCAGAAGAAAACTGGGCCCGAGAGGCCACACCAGGGGTGTGGCCGGTCCCGGGGCGGCCGGTCCCCTGGTGGGCCCATATGGCACCGCCTTTTGGGAGCACGTGCGCCTTGTCGATAGCTTCGTTTTGACTGGTGATTCAGCCCAATCGGAGTTCGGATGAGTGAGTTATGGCCAAAATACTCAAGCCTACTCGTGGAGTCCTAAATTGGATTCGAACTTATATATCTTTTTATTGGGAACTCCAAATATGCGAATAATATATGCATTTTGATCAGCGCTACGAGCTCTCCACAATGGTGTAGTACATTTTATTATTTGAGATACTTTTATGTTGTGAAAACTCGGATATTCCTGCAACATAGTGGAAAACACCAAAACTCGTGGAACTTGTTAATTAAAGAATATTTTTTCTATGATGTTCCATGGATTTATATTTTTTTGGCGGTATAAAATGTTACTTAAGGACTGCCAACATATATGCAAGCTTAAGTGCTACATATGCAGTGTGGATAGGGATCCCCAGCTGGGTACTAATCGGTTCGAATCGTCGTTGCTTCTCGGATATGGAGACTTGATCCTTTAACCTACCACTGAAAAGTGGTTGGAACTAGGATGTTTTGAGAATGATTTAAGAATTTCAAAGTATGATGAAATATGATAATGAATTTGGAATTATGTATTATGACTAAAATAAAATTGAGATGACATATTGAAATAGAATAGTAATGCTTTTCTGCAAAACTCCTTGACTCTTGCTCGATCCTTACATTGACTCCCCTCAGCCTGCATTCCTAAGTCTCATCCCCTTTTTCTTTAGTCGGGTAAGTCTTGCGGAGTACCCCAATACTCAGGGTTTGTTAACCTCATGAAAACCCTTGAAAAATGTTTGCAAAGTGTTAACACACTGTGCACAAGTGTTGGAGACCTTGATTGTTAGAACATAGAAGCAAGGGGTGAGAAATAGACTTGAAAAACGCTAAAAAGAAGCGTCGGACGGTGTAGAGGCATAGCGTCGGACCATTTGTTCGTGTCCGACGCCTACACTTTGAACTGTGCTGATAGTGAGCGTCGGACGCTCGTCTATCGAGCGTCGGACCATTGTGGTTTTCAGTCTGACGATTCAGCGTTACGAGTGTTGACACGTGGCAGGTTGTGAGAGCGTCGAACAACCGAGGTTAGTCCGACGGGTTTTTAGCATTTCTGGACCTCTCTGGAAGTGTCGGACGCTGAGTTACTTTAGTCCGACGGTGCTCGCGCGATCGTCCGACGGTACGCGCACAGTGAACTGTGAGAGGGCGTCGGACTCTGTTGTTTAGTCCGACGCCCCCAGTCCGACGGTGTACAAACTGGCGCGAAGTCGATCATTGAGAGCGGACGAACGGAGTTTAAACCTATTGACACGTGGCGCGCATCCGAGCGTTGGACGCTGGCGTTTAGTCCGACGGTTGCGTCCGACGGTAGAAAATCGTGGTTAATGGCTGCTTTGGAGTGGGTAACGGCTAGATTTGGACTTTGGGGTATTTATACTCCCTCCCTGGTCACTTGATGATACTCTTGCACATTTGGATCATTGTCATACACTTTGTTGCATTCTAGCCTCCCACTCTCTCACTAGTTCATCATCTTGATCATCCTTAGTGAGATTGAGTGAACCTCAAGTGCATCTTTACTGTTGTTTTGCATTCTAGAGCACTTGAGAGCAAGCCTTGGTTCAGTTCTTATTCTCTTCGGACATTACCGTGTCCCTAGACGGCTTGGAGGAGAAGAAGGTGTGGATGAGCTTGGTAATTGTGCTTGCCCACACCCAGCGATTGTGAGGGGTTCTTGTGCCTTCCCCGAACGGGGTGCTCAAAGGTAACTCTAGTGGATTGCTCGTGTCTTTGAGTTATTTCCTCCGTGGTAGGTTCTTATGGCGCCTAGTGTAGACTCGGTGTGTGATACCGATTAGCCGCCGAACCACCGGTTGAAGTCGACACAACGAGGACGTAGCGTGCCGGCAAGCACGTGAACCTCGGGGATAAATCTTTGTGTTCATATTGCTTTCCTCATCTTCGAGTGAGTGACTTGATCTTTATCCCGGTGATTGATTTTATCTCAAGGCAAAGGTATAATCGACAATCATCTCTTACTTATCCTTGTGCTAAGTAGCTTGTTCTCTTGTCTTGAGTAGTTGTGTAGTATTTTAGCTTTTGTTAGCTTCCTTGTGTAGGCTTAGAACTAAGGATTAACTAGAATTGTGTAGGTGGCTTGCCTAGGTTAGTAGTTGCTTTAGCTTTGCGCATTTAGCCATATTTGTTACTAACCTCTTAGTCTAAGTACTTTATAGAAATTTTATTAGGCTATTCACCCCCCTCTAGCCATACTAGGACCTTTCAAGTGGTATCGGAGCCGTGGTCACCGTTTAGTTAAGGCTTAACATCCTTAGGTACATTGAAATGGCTCATATCATGTTCAATCATGTTGGGGGCAAACCACCTCACTTTGATGGCACAAGCTCATTTGATTATTGGAAGAGAAAGATGAGGATGTATCTTGACTCAATTCATGAGAAGGTGTGGGAGGTCACTGAGAAAGAATACATTGTGCTTGATCCCGCAAGCCCCACACCTAAAGAGCAAGAGAACAACCAATGTAACACAATGGCTCTCAACACCATTTACAATGGTATTGACTCAAAGGTGTTCGAGCAAATCAAGGATTTGGATAGAGCAAGTGAAGTATGGGTAAGATTAGAGCAAAGCTATGAGGGCACTTCAACGGTAAAGAGTGCCAAGTTGTACATGCTCAAGGACAAGCTCTCAAACTTTAAGATGGATGATGGAGAGAGCATTTCGGAAATGTTCTATAGACTTCAAGTGATTGTCAATGATCTCAAGGCCTTGGGTGAGAAAACAAGTGGTGGGGACTTCTCTCACAAGTTTCTCATGTGCTTGCCCAAGAGGTTCAAGACCTTGAGAACTATCATCTTCCGAGGCGGCTTGAAGGGTGTCACTCCAAATGAGGTTCTTGGTGATGTGATAACTGAGGACCAATACAATGAGAAGAGTGATAGTGAAGAAGCGAAGAAGGAGGATGACAAGAGCAAGAAGATCGTGGCATTCAAGTCCACCACCTCTTTTTCCAAGGACAAGGGAAGGGCAAGAAACTACAATCTAGTGATGATGATGCATCTAGCCTTGATAGTGATGATGAGGCATTAGCTCTCTTTGTGCGTAAGTTTGGAAGATTCATGAAGAAGGGCTATGGTGGTAGAAAGAGAAGAGATAACTTCAAAGATAAGAATGTAATAAGGAAGTGCTATAATTGCAAGAGCACGGATCATCTTGTGGCGGATTGTCCTAATGCTAGTGATGATGAGGATGATTACAAGAAGAAAGGCAAGAAGGACAAGAAGGACAAGGTGGAAAAAAAGGAGAAAAAGAAGTTCAACTTCTCCAAAAAGAAGGGTGGATCCTATGTGGTGACATGGGATAGTGATGCTTCCTCCGATGATGATGACTCTAGTGATGATGATGAGAGGAAGACATCCAAGAAGAAGGCCATGACTTCTATTTGCTATCAACAAGAAGTCTTCATCATTTGATTCATCGTGCTTCATGGCTAAGACCACCAAGGTAAAATACGATGACTCAAGTGATGATGAAAAAGATGATAATGATAGTGATAGTGATGATGATGAGCCTAGTGTAGCACAACTCATGGACATGTTAGAGCAAGCCGAATATCTTATTAGCTCTAAGTCTAAGAAGTGCAAAGAATTATCCAAGAAATTAAAAAACTCTTGAACAATCCTTTGATGAGCTAAGTGCTTCTCATGAGTGTCTAAAGGAAGACCATGAGGATCTCAAACTAGCTCACACCAAGCTTGAGGAAGCTCACTCCTCACTCTTAGAGCTAAACAAGGTAGAGGATGTTGCTATAACATGTGATGTGGGTGTAACTTGTGATCTAATGAATGAATCAACTAATGAAACACTTATTGCAACCACACCTAATAACACTAGTTCTTCATCATCATCCACTTCTACTTCTACCTTCACTACTAGTGTTGATCCAACACTAAAAGTTGAAAATGAGAAATTGAAGAAGGAAGTGGACAAGCTAACCCGCGCATTAGGCAATACCTATGGTGGGGATGCCCGCTTGCTACAATGCTTGGGTAGCCAAAGATATAGTAACTCTAAGGAGGGACTTGGCTATACTCCCAAGAAAGGCAAGACGGCCTTTGTAACTCCAAAGCCTAGCTTTGTGAGGAGCAATGGTCGGTTTTGCTACAAGTGTAAGCAAGCTGGGCATATTGACGCAAATTGCATCACTAACAACAAGAACAAGCAAATAAAATTTGCAAGTGTTAAATCTATTAGACTTGATTCTTGTTACATGTGATAAAGGTATCAAAGTCAAATACATTGGTACATCTAAAGAGAGCCCAAGGTTGAAGGCTATTTGGGTACCAAAGGCTTTGGTTGCTAACCTCCAAGGACCCAAACAAGTATGGGTACCTAAAAGACATTGATTTGTTTTGTAGATAAATTACAATGCCGGAGAGAGGCATTGGGTTCTTGATAGTGGGTGTTCTCAACACATGACCGGTAATTCAAGAATGTTCAATCAAATCAATTCTAGTGGCAATGAGTATGATAGTATCACATTTGGGGACAATAGCAAAGGCATGGTCAAGGGTCTTGGAAAGATTGCAATATCAAATGATCTAAGCATCTCAAATGTGCTATTAGTTGAGAGTTTGAATTTCAACCTATTATCGGTGGCTCAACTTTGTGATCTTGGTTTCAAATGCATCTTTGGTGTTGATGATGTGAAAATCATTAGTGTGGATGGATCAAATTTGATATTCAAGGGATTTAGATATGAGAATCTCTATCTAGTGGACTTTGGTGCTAGAGAATCACAATTGTCAACATGCTTACTCTCTAAGTCAAGCATGGGCTGGTTATGGCATAGAAGGCTTGGTCATGTTGGAATGAAGCAATTGAACAAACTTATGAAGCATGACTTGGTTAGAGGTCTTAAAGATGTTGAGTTTGAGAAGGACAAGTTATGTAGTGCATGTCAAGCCGGAAAACAAGTAGGCAACACTCATCCTAAGAAGAATATGATGAGCACATGCAAACCATTTGAGTTATTGCACATGGACTTGTTAGGACCAACTACATATACAAGCATTGGCGGCAACAAGTATGGTTTGGTGATAGTGGATGACTTCTCAAGATATACATGGGTTTTCTTCATGTTTGACAAAAGTGATGTTTATGGTATCTTCAAATCTTTTGTCAAGAGAAGTTGCAATGAATTTGAAACAACCATCAAGAGGGTGAGAAGTGATAATGGTAGTGAGTTCAAGAACACAAGAGTTGATGAGCTATGTGATGACTTAGGAATCAAACATTAATTCTCGGCTAAGTACACACCTCAATCAAATGGCCTAGTTCAAAGAAAGAATAGGACTCTCATTGATATGGCAAGATCTATGTTTAGTGAGTATAATGTAAGTCAATCTTTTTGGGCCAAAGCAATCAACACGGCATGTTACTATTCTAATAGACTCTATTGCCATCCTATGTTGGAGAAGACTCCATATGAGATATTGAATGGAAGAAAGCTAAATATTGCATATTTTCGGGTGTTTGGTTGTAAGAGCTACATATTGAAGAAAGGAGCTAGATTGAGCAAATTTGAAAAGAAATGTGATGAGGGATTCTTGCTTGGTTACTCCACCACTAGTAAAGCTTATATAGTATGGAACTTGGAAGTGGTCAACTTGAGGAAGTTCATAATGTTGAATTTGATGAAACCAATAGGTCTCAAGATCAAAATGAGAATCTAGATGATGTGAGTGGATCCTCAATTGGCAAAGGCTATGCAAGAAATGGACATTGGTGACATAAGACCGGCTCAAGTGGTTGACATAGAAGATGACAAAGATCAAGTGCAAGTTCCTTCAAATGATCAAGCTAGTGACTCTCAAGTGCAAAATCAATATCAAGCTAGTTCCTCTCAAGCAAATCAATCAAATGCACAATCAAGCTCAAGCAATCAATCTCAAGTGCTTCAACCCACAAACATTGCAAGAGATCATCCTTTGGATCAAATTGTTGGTGATATTCAAAAGGGTGTGCAAACAAGATCAAAACTAGCATCATTTTATGCTCACTATTCATTTGTGCCATTTGAAGAGCCGGAGAACATTGAGAAGGCATTAAACGATAGTGATAGGGTAAATACTATGCATGAAGAGCTCAACAATTTTGAAAGAAATGAAGTTTGGAAATTGGTAGAGAGACGAAAGAACTACAATGTTATTGGCACCAAATGGGTATTTAGAAATAAGTAAGATCAAGATGGTGTTATAATAAGGAACAAGGCAAGGTTAGTGGCACAAGGGTACACTCAAGTAGAGGGATTGGACTTTGGTGAAACCTATGCTCCGGTTGCAAGATTGGAAGCAATAAGAATCCTTCTAGCATATGCTTGTGCTCACAACATCAAGCTCTACCAAATGGATGTCAAAAGTGCATTTCTCAATGGATTCATCAATGAGTTAGTATATGTTGAACAACCACCCGGTTTTGAAGATGAGAAGAAACCAAATCATGTGTATAAGGTTAAGGAAAGCACTTTATGGTTTGAAACAAGCACCAAGGGCATGGTATGAGAGGCTAAGAAATTTTCTCCTCTCTAAAGGTTCCAAGATGGGCAAGATTGACACCACTCTATTTACCAAGAAGGTTGATGATGACTTGATGATCATGCAAATCTATGTTAATGACATTATCTTTGGATCAACTAGTCAAGCCTTGTGTGCGGAGTTTGAAAAGATTATGGCTAAAGAATTTGAGATGTCTATGATGGGTGAACTCGCATACTTCCTTGAACTTCAAATTAAGCAAATGAAGAATGGCACATTCATAAGTCAAGGCAAGTACACAAGAGACATGATCAAGAAATTTGGAATGCAAGATGCAAAACCAATTAGCACTCCCATGGGGACTAGTGGAAGCTTGGATGAATATAAAAGTGGCAATATGGTTGATCAAAAGGCGTATCGGTCTCTAATTGGAAGTTGCTCTATGTCACCGCATCAAGACCGGATGTCATGTTTAGTGTGTGCATGTGTGCTAGATATCAAGTATCTCCTAGAGAGAGTCATATGAAGGCCGCAAAGAGGATATTGAGATATTTGAAGCACACTCAAGATATTGGATTATGGTATCCCAAGAGGGCAAAATTTGAGTTGATTGGATATGCCGATGCGGAATATGCCGGTTGCAAGATAAATAGAAAGTGTACATCGGGCACATGTCAACTCTTGGAAAGATCTCTTGTCTCATGGTCGTCAAAGAAGCAAAATAGCATATCACTCTCCACCGCCGAAGCCGAATATATTAGTGCGGGGAGTTGTTGTGCTCAAATCCTATGGATGACGGCAACTTTGAGGGATTATGGAATTAACTTCAAGAAAGTGTCATTGTTTTGTGACAATGAGAGCGCTATCAAGTTAACTCAAAATCCGGTTCAACATCAAAGAACCAAGCATATTGATGTGAGGCACCATTTTATCCGGAATCATCAACAAAAGGGTAACATTGACATTCAAAGCATTGGAACCGATGATCAATTAGCCGACATACTCACCAAGCCAGTAGATGAGAAAAGGTTTTGCAAATTGAGAAATGAGTTGAACATTCTAGACTTCTCAAATATGAGTTGAGATCACCCCCACATATATGACATGCCCCTACTCTGACAAAGTAAGGTAAAATTGTTTGACATAACATCATACTTGCTAGGACATGTTTAGAGCATATAGACATATTCACCTCTTAGGATCATTCATGGAAATTAAAATGTTTTTGATGGATATATACTACCACTATTGCCTTGTTTGATTATATGATCTAGTGGTAACATATAACATGCATGTGTGCTTAATCCCCTAGTGGTCAATCTAGTTCATTAGCTCAAGGTGTATAACTTAACATGGGCAAGATAACCCCTAGTGGCGTGAAGAAGCTTGTCCTTGGATCAAACTTAGTTATATATCCTAGGCAAGTGCACTAGATTGAGCAAAAGTTAAAAATCAACTCACTTTCCACAATCAAATGAACTTGACTAACTAGTTGGTCGTATTTCTTCAAGTGGCAACTAGAGCTTGCTTATAATGTGGTCTCATGGTATGCTCTAGTATTTGTGACCTTCTAGTTACTAAGGTGCTAAGGATGGTGCACATGGCAACTCCGATGGTATTACGCTTCAAAGGTCCATTCTATACACCATTAGCACAATCTTGGTAGAATTACTCTCTATTCAATACATATGTGCTAGCTTTCAATCCAAACTCGATGCACGTATGTAGGGGGAGCCAATACTACCAAAATAGAACTTATGATGGTTGTCCAAATTCTTTCATGATCTACTCATGGACAAGCATGATAAGTTCAAAATCTTAATGCATATTTCTTTTGTAAATGGGTTGTCATCAATTACTAAAAAGGGGGAGATTGAAAGACCCTAGGTTGGTTTTGGTAATTGATGAAACCTAGTTACTAATCTAAGTGCTAAGTATGTGTAGCCAAGAGTAGATTAGTGATAAGGAGGAAGATGACATGAGCTAAAGTGAAGATCAAGATGAAATGGTCAAGGAGAAAGAAAAGGACTTAAAGAAGGAAAGTAGAGGCTAAGGTATATCCAAATAGGAATTTTCTTTTAGTGATCAAGACTCCAAGTGGGAGTGATCACATTTAGGATAGATAGCCGACTATCAAGGGCAGAACTAAGCTATTGGATTACTTTCAAGTGCTCTAGGTTGCATCTCATGTGCATTGATCTAACCAATCTAGAGAATCTCTTTGAAAACCCTTGAAAAATGTTTGCAAAATGCTAACACACTGTGCATAAGTGTTCGAGGCCTTGAGTGTTAGAACATAGAAGCAAGGGGTGAGAAATAGACTTGAAAAACGCTGAAAAAGAAGCGTCGGACGGTGTAAGGCATAGCGTCAGACCATTTGTTCGTGTCCGACGCCTACACTTTGAACTGTGCTGATAGTGAGCGTCGGACGCTCGTCTACCGAGCGTTGGACCATTGTGGGGTTTTCAGTCCGACGA
Source organism: Eremochloa ophiuroides (assembly GCA_038502445.1). NCBI lineage: Eukaryota > Viridiplantae > Streptophyta > Magnoliopsida > Poales > Poaceae > Eremochloa > Eremochloa ophiuroides. The sequence continues at coordinate 71,876,349 of JAHLJS010000005.1, forward strand.
TTAAGCGTTACGAGTGTTGACATGTGGCAGGTTGTGAGAGCGTCGGACAACCGAGGTTAGTCCAACGGCAAGCGTCGGACGCAGTCCGGTGGGTTTTTAGCATTTCTAGACCTCTCTGGAAGTGTCGGATGCTGAGTTATTTTATTCCGACGGTGCTCGCGCGATCATCCGACGGTGCGCGCACAGTGAACTATGAGAGGGCATCGGACTCTGTTGTTTAGTCCGACGCCCCCAGTCCGACGGTGTAAAAACTGGCGCGAAGTCGACCGTTGAGATCGGACGAACGGAGTTTAAACCTGTTGACACGTGGCGCGTATCCGAGCGTCGGACGCTGGCGTTTAGTCCGACGGACTTAGTCCGACGGTTGCGTCCGACGGTAGAAAATCATGGTTAACGGCTGTTTTGGAGTGGTTAACGGCTAGATTTGGACTTTGGGGTATTTATACTCCCTCCCTGGTCACTTGATGATACTCTTGCACATTTGGATCATTGTCATACACTTTGTTGCATTCTAGCCTCCCACTCTCTCACTAGTTCATCATCTTGATCATCCTTAGTGAGATTGAGTGAACCTCAAGTACATCCTTAGTCTAAGTACTTTGTAGAAATTTTATTAGGCTATTCACCCCCCTCTAGCCGTATTAGGACCTTTCAAGGGTTCTTATCATAAAATATTTAATTATGTTGTATCGTCGTTCCACTGCTACCCACTTTGATTTATGGCCTGTAATAACTGCACCTTAATTTTATTTGGACAAAAGGTTTGTAATCTAAGTACTTTATAATCTTTCCGTGCATTTACTCTGATGTAATTTGTTATGAAATATTATAATTCTGTAGTGGCTTCGCAATGGGATCCTGTCGGAGGAAAACGGGCGCTAATGTAGCCCGGCAGGACCTTCTAGATCATTTGGGACACGGGCCCGGCTGTCAGAGGTCATTAGTGACAATGACAGGTGCCTGTGGGCCATGTGATTTATGCGATTCTGTTACAAATTACAATGATGCTGAATGCATAGCAATGCTGCGCATGAGAAGGAACCTTTTTTCTTTATGCAACCTGCTTAGACGTAGAGGCCTTGTACCTGAGACAATTGGATGCCCTCTTGAGGAGCAGGTGGCAATGTTTTTGCATGTGGTTGGTCACAACCAAAGGTTTAGGGTGGTCCACCAATCTTTTAGGAGGTCCATTGAGACTGTCAGTAGAATCTTTCACCAAGTCTTGTATGCTGTTGGTGAGATAAGGGCTGAGATGATCAAACCTCCTTCCACTGCCACACACTCTAAGATTATAGGTAACCACAGATGGTTCCCTTTTTCTGAAGGTACTTGCTTATCATGTACATTTCCCTTGGCTACCATTACTATCACTTGTTACACTTTTTCTTATGCACTTTGGTTGGTTTGTGTAGAATTGTATTGGTGCCATTGATGGCACCCATGTGTTGGCAAGGGTGCCTAGACACATGCAGCAAGCCTTTATGGGTAGGAAATCAAGCCCTACTGTGACAGAACCGCCTTAATCATAGGGCCCACGTGCGCCATCAACATCCCTAAGGACATCCGGTTACTGTGCACGAGTTCCCTAATGACCTAGGTGGCCTGCCGGGTCTCCTAGGAAACCCAATTTCCCCGAGGATCTCATTGTAAAGACATTGCAAGTATTACAACAGTTTACAAAAATAATCTAAATCAGAGTACAAGATGCGGAAGTATTACATATCTATAGGTTAATAAATATAATCTTTACATTACCCAGATCAGAGCTTCGTAGTGGAGCAGCAGTATACAACTATACCCTTGCCCAAGGGTTGTACCAACAACACATCTTCACCCGTGCACGATCCAACAACCGGCACGGTCCTAAACAGAACTTGAACTCTCGGCTCACCTGCAACAGGGGTTAACAAACCCTGAGTACTTGGGGTACTCCGCAAGACTTACCCGACTAAGGGTGTAAAATGAGACTCAGGAATGCAAGTCATAGGTAAGGCTAGCAGGAGAGAGAAGGTTTGCAGAAAAGCATTGCTAACCAACATTTTAATTATTTATCATTATAATCATAGTCATAATTCCAATAATCAATCTCATCTATCATCAATTCTCAACTTCCTTTGATCATTCGGTGAACCTAGTTGCGAACCACTTTTCGGGGTAGGTGTGAGGATCAAGTCTCCATTAACCGAGGAGCACGTCGATTCGAATCCAGAAAAATACCCAGCTGGGGATTCTAACCACACTGCATATGCAGCACGCCGGCATACATATACCAACCCGTCATCTAGGTCTTTCTATCCCGGAACCGGTCCTGCGCCACCCGGGAGCACAGTACTCCACTCGTCTCCAGGCACGCCGGCCACGTGGGTACACGCTACTCCCGCCATCTCTCCACTCCCAGTGCGTGGTTGTCGGTTCCAGCAATAGAGCCACCTGACTCTAGGCTTTCCACATAGGTATGTGGCTAGGCTGTTCATCATGATCACAGCAGGCCTACAACGAACGGTCCCTACTTCCTTCCTGCCGTCAGACTTGCATTGGGGCCTAGCCCGAATACAATACTGCCCGACAGTTTTATTATCATGCCTGAAGAGTAGTGTGACATGGGAAACGCCGTCCCATGAGCAGGCCACTCAACGAAACACATTTTGGGTGATACCGACCAGTTCCAAACTATTCCGAAAGCGACCATGCATCGGGACTCTAGCCCGAATACACATCGACCAACGGATAACAAGTTCTTCACCAATCATAAAGTGTATACATGTACATAGCACAGAAAATAGTTTTTCTTTTATGGAATTCTAATTTCATTAAGCATGCCTAGCATTTTTCAAACTATTTATTTAAATCAGGTTTCAGGGTAATTATATGGGACAATGCATTTGGATAGGTAACAATCAACTCCTAGCAACTTAATGCAATAGATTAACTCGAATTGTAAAGGATTTCATAATAGAGGGTTAATGCACCGGGGCTTGCCTGTTGCTCGAAGTAGATCAAACCCTGAAGTTGTTCACCAAAGAAGATCCACGTCCACCGAGTGAAGACCGTACTCGAGGTTGCTTCGGATAATAATTACCGCGCGTTCACTACACGAGATAATAACGCAATGCTCAACATGATGGTATGTATGCCATGATGCATGCGATGCAATAAACTTAATTTAGAAAGTTGAGTACAACTTTCCTTCACGGTAAAGTTGCAAGCCAACAAAACTAACTTGTTTTATTAACAACTAGGGTTTCATTTGATTATCTCGTAAAACAATTTATTCTACGTTTATATAAGGGAGAATTATTATCATCTTACTACAAGAAGTATGTTTAACTATTCCTTTTTACCCATGAAATTGCATCTAAGAATTAAACAAGGCAACATCCATTGACCCATTAACGAGTGTTTGCTATGAACATTTTAAATACACCTCAACCCATGAATTACAACTACACAAGGAATTAAGATACCAAGGAACAGTTGTGGTTTTTGTGTTTCGAGGTCCACAATCAACTTCAAAAGTTCACACCATTCCAAAAAGAATTAGTGTTTCTTATTTATTTTTATTGCTTATTTTATTGACCATTTTAACCGTCGTAGAAAGTCGCTGCACAACTATTTAACTACTTTAAAATACCAATAAGAAACTCATCCTCACCTGCCTAGGGTCATTAGGGTAGATGACCCAAGGTCTTCAACCAATCCAAAAACCATACAAACCTAAAGTGATTATAATTTCTATTGATTTATTATTCAATTACCCTAATGTTAATTAATTAACTAAATAGACTAATTCCATTTGGTCCCCAAACCTTGCCATCAGATAGCTCTAGACCCACAACAGTACTATATAATTTTTCGTGATTTTTGGAATTATCTAGAATTTATTAAAATTCAATAAACTTGCATTTATGAATTAAAAGACACATTTTTATCTACTGCAGAAACTGATCAAATACATTATTTAATATTTTTAATGCATTCTACATATCACAGAGAGTTCACACAAATATTTTCATGATTTTTACCATAGTATATTTATTCCTATAAAAATAACAAGATTCAGCACTATTCATATCATAACAAATTAGAAAATCAATTTTATTTCGCGGGAAAATGGAAAAACTTAATTCAGCCCGAGCCGGCCCACGAGCAAGCAGGCCGGCCCAACTAACCTATCAAGGCCGCGCCCTCACTCTTCCCTCTCTCTCTCTCTCTCACTGCCTGACGGGTCCCACCCGTCAGGATCTTCTTCTTCCTCCTCTGGCTGGCACGCGCGCGCGCGCACGCGACGGCACCCGGCGGACCTCACCGCCGGCGACCCCCGCGACGAACCAAAAGCGCCGACGGACACCCTGAGGACCTAATGGACACGGTCTAGCGCCTAACACCTGCCCTAGTCGCCTCCGGCGAGGTGCTCCGCGCCCACGGCGGACGCCACCGGCCGGCGGACGAGCACTGGCCGCTACGGGCACAAAAATACTAAACCGAGAGGTTGGGGAGAACCAGGAGCTCACCACGATGCTAGCCACGCAGAAGGTTGGGTCGGAGAAGGACTGCAACGATGATCTTGACCACAACGGCGGACGCGGCGGCGTGCTCCGGCGGCAACAGTCTGTTCCAGAAACACTGGGACACCACCGATCAAACCAACGCAAGCATGAGAAACCGAAGACCGCAAGGAGTCGAGAACACGGGTTAGAGGACCTCAAATCTCACCCAATCGAGCTTGGCACGGCACGCGGCTCGCGGCGGCGCTCCGACCGTCCGCGATGACGACAACGCGCGCTGCGACGCAACCCGGACACCACGGCTCTCACTAGCGGGCACAACCGACGCGCAAGGAAGACAGCTAGGTGTTCACGAGATGGAGAGGGTGGAGATAGCACGGTGGCGGCGAATTTTTGGCCGGAAGGAAATAGAGGTCACCGGCGGCCGGGAAGAAGAAGGAGAAGAAATGGAGGCCGCCGGCGTATAAATAGGATGGGAAAACGGGTTGGGGAGGGAGAAGAAGACCCCGCGAGTCAACATTGCCGATCGTGGGAGCAGGAACGCGCGAGGACGGCCGCGACGCGCTCGCCCACGCCGGCGGTCAGAAGAACAGGGGAGGGAGGACGAAGCCCATTCCCCGGCTACTGTAGCTCAACTACTCCCTTTGACTTCTTTTGAAAAATTCAGTCCAATCTAGGAGGAAAATGGGAAAGTGGTAAAAAGCAAAATTGTAGCCCTCTGAAAGTTGAACACTTTTCGCTTTTGGACCAACTTCAAATTCTGCCAAATTTGAAAATTATTCAAAAGGGGGTGAATAGGGTTTTTAAAACCTAAATCGAATTTTTGAAATTACTTTTGATTTTTCATAACAACTTGAAAAATGGTAAAAATAAGAATTGTTCCCCTCAGAGAGCTTAACAACTTTCATTAAGGGAGTTTTGTCAGATTCCAAATAATTTTTGAAATGGCATTTCAAATTCAAGTTTCAATTCACTGTTTTGAGTTAAATTCAAATTTCCACCATAGAACTTTGAAATCTCTAAAAATAAAAGTTGTCACATTTAAAAAGATCTACAACTTTCATTTAAGGGTCATCTCAAGATTCCTGCTAAATTTTGAATTAGGGTTTTGGGGTCGAAATAAGGTTTAGAAGGGAGTCTGATCAGAAACTCAAAAATCAAAATTTTATGTAATAACTTTAAAATCTCTAAATACAAAAGTTGTTCCATTTTATGAACCTTTCAACTTTCATGTAATAAGTTTTGTCCAATTCTTAATAATTTTCAAAAGAAAGATTTAAACTTAAACCTTTAAACATAGATTAGGGTTTAATTTGGAATTTCAAATAATAACTTACAAATCACTCAATGTAAAAGTTGCTCGGTTTTTCAAGAGCTAGAAGTTTTATTTAAGGCTTAACATCAAATTCTCATTAGTTTTCAGACTAGGGTTTTGAATCCGATTTTAGGGTTCATGAATGAGTTTTATTTTATCGTCCAGATGGGATTTGACCAAATGCAATTAAACTAGTATTTATGAAATCAAATCACTCTAGGTTACCTATGCACAATCACATGGAAGAATAAAAATTGTTTTAGTTAATGCACCCTAATGATGAGTTTATGCAGGATGATTTGCATGAAATCATGATGACATGGCGGTTTTTGTTACAGTAACACCAGGGGTGTTACATCCTTCCCCCCTTAAAATAAAATCTCGTCTCGAGATTTAAAATATGGCTAAGGCCTTAGGTTTAGTAATGGAAAAGAAAATGTGTCATGTAGATATTTTCCAAACTTGACTATAGAGCAAGTAGGGGTCTACATTTTATAAACTTGGTAAATAAGAATTATTTATATAAGTAGCAAGGAGTTCAGGAAAGTTTTCAGAGGGGTGATCTTCTGATCCCTCATGTAGCTGTTTCTCCTGGAGGCTGATCCTGCTATACGTCGCACCATCCCGCTGAAGTCCTTCGAGCAACCCGATCTAATCAGTTGTCTCTCAACACTAAAAATTTTATACTTTACTCTTACAAATAAACCTTTACGAGGAATCTCGTTCGAGCGTGGCTTTCTAATGAGTTATGGTCAAGGATGACGATACCTGCGCGTGCCGAGCAGCTAACCCTGTATGTATCACACGGGAAGCTCTTGGTTTCGTCGCGGCACCGTCAATCGTTAACCCTTAAATTGTGAGCTATAAAGGTTCAGGAGCACCGTCTACGATGCCAGTGCATACCTCGGCAAGGTCTTATGTGGCTGCGGTCCACAGAAGGTTCCAAACTTTGACACGGCACCATAGTCACGGACCGAGACACCGTTATAGCACACAATTAAAGTAACCTCAGTCAAAAAGAAAGTATTTCTATGGTGGTTACGATGAAAAATGATCAAGGACCTCGATACGAGTATACCCCCTTGCAAAATCTCATGTAGGTGCAAGATACATGAGTTTTCAGGTGGTCATATTGTATCGTAATCATAGACCATGTTTCACCACAGCAATGGAATAGAGCTCGATAGTTGTGAAGCTATAGTAGATCGTAACTTTAATCCACGATACCAGCGCGTGCCTAGTAGAATCTCGCGTGGACGTAACCTGCAAGGGACCCTAGGTTTCGACGCGGCACCGTGGTCTCAGGTCATGGCACTATTATAGGGCACAACCATAAAGACTCAGATAATTTAAGGAAATGAGACGTGTCGGATGAAGGCATGACACGTATGCAAATGGAAAGTCACAGTTTTGTAGTAACTCTCTCTATACTGGGACTTAAATTTCAAGTGCATACAAAATCTTTTGAAAAGTGAATTTTTTTTAAAAATAGATTTCAGGATATTTGTAGTTAATTAGGAATCAATAAAACAACAAGATTGGGATGATTGTAAGGACAAAGAATTTTGAGAATCCAGAGAGATCTGTTGGGAACTCTCAAGTAGATTGATGATAGCCATAATTCAACAAAGAACTTTAGAAATTCAGGAAGAGATTCGAATATGACCTTGGAAAGGAGTTTGGAAGGGGTGAAGGCACAGTAATTGTAGGCTAGGATCATGACCATCAACCCTGATAGCAGCGAACGTCCAGCAGTTAACTTCCCATGGTTGTGATCCATAAGAGACCCTAGATTTCGACGCTGCATCTGGTCATGGATCATGATATCCCGTAGACTACAATCACCATAGCTTTCAACCAATCAGGAAACAGTAGGTGTCATGAAGGAGGGGATAAACCTGACACATGCGCGGAGAAACCAAGGATTCGGTAATTCCTTGCTTTGAATTCAGTGCTTCCAGAAGTTACCAAAGGACTGGAAACTTATGGAGCATGGATTTTCGATGGAAGAGAGCACATTAATTGTGACCTTCATGGGTGAGGAGCACAGGTTATGACATTAATAAGGCACCATAACCATGGTCAAACACCATCATAAGGTACAATTAACGTAGCCTCAGTCAACAGGAGTCATACGAATAAACGTATGACAATCAGGACTATGATGGATAATGACTACGGCTTTCGATGTAAGCGAATTCTTGCAAAATTTCTTGTGGGAACGAGCCATAAGAGATTTCAAGTCTCGACATTACATTGTATTCGTAGATCATCGTCCATCATAGGAATATGTATTCGTTTCCACGAAAGGTGCAACGAAAGAGAGCTTATGAATTGTGAAGCTATGGTAGCTCATAACCTTAAACCTCAATACATACACGCTCCTAGCAGAATCTCGCATGACTCAGGCATGCGAGAGACCCTAGGCCCCGTCATGGTATTGCGGTCACTAGTTATGACACCACTACAGGATACAATAGTTTTCGAAGGAATGACAATGTCTTGAAAGGGGGAAACAAAATTAAGGATAAACTAAGGTTTTCTCTAGAGTTGGCATAGTAAATGAGTGCATCCAGAAGCTCCCCAAGGACCAGGAACTTATGGAGCAACATTTATTGAAGATCGACCAAACTTGTTTATAACATGTAACTTTTAATGAAAGGAGATTTTTAATAAAATCGAACTGGGAAACTCAGTTATGCTATGTACCTTTTGAGGGCGGTCACGATCATACCACGATACCAGCATACGCTCGGCAGCAAGCCATGTGGGTACATCACACATGGGGCTTCACGTTTTATAGAGATACCACAGGTCGGGAACGACTTATCTCATCGAGGTACTAGCATCAGCTCGATGTTCCAAACAAGAGAATAAATCCTTTTGAAATGATTTAAAAGACCGTCCCTTTTTGAAACTTAAGTTTTTGGTGACCCTTTACAAGAAGGATTTTAGAAATTAAATCGTTTTATATTTCTTTTTGGGGATGGACTCTTGAGCAAAGGTGTTTAACAAAGGTGGGAGAAAGAGTCAGGACTTTTGTAGAAAATATTGCACAATTGCCAAAAATCTTCCGTGATGACTGAATAAAAACCTGGTTTGGAAATTTGGAAGCATTTTTGTAAGGCATTAAAATCGGAAGAAGATTTGAAAACCATTTTAAAAATGGATGAGTTTTTAAAGCAAAATCATTTGAATGTATTGTTTTTCAAAATGGTTTTCAAAACTTGGTTCGATTGGTGTAGTTTTCAAATCAAAGCATCACTTCTTTCCGCTTACTTTAAATAAAACCGGTCTGGCTTTTGTAATCAGCTTGGTTTTCGAAACTCATCTTTGACTGAAGTTGTCAGTAACCATCACCAGATCTTTCAGCAAGCATAAGGAAAGATATAAGAGTAAACCTTTTGAAATAAGTTATGTTTTGAAAATATAGGCTTACTTCATTATGGGGGAAGTATTAATTGTTGTAATGTCATGATGCATGAACGTTCCAACGCGAACCAATATAATACGATATATATACATATACTTGGCAAAGTAATTATTAGAGTGACATGCACTCACTATTTTAGAATATAGGGCATATTTTAACTGCTAATCCACTATCAAGCCTAAAATCTAACTGCAATTCTATAGAAAGAATCAGGAAAGGACTTTAGAGAATGAATAAGGGAAGTTCAGAAGCAACTGGTACCAAACCACCCCGTTGATTTTATTTATTCGAAATCATTTTGAAGCTTTTGTAAAGTAATACTGCAAGTACTTTACAATGAAATGCTCCGATACCACTTGTGACAGAACCGCCTTAATCATAGGGCCCACGTGCGCCATCAACATCCCTAAGGACATCCGGTTACTGTGCACGAGTTCCCTAATGACCTAGGTGGCCTGCCGGGTCTCCTAGGAAACCCAATTTCCCCGAGGATCTCATTGTAAAGACATTGCAAGTATTACAACAGTTTACAAAAATAATCTAAATCAGAGTACAAGATGCGGAAGTATTACATATCTATAGGTTAATAAATATAATCTTTACATTACCCAGATCAGAGCTTCGTAGTGGAGCAGCAGTATACAACTATACCCTTGCCCAAGGGTTGTACCAACAACACATCTTCACCCGTGCACGATCCAACAACCGGCACGGTCCTAAACAGAACTTGAACTCTCGGCTCACCTGCAACAGGGGTTAACAAACCCTGAGTACTTGGGGTACTCCGCAAGACTTACCCGACTAAGGGTGTAAAATGAGACTCAGGAATGCAAGTCATAGGTAAGGCTAGCAGGAGAGAGAAGGTTTGCAGAAAAGCATTGCTAACCAACATTTTAATTATTTATCATTATAATCATAGTCATAATTCCAATAATCAATCTCATCTATCATCAATTCTCAACTTCCTTTGATCATTCGGTGAACCTAGTTGCGAACCACTTTTCGGGGTAGGTGTGAGGATCAAGTCTCCATTAACCGAGGAGCACGTCGATTCGAATCCAGAAAAATACCCAGCTGGGGATTCTAACCACACTGCATATGCAGCACGCCGGCATACATATACCAACCCGTCATCTAGGTCTTTCTATCCCGGAACCGGTCCTGCGCCACCCGGGAGCACAGTACTCCACTCGTCTCCAGGCACGCCGGCCACGTGGGTACACGCTACTCCCGCCATCTCTCCACTCCCAGTGCGTGGTTGTCGGTTCCAGCAATAGAGCCACCTGACTCTAGGCTTTCCACATAGGTATGTGGCTAGGCTGTTCATCATGATCACAGCAGGCCTACAACGAACGGTCCCTACTTCCTTCCTGCCGTCAGACTTGCATTGGGGCCTAGCCCGAATACAATACTGCCCGACAGTTTTATTATCATGCCTGAAGAGTAGTGTGACATGGGAAACGCCGTCCCATGAGCAGGCCACTCAACGAAACACATTTTGGGTGATACCGACCAGTTCCAAACTATTCCGAAAGCGACCATGCATCGGGACTCTAGCCCGAATACACATCGACCAACGGATAACAAGTTCTTCACCAATCATAAAGTGTATACATGTACATAGCACAGAAAATAGTTTTTCTTTTATGGAATTCTAATTTCATTAAGCATGCCTAGCATTTTTCAAACTATTTATTTAAATCAGGTTTCAGGGTAATTATATGGGACAATGCATTTGGATAGGTAACAATCAACTCCTAGCAACTTAATGCAATAGATTAACTCGAATTGTAAAGGATTTCATAATAGAGGGTTAATGCACCGGGGCTTGCCTGTTGCTCGAAGTAGATCAAACCCTGAAGTTGTTCACCAAAGAAGATCCACGTCCACCGAGTGAAGACCGTACTCGAGGTTGCTTCGGATAATAATTACCGCGCGTTCACTACACGAGATAATAACGCAATGCTCAACATGATGGTATGTATGCCATGATGCATGCGATGCAATAAACTTAATTTAGAAAGTTGAGTACAACTTTCCTTCACGGTAAAGTTGCAAGCCAACAAAACTAACTTGTTTTATTAACAACTAGGGTTTCATTTGATTATCTCGTAAAACAATTTATTCTACGTTTATATAAGGGAGAATTATTATCATCTTACTACAAGAAGTATGTTTAACTATTCCTTTTTACCCATGAAATTGCATCTAAGAATTAAACAAGGCAACATCCATTGACCCATTAACGAGTGTTTGCTATGAACATTTTAAATACACCTCAACCCATGAATTACAACTACACAAGGAATTAAGATACCAAGGAACAGTTGTGGTTTTTGTGTTTCGAGGTCCACAATCAACTTCAAAAGTTCACACCATTCCAAAAAGAATTAGTGTTTCTTATTTATTTTTATTGCTTATTTTATTGACCATTTTAACCGTCGTAGAAAGTCGCTGCACAACTATTTAACTACTTTAAAATACCAATAAGAAACTCATCCTCACCTGCCTAGGGTCATTAGGGTAGATGACCCAAGGTCTTCAACCAATCCAAAAACCATACAAACCTAAAGTGATTATAATTTCTATTGATTTATTATTCAATTACCCTAATGTTAATTAATTAACTAAATAGACTAATTCCATTTGGTCCCCAAACCTTGCCATCAGATAGCTCTAGACCCACAACAGTACTATATAATTTTTCGTGATTTTTGGAATTATCTAGAATTTATTAAAATTCAATAAACTTGCATTTATGAATTAAAAGACACATTTTTATCTACTGCAGAAACTGATCAAATACATTATTTAATATTTTTAATGCATTCTACATATCACAGAGAGTTCACACAAATATTTTCATGATTTTTACCATAGTATATTTATTCCTATAAAAATAACAAGATTCAGCACTATTCATATCATAACAAATTAGAAAATCAATTTTATTTCGCGGGAAAATGGAAAAACTTAATTCAGCCCGAGCCGGCCCACGAGCAAGCAGGCCGGCCCAACTAACCTATCAAGGCCGCGCCCTCACTCTTCCCTCTCTCTCTCTCTCTCACTGCCTGACGGGTCCCACCCGTCAGGATCTTCTTCTTCCTCCTCTGGCTGGCACGCGCGCGCGCGCACGCGACGGCACCCGGCGGACCTCACCGCCGGCGACCCCCCGCGACGAACCAAAAGCGCCGACGGACACCCTGAGGACCTAATGGACACGGTCTAGCGCCTAACACCTGCCCTAGTCGCCTCCGGCGAGGTGCTCCGCGCCCACGGCGGACGCCACCGGCCGGCGGACGAGCACTGGCCGCTACGGGCACAAAAATACTAAACCGAGAGGTTGGGGAGAACCAGGAGCTCACCACGATGCTAGCCACGCAGAAGGTTGGGTCGGAGAAGGACTGCAACGATGATCTTGACCACAACGGCGGACGCGGCGGCGTGCTCCGGCGGCAACAGTCTGTTCCAGAAACACTGGGACACCACCGATCAAACCAACGCAAGCATGAGAAACCGAAGACCGCAAGGAGTCGAGAACACGGGTTAGAGGACCTCAAATCTCACCCAATCGAGCTTGGCACGGCACGCGGCTCGCGGCGGCGCTCCGACCGTCCGCGATGACGACAACGCGCGCTGCGACGCAACCCGGACACCACGGCTCTCACTAGCGGGCACAACCGACGCGCAAGGAAGACAGCTAGGTGTTCACGAGATGGAGAGGGTGGAGATAGCACGGTGGCGGCGAATTTTTGGCCGGAAGGAAATAGAGGTCACCGGCGGCCGGGAAGAAGAAGGAGAAGAAATGGAGGCCGCCGGCGTATAAATAGGATGGGAAAACGGGTTGGGGAGGGAGAAGAAGACCCCGCGAGTCAACATTGCCGATCGTGGGAGCAGGAACGCGCGAGGACGGCCGCGACGCGCTCGCCCACGCCGGCGGTCAGAAGAACAGGGGAGGGAGGACGAAGCCCATTCCCCGGCTACTGTAGCTCAACTACTCCCTTTGACTTCTTTTGAAAAATTCAGTCCAATCTAGGAGGAAAATGGGAAAGTGGTAAAAAGCAAAATTGTAGCCCTCTGAAAGTTGAACACTTTTCGCTTTTGGACCAACTTCAAATTCTGCCAAATTTGAAAATTATTCAAAAGGGGGTGAATAGGGTTTTTAAAACCTAAATCGAATTTTTGAAATTACTTTTGATTTTTCATAACAACTTGAAAAATGGTAAAAATAAGAATTGTTCCCCTCAGAGAGCTTAACAACTTTCATTAAGGGAGTTTTGTCAGATTCCAAATAATTTTTGAAATGGCATTTCAAATTCAAGTTTCAATTCACTGTTTTGAGTTAAATTCAAATTTCCACCATAGAACTTTGAAATCTCTAAAAATAAAAGTTGTCACATTTAAAAAGATCTACAACTTTCATTTAAGGGTCATCTCAAGATTCCTGCTAAATTTTGAATTAGGGTTTTGGGGTCGAAATAAGGTTTAGAAGGGAGTCTGATCAGAAACTCAAAAATCAAAATTTTATGTAATAACTTTAAAATCTCTAAATACAAAAGTTGTTCCATTTTATGAACCTTTCAACTTTCATGTAATAAGTTTTGTCCAATTCTTAATAATTTTCAAAAGAAAGATTTAAACTTAAACCTTTAAACATAGATTAGGGTTTAATTTGGAATTTCAAATAATAACTTACAAATCACTCAATGTAAAAGTTGCTCGGTTTTTCAAGAGCTAGAAGTTTTATTTAAGGCTTAACATCAAATTCTCATTAGTTTTCAGACTAGGGTTTTGAATCCGATTTTAGGGTTCATGAATGAGTTTTATTTTATCGTCCAGATGGGATTTGACCAAATGCAATTAAACTAGTATTTATGAAATCAAATCACTCTAGGTTACCTATGCACAATCACATGGAAGAATAAAAATTGTTTTAGTTAATGCACCCTAATGATGAGTTTATGCAGGATGATTTGCATGAAATCATGATGACATGGCGGTTTTTGTTACAGTAACACCAGGGGTGTTACACCTACACAGAATGTGACGGCTGCAGTGAGCTTTGACCTAAAGTTCACATATGTTCTAGCTGGCTGGGAGGGTTCAGCCCATGATGCACTAATCCTGGCTGATGCCATTCAGAGAGATGATGGGTTCTCTGTCCCACAAGGTAACTGCACTACCTAGTGTAAGCAATTATGTCCACCTAGTACACACTTTCACACTACTTGTTCACCAATTGTAGGTAAACTGTACCTGGTAGATGCTGGATATGCATGCAGAACTGGCTTCTTACCTCCCTAAGGGGGGTGAGGTATCACTTGAGTGATTTTGGCAATAGAAACCACCCCACAAATGCAAAAGAGTTATTCAACCTTAGGCACTCTTCACTCAGGGTGGCAGTGGAGAGGACCTTTGGTACACTTAAGGGTAGATTCAGAATTGTAGACAACAAACCTTTCCACAAGTACAAGACCCAAATGAAGCTTGTGCTTGCTTGCTGCATACTGCATAACTGGATCATTGGCTTTGGCATTGATGAGATTGTTCTAGTAAAGGAGGGTTTTAAGGGTGCCAAGCCTGAAGAAGATGAGGGAGAGGTGCCTCTTGAGGAACCTGCTATGGTTAATGTGAGGGATGAGATTTGCAATGCTATGTGGGCTGCTAGGGGGACATCTAAGACTTGATTTTGTTGCATTTCATGGATGTGTAAACTAATTTGGTAGACCCTGGATATGGAACTAATGTGGTGTAAGGCTTATGAACTATTTATATACTATGTCTGAGACCAATGATGGTTCAACTACTATGTCTTTGCTTTGTACCTGCTGTTTCTTGGTTTTCTAGTACTTCTTGTGGTATACTTCATCTTCTATGTGGTCACATTCCTAGAATGGCTGCTATGAGTTCCGATGTGGGAGCTGGTGTGGGAGCTGGTATGAGAGCTAGTGTTGCAGCTGGTGTGGGGGCTATGGGAGCACCTGATGTGGTAGACCTAGTTGGAGATGCAACTGACGGTGATGCTGCTGCTGGAGGGTAGCAAGGGCCTATGAGGTGGAACAACAACACTTCTAGCTTTGTCCTAAGGAGGATGGCCCAGATTGTGTCTGATGGTTCTAGGACTGACAAGACCTACAAGGATAAGGATGTCAATGCTGTAGCTAAGGCTCTTAGGGAGTACAGTGGGCTGGCTGTTAGTCCTACCTAAGTGTACAATCAATTGAGAAAGTGAAAACAAAAGTGGTCTAACATTGCCAAGTTGAAGGACTTTAGTGGGGCCACATTTGATGAGGATGTCAATGCCATAATGCTTGAACAGGACCACTATCTTGGTCAGTGCAAGGTACACAGGACTTAGCTGTCATTAGTTGTGTCTTTCTCCACTTCTATCTTCATAGGGCCATCTGGCTCAAGACCTACCTTGGAAAGAACTGATAGATGTAGTTCTGTCCTTGGTATGGAAACTGCCAAGGAGGGGGTTTAGTGTTGAGAAGCATAATTCCTCCACCTCTCTCATCCACTCTCTTCTCTTTTGGTTTCATTTGGGCTAGACTGTGCATGGTAGATGGCTGACCAACAACTGTCCTTTTGGAACTGTAATTTGGGTAAGGAGGGTGGCTAACTATAGCAAACTAGGAGTAGTGCTCACTTCTGTTGGGTTGAACTCATTTGAACACATTTGGCATGTACTATATTGAAACCTCTGTTGGTTGCTTAGATCTTTTTACTTATGCTAAGCTTCTTACAGCTCTTTCATTCTAATATGCTGCTGTTCTCATTTGGCATGTACTATATTGCAACCTCTGTTGGTTGCTAGGATGTTTTACTTATGCTGTGCATTTTACTGCTTCTCTTATTCTAGTTGCCTTTTGTTTTTGGCTGACTAGCATTGCTAAGCTGCTGTTGTTGTTTTTGGCAAGGTTATGACTGAGATGAGATGCTGTGGTTGCTAAGATAGAAAAATGGCCGATGATGTTTATTTGTTTTACAAGTGATGAGGTAGCAGCATATTGTTTTCACTGTTCTGCTTTCATGGTTTTTTCATGACTGTCAGCAACCTGTGGGACAGGACAAGTCCCTTGCAACACTGGTTCAATGCCAAGTGATGGCAGGGAATGATCCGCCTGTTTAAAATAGCGGGCTATAGCTCCACTATAGCGCCGCTATAGCTGTAGGAAAGACTTGCCGCTAAGCTATTCGTATTTCCGTTATAGCACCGCTTTTTACAGTTACTTACCGCTATAGCGCCGCTATTTACCGCTATTTCATATTTCATTTGCTACTAATTTGACATTTTGGATAATTAAATTTTTATGAACCATGTTATAATGTCATATTGGTATTTAGTAATATTATCTAGACTTGTAGAACCTTAGAAATGTATTTGCGTTTATCAAATATCATATTTGCCTTGTTTTACATCAATTATTGGTCTTTTTTCATAATTTAGCTCCGCTATAGCTTCATAGCTTTTAAAAAAAAGATGCCGCTATTTGCCATAGCCCGCTATTTAAAACTATGAATGATCCTGGGCACAGCTACATGACCTTCATGAGTTTGTTCAGTTCTGTTATTTGCTATTTTATTCTTCCAATGCAGCTACCTATGATGTTTTTTTTGTTGCCATTAACTGAGGCCTATGATTCTTCCAATGCAATTCTGGTAAGAATGTGATCATTATCACTCTTGTGGTGTTGGTGTTAGTTCTATGGAGGCCGTTGGGCAGCAAGGCAGTCAAAGTGTTGCTCTTGTAATTGAGACTTGGGTTCTATGGCCGATGGTGACTATTTTTTTTCCATTTTCTTAGCCAAAACAGTTATGAATGAGAACATTGTTGAGTCTGAGGCCATGTTGATGACATTGATCTATTTTGCTTAGTGTTATTATGTTATGTTTGGCCATATTTTGAAAGAACTAAACCTATCATGCTTCTGAAATGCAATTCTGCTCCAACTTCTGTTACTTGGCCCATGTGGGCTTGGTCCGAATCAAACATCATCCCAATGTGGTAGTTTATGGTAGTTGGGGATGGGCCAGACTCCAAGATGAAAATCAAACACAGAAAAGCCATGGGCCAGGCTCTGGTACCGCAAAGCAATTAATCATGGGCCTTGGCCGCTTGTGGCCAGGCCATGGCTGGCCTGGGCCTGGCTCGCCGGCCAGGCCTCCCACAGCCCAGAAATCAAACACGGCCCCAGGAAACGAAACGACCCGGCTTCCTGGACTTTCATCGCACAAAAAGGCCCGTATAGAGGTAGAGCGCTCGATCCGCACGACAGCGGGCCACGCTGCAAGCCCACGTGAGACTCACCGCGCGTCGCCCACCCGCTCGTCCTTCCCCCACGACGCCGCAGCAGCATGGCCGCACTGCGCCCACCAACCAATCTCCTCGTCTCCCACTCGGCCACATCCCCGGAGCTCCACAAAAATCTCCCCTCCCACCCGCGCGGAGGGGGCAGCAGCAGCCGCGCGGCGCCACTGCCCTCACCCAAACGCCTCGCTTTGGCCGCCGCCGCCGCCCCCACCACAAGGCCACACCCCCCACCACTCCCCGACCGCGCCGACCAGAGGATCACATGGCATCCGCCGTTTCGCTTCTCCTCCTCTCGCCCCCGCGCCAGCTCCACCGCGACGTCACATCCCGCCTCCTCAGCACCCCGCACCGGCGGATCCTCCTCGCCGGCCCCACCAGCGGCGCGGTGGCCCCTCGCCGGCTCCTCGCCGCCGCGCCGCGCGCCTCCAACAACAACGGGGCCGTGGAGGCGCCCGACCGCCTCGTGGCCGCGGTCGCCTACCTCTACCCGTTCCTCGACGGCGCGCACCACGGCCGCTTCCTCCTCGCGCAGTTCCCCTTCTTCAACGCGCTGCTGCGCCCGCTAGGCCCCCGCGGCGCGGCTCTTCCACTCCTCGCCGCTCACGCCCTTCCTCCTCTTCATGACGCTCTACTTCGCCGTCGTGCGGAACCAGCAGGCCTTCTCCCGCTTCGTCCGCTTCAATGCGATGCAGGCCGTCGTGCTCGACGTGCTGCTCATCTTCCCCGACCTGCTCGCGCAGTCCTTCGCGCCCTCCGGTGGGGTTGGGTTCGAGATCTACCAGAGCATGGAGAGCACGGTCTTCCTCTTCCTGCTCGTCTCCTTGGTCTACGGCGGGGGCGCCTGCCTGCTCGGGAAGACGCCGCGGCTGCCCATTGTCGCAGATGCAGCCGAGCGCCAGGTGATGTGACTAAAATTCCTTTCCTTCGAATCATGCTGATGGAAAGGGAAAGGGGATCTGATGATATGCAAAAACATCGCAATGGCTCTGGTCGGTGCTTGCAACAAATCACGAGCTTAGTATAGTTTACAATTGCCTTGCTATTTATAGGTCTAGTTACCAATTGAATGGATGAACTGTGGAAGGTTGACACAATATGACGTTGCAACCTACTTACTGTACTATCATAATACCATATTTGTTGAATTGACAAATTTTGTTGGAGCAATACATGTACACTGTTTTACAATCTGAATTGCATTTACAAATGAGGAGGAATGTCTGAATCGGGGAGCGTTCTGATACCCCCTCCCCAAGCAGCTTCCTTTGTGTCCAAATGGAAACTTCGGTCAGTAATTTAATTGTGACTGCAATATAAATAAAAGAATTGCATCAATTGTGAATTTGATCGGCGAAGTCCTGGTCTGTTGTCGCCATTGTTTGAATTTCAGTTTGAGGTAGAGATCTAGCTTCTTTGGCACCGAAGCTTCTTGGTCACATGGATAGTATCTTCACATTCATTATCCTGTAAAGTGAGGGTAAAAGGAATTGGCAAAGAAATGACTGGTTGTTTGGATAAGCTTTGACATGAATCTAGCTACTTTATAAACATTATTAACTTGCTGATATACTTTCATTTGCTGTTATTGTTACCTTCAAATCGTCATGTATAGTGTTTGGTTCTGTTGCTCTTCTGTCCATACTGATCTCTACAGATATACTAGCTTGGGATGGATCCACTCCTGACCTTTTCAGTGCTTGCGTCAATCTATTTAGTAGCCTGTTGTAAATAATATTTTCTTCTGTTAGTTGCCGATATAGCAAAATTATCAACGGTATGCGAATTAATTTAGGAATAGGAACAAACCCTTGAGAGTATGCATCAGAAAGACTGTGTGAATCCTCTTTGAGCGTTTGTTTCTCGTTCTTGCACATTGCTCTGTTGTCTGAATCAGAGGTTGACATGCTCAACCATTGTGCCTGTTTGCTAGGTATGCTGTTGTCTGCATTTTAAAGCTGTTAGGCTTAGTAAACCAAGTTCTTGCCATGAGCTGTAGTAAGTGAAAGGTGGTAAAGCAATGGAAGGGGGAAACTGATAGCTTACCTGCCCTGCTTTGTGCTGTGCTTGGTGGCTTTTGGGAGGAAATGTTGTTCGCTTTAGTTTCTCTAGCGCTTTGTGTGTCAAAGAGAGCAGGCGATGCCACTGTAGTTTGTTCTTTGTTCGTATCTTGCGTGGAAGCTGCTAACCCTCCTCCTTGGATATTCTACGAGACCATGAAACAGAACGAATAAATATGCTATCATTGATATATCATGGGTTCCATAGTTCCATGCGTTTTTCCTTTTTCTTTTTGGGGCGCGTCTGTGTGGAATTACCTCTGTGTTTTTCCAGCATGATCTGTAGTAAACTTTTGCCTGGCAAGGAAAAAAAAGTGGGCAAGTGAGTTAAAATTCAAATTGAGCCTCCTTTTTTTTTTTCTTTTGCGTTCTTGTAAAAGCTGTGCACGATTATTGTGCAGTATTGTCACGAACGTGGTAACGTGGCTATGTTTAGTACCCATGGCATGGAGGAGTCCTCGTGATTCTTTTGTGGGTGGGCTGACTCGTACTTTTGGACCTTCTCTTGCAAGAACCTTATGTATTCAATTACCTGCGAGCAAAATGTTCCACATGCTAAATTACTTGCTGTACCGTGCAGATCTGGACTCCAATCTCCCAGTTGCTGAGATTGTGTTAATTATTAAGTCTTTATTATTGTTATTATTTGAACAAAGTAACAACTAACAAGGCAGCCAAAACTGGGATCAACAGGGGCATTTCAATGTTGTAAGTGCATTATTATGAGATTTCTGGTTACCAGCTGACTGTTGTGGGAAGGTTGGCGATCTATTTACCTCAAGAAGGAAAGATGCTTTGTCCCTCTTCTGATCACCGTGTGGCAGGAGTTCCCGAAGTATTTCCAGCCTAAACCAGAGCATACACACATACTCGTTAAAATACATTTCCCATCATATCGCATCCCATGTACCAGCTGTTCGGCAACAGAAGTAGAATTCAAAGTTCATGCCGTGATGTAATTCTAACATGCTGAGCAGGCAGCTGGCTCACTCAGTTTACTATGTTCTAGCTAAATCAATTTTTAGGACCTTTTTGAAACGCAAAAACGTGAATTGTGTAGAAATTTTATAGGAACCAGTTCATGAGAAAAAAAATTCCGTGTTCCAAACAAGGACATAGTTTGTGATCTGCTCAATGCAATTCAAAATGGAAATTCGACCTCAACGAGCTTGCCTGTCATTTATCTTTGTCCTTCTCCGCTGCTCCGTAGCGGAATGCTTGGATCTCGGTGTGCTGGGCCCCTGATCAGCGCTGCTGCCGCTGCTTCTCCCCTCCCCTCCTCTCGCGCCTGAACAAGCAGGGCAGCGCGTGTAACAAAGGGTCAAAATTCTGAAAGACTGATGAATCCAATCCAGGAGAACAAAACAGCAGGATATATATTAGCAATTTCTTTTTACCTCTGGATCTTTGGTCGACGCCAGAATCTTGCCACATTGTGGGCGGGCCTCTGTGAGCCCTGGCTCCCGATTCTGCTCCGTGCGGCGGGCCCTCCGTTCTGGAAACATGATGAACGGCGGGAGGAAAGGCGCCTCTGACGCCGCCGCCGCCGCCATGGCTGGCGGCGGCCTCTCCCCTCGACTGAGTCGTCGCAGATGCTGCCACCTGCCTGATGCTGAACGTCCCGACGCCGCCCGGCAAGACATGCTCCTCCGAGTCGTCCGCCTCCAAGCCCGACGACGACGGTGGTGCCACGCCGATCGCTCCGCCGCCGTCGCCGCGCCCGCGCCGCTTGCCCAGCTTCAGCGGCTTCAGCGAACTGTGCACCCCCAGTTCGTACCCTGCAACTGCAGTGAAATGGCTTAGGTTATCACTGTACGTATGAGGAGAGGCCCTAGCTAGATAGGTCGCGTTTCCGACTGAATTATGAACCAAGAGGCCTGCATAATACCTTGAGTGGGAGTGGAATGCTGCACCGGCGACGATGAGCCGCCTCCGGTGTGCAGCGAGAGGAAATCGTGAGCAGGCTTGTCTCCTGCAGATTTGCGGGCACAATAGCAAATTCAGCGGAAGAGAGGCCGGGTGAAGTGAAGGCGGAGACCCCAGCAGCTTAGCGGCGACGGCGAGACGTACGAAGAAACGAACATGGCGAAGCCTCTAGCTAGCTCTGGCATCCATTGATTCTAGCACGTACCTTGGAAGAGCTGCATTTTGGCATGCGCGCGGGCACGGGAACCGAGAGATCTCTGGCGCCTGCCTGCCAAGCCTGCGCTGCCGCAGAAGCCAGAAAGACGATGGTGTCTGGTGGATCTTGCTGCCCGCTAGGCGAGCTAGTACACCGACGCCCGACGGAATGTGTGGCGAATTCGGCTATCGACTCCGCCGAGCTTATTATAGTCAGGTGGAGGTGGAGGTGGAGGTGGAGGTGGAGAGGGAGCAGCAGCAAGCCAGGGGGATGAGATCGAAGACGAAAATGGCCGAGAGAGAGGGGTAAGAAGCCTCAAGCCTGCGTGTCTGTCAGTCTGTCTGATTGTGTCGTCAGTGTTTTTATCATTTGAGAATCGGAGTATCTTCGAAACTTTATGCTGCTAGCCTGCTACTACTACAACCCAGGTAGGATGTGGTTATGTGAAGGCTTTAGCGTGTCTAGCACGCGGGGCTACTACGTGGCTGTCGGCAAAGTAATACTACGAGCATGTCCGGGATGGGATTGAATATAATGATCCTAGCGAACGGCTATACGTGTAGCGCGTTCGATGACAGCTGACGTTACGTTACCACCGCTAATTGCGGTAAGCAACCGATCCAACTCCCTCGGAGTAAAACAAAAAAAAACAAAAAACAAAAACAGGAAAATACTACTGCAGACAGTACAACTCCACTGCTCACGTAGTTGGAGAACACCGGATGAGAGAGGAGCGGAAAGAAAAGGAAGAGGCTGGATCGTCCAGGCTAGCTCACGTGCTCCACCGGTGCGGAGACGAAGCTGTACACCGCCTTGCCGGTGGGCCTGCCCCTAGCTCCCTTGCACAGACGGCCCTTTCCTTTCTTTTCCCTCTCCTCTCCCCATCCGATCCGTTGCGCGCACATGCCCAGCCACCGAGGCTGCTGCTGCTGGCTGCATGCGCGAGACACCCGCGCTTTCCGGCCGGCAGGAGGAGCTAGCTAGCTAAGCTAGGTGGCGCGCGCTCGCCCGCCTCCTCATGCTCATGTGCCGCGCGCGTCGTGCTAGCCTAGCAAACACCACCAATTGGGGTCGAGAGCGACATGGCACGCACCGCCGCGCCGGCCTGGCCTTCGCTCGCACGCACGAGGCACGATCCTGATGCCGCCAGCTATATCTCCAGCCAGCGCGCGTCGCCACGTTGCTCGGCGGTGGTGGTGGCCGGCCGGGCTTTACAACCAGGAGGAAGGCCCGGATCTAAAAGGGGGATCGACGGACCGGACCGGATCGGCGGCCGGGCCAGCCGCCGGGCACGGGGGGAGACATGGCACGTTCGACCGCGACGCGTGGCCTGCCCTGCCTGTTGGTGTGTGCCCGGAGACGACGGTGAGAGTTTTGATCGAGAGATGAGGGGGGGCGCGTCACGTCATGGCGGATCAGCCCGTGTACGACGATGTGCCCCGGCCGACGCAGTGCGTGCGTGCATGCGCCTGCTGCTGTCGCCGTCAGCGATCGCGCGTAGGGTACCACGGGTGCACGTGCCGCCGGTGGGGGCCGGCGACGCCTACTAGCCACTACAGTACACATGGGTCCGCCGCGCTCCGCCGGTCCATCAACGAACGGTGACACAGATGGTGCATGCATGCGGTGCATGAACCCAACAAACTGCACGGTCCCATGATCGCGTCACCTGCCGTGTGCTGTAGCACGTACTACACGAACGTGTACCGCCGTCGTCCATCCCTGGCGCGTGAAACACTGAGCTGCAAACCACGGGCGTCTCGCCAACACAGCTAAACAGCACATATTTTTCAGCTCTGAAACGGTATTTCTCCTCATAACAAATCAGCTTCAGCCAAAATCACCTCAGCCAGCGATAGATAGATATAGCTAGGGCTGCACCTAGCAGCTAAGTAATCATGGTAGCCTACTAGCTTATTAGCAACGGGCCCGGCTCCCTCCAAGTCGCTGCGCCGCCGGATACGACACGGCGCATGTGTCTCGCACAACTCGGGAAGCTTCGTGGCCGTTTCCCTGTTGCGACGTAGAAAAACACGGATTATTCTTTAGTTCAGATCGAGGTTTAAAATGATGGGATCCTATGGATCAAATTAATCATTGGGAGAGGTCAGTGGATGCCGTCGTGCCCTGCTCTGCTCTGATCGGAACATTCCCTCTGACACTCTCTGCAAGCTGAGGAATCCGTTTAGGGATCAGTAAACTACTCCAGGCGCCGATTAGTTTATCAGCTGCCGGTGGATTAGCAGTGGTGCTCGCCACTCAGATCTGACCCTAACGAGGCTTTGGGGGTTTTGGCATCACGTGGCCAACGCATCCATCCAACACCCGCGAACCGTGGCGGTAGCGGTAGCGCTTGCTTTGTCGTTGCTGCCTGCCCTGGAAGCTGCAGCTTCCGCCCTGTGCAGATACACCTTAAAATTTTAAAAATTTTGTCACATCAATATTTAGATACATACATAAAGTATTAAATATTGATGAACAATGAAACTAATTTGATAGCTTTATAAAAAGATACGAGACCAATCTTTTGAGTATAATTAGGTCATGATGGGACCCTTATTACAAAAGTTAGTATGTTGCTATAGTAAAAAAATTTGTAAAATATTGAATCTAAAAACACACTAACCAAAAAAAAAAAAAAAACACCAGTAGGAGGTAACCGACGGTGGGCTATAAGTGCCGAGATGGCCGGGGACGCTGATCATTTGCTTGTGCTGCTTTCCGGTCTGGTAATTAGATTACGGGACACGGATCTGTTTTTTAGGGGAGGGGGCATGTGGGTTTGGGGCTTTTGCAAATGAGTTGTCGCCGTCATGGTGTGGGTGCCCGCCGGCACGTGAGTGGCCCGTCGATTTGGATTTCTAATTGCCGATAGGATATAGCCGCCACTAATTAATCGGAGTTCACCGCGCAAGCTACAGGTCGCAAGCTACACGCAGCACACCGGTTTCAGAAGTGCAAGGCACTGAATTTTTCTCGTGCTCATCACCGGAAGATCGCACCGGATAATAAAAATAGAGAGTAGTATGTTTTTGGCCAACTTCAAAATCATTGTATTTCTCTGGTGCATACCGGAGAATCCATACAATAATGGCTAGTCGGTTGTATGGGTACTTGTAGGGACGTATACAGCACCAGAGCGCCCTTGAGTCGTCCTTTTAGAAGAAGCTAAACATAAAGCTAAGGAGAATAAGTCCATTGTAACATATGTTTTTAGATCTGTCCCTATATACGTAGATGGACACCGAATTTCTCCAATGTCACACCAGAAAATGCACTGAGAATTTTGGCGTGTGTTTTTCTTGACTTGTTTGAATTGTTGGTCTGTATACCGTGTCTATTCGTGCATTTTAGCTCTCTTGGAATCCTGTGAGGAGGAGCCCCAGGGTCGTAGAGGGGGTCACCTGCCATGGCACGTGTGCCGGTCTGCTAGGGGCGGAGGCAAAGGCTCACGGCTCAGCCAGAAGAAGGCGGCGATGGAACTCCGCACGGCCCGATGGAGGATGACGAGAAAAAATAGAGGAAAAGGAAATGTAAGGTCTTTTTGGTAGTTTGGTGTACCATGTGAAGTTGTTTTGCTAAACAGAGTCATTGAAGGTCTGTTTGGTACAATTCACAATATTTTCAGTCAAAATTAGTGTTTTTTCAGCTTCAACGAACAGGCTAATAAGCTGTTGTAAGCTTTTTTTACCAAACATTTTTTTTTTCAACAACAACTTTATAGTGAAATTATTTTTCCACTCCCCTCACAAAACGATGAACGAGCATGAAGAAAAAATAGGTTATCTTAGCTTTCTCCCTCTTTTCTCTCTCTCAATCATGCACAAAATTACTGGTGTAGTCGTTTTCACTACTAAAAAAATCTTTTGCGAGGTGCTTTCAATTTATTTTCCGAGGCGGTTAGCAAGGAAAACCGCCTTAGTTAATGTTGGCATTAACCGAGGCGGTTACTTTTTTAACTGCCTCGGTTAAAATCTATTAACCGAGGCGGTTTTTCTAATTTAACTGCCTCTATAAATCGAGTCCGGCCCAGTTGCCCACTCCAGCCCATGTCTATCTCCAATATATAAATGATTTGGGAACCCTAAGTTCATTTCACCTCTCTCTCCCTCCCTCACTCTACCTACCGGCCGCCACCCCTCCCCATCCCTCTCTCTCTCCCTCCCTCCCTCTCTTCCCCTTCTTCTCGGCGAGCGGCTGGCCAGGGCCGCACCGGAGGCCGGCCAGAGGGCACGGACGCGTGCGACCCGGCCTCGCCGGCGCGGCTGCCCGGCGGCCAAGGCCAGGGCACGCTCGCGCGGCGGCCCGGCGGCCCAGGCCAGGGCACGTGGCGCGGCGGCCGGCGGCCCGGCCTCGCGGCGCAGCGGCGCGGCTGCCCAGCTGCCAAGGCCAGGGCACGCTCGCGCGGCGGCCCGGCGGCGCGGGTGGCTGACCCAGGCTCCGTCCCCCTCTCTCGACAGTCTGCTTTGGCGCTGTCCTGCTTTGGCCAGCAACGATGGCGCGGCGGCCCAGCCCCGCAGTGGCTCGAGCGGGCGGCCCGGCGGCTCGGTCGCGCGGAGCAGCGGCCACGACGGTGTAGCAGCCGGATCCGCGGCCATGGTGGCCGGATCCGCCCGTTGCCACCGGATCCACGGCCGTGGCGGCCGGATCCGCGGTGGCGGCGACCTGGATGGGCTCGCGGGGCCCGTGGATGGGCTTGGTGGGCCTGTCCATGGATTTTCTTTCTTTTTTCTTTTTTTTTATTTTTATTAACCATGGCGGTCACACAACCGCCTCGGTTAAAGGCACGATTAACCGTGACCTTAGGTCCGAGGCGGTTGCCAAAACCACCTCGGTTAATCGATTGTGACCGCCATGGTAAATAAAATAAGTAGTAGTGTTTAGCAAACAACTTTTCTAAAACACAACTCAGCTTCACCAAAAAATTACTAATAAAGTTATTTTCTAAAAAAAAAAACTTTACAAGTGAAACTGTGCTGTGCCTAATGGATCCTAAAATAACCCAACTTCACAAAGGAAGTTGTTTCTGTAGCTGAAATCTAAAAATACAGCTTTAACTTCACTAGTCAAGCTGACATGTGTCAAAGGAGACCTTGATATCAGGAGCAAGCGTCGCTGTACACTGCCACGGCGTTTGCCACCACAGCAAGAGCAATCATAAACACTGCCAAGAGCTTGTCTCTCTTCTTTGCTATGCCATGACGATCCCTGGTAAATCAGACCGGAACAAACGACATGAGAAGAAGAATAGCTACCAATTAAACATCCAAAGCCATGCATTGAAGGAGAAATTCGTGCTGTACGTTCAATTGCCCTAAACAAGTTGTATAGTATATAATATATAGTCACCTTAGTGTGATCGCAGCAGGGAAAATATAGGCAACACAGACGGAAGCCGTGGCTCCGGTGAACTGAAAGGCGTCCCAGATATTTGGGATGAAGTTCGCGGCGAGGAAGATCACCGCAAGCAGCGCCGCCGTCAACCTGCCAAACCTTCGGTTGTCGCATGCCAGCGGACGCGCCGAGGGGAAGAGGAGCCCGTCCATGTTGAGCCGCAGCGCCTGGAACACGATGGGGAAGACGAGCATGAGGTGGAGCACGTAGCTGACCCTGACGGCGTCGTTGGAGAGCGAACTGTAGGGGATGCCGAGGTTGGAGTCGAAGTTGGCGAGCACGTCGTCCAGTGTCGAGTCGCCGAAGAGGAGGAAGCCGAAGAAGCTTGTGGTGATGTACACGGCCGAGCACAGCAACAGCGACGTCCGCACTATAGGCCTGATCTCGGCAGGATCCTTGAGCTCCTTGTAAATTGGGAGAACTGCAATAGAGTTGCTAGTCAATACTACAAGATCGATGAGGTAACCAACAAAATATAAGATTTTGATCAATGCATACTCGAGTTTATAGTAATCTCAGCAGCTCATGTAGCTAGACCATGCATACCGTTGTAGTGGCAAATGTAAGCGGTGACAAGAATTGGAACCGCTGTGAAGAGCCTCCAGATGGACGGCCAGTCATGGACGTCGGGGAACAGCCGAGGCATCGGAATCTGCCCTCTCGCTAGCTTCAACATAGCGATCCCGGCAGTGATCACGACGAACACAACGGCCAGAGCGACCGATAGAGCAGACGTGTATCTCAGTGAGTCTGAAAATTAATGGATCACGAAGCAAGAAAAAAATATATGGTCAGAACTAGTGACTAATGAGAAAGACAAACAACCAAAATGCATGCTCAGACGTGATAGTTGCTTACCGACGTGCTTGACCCATGCCAGAGGAGCGAACACACCGAGAGTTGCGATGGTGAGGATTGTGAAGCGTCCGTTCCACCGGTTTGTGCCGAACCATCCTTCAAGCACACCGTGATGGTGCACGCCGCTGGAGGAGGTTCCAGAGAGCACGTCGCCTTGCATTGTGTACAGAAGATCCGAGTTGCCGACGTTAATAGATCGATAAATTAGCTATACCTTACTCGAGTGATCTGATCACTCGAGTTTTCTCTTCTCCAAATAATCCAACCTCTGGAACTGGAACCTTAATTACCAATGATGATCATGTAGACGACCAAGATGCCGAGGTTGTTGACGATGACGCACAACTGGAGCAACCCCCTGCCGAGCACCCCGAAGGCGTCGCCCATGGTCTTGCCGTAGGTCCTGACGCCCGCGGCGCGGTTGAAGCGCACGAGGAGCTCGATGGAGGCGTCCGTGAGCAGCGCGGAGAGCACGATGAGGGCGAGGCCCGGGACGAGGCCGAGCACCTTCATGGTGGCCGGGAGCGCCATGATGCCCGCGCCGACGATGGTGGTGGAGAGGTTGAACACCGCGCTGGAGAAGGACGCGCCGTGGAAGTCGTCGCCAGCGGCATCCTGCTTCTCGGGAAGCAGGGGCGCCTCCGTGCACTCATCGCCGCCCGCCGCGGCGCCGCCGTGGTGGTGGTGGTGGTCACCGCCGCTCGAGATCGGCATCACCATCCTCGCCTGCAGCAAGGCGCCGCCGCAGCCGAAGCCCGCCGGCTCGTCGTTGCTGGGACGGTGAGACCTGCGCGGACGGAATTCCAGGCTCCAGTCGCTGCCGGTCGTCCCTCGTGGCACGGAAATGTGGAACTCTTCGCGCATGTATGGTATGGATTGGAGAGCTCCTCCGGCCTCCGTTATGAATTTTTGATGGAGCGCAGCGAGGAAGAATTGGGGGGAGTGAAGTGTGGAGAAGCTTTTGATAGGAGGAGACGAGGCGTCTTATAATTAGAGTGCCTCCCCATTTAGCAAAATTGAAACATGGCCATGCATCCGTGCTGGAGCTCGCCACGGTGCCGCCCGAGCACCAGCAAGGTTGCCATTGCCATGCCTTCCTCCCGCCCGCGGCCCGCGCGCGCTAATGAGGGTTTTTTTTTTTTGAAATGATGAGTGGGCTTAATGACTTTGGCGCCGGGCTGCGGCAGACTAGCAGTGGGCTGATGGGCTACGACTAGTGAGTAGTGCCTCTAGAAGGCTGAGCCTCTAATGGGCTACAAGAGGCCGTGTTTTGTAGCTCGTGATGGGCGAAATCGGGAAATTGGCCCAAGTAAACTAGAGCGTGAGAGCTTATCCCCCCAGACTCCAGCGCTTAACACATTGGTCAATCTCGTCCGTTCAGGTTGGATCTCACGGTCCACGTCTGCCCGCGGATGGATCGCAGAATCCGTCCCCATAGCCTGGGCAGAGGAGGAAGCAGGATGAACTCGCCACCGCCGCCGGCGATGTCCACCGGGTGCGCCTGAGCGCCTCCTCGCCAGAGCCGGTACCCCTCCTTGCTTGAATTTACTTTCCAGAATCCACTCGCCCCAGAACACTCTCTGTGTCTCTCGGTGCGACCTCGCCGTCGCAGGACCCGCAGACGGTGACGGCCTGACGGGTCACAGCAGCGGTGACCGTCGAAGGACATCGTCACTGCTCCACGTTTTTTTTTTTTGGTGCCTGGTAGAGTGGTGGTTGTCTCACATAGCAGCACGTCACTGGCTCAATTTCTTTTGGTTGAGCGAAACTTTGACCCAAGGTTTAGCCCATGACTTGAATTTGGACCGGATTAGATCATTAGATGTGTACAAACGGTCAGTGCTCCGCTGATATGCCAAACTTGAAGCATCAGCCTTTTTGTCATACCATACTTGTCCTAGCCATAGGGTTGTTCAACAATCAACATACAAGATGTCTTGGTTCCCTTGTCTTACTCTATTTTGTTTATGATTTTGATGCTCATATTCT
This sequence comes from Eremochloa ophiuroides, assembly GCA_038502445.1. Lineage (NCBI taxonomy): Eukaryota > Viridiplantae > Streptophyta > Magnoliopsida > Poales > Poaceae > Eremochloa > Eremochloa ophiuroides. The sequence goes on from JAHLJS010000005.1 coordinate 71,906,336, forward strand.
TGCCTATTCTATCCAATCATAACCACTCTTTGGGAATATTTATAAAACCTGGACAGTCACTAGCTATCATGGTTTGGTACAAATCATTTCCTGAAAATAATATTCAGAAATATCGCCCCCCATATCGTCCCTTTGTTTGACAAACCAAACAAGTAGCTTGTGCGGTTGAACCTTTGTTGAGCTTCAATGTATCAGGCCAGGCCAAAAAATTAAGAAATGCTCTAGACATTAAAGGCTTCTAAACCAGACAATCCTTCTTCTAAAATTGGAGTAGATTAACACACTTAAAAACTAGCTTTTTTTAAGAAAGTGGCAGGAGCTCTGGCTTACATTGAAGTAAGGGAAACAGAAGGCTTTGCTATTGGTTTTGCCTCAATAGCAAAATCATATTGTCGTTGATCAAGGTCCTATTTTGTATATAGCACAATTGATAGAGGTTTGGAGCAATAAAAAAAACTAGCAAATTTATGGTGAGATATCTATGCTTAACTGCTTATGGCTACTGTTTCTGAAGCATGCATACATTTCAGTACCGATCAGGTGTTCAAAGTAGTTTGCTCCCTCTAGGAACTTCGATTATGACCTAAGAAGTGATATCATACCTCCTACCCATCCTCTTTTTATCTATTGGGCCATACATCTTTCGGCAACCTCCTTGATATCAGCATCATTGTGTTTGTGTGTGTGTTTTGGCAGCTTACCAATCTACCCATCACCCAACTTTGTTCCTGTTACTGATTTGTATTTTTCTTATTTTATAGTCTGAAGTTCTTAAAGGCTTATTAAGCTAAGTTTTGTGGAAGGATGCCAGTATGTCATCAAGACTGAGACTTCCATGTCATGCTTCTCCTTCTGATGTGGATAGCACAGTGTGATGGAGCAGAAAGTCAACACATCAGGTCTATTTGGCGATAATTAGTTGCAGTGCTGTTAGGGGTTTACAAATACCCAAGTAGAAGAGACTATAAATTGAACTTATCTTGCTTGGTCTGCTCTATTTGCATTCATTTATCAGAGAATGTGCTTATGCACACAGGGAACCAAGGCCAGGTTATTTGCTGGAGCAATACTCCTATAACTCTTCTCCACGTGGTACCACTTTAGAGTTCAGATCTTTGAGATCTTTGCTAGAACAATACAGGTACTGTTTTGCTTTAATTATCTTTATTGTTTTATTTAGTGGGTTAAGCTTTTAAAAAGAGCACTGTAGCAAGTTCTTCAGAGGAATAAGGTGGTAAACTTTTTCAAGAAAAATGACCTTTTTTTTTTTCTTCAGCTTAATAGTGGTTTGATTTTCATGGTTCTTAGTTTAATAATTTCGGTGCAAATAAGCACAAATATAATAATACTGTTATCTGCATAGGTTTGCACAGCTATTTTAAAGCTTATCTTCTACTCCATGCCCTTATGATTATTTTTTTAGCTGTCTTATAATGATATATTTTCACTGGCAATGCTTGTTTGAAAAACATTTACATTTCTCTTTTTCAAGTTTTGCTGCTTTTGTGTGGATGCAGTCATGTTGTCAGTAGCTACAACCAATGTCAGCCAAGGGAACTCCACGGAATCGGTCATGGCAACAATGGAGCGTCAAACAGCTCGCAGGACCCAAACTAATGGGACACAGATGATAGAATCTCTTTTCGCCAGTGTCAATCTTGCTAAAGATCTTTCTGCTAGGTGCAAAGGCAGTACAGTGCAACTCACGGCTGATGAGATACAAAGCATAGCACAAGACCTGGAGAATGTCTTGCAGAGTATATATGATGATCTTCGCAGGATACCAGCTTCAGCATTTGGCAGTAATGCTTACATGGATGTGCTTATTAAATCACAGTCATTGAGGGATTACTCCGAGGCTGATATACCCATTAATGTCATGGGCAACAGGCCTAGGAGAAGGTCTCTCCGAGATAATGATACTCCGAGGCTGGTGGACTTTCTGCAGGGAATGTACCATGAATCGCATGAATTTGGTGGCCAGATGTTCAACACTCTCCCAGAGGTTGCAGAATACATCGAGCCACTGTATGATGCGTTCATCTGTCCACTGACAAATGAGATAATGAGTGATCCTGTGACAATTGAGAGTGGTGTGACATGTGACAGGAGAGCCATAAAGGAGTATATTGAGAGGTTTGCAGACAGTTCTGAACCTGTCTATTGCCCTGTCACAAAAATGACAATGCAAAGTAAGACAATGGTGAGCAATGCTTCCCTGAAGAGTGTAATTGAAGAATGGACAATGAGGAATGAGGCCATGCGTGTCAGGATTGCTCGCACTGCCCTTTCTCTGTCATCTGCAGACACAATGGTGCTTGAAGCTATACATGAGCTGAAGTTGCTGGCCAAATTGAGGGTGAAGAACAGGGAGCTGATGCACAAGATTGGAGTCACCAAGTTCTTAGCACGGTTGTTGGACAACCACAATGGACAGATTCAGTTTGATGCTCTCAAGCTTCTGTGCTTGTTAGCTGAAGATGAAGAAGGAAAGGTTAGTAAGAATTTTTTTTTGCCTAAAGGAGTTCATCTTCAATTTAGAACAGTTTATACTGACTGCTCAGCATCTTAGCCTTGTTCTTCAATTATGATATATAATTTTTCTGCATGACATACAGGATATCATTGGAAAAACTAAGGCCATTGCTAGGACAATAAAACTACTGTCAAGTAATTCTACTGATGAAAGGCATGCAGCCATCTCTTTCTTGCTGGAGCTTTCGAAGTCACAGTTACTGTTGGAGAATATTGGATCAACACCTGGAAGCATTCTGATCCTCACTACAATGAAGATCAACAGTTCAGATGATCCAATTGCTGCTGAGAAAGCTGGAGCAGTCCTTAAGAACCTGGAGAAGTGTCCGAAGAACATCAAGTACATGGCTGAAAGTGGCTACTTAGAACCTCTTCTGAGTCATATAGTGGCAGGTGAGATGCAGAGTATTAGGAAAGCATATTTTGCAAGTATGATTGTAGTTATCTTTACAAGTTTGATTTTGTTTAATCCACCAAGTTTCTGTCACTGTATAAACTAAGTGGACATTCTATAAACTTAACCTACTAGAAATCTATTCCCTCCATTCCAAATTGTAAGTCATTCCAAGAATTTAGGAGAATAAAAAACATCTTAAGTTTGACCAATATTATAGAGAGAAATGCAAAGAATTTATAACACTAAATAAGTGTACTATAAAAATATATTTGATAAAGAATCTAATCTAATGATACTTAGTTGATATTATTAATATTATTATCTTAATATATAAACTTAGTCAAAGTTGAGATGTTTTGACTCTCCAAGATTCTTGGGACTTACAATTTGGGATGGAGGGAGTAGAATACAGCTGCACATGCGAAGTCTTATATTAACACTTCATCGGTAAAACATCTGAAAAACTTGCTTTGCATCCTAGAACGGAGAGATCTCACTTAGGTTGCCATGTTCCTGAGTAAATTGATGTTTTAAACTGACTTGAAGATTACAAAACAGGCTCGGAAGAGATGCAGATAGAGATGATCGGCTACCTCTGTGAGCTGGTCCAAGAGCAGGAGGTCACCATTGACATCAACAAAAGCACCTCGGAGATCCTCATCAAGATGGCGCACAGCTGCAACCCCATGGTCCGCAAGGCAGCATTCAATGTCCTTGCCCAGCTTTCTTTGCATCGCCCCAACAGCAAGATGCTTGTCAACACAGGCGCTGTCCCTGTCATGGTCGAGGAACTGTTCATCAGGAAGGTAGATGATGAGCCAGTGAACTCCATGGCCAATGCTGCCACTGTCCTTGCTAACATTGTTGAGTCAGGCATTGACCCAGACACCACGGTGGTGAACAAGGAAGGCCATGTCCTCACTTCAAAGTACTCCATCTACAACTTTGTGCACATGCTCAAGTGCTTTGTGCCGGATGACCTCAACCTCAGCATCATCCGCATCCTGCTAGCGTTCACTGCGCTCGCCAAGCCACTGGCCACGGTGGTCTCGGTCATCCGGGAGAACCATCGCGGCCATTCTATCATCGAGCTCATGAACTCCCCAACGGAGGTGCTCAGCCTCGCTGCGACAAGGTTGCTCATCACCCTGTCCCCACACATTGGACACACCATAGTAGAGAGGCTCTGCAAGACACAAGGACAGCCACGGACGATGGTCAAAAGCATCAGCAGCCATGCCGGGCGCATCACCGAACGGCAAGCTGCGTTGGCGACTCTCCTCGCGAAGCTACCTTACCGGAACACCTCGCTCAATGTCGCGCTTGTGCAGGATGGCGCCGTGCCAGCCATACTGAGGGCGATAAAGGAGGTGCAGAACGGAGCTGCTAGATCAAGCAGGCACGCGGTGCCATACATGGAGGGTCTCGTCGGCACGCTCGTGCGGCTCACAGCGACTCTGTACAGCCCAGAAGTGTTGAAGGCGGCCATGGACCACAATCTGGCCTCGCTGCTCACTGAGCTGCTCGATGGAGCAGCCGGGAGCGACGAGGTGCAACGCCTTGCTGCAGTGGGGCTCGAGAACCTCAGCTACCTGTCCATCAAACTGTCCCAGCTCCCACCCGATGAGCTGCAGTCCAAGAAGAACACCATACTGAAGCTCCTGAAGGACTCAAAGGCGCACAGCAACAAGAAGAGCCCACACCACCAGGTCAACATTTGCCCGGTGCACCGGGGAGTCTGTTCCCCAGCGACGACATTCTGCCTCCTCGAAGCCAGCGCCGTGGAGGGCCTCCTGGGCTGCCTCGAGAACGACAACATTCGGGTTGTGGAGGCTGCCCTCGGAGCACTGTGCACTCTCCTCGATGAGAGGGTGGACGTCGAGAAGAGCGTAGCGATCCTTGCCGAGCTCGATGCTGCTCAGCGCGTGCTTGCTGTGCTGAGGCAGCACCGGCAAAACTTGCTGTGGCAGAAGTGCTTCTGCGTTGTGGAGAAGCTCCTGGAGCACGGCGATGACCGATGCGTGAGGGAGGTGACTGGCGATCGGATGCTGCCCACGGCGCTGGTGAGCGCATTCCACAGGGGGGAGGAGAGCACTAAGCAGGCCGCCGAGAGCATCCTCCGGCGACTACACAAGATGCCTGATTACTCTGCAACCTACGTATCCATGGAGTTCTAGTCGTTGGAATCTAAACAGTATCAGAGTTTGTGCATATGCTACTTGCTTGTTTGAACAAACTTACAGAATTGCGTGACCAGATACAATGTTGGCTTGTTTTTCAATTTTGTTCGGCGCTATGATTTTCACATGGTGAATGGATATTGTCAACTTGTAGTAGTGGAACTTCTATGTTGCTTACCTTAAAATTGTAAAGTCCTCACCCTTGTTTGTTGCTTTGGAACAATAATACATACACAAAGTTGTATACCAGAGCCCCTCTCTAATGTTCTGTACATTAACAGTAACTGCTTTTCAGCCGCACGATCACCCAGAGGCAGCTTATCTGCCCGTCCACGTAGCTCCATCTCGAATCTCCCCTCATCGGTCACCTCTCGGCAATTCCTCTCGACAATTAAAAAAAAAAAAAAGAAAGGGTGAGACACGCCGCTGCTACGACTCCCGCCGCCGCCGCACGACCCACGACAGCACTCTCGGCGTTGCGCGTGACTGCAGCACGCCCGCGACCACCACCCACACACGGCCCGCGCCGCCGTTGCCCCGCGCGGACCTACCTCCGCACCGCCCGCATCGCGCCGCTGCTCATCCGCGATAAACCGCCCGCTCGGCGGCGCTGCCGCCGCCGCACGCCCCACGACAGCACGCTCGGCGGCGCGCGTGCCCGCAGCACCGCCGTTGCCCCGCGCGGACCTACCTCCGCACCGCCCGCATCGCGCCGCTGCTCAGCCGCGAATAAACGCCACCGCCCGCTCGGCGGCGCTCCCTGCCACAGCCCGCCCGAGCCACAGCCGGGCACACCTACGCCGTGCGCCACAGCCGCCCTGTTCCCCCGTGCCCGCGCTTCAACGCCACCTCCGGCGCCCATCCACTCTTCTCCTCACCGGTGCAGGGCAGCCAGCGAGGTCTCAGTCTTCAGCAACGCTTTTCTATCTACTTGCTCTTTAACTACTCACTTCACACCAGCGTTTGCTTCTAAAATCCAGGACACTTCCATGCCATGGACACAGGCTTCACTGGCACAAACACAGGACGCAAACGAAGACGTGTTCATGCTAACAATACAGAGCTTGGTAATGTTGTCGATTCTTCCAATGTTGTATATGATTATGCCTATTTTTATTCCTATATCTCTTCTAAATTGTGTTGGGTCCCTACCTGCAGGCATCCACGTTCCTAGCCATGCGCCTTCCAACTACCATGGCCTTTCGAAGCACAGGAGGTTTACATCATCCGCTGCTTCCGAAGACGACGAACCTGGCCCCTCCCAATTTGCGGCGACTTCAATGGTAGTCACTGCTGAAATCGAACAAGGGATACTCTTATGGACTTACAGAAACTTCAATTCCATCACTTCGCAAACGACGTCCAAATAATTGTGACCGCCACATCCATAAGTTCTTACGGTCCTACTATTGCGTACATTTTTACATTAGTCAGTTCATCTATTTGTCTTTGCGTTTCCATAATGGCAAGGTTTCAGCCCCACCTCAAAATTTTAGTTAAAACCTCAAATGTCTTTTATAGGTGGCCCATCAGTGCTGTTACTGATCTTTTCTCAGAGACATAATAGTGCAGGAGTTTGGGCCCTACCTCAAAATTGTAAATAAGAACCTAAAATGCCTTTTATAGGTGTCCCAACACGGCTGCTACTGAGCTTTTCTCAAAGACATACTCCTTACAGTTATATATAAAAAGATGCCTAAATACATATTTTAAAGTTGTGGTATGACTATGCAAGAAATTAACATCCATTTGCTATACACTACACACGGCCACGTCTGATTTGATTTGTTCAATCTTAAGGTCACCGTGTGTAGGCACCATTTTTACTCCACTCTATTTGGGAGGTCCAACTTGCATGTGCCAACACTGCGGTGCTCGCTTTTGGGTTGAGGAGCGTGTGCGTGGCCACGGCCGCACATCTGCTCCGGCATACAACAAATGTTGCAGAGGTGGAAGCGTCTCTCTACCTCTATACAGAGCACCTCACAACCTTTGCTGCGTCTTTTAGCAAGAGAGTCCCCGTCGTTGTCAAGGCATTTCTTCGACAACATAAGGAGGTGCAACTCCATGTTTGCCATGACTTCCATGGGAGTCAAAGTCATTAACGATATAAATGATGGCCATGCTCTTAATGTCTTCAAGATTAGCGGTCAACTCTGCCATCGAATAGGCTCACTGATCCCAGCACATGGAAGAAGACCAGAATATTGTCAATTATACATCTTCGACACTGCAAACGAAATCAGAAATCGTATGGCTATTATAGATGACCATGACAGAGACTTTCATCCCTGCGAATGTATCATTGCTGAATTGGCAGCCATGCTTGATGCACACAACCCCGTTGTGCAAGTTTTCCGGACTGCCCGCGACAGGCTCAATGCGGATACCTCATCTGAGCATTTTGAGGACCATTACTCTGTCAAATTGTTTAGGCAACATTTATAGTGACCCAGTTGCATCCGGGGTCGTAGGTTTAGTGGTCAATGGTTTAGGTAACACCGAGGCAGGCCGCGACTTAATAGTGCAACATCACTCATCTCAATTTCAACGAGTAAGTGAGACGCATTGCAAGTTTATGCCAATGCAATATCCATTATTATTTCCATATGGAGAAGATGGATTCCATGGGAACCTTTACTACATGTCAAGTCCTCGCTCCAACAAGATCAAATGGAAAAAGGTCACCATGGCAGAATATTATTCCTACCGGCTGCATGATAGACCCAATGATTTCAACACCCCACTACGTTGCAGCAGGCTAACTCAAGCATATATTGTTGATGCCTATTGTTCCGTCGAGGATGAGCGCCTCAAGCATTTTAGAAATGAATCTTTCCAAAAGAAGTACAGAACCAGTCCCTACAAATCTTTGGTTGAGGTTGCAAACAGTGGCATCACACGTACCTCCAACGTAGGCCAAGTAACCTTCTTACCAGGCTCATTCACAGGAAGCCCAAGATACTATTACCAAAACTATCAAGATTGTGTTGCAATATGCTGTAGATTCGGATGCCCAGATCTATTTATCACCTTCACATGCAATGCTTTGTGGCCAGAAATTCAGGAGGCATTATCGTCCATACCAGGACAGCAAGCTTCTGACAGAGCAGATATTGTTGATCGAGTCTTTCAGATCAAGCTCAAACTACTCATGGATGATATAGAGCAGAACAAATTCTTTGGACCTACGGTTGCAGGTATTTTCCGAACATCTTAACATTCCATCCTATACCTAATATTATCACCCTACTACAACACTGAATTGAACTACTCTTCAGTCTCCCATGTCCCTAATTTTTTTCATCCTGCCCGTTTTCACAGTTGTATACACAATTGAATTCCAAAAAAGAGGTCTGCCACATGTACACCTGATTCTTTGGCTCAAAAAGAATGGTCCTCTTAATATTGCGCAGATAGATGCCTTCATATCAGCCCAACTTCCAGATCTAGCTACTGATCGCATAGGTTACGAGACAGTGTCAAAGTTCATGATTCATGGCCCCTGTGGACCTCTACAGCCCTCCCGTCCTTGCATGAACAATGGAAAGCGCGACAAATTCTACCCAAAAGATTTTTTGCGAGCAAACGACAGAGCTACCAAACAGTTATGTTAATTATGCCCGCCCCAAGAATGGTATCACCACCCACAAAAATGGAATACAGGTTGATAACACATTCATCGTCCCACATAATGTGGACCCGTTGGTCAAATACCAGGCTCATATAAATGTTGAGAGTGTCAATCGCAATGGAATGGAGAGATATCTGTTCAAGTACACAAACAAAGGCCCAGATTCAGCTAAAGCTACCCTTCAAAGAAAAAGAGGCAGCCCCAATAGTATTGTAAGGACCTTGATGTTGGCCTAGAGGGGGTGAATAGGCCTATAAAAACCCAACTCGATCCGAGATCAGAATTGAGGGCGGGACTGCCTGACTCAGAGGGCGGCACTGCCACACCCCAAATAATCCTCCACTACAGACCAAACTTGGTAAAGATAGTTCTGGAGGTGTCCAACAGCAAGCCTGCAAAATTTCAGTTCAAACCGAAATAAAAACGCATTGTGGCACTGCCTCCCTATGAGGGCGGCACTGCCTCACTTGCGAAACAGAGAATCTTACAGAGCATAATATATGGATAGAAAGAGCTCAACAAGTAGAATCTTATCCTCCAGTAGCAACACCGTTCACAGTTCGAAGACTGGAGACCACAGTTTGAGCTCACGAGAACGGATCGAGTAACCCTAACACAAACTCAACAACACAAGTAAGTGAACAGCACACAAGGATTTAACCCGTGGTTCAGCTCGCCACTAAGGATTGCCTACGTCCACATTGTTGAGGTACGCCACTTAGACTTGGGCTTGCCACCAAGGCTTGCCGCTCCCTCGTTCTCAAGTCAAGAGAGTGAACTCTTGAAGTAAGGGGTGATTTCTTAGCTGCAAGAGAGTCTTACAAACCTCCCTAAACTGCCACAAAGAGTTGGCAAGCTCTTAGGGCGACGCCTAGCTGGCTAGGAGCAAAGCTCCAAGGGTATGGAACTCAAGAACGCCGGCCAAACATGAACCAAGTGCTCTCTAACTTTGGAAAGCAATAGATCTGACCTCCAATCGAAGTTTGCTGCCTATTCTCTCAAGTTTTGCTGGTTGGAATGGTGGATCCACTTGAGAGGTGAGGAGCAACAATGGAGGAGAGAGGGTGACTTCTTTTTCTGTTCTAAATCGGGCGTGTGGCGTGAGGAAGAAGAAGTGACCGTTAGGAGCAACAAAAGTAGTATTTATACTCTGTCATCCAATGGTCGGATGGAGTGCGGCACTGCCGCACTAGCAATATCTAGCGAAATGATATGCAGTTTGTTTTGATGGATTTGTTAGAGTGTAAGGATGGTATTTCCAGAATATGAGCACTTGGACAGATGCCCTTTAGAACCCCCTTGATAGTACGGCATACCTATACTCAAGATAAAGATAATAAAAACCAATTTAACCACTTGAGTCTTCAATGTCTTCATATACCATTTCTTCTCAATGTCACTTCATAAGGGGTTGCAATCATTCTTATCTCATCTCTTCGAGCAAGCACACCGAGAGCATGTGACTTGAACCATTTCAATATATGTGAGTTTGATTCATGGCTTCAAGTCACCTCCACTAATGATTTGATCCTCAACACAATATGACTCTTCATAACTTGATTAGTTCCTCGACTCAATGTAAGTACTCTCTTCTTCACCTTAACTATGGTACCTCGGTCCAAGCCATTGCTTACCCTTCACCTTCGCTTAGTCTCTCGAATCCCTTTCCTTGCTATTTTCACCTTATCAAGCGATACTCAAGTCACATCATATTAAGCATCCATTGAAAACCATTTCTTCAATATTATGATTCTTGTTTGAATATCTTCTAGATATGAATGTTGAGATCAATCAAGCTTCACATAGAGTGATATATGTATGAATCAACATCAAAGTAGTCAAGGCAATTCATGATTCCTTATATCCTCATCATTTTGGCTTGACTTTCCAAACACTTACTTCAATCTATCTTCATACTTCTAGAATGACCAAAGCTAGTCCATTATCAAACTCTTCTCGTTCATGAAAAACAAGCCATTATTGAGACCAATTCAAAACCATCAACTCATGTCTCTTTTGTCATTCACCAAATATGCTTGCTTTCGCATGATGCTATGATATCCCACCATATAAGCCATTTCATCAATTCCAATTGCATTGTTGTCTTTTGCTTGAACTATAATGTCCTCATGATCTTCCAATACAACAATACACAATATTGGCTTTCATTGAACAATATGTAGAATACCGTCAAGTTTGCCTTCTTGTTAAACCTTGGACACACTTAGCAAACTTGTTAGACCTTTAATTATGTTGTCATTCAATTCACCAAAACCCACTAAAGGGCTAGATGCACTTTCAAGTGTCACCGAAACGTTTAATGAAATAAACGAATAACTCGATTGCAGATGTGTCACTCCTAATGATGCTGCATGGAGACTACTTCAGTTCGATATACACTACACTAATCCAGCTGTGGAATGACTTCCTGTTCATCTTCCTCTACAAAATGGTGTCTTATACACCGAAGACGATTACCTTGATCAGATAATTAAAGATCCATCTAAGCTCATCACTAAGCTAGCAGCATGGTTAGATGCCAACCAAAACCATCCACATGCTCGAGAACACACATATGTACAGTTCCCTGAACACTGGACATGGCACGCCAAAGGAAAATATTGAGATAGATGTCACAATAATCACCCCAAGGTTGGTCGCCTTGCTAATGTTGCTCCCAATCAAGGAGAAAGGTTTTACGTAAGAATGTTACTTCACATAGTCAAAGGAGCACGATCTTTTATTGAAATACGGACCGTTGCTGGCCATGAGCACCCAACATTTCGTGCTGTGTGTGATGCATTGGGCTTACTTGGTAACGACCAAGAGTGGTTCAGCGCCATGTCTGATGCAGCGAGTTGGGCATTTCCATGCCAATTAAGGCAACCTTTTGTTACATTGCTGCTTTTCTGTGAACTCAAAGACCCCCTCAGAATATTTAATGAATATGTTAAGGTGATGGGAGAAGACATGTTATATCATGCAAAACAGATGGCTACAGCACCACCTGATGCAATCATACAACAGTATATTACATCCTCAGTCTTGCGTGAATTGGAAAGGCTACTTACAGATGCTGGATACAATCTACGTCACTTCAATTTGCCCCAACCAGATACACACTCTTCTAAGATCCTTGCAAACAGATTGATATTGGAAGAACTTTCATATATCACGGAAGATGCAAGTACTACAACAGAACAGTGCATCAGACACCTCAATACAGAACAGAGACATATTTATGATCTTATACAGGATTCCATCATAAATGATTTAGGACACACCTTCTTCATCTATGGATATGGTGGAACCGGAAAGACTTTTCTATGGAACACTTTGCTCACCGCCGTTAGAAGCCAAGGAAAAATAGCATTAGCAGTTGCATCCTCAGGTATAGCAGCACTGTTGCACCCTGGAGGTCGAACGCCACACTTGCGCTTCAATCTTCCAGTAGATATCAAACCTCAATCTGCATGTGCAATAGAGAAGAACACACACTTGCCTGAGTTAATACAACATACATCTCTAATTATATGGGATGAAGCAGCAGTCAACCATATGCACTGCTTTGAAGCGCTTGATCGCTACACTCAGAGATATCATGTCATCCAACAAGGCTGAATCAGCAGCAAAACAGTTTGGTGGCATAACAATTGTCCTCGGTGGTGATTTTCGACAAACTCTGCCAATTATTCCAAAAGCCAAAAAAAACACAAATCTTGGCTGCATCAATCACCAGATCTCACTTATGGTCAAATTGCAAAGTGCTTCAGCTAACTGAAAACATGAGACTTATATGCCCTCATCTTTCAGATTCCAAAAGAAATGAGCTTGATAGTTTTGCCAAGTGGCTCCTATCAATTGGTGATGGCAGTGCTCATGGCATGGGTCCCACAGATCTGCCTGACACATCATGGGTACAATTACCAAACAACCTTTTACTACCACCTGAACAAAGAACGCTTCAGGATTTGATTTCTTTTGTATATGGAACACCTCCAGAGGACTCTCAGTTAACTTCTTATCTTTGTGAGCGAGCAATATTAGCACCAACAAATGAAGTGACTGCTGCTATAAATGTATAGATCATTGCCTAGATAGCCACCGAAGAAATGTCATTTTACAGCTCAGATTCCATTGATGATCAAACATCCAACTATTGCACTTTAGAAGCCCTTTATCCTCAAGAATTTCTCAATACTATTACAATGAGCAGCCTTCCAGATCACCATCTACAGCTTAAAGTTGGTGTCCCCATAATGTTGCTTAGAAATCTGAGTCCATATCATGTCATCCAACAAGACTGAATCAGCAGCAAAACAGTTTGGTGGCATAACAATTGTCCTCGGTGGTGATTTTCGACAAACTCTGCCAATTATTCCAAAAGCCAAAAAAGCACAAATCTTGGCTCTTGGCTGCATCAATCACCAGATCTCACTTATGGTCAAATTGCAAAGTGCTTCAGCTAACTGAAAACATGAGACTTATATGCCCTCATCTTTCAGATTCCAAAAGAAATGAGCTTGATAGTTTTGCCAAGTGGCTCCTATCAATTGGTGATGGCACTGCTCATGGCATGGGTCCCACAGATCTGCCTGACACATCATGGGTACAATTACCAAACAACCTTTTACTACCACCTGAACAAAGAACGCTTCAGGATTTGATTTCTTTTGTATATGGAACACCTCCAGAGGACTCTCAGTTAACTTCTTATCTTTGTGAGCGAGCAATATTAGCACCAACAAATGAAGTGACTGCTGCTATAAATGCATAGATCATTGTCCAGATAGCCACCGAAGAAATGTCATTTTACAGCTCAGATTCCATTGATGATCAAACATCCAACTATTGCACTTTAGAAGCCCTTTATCCTCAAGAATTTCTCAATACTATTACAATGAGCAGCCTTCCAGATCACCATCTACAGCTTAAAGTTGGTGTCCCCATAATGTTGCTTAGAAATCTGAGTCCATCAAAAGGTTTATGCAATGGAACTAGACAGACTTATAGTCACACAACTCACACACCGAATTATTGAAGCTCAGATAATTACCGGAAAAGCTAAAGGGACTTACGACTTATAGTCCTAGAATAATTACTACTTCATCTGATCCCAGGTGGCCCTTTAAAATAAAGCGACGACAATTCCCAGTTCGTGTTTCATATGCCATGACAATAAATAAAAGCCAAGGACAAACACTCACTATAGTTGGTGTCTACCTGCCAACTCTGGTATTCTCTCACGGCCAACTATATGTTGCTTTGTCACGTGTTACATCACCGGAAGGCTTACGAGTACTTATCGAAAATAACTTCGAGGGATATGAAAACCAAACACATAACGTTGTGTACTCAGAAATTTTAAATGATCTATCCACATAGAACCACTGAATCCAGGTATTACTATCTACATGCAATTTCCTTTTACTGCTCCATTATTTTGGGTTTGTAGCTGTCTGCTCAATTCGATTCAGGTGACAGAACACCAGACAATTAGACATGACTATTTCCACAGATAAATACACATTTTATACTCCAAAATATGTCATGTCATATATGCTTGATTTCCACTATTATTTAAATATAACAAATAGTCTTCCTTGCCAGATTTCCGACATTTCCCTCAAATGCAGCATGCCTGCATTTCGTTGTATCTTTATAGAAATAAAGTAAGGTTTTAGACATAGCACATGTGCTGTACCAATCGCCACTCTTGGAGCGTCTCTCTCTGCACCACCATGTACTCGCCCACGGTTATTACTGCCCCTCCTCTTCTGTCCTCCCAAATTTTGCCTTTGATCATGTGTCCTGCTCCATAGGTTCAGTTAGATGGATAGGTTTTTATTTTCCATCTCTCATATCTGTATTTGATTCATGAAATGGACTGCATACCTTCAACAAGATTAGTATCAACAACTTCAATTAACCCTGAAATGAGCAACTGGACAACTGGAATACATTTGTTCCATTTTTTGGGTGCAGTTTTCCATTTTTCACAGCCCATGCTTCTACACAGTCGACACTATGGCACTACCATAGATTCCTTTCACTTCCTTTCTTTGCACAAGATCTTTGATTATGACCTGTACAACAGCCTGCACCAAATTCATTCAGCTTATCATGTTACAAGACTATATTAGTTTTTCCTTCTCTTTTTGGTAGGTTGGATACTTTTGTACGAAGTACTAATAGTTACATCTCCAGTTACTTTTTCATGGCTACACCTCCACAGGCACTGCTGTCATCAATGTAAGTTCCCTATAACCAAGACATTCAAAATAATTAAAGTATGTTCTGAACTATTAATGGAGGTATATTACTTTTTTTCCGCAATCCAAAGTGATCCCTTCAGCGCAGAATTTTCTTGCAGTTTACTAGGGGTTTGCCTCAGCACAACAGAAGACTTACCTACAGCAAATTCAAACTTCACAGTTGTCTGAGGGATCAGTTTTGGTTACAAACATGTCTTTTCATTTTCAGTTCATTTCATCTAGCTTTTGCCGACAGTGCCATGTAACAATAAACAGCATAACAACAATGACACTGAACATAACCTACACTGCTATATTCCATAAACCGTACTTTCCTCCATGTGTTTTATGAAGGGACTTTGAATCCCATTTCAAAACGTATGCTGCAAAATTGTAGACAAAGTACTAGCTTTCAGATCAAAATTTTTAATGATTTTCCTTCAATTTTAAGAACCACTTTATACTCAAACATAACAACTGCTCAATTGGCTAGGTATTAGTTACGTTCCATACCTACAACAGCCATTAGTTTGGTAATGTACTACTGGTGCCAAATGATATTCCGGCCGAATGCCCAGTTGCACGGGGTTACTGACTAGTATGCATATATATACATGCATTTAGCTATAGGCCACGCACCTCGCGGTCATGAGATATCTTTTGGATAAGGTCGCCATATTGACATCTCGCCAATATGACCGTATGTTCTACTCCTGCGTGTGAGAATTGCCACATGGCATTCTAGCAGAAGGAGTCAGGTGAGTAAAGTTACTGACACAGATAACCAATTGTATGAACATCATTCATGTGAAAAGCAACAGAGGAAAAAGATTTGCTGGCAAGGAAGTAAATGTGATACGTGTATGTATTCATGTGCTGCCGCCGCCTTCTTCTGATCGTAGCCGTATGTAGGAGGAAGTGTGGCACTATACGAGGATATTGCGGCTCCTGATGTCACGCACAGTGGAGTGGAGCGAGCTGGCAACGTTCTGGCGGGGCCAGAGGACGAACTACGAAGGTGACGTTCGCCCTTGCCACATGAGTGGCGCACGACTCTGGCGCGCCACCTCGGTATTACATAGTGTGGCACCGCTTCTCTATTGTCAAGGAACACATGTTGTAAACGTTTTGGGTACATAAATTTTAGCAACATTTTTGTAGTAGAACTATGACTTATTTTGGCTATTGGTATAACGAAACGATAAAAAAAATGTACAACGTAGCTTAAACAGTGAGTATAATGTAATCACATTTCTTGGAATACTGCAGTGAACACAGGACTGACATTCACCTGAAACATTTGTTAGAATAGAATGTTGAGGGCCATTAAACATCTCATGACAAGTTAAGGGGCCGACCATGCATCTGTGCACCGCTGCGCTGCGCCTCCTACTCCAGTGCGTCTGGTCAGTCTTTTTCTCCCTTCTTCCACCTGGTAGCCTGCATCACTAGGCTGGGCTGAGCGATCCAGCCGTCGCGCTGCATGGTGATGGATTACTGCGACTGCGAACCATTTCCATCACCTTTGAGGGACCAAAGGTGACGAGGCTTAAAGATGCCCATCAAATATATTAGAGTTGGGTGACGAGCTACATACAAAGTGTTTTTCTTTCATATATGATATATAATTGGAAAATATGAAGCATGATGGTTTGGATTTTAACATCTGTAGCAATGCATATGGACATGATCCTGGTAAAAAAAAAAAAAAAATCCAAACGAGGCGTTCGCAAAATCTCCCGTGAGCGTCTCACCTAGGTAGATCAAAGTAATCGCTTCCGTGTAAGGCGCCGGTATCTCAACACTAGTAAACTTCTCGCGTATGACATTATAAGCCAGTTATAATAAGTTGAAACGGCTGTTTTTTTTTTTAGAGAGAAAAACACACAACGTCCCGGCTGATAGGCCGACTTATAAGTCGAAACGAACAAAGTCATTTCGCTTAAATATATAGCTTATGCTGATGTTTAGTTGGTTAGTGTTGTACTATTGTGTCGCGGCATAAGTGTCAATTAGTTTATACCGTTAGATGATCATTAAAGTGAAAAGTGAATAGTTAAGTCTTTCTTTATTATATCGGTTAATGTGATAATTTAATGGCTCTTTATTTAGATATTTTACTTAAAATTTTAGGAACCAAACTATATTTTCCCTTTTTCAGATTCGAATTTAGCTATTTCTTAAGTCATATTTCCAGGGTTTTTTTTATTTGTATTTAGCATCTGATCAGTACGGTAATTAAAAAAATCATTTGTATTATTTTCATTCTAAATTTAGCTTTTTATTAATTATATTTGATATAGACCCTTTATTCTTTATTGGAACTGAATTGCTGTTTTTATTAAAAAAATTTATGAATTTAGAAATTTTTAAGACGTATTTGATATGGACTATTTGTTTAGGAATTTTGGGTCCTATTCATATTGGACTCAAACTTTGATTTTTATTTATGTTTAATTCCGAATTACTATTTATTTAATCGCAATTGGCTTGGAGTCTTTGGATTATTCTTGACCGTTAAATTTTCATAAAATCCAATAGTCCTTTCTTTTTCTTTTTTGTGATTAACGTGGCCTCTTGACGAACATGTTGGCTTCTTTTAACATTTAAATATAAAGATAATAGATTGATGGATAGATAGATTAGGCTTCTGAAGACAAGCAAGCAAAGAGAATTTAGAAGGAATTTTGTATCATTTATTTATGGCGCCAACGAAAATTGCACCTTCGGAGAACAAGAACAGCCAGAAGAATCCAATAATAATAATAATAATAATGATATTTCCTTTATTTTCTTTAACGGGCCGGGGCATCTATCTGACTGCCTGCACCTGCATCATGCATCAGCGGCAGGACCTTATGAGTACTATTTTCCCCAGTAAACGCGTTGCCATCTGCTAACACACGAACATATGGCTTAAACTTGGGCAGCTGGCCGGTGAGCTTCGAGTTTGGGCAATTTCGTGAGAGACTCCGGTATCTCCCCGGTGAGATTGTTGTTGGCTAGCATAAGTCTTTGAAGGCCTATCAGGTCCGCTATGGCCGGCGAGATTGTCCCCGATAACCCAGCCTCTTGCAGGAAGATGATGGCTACATCTGAGGTGTTGTCGCATACCAAGCCAAGCCAGCCAGTACTGCAAGGGTAGTTCCCCGTCCATGGCCTTGCTAGGACGAGTGGGTAGCCAAAGCCCTCGGCCACCTGGAGCAGAGTGCTCACCTGCGCGTCGCACGGCCCGGGCTCGTCCAAGCAGAAACTGTTTCCGTCGACTACGTCGGCGGCCACTCCGGCAGGAAACTGTGGCACCGGCCCCTGGAGGTAGTTGCTGGACAGGGAGATGTCTCTCAGGCTGGCGATCTTGCCCAGAGCCGCCGCCGGCACCACTCCGGTGAGGAAGTTCCGCGACAGCCTCAGCGTCCTGATGGACGTGAGGTTTGCGATGACAATGGCCAGCCGCTACCTGGAACGGGCCGACCACGGTGGCGTTGGAGGCGGAGAAGGTGCGGAGGGAGGTGCAGCAGGCGATGGCGTGCGGGAAGGGCCACGGCGGCAGGGGGAGGTTGTCCATGCTCAGGTGCCTCAGCGCGGGCATCCCCCGCGGGAAGTCCTTGGGGAGGGACGTGAAGGCGTTGCCGTCGAGGGAGAGACTGGTGAGGGAGGGGGCTCGCAGCGGCGGGACGGCGCCGGAGAGGGCATTGCCCCCGAGCTGGAGCGACTGGAGTGCGGTGAGCGAGGAGAGGGTGGGGGGCAGGGTCCCAGCCAGGCCCATCCCTGCGAGGTCGATGGCGATGATGCGGCGGCCAGAGAAGGATGAGCAAGAGATGCCCTCGAAGGAGCACGGGTCGCCGCCGGCCGTGGTCCAGCTAGACGGTGGCCTTGCCAGGGATCGAGCGAGGTCAGCGACGGCGACGGCGTCGGCTGTCTGAGGCCGCAGCACGTGAGGAGGAAGGCCAGGAGAAGACGACGCGCCGACATTGCAATGTCGATCTTGCGTAGGGATGATGGATCCTCGGCATCGATCGGTTTCTTTCTCTTATATATTAATTGCTCAATCCTGTTGAGAGGCCAAGAGACTCCGTGCGCGTGGTTGGTCACAGCCTGCATTCGGTTTCATTACAAAGTACTAATTCCTCCAGCTAGCACAAAACAATAATAAAGGAATTCAGTTTCAGTTCAATACAATACTGATCGCCGCCGCACGTACTCCATCATAATCACATGATTAATTAGCTGTTTAGGACTTAAATTTGCATCTGTTACTTTTTTTATACTTAATCCGGTCCTAAGGCCTTGTATTAATAAATAGACGCAAACTCAGCCGAGTCGCGAGCAGCTGTGTTACAAACTCTGTTGTGAGCCTACCTCCACAAGAATTGCTTCATCTTTGGAGGACCTAGTATATAGATTATTTCCCTGTCTGTTGAATTCTGGAAAGACTCCCTTGTTGATTTTCTCCCAGTTAAATATTATCCCCCATTTTTCATCTAAATGCATCATTGTATGTGGATATCCCTGCTGCTTTCTGTTACATACTGATACGTTCTGTTGGTTGTATGCGATGCTCTCTGTGGTTTCTGCTAGACTGTCTTTCTGAGACTTCTGGGTTGTTTTCTCTGTAAGCTGCATGAGGCAGGTGCTTGCTAGGGAGATAAGCTATCCTTATTTCTTTTCAGTCTTCTCTTTCATGTCCAAAACTCTGTATCACTATATTTCTTTTGCCATCAATGGAAATGGGGCGAGGCCCCCGTATCCAAAAAAATAAAAAATAAAAAATCTAAATGCATCATTGTATAAGGAAAACTTTATCTTCTGGGCAATAGTCTGTCCTTTAGCCAGTGCGGTCGTCCATGGACACGCCGTCACAACGGTCGCAAGCAGGTAGGCCACACGTGCTTGTCGTGCCGTTCCCAGCCCAGTAGGCCACCTGTGCTCGCGGTCCTTCGAGCTCGCCAGCGTTGGATCGGAGGGAAGCGAACAATGATTCCTCATATCCTTATCTGTATATGAATACAGATTTTTTTTTTTCTAATGTCAAAAATGGTACGGTTCTACCATGCTAGAGTGGAAGCGGATTTTTCTAGGTAAGGATAATATGTGCTTATATATTGTTTTTACGATGATCTTATTAACTAAAGTTATAAAGCAGCAATACGACACGAAATAATCACCACTAATCCACTATTTTGATTTAAAAGCTCACAAAACTAATATAAGTTCTTTGTTTAGATTTACAGTATAAAACAAACGTCTAAAGGAACTATTCCTAACTCGTGAGGCGTTGTTGCACAGGACTGCGGCGCCGTTTGTTAATTAGCCGTCAATCAAGCAAATAGACAATCTCGAGAATTACCATTCCATTTATGTGAAAAGATATTTAAATTATAGTACTATATAGTTGATGAGTTTTACTTGTGATACAATATAATAATGCTTGTATTATAGGTTGGGTTGACTTATATTATTGCAGCTTGGACTTCTTAAAATATTTGTATTGTTCTATTATAAGTGTCGGATAATCCATACTATTCCTATCTTATATCCTATAATCAGATTCGTATTATTTACATCCATACGATTATTAAAAATACTTCTTCGTATATTTAAAATTCGATTTCGGAACAGATCATACCACTTTCACCCTAAGCTCGCCGGCTCGCCGCGTTGTTCGTCCGCGCAGCATCTGGTCAGCTGGTCACTGATCGACTGACGGCATTGCTGTATCTACGGTCGAAACTTAAATGGGCTCATATGATCCACAATGACAAGATAGGCAGGCCCAGCCCAATAATATCATAGGTCCTTCCTCAGCCTTGATATGTAGAGCTACGGTGGGAGCAAACCCTAGCCGCCACGAGCCAGGGAGCGACTACCAAACTCCTCAGTTCATACGGTTTATATCCTGTTCTACGCAATCATTTTTGAGCGATACTTGGTTTATTTTTTTTCTTTGCTTTGCTTCGCTTCGCTTTGGACCACTGGATCGGCGTTGGTTTTTCCTGCTAGTACTTTTTGAAAATCAAGAAGGGCATCCTTTCGCTTAATTTGCATAGACTTCTGTTTTGATTAAGTCGCACCATTAGCCCCCTGCTTCGTGAGGTTGGATGCAGGGAAAAATGCGAGAAAAGGGTATCTATGGGTGCAAGATTAATGGACAGGGCGGTTCTATACCTCTGTGGAAACCAGTGATTTTCCTCAGAGTCATCTTCTGCCCACAGCATGGTGTTGCTGCTGTTTCCTTCGATACGTTTGCTGCTTTCAGTACCTATCGAGTGTAGTCATGCTCTGAATTCTGTTTAGAAGCGAAATGAGGAGACTGAAACATCTGAATGTTTTCATGTGGAGAACACACGTATGGTCTTCAAAGTTCTCTGATTGCTTCATGTCCAATCTTTTCTTGTTCCACATTCTATCGTGTGAATTAAATCAACATATAGCGATCTAAAAGCAAATGAGGAAGCTATACCATCTGAAACTGTGTTGTTGATAATTTTTGGATGGTCTTCAAAGTTCTCTGATTGCTTTCTCTATGTACCTTGTACCTAGATGTTTGTCTAGTGCAGTAGTATTCTATTTTCTTTAACTATGCCATTTGAATATTGGTACTAGTTATGCTTGAGTCTGAACAGTAGTGTTTAGTCACTGAGAAGCAACATGAAGAGGTATTGTAATCTGAAGGTATCTGATGTTGATACATACATTCATGGTCTTCAAAGTTCTCTGATTTCTTCCTTTACCTACATCTCCATACCTAAAATGATTCTGGGTTATGCTCAGTTTCTTTTC
The DNA here is from genome assembly GCA_038502445.1 of Eremochloa ophiuroides. Taxonomy (NCBI): domain Eukaryota; kingdom Viridiplantae; phylum Streptophyta; class Magnoliopsida; order Poales; family Poaceae; genus Eremochloa; species Eremochloa ophiuroides. The sequence goes on from JAHLJS010000005.1 coordinate 71,928,116, forward strand.
TGCATGAAACTATAGCTTTAGATTGTCTCTTAATTAAGAGTTGTGAAGTTTTATGTCAATAAGCAAAATGAGGAGGTCATATGATCTGAAGTGTGATGTTGATACACCCATCCATGGTCTTCAAAGTTCTCTGATTGCTTCATTTATATTCTAGACCATATTTATTGAAATCATACTTAAATTGTGCCCATCTTTAAAATAACACATATCCTATAGGTTTACAATTTTTTCTTAATTATGGTTGAACAAAATTTCAGTGTTTAACATGTCAAAAGAACAAAATGAGGAGGCTCTATGATCAGAAGTATCTGATGTTGATACATCATTTCATGGTCTTCAAAGTTCTCTGATTGCTTCTTGTACCGACATGCTAGATTGTCTTTATTGAATTTGTAATTGAACTGTATGTCTGTATCCATATTAAAAAAAGATTGTGTATCCTTTAAGATATAGCTTTATAGTCTTTCTTAATCATGCTTGAGCAAAGTTTTAGTGTTTAAGATGTCAAAAGGAGCAAGCTGATGATCCGAAGTATCAGATGTTGATACATCAATTCATGGTCTTTCTGATTGTTTCCTGTGTCATATTTCCATCTAAGTTTTTGCAATTTATGCCTGAAACTAGTTCAATTTTAACTCTGGAATTATAAAAAGTCTGGTTTCACTATCCAACTCCAATATCCTTATCTAAACCCCCCTCCCATTCAAAACATTTTATAACCTCAATCAATCTTTTCAAAACCATTCACTTTCATCTTTTATCTGTTTTAGTGCGCATTTTTCATCACGCGGGGGCCCATGCCACTAGTCAGCAACAGTAGAAAATAAAGCAAAAAGATGAATTTTAGATTACATTTGGTCTCCCAAGTATCTGTTTCCTTGTGCTCTCTGTCAATCTATTCTTCTTCTACAAATCTTATCTGCTCTATCTCTTCTGTGGCTGCGACTACAAGGCATGCCATTTTCTCCTTCATCACCACAATCGTGGCCCCTATCCCCCCCCCCCCCCCCCCCCCCCACCCCCCCCCACACACACACAAAAATTGGTTTTCCTTCTCCCTCACCAATATCTCCAGATCGGCCAAATCCGCAAATGCTCTTAGAATTACTAAAACCAAAGGATCTTCAAGTTCCACAGAAAACGTTTCTTATATAAGAAAACGGGTGAAGCGACAGGCATGTGCCGCACGAGAGCATTTGCAGAGATGGTGAGCGTGAAGAAAGGACACTAAAAATGTAGCGATGCCATTTCCGCAACTGCACATGTACTGGTGGCACCGCATGCAGTGGGAAAAAGGAAGCAGACCAACCTGCTGGTGAGTGACTGCCAAGTGATCTTGAGTGATTGGGAGTGGAAGGCCATGGTGAAAACCTCATCACCAGGACACCACCACGTGTCCACGTCCCTTGTATCGTTCCACTTTTACCATACCACCACTTCTCAACTCTGACTGACCCAACTCCTTATGATTTGATCAGGAAGATTGGTTAAGAAGGTCATAGGAGGCTGGAGAATTTTGCTCACGAATCTCGATCTGGAGGAAGAAGCTCCACTGGAGAACAGCAATGTTATGAAGCTGGGCCTTCTATGAATTGGGGCGGTGGTGGAATGGGTGACAAGAGGAAGAAGACTGGCTAAGGGTTACTTTTGGGGCCACTCGTCGAAGCAACTGAGCCATGGTTAGGACCAAGGGGTCCAAATTGGATGGTTTTGATTGTTTAACAGTATATGTTGTCTGGTAGAGTACTAGAATGAAAATCAGACTATTGCAATAGTTCAGTGTCCAAAATAGACTTCTTTTATTATTTTTGCCATACCTTGTGCACTTGAGTTATGAATCAACATGTTGGCATGCTTACCTGATGCTGTGGTTTGTCTCAACTCTGAAGCTGATTTGGTCTCGTTGACATGTCATGTGAACAGGGGACATTGTTGTGCTCCATATCGTCTGTACTTTTCCAGAATGGCCTTGTACGGCCCTTGTAATTCTTAACTATCAGTATTTGGGTAAATGGCAGATATAGCGAACAAATTTGTTTGTCGATTTGAAAATAAAGGAAATGTCAGGCTACTGGTGAACAGCTAGATATATTTGGGAATTGATGACAAGTTTTTGCAACAGACTAAAGGAATAATTTTTGCCTCGATTTGTTGTTTGGTCTGCATGAGCACATCACAGCACTGACATCACCAAATTACATTATACTCCCTCTGTCCGGTTGAATATACAATTGTGGGAGCGTACCGGTCAAACTGTGTCAACTTTGACCTAAGTTTATAGCAAAAAGTATTAACATTTATGTCTCAAAATAAATTTATTATGAAAATACATTTCGTAACCGATCTAGTGGTACTTATTTTGTCTCATAAGAGTTAGTATTTTTTCATATAATTTTAGTCAAACTTTGTGATGGTTGACTTTGACTCCTCGACATGTGAGAATTGCATATTCATTGGGACAGAGGGAGTATATTGCTATTTATCACAGACGATTAGCGAAGTTGGTTCTGCAGTTTTTCAAGGATAGCGCGTTGCACTTTTCTGATTTTCAAACAAAATGGAAATAATGTACAAACTCAAGAACAGATCTAGATCAATCAATTCGATTTAGATTGCTTCAAGTGGGCCTCGATTTGGGGGCTTGTTGATGCATCATAAGTTGTACTTCCTGTTTTTTTAAGTACTCTATCCTAGTGTAACAATTTGTACGACTCCTAATTTATCTTGACATAAGGTCATGTTGATCTGACTTATGTGCACCAATTTCTGTATAATTTGTTGTTTAGCTCTGCTATTGTATTGAAAGAAAATGAGTTCCCTGGAAATATCAAAAGCGGATCGTATTTTGAATTAAACGATTGAAACTAAAAGGGGCCACCAAAAAATATCTTATACACGCGATCAGAATTCTTGGAACATGCTTTTGAAATCAAATATTGTCTTCTGGAGGCAACAGGTAGTTTTTACACCATATATAAAATGATACATGACATGCTAGCAGGTGGATATACCCAGCATACAATTGTTTGCGCATAACACAGCAGTTTGGCTATGTTAGCCAGGGCCAACTTTGGGGATGTCGTAGTGCTCGCTGAGGTTTGCCAGGTACTGGTTGAAGTCCTGGATTCGGTCCCTGTGCGACTTGTTGGCAACTTTGGCCAACTTCTGCATGTCGATCTTCTGCTTCTGTTCCATGTAGCGTCGCTCTGCTGGTGTGAGATGATCATAGTCAGGATGTGGATTCCCTTCTTCATCTCCGATCTTGTCAGCTTCAATCAGCTCATTGTTGGGATCAATTGGTAATTCAGAACTTCCCCCTGAAGAAATAAACCATTGAATGGGATATGAAGTGAGTGTAGCCAACCGAAAATGTTTAGATTCATGGAGTCCAGTTACGCCAAAAAAAAGGTGAATGTACAAAATTAAAACCGAGCTCTGCAGAGTATTTTAGTAAAGACTGATCCACCAATAACATAAGAAAACTATCCTATCCTATCCTGTCATAACACTAAACTAATCAAGTTTCCAAACCAATACATTCTCATTGCAGGTGCAACTAACAACAGAGTGGCCAAGAAGGTAATAGGACTGGGTTTCTTTATTTGTTCTGCAAACAGTTCACATATAGCCACTAATAACGCTTATCAGCAAAAACTAAATGACAAATCCCTCTAGTGATGCCTACGAGATTCTTTATCAAGACATGAATATTAAAAAACATATCGGCAGCGGTTGTATAGACAACAAACCAGTGTATCCAAATACAGATAAGATGAGCATCAAGCATATACAGAGAAACAAATGCAGCAAAAATTTTGTTAGAAGCATTAGTAACCTACCTCCTATTTTTGACAGCATGAACATATAACAAATTGAGGGAACCTAAACAAAGTTAATACTCAACAATTATGTAACAAAAAAAGGCAAATCAACTATTCAGTGCATGGAAACCCAGAAATTGTCAGAAGGGATCACGCACAACCAAGCAGTTGATGGGTGCCGCCTCTAACAAACATAGTGATGCTTATAAACACATCCAGTTGTACAGAAACTGAATAGCAGATGCTTGAGTTCAAACATAGTAATGCTTATCAACACATCCAATTGTGCAGAAATTGAACAGTAGATGATCAAGTTTAAAACTGGCCAGTGTAAGAATGAGAAAAAACCTTTGTGGAGTTCATCATGCCCAATCTGAGACGACTCCTCACGCTGGTACTTCTTCTTTTTCTTTTTCTTGACTCCACCTTCCTTCACGTCCAGCGCTTTACCCTTCAGCTTCAGCCTCCCCCCAACGACGTTCTGGTATTCCGACATCTCGCTGTAACAATGAAATCCAAAGTTGGCTCAACTGGTAATTTCTAAAAAAAAAATATATATATGTCGAAGTTAATCGACACAATACATGTATGTATAGATTACAAATAGCTCGAAGTTAGGGTTTGGGTGCTCGATTTCGCAGGGGCGGAGCTAGTAAAGGACGTGTACACGCAAAAATTTCCAGAAAAAACGAAACAAAAAGGTTTGTACGGATAGGTATAATTCATTTATACTACACTTGTAATTGGATTAGATCAGATCCGAATACATATAGCTTGGGTTTGGGTGTTCCGTATCAATTCAAACAGGAGGAACGGAAGATAAGGGGTGGGCGTACCTGGTGGGCGCTCGTCGCCGGAGAAGGTCTCGAAGATGGAGATGTAGGCAGCTGACGCAGGCGGCTTCGGCGGCCGCACAGTTACGCACGCGAGGGAGGAATATCCCGGGGGGCGGCGGCGCGCGAGAGGGCACGGGAGACGGGATAGGGGAGAAGGCCAGAAGGAAGAGTGCCGGGCCGAACGGCAGATAGGAACGCAGCCTTTTTCCTCTCTCTCTCTCTCTCTCTCTCGCTCTCTCTCTCTCTTGTTTTTGTTTTGTGACAAGGAGGAACGCAGCCTTGAGCCGACCAGGTATAGTCTTCACTATAACTCGTCGGACCGTTAAGGTCCATCTTTTATGACACATTTAGTGGTTTTTTATGGCACATATCTCTTTATAGTTTTTTATGGCATATATCCCTTCTCTTTATAAGCCATAAAAAAAACTAGCCGTTTATGTGACCAATTTAGTGGTTTTGACACCCTTGACTAATACTAGCACATCTTTTGAGGTAAAGAAATACACTCCACGCAATTGCTTGGGTTGGGATTGATCTATAGTAAGATTGAAGGGATATCTAGTGCATTAGCTTAGAGAGTTTATATCAGTTTGTATCAGAACCGTCTAAATCACATGGCCCACAGTCACCTGTCATCGCCATTAATGACCTCTGACAGCCAGGCCCGTGTTCTAGATGACCTAGGCGGCCCTGCCGGGCTACATAATCACCCTCTATCTCCGACAGGATCCCATTGCAAAGCCATTACAGGATTATAACATTTCATAACAAAATACATCAGAGTAAAAGTGCGGAAGAGTAAATAGTACCTAATATTACAAACCAGTGTTCAAATGGAAATTAGGTGCAGTTATTACAGACCATAATTTAAAGGGTAGCAGTAGTGGTAGAACAATAATACAACACGATAGATAAGTAGTACACGAACCCTACCCACGGGTTCAACTTTTATTCTTCCTCGCTCTCCTGGACGATAGTGACACAGCACGGAGCAAGACAAACTTCAGGCTCCTGCTGACTACCTGCAACGGGGTTAACAAACCCTGAGTACTGGGGTACTCCGCAAGACTTACCCGACCAAAAGGTGTAAAATTAGACTCAGGAATGCAGGCTAAGGGAAGTCAAGGTAAGGCTTGAGCAAGAGTCAAGAGTCTTGCGGAAAAGCATTACTAGTCCTATTTCAATATTTTATTTCCATAATATTATTAATCATTACCATATTTCAAGCACTTTCTAATATCCATCTTCATTCTTTCCAATCAATTGATTCATTCCAAAACAACCTAGTTCCGAACCACTTTTCGATGTAGGAGTGAGGATCAAGTGTCCATAACAACGATGATTCGAATCGATTAATACCCAGCTGGGGATCCCTATCGACACTGCGTATGTAGCACTTAAGCATGCATACGCCAACCCCGCCTAACACGGCTTTTCATACCCCGAAACCGGTCCTGCGCCACCCGAGAGCACAGTACTCCTCTAGTCTCCAGGCACGACGGCCACGAGGATACACGCTACTCTCGCCATCTCTCCACTCCCAGTGTGTGGTTGTCGGTTCCAGCAGTAGAGCCACCGGAGTCAGAGGCTTTCCGTAGTATGTGGCTAGTTCCAAAGTCTTAATCACAGCAGGCCTGACAACGAACGGTCCCTAATATTTTTCCGTTAGAAACCATGCATTGGGACTCTAACCCAAGTACACTGGTAACTACCCGGTTTTCATATCCCTTTCCGTTGGTGAGGATCGTTGGGACTCTAACCCAAACAGATGGTCGACCAAACGGAAAAAACCCATCCCCGTGGACGACAATGAACTGACTAGGAACACTGCCAACCAACAAGGATATAACCATTCCCATAAAGTGATTCATTTGATTTGTATCATCACAGTTCAAAATAGCATTTTTGTAAATCTAATCATTAAGCATGACTAAGCATTTTCCAATACTTTAATAAAATCAGGTTCTCAGGTATTGATAAGTGGTCAAGGATGGTAATGCATCAATTGGTTGTCAATCAACTTATATTAACCTAATGCAATAGATTAACTCAAGTGATAAACATTTTAAAATAGCAAGGAGGGGCAAATGCTCCGGGGCTTGCTTTGGATGGCGTAGAGTGTCGGATCCGGGTCGGTGCCACAAATATCAAAACCTTGCACAACTTCCTGAGCAGTCTCCTCAGATGTACCCTCAGACTTTATCTTCAGATTCTCGGTCACTACACATTTGCAGTAATGAATGTATGAATGCGATGCACACGAAATAACAGATAAAATTTAATAATAAATAATGCACACACATGATTAAGACCCTACCATAGGCTAGTCATGATTACTCTAATTCAAAATGCCCTAGGTCATAAAGGTGATTGACCTAGAATCTCAATCAATCCAAATTCACACCATTCAATAATTATTTCATTTCCTATTCCTTTTATTATCCATTTAAACCAACATATAATCTAATAAATATTTAAATATTTCCATTTGATGCCAAACCTCACTAACAGTTAGCTCTAGACCTAAAACAGTACCAATTAAATTTTCATGATTTTTGGACTTACAGGGAATTTATTAAAAATCATCAAAGTTCCCTTTATCATTTAATGTGCTGATTTTTAGTTAATACAGAAAGCACTCAAATCCTACATTTCATATTTTTATTAAATTGTACACATCACAGAGAGGATCCACAAATATTTCCATAATTTTTGGTGCAGTAGATTAATTCACACAAAAAGATTAAAACAAAATACTATTCATTCTAATTAAAAATGAAAAGCTCTTGTAAATTCTTTGGGAAAATAAAAAACGGCCATTCGGCCCATTTAAGCGAACAGGCCCAGCACGGCCCGGCCGCGCCCGCGCGCTCACGTGCCTCCTCACGGGACGCTGACTGGCTGGGCCTACCTGTCAGCTCCTCCTCCTACCTCTCGCCGCGCCCCTGGACGCGAGCGTGCGCGACGGACCGCCGTGGAACTCGCCGCCGACGACTGCCGCAACGAAGCTAAACGACCCTACGACTCCCCTAGAGCCTAGCCGACCACTCTACTCACACGGCCTACACCCTACCCGCCTCCGACGAGCTCGTGCTCGCCCATGGCGGGCCACGGCGGCACGGCGGCCCCGTTCCGATCACCGGGACATGGTTAAGTTAGCAAAAATGGGTTAGGGAGATCCGGGGGCTCACCAGAAGACCAAATCGGTTGTGGGTTGGGACTGGAGTGGCTTGAATCGACGAATGTCACGGCGGCGGCGGGTCGGTGGCGTTCACCGGAGACAAATCTTCCTGTTCCGACGACCCTACGGCACCGGAGCGAAAACCACCGCACGCAAAAGGATCAGTAGGATTTAGGGAATCCACAACACGGAACCTAAGGAGAAGAAGCTCACCACGGAGAGCTAGGCATGGCCCGAAGACCCGCGGCGGCGCTCCGGTCGGACGCGGAGACGACGACCCGCGTTCCCAGACGTTCGAGACATCACAGCCCACACCAAAGACACCAAACGATGCGCAAGGGAGCTAGCAAGCTTGCTGTGAGATGGAGGAGATGGTGGTGGCTTGGTCACGGTGAATTTCACCGTAATCCGAATGAGCTCAACGGCGTCCGCCGTGGAGAAGATTGGGGAGGAGCGGTGCTCGTTGGTTTTATAGGACCGGGCAAGGGGAGGATAAGCTCGGACTGGGTCCGGGGCCCCTGATCGACTGCTCGACAACGTCGCTCCCCGCCCACGTCGGCCGGACGACGCCCGGCGCCGCACGCGGCACGCGCGTACGGCGGAGGAAGATGAACAGGGGGGACCCCCCTAGATATAGTAGACCAGCTCAATGTCAACACATATTTTGATTTGATTCGATCCAATCCAGCAGGAATCCGAGGAAGTGTTGAATACAAAATTTGTAGAGAATTTTGTGTAGATCACTTTTGCTTTTGACAACAATTTCAAATTCGGTCAAAGTTTCAAATTACAGAATAGGGGGTAAAAGTAGGGTTTGAATTTCAAACTGAAATTTTAAAATTACTTTTGATTTTTCTCAACAACTTGAAAATTGGTTAACATAAAAGTTGTTCAACTCAGTGAGCTTGAAAACTTCTATTAAGGGAGTTTTGGAAGATTCTTAATAGTTTTGAAATTGAAGTTTCAAATTTAAATATCAACATACTAATTTGAGTTTAATTTGAATTTCCATAATATAACTTCAAAATATCCAAAAATAAAAGTTGTTCTATTTTAAAAGTTCTACAACTTTAATTAAGACACTTTCATCAGATTCTTTATAGATTTTGAATTAGGGTTTTATGTCAACTCTAAGGCTTAATTTGATTTCTATTTAATTTTTATTTTTGATTTTTGATTGAGGACTTAATTACACAATCAGTACTAAATGAAATCAAATCACTCTAGGGGACCTAAGCACAATCATATGCAGATGATTAATAATAAACATGATGACATGGCAGATTAATTAAGTAGTAATACCAGAGGCATTACAGCCTTCCCCCCTAAAAGAAATCTCGTCCCGAGATTTGATACAAGATAAAACAAGACCCAACAAAGTAATGGAAAAGAAAATATTTTAAGCGATCTAAACCCACCTGATACAAACTATCTAGGGAACTTTACATGCTACTCCATCAGACCATTTCACCTACAAGGTAGCGAAAAACTCGGGGAAATTTTCGGCGAGATAGTCTTCAGATTCCCATGTGGCTTCTTCTTCAGAATGCTCACTCCATTGGACCTTATACCACCTGGTGGTGTTCCTTCGTGTAACACGATCCTTTATGTCTACGACTCGAATAGGATACTCCGAGTACGTCAACTTAGGTTCAAGTTCCAATCCTTCCACATCGATAACCTGGTCAGGTACTCGAAGACACCTCTTGAGTTGTGACACATGGAATACATTGTGTACGTCGGAAAAATGCTCTGGCAACTGCAACATATAAGCTACTTTTCCCACGCGTTCTATGATTAAGAAAGGTCCAACATAACGTGGGGCCAACTTGCCTTTGACGCCAAATCGATTGACTCCTTTCATTGGCGATACTTTCAGATACACATAGTCTCCCACTTTGAATGCTAAGGGTCGACGCCTTTGATCGGCATAAATTTTCTGACAAGACTGAGCCACTTTCAAATTCTCTTGTATTAATCTGACCTTTTCTTCGGCTTCGTTGACCATATCAACACCGTAAAACCATCTTTCTTCAGGTTCAGACCAATTCAATGAGGTACAGCACCTACGACCGTAAACTGCCTCAAACGGAGCCATCTTGGTACTTTCTTGATAGTTGTTGTTGTATGAAAATTCTGCCAACGCTAAACACTCGTCCCACTTGTCAGGGTAATTGAGTGCACAAGCCCTCAACATATCTTCCAGTACTTGATTGACTCTTTCCATCTGTCCATCAGTCTGTGGATGGTATGCAGTGCTATACAGAAGTTTTGTACCTAAGGACTTATGAAAAGCCCGCCAAAACTTGGAGACGAACTGGGTACCTCGATCAGAAATGATAGTTCTCGGTACACCATGCAACTTCACTAAGTTCTCAATATAAAGTTTCGCATATGCCAGTGCCCTGTACTTCTTCTTGACAGGTAGAAAATGAGTTTGCTTGGTGAGGCGATCCACAATAACCCAGATGGAATCAAAACCTCTTGAGGTCTTGGGTAATCCCACGATGAAATCCATACTGATATCCTCCCACTTCCACGTAGGAATGGGCAACGGTTGCAACTCTCCTCCAGGCTTCACATGGACAGTTTTCACTTTCTGACAAGTGTCACATCTCGCGACATACCGAGCAATCTCAATCTTCATCTTTGTCCACCAAAACTTTTGCTTCAAATCCTGATACATCTTGTTGCTGCCAGGATGGATAGAAAACTTTGTCAAATGTGCCTCATCAAGGATCTTTTGTCGCAACTCAGGTACCTTTGGAACTACCAAACGATCCTTGAACCATACGACACCATCTTCATCAATCTTGAAGCAATTTGCTTTGCCAGTTTGAACCTTTTCCTTGATGTGCTTGATTCCTTTACTTTCCCGCTGAGTGGCAATAACCTCATCTCAGATGGGTGTTTTAATACTAATATTGGCCAGGCTGCCTTGTGGAACTATCTCTATTCCTAATTTTTCTAACTCATAACACAAGGATAGATCATACGGCTTGACTGTCAAACAATTACAGTGCACCTTCCGACTGAGTGCATCGGCGACCACATTCGCCTTGCCTGGGTGATAATGCACTTCAATACCATAATCCTTGATTAGCTCGAGCCATCTTCGCTGTCTCATGTTCAACTCTTCTTGAGTAAAGATGTATTTCAGGCTCTTCTGATCTGTGTATACATTGCAGGTACTGCCCAGCAAATAGTGACGCCATATCTTCAAGCCATGTACCATGGCTGCTAACTCCAGGTCATGAGTAGGGTAATTCTCTTCATGTCGCTTGAGCTGACGTGAAGCATAAGCAATGACTCTACCTTCTTGCATCAAAACACAACCGAGTCTGGTACCAGAAGCATCACAGTACACATCAAATGGCTTTTTAATGTCTGGTTGAGCTAGTACTGGTGCAGTGGTCAACAACTTTTTCAAAGTTTGAAATGCCTTCTCACATTCTGGTGGCCACACAAATTTGACTTGATTTTTCAACAGGTTGGTAATGGGCTTGGCTATTCTTGAGAAGTCCGGAATAAAACGACGGTAATACCCCGCCATTTCCATAAAACTGCAGACTTGATGAACTATGGTTGGCGGCTTCCAATTCAAGATCTCTTCCACCTTTCTCGGGTCCACGGATACACCTTCAGCTGACAAAATATGACCAAGAAAAGGAACTCGATCCAGCCAAAACTCACATTTGCTGAACTTGGCATATAGCTGGTGTTCTCTTAAGCGAGTTAGGACAACACGAAGGTGGTTGGCATGCTCATCAGGGGTTTTGGAATAAACAAGGATGTCATCAATGAAAATGACTACAAATTTATCGAGTTCGGGCATGAAGACTGAGTTCATTAGATACATGAAATAGGCAGGTGCGTTGGTTAGGCCAAAAGACATGACCAGATACTCATAAAGGCCGTATCTGGTGGTGAATGCTATTTTGGGGATGTCTTCGGGACGGATCTTTATCTGGTGATAACCAGACCTAAGGTCAATTTTGGAAAAGACCTTGACTCCAGCTAACTGGTCAAAGAGTAGGTCAATGCGAGGTAAAGGATATTTATTTTTGATGGTGACCTCGTTGAGTGGGCGATAATTGACACAGAGTCTGAGTGACTTGTCCTTCTTTTTCACAAATATAGTAGGACAACCCCAGGGAGATGAACTAGGTCTGAAGAAACCCTTATCAAGCAGATCTTGTAGCTGAACTTTAAGCTCGGCTAATTCTTTGGGAGGCATCTTATAAGCTCTATGGGATATAGGTGCAGTTCCCGGCTTCAACTCAATAGCGAACTCCATGTCACGGTCAGGTGGCAGACCAGGTAGATCATCAGGAAATACATCCGAAAATTCACAGACTACCGAAGTATTTTAGATTTCCTAGACTGAGGTGGCACACAGTCTCTGCACAGACTTTTCCATCATTCTCAGAGGTAGTGGTAGCTGGATAAGGAGCTGAGATTGACTACCAGGTATACTGACTTTTATGGTCTTATTCAGCACATCGATCAAAGCCTTGTGCTGATACATCCGATTCATACCTAATATGACATCTATGTCCTGATCTTTGAGTACTATCATGGTGGTTGGGAATATATGCCCGCCCAACTCGATAGGTACTCGATGCACTACCTCCTTAGTATTTATAAGCCCTCCGGGCGAATATATAAGGAAGTTTTCCTTTATTTTCCCAATTAGAATCTTATGCTTGACAACAAATGTACGATTGATGCATGAATGTGATGAACCAGAATCAAAAAGTGTAATAGCAGGGTGACTGGCGACAGGAAACCTACCCATCATGACGGGCTCTCCTGCAGGGATGTCATCCACATGAGTATAGTAGACATGTCCTGCCTTCTTGACAATTTTGACCTTCTGAGCCTGGTGCTGCTGGCCACGGTGCTGATTCTGATGCTGCTGCTGCTGCTGTCCAGGGCCTTTCTGGACATTTTGATTGTATTTCTTGGGATATGGATAGTCACGATCCCAATGTCCCATCTTGCCACAGTTGTAGCAAGGATGATTGTAGGTGGTCTGAGGTGTGTTGATACGAACGCCTGGGGCATTCGGCTAATTGGTGTTCTGTTGGTTTGAGGTATGAGAGGTAGTCGCGGTACGTACCACGACTTGCTGCTGGGGGTAAGCTGGACGATTGTGGTGAATAGGATGATAGATGATCTTCTGGCGTTTTTGACCTTCAGAAAAGCCTGATTTCTTTTTCTTCTTCTCATCTTGATGCTTACGATCACTTTCTTCGTAAGCAATGGCGCTGTTGACGGCTTCGTGATATGAGCAATTAAGGTTGTTGGATAGGCTGCGCTGGATCTTAAAGTTTAGGCCCCTGACAAAGCAATCTTTCTTCTTTTGGTCAGTGTTGGTATGTTCAGGAGCATATTGGGCAAGATGATTGAACTGGTTCACATATTGCATAACAGAAGAATCCTTCTGCTGCAGAGCTAAGAACTGATCCAGTTTCATTTTCATTACACCTGCAGGGATGTAATGTGCTCGGAAGGCTTCGCGAAACTCTGCCCAAGTAAGCTGACGTCCCTCGGGTTGTGCAGACAACAGATTGGCATACCAAGCACTGGCTGGCCCACGCAGCTGCTGAGCCGCGAACAGTGGCTTTTGGATATCTGTGCAACAGATCAAGCTGAACTTTTGCTCCATGGTTCGAAGCCAATCATCGGCCTCCAAGGGCTCATCGGCTTTTGTGAACACTGGGGGACGTGTTTCAGTGAAATCTACATAGGTAGTTTCCTCATCTTCGCGGCGGCCTCGACGCCCGCCACGGTTCTCCCGGTTTTGGGCCATAACATTGGCTGCATTAGCTAGGGCTACGATGGCATCGGCTAAGGTTGGTGGAATGGGTGGTGGGTTGGGAGCAGCTCCTTCATTGGAAGTACGACGGCCTCGACGCCCGCCACGGTTCTCCCGGTTTTGGGCCATAGCATTGGCTGCATTAGCCAGGGCTGCGATGGCATCGGCTAAGGTTGGTGGAATGGGCGGCGGGTTGGGAGCAGCTCCTTCATTGGAAGTACCGACACCAGTCGAGCGGGTGTTGACCATCTGTTTTTAGGACAACCAACTTAGGACTTACATTGCATAATTAAAACATGGTAGCACTACAACTTAAAACATTAAACATAACACAGTTCAACACGCACGAACATAACAAGTTCCACCCTAGACTAAGGCTCTTGGCATGACGATTATAACACTTGGATAGCAGAAGACTAAAGTCACAAGTCCTAAGACTAGCCTAGTCGATAACGACAATCTCCTCCTCGTCGTCCTCCTCAACGACCACGTCCTCCATTGGGTCAACTGCCTCAAAGTAACCGTCCTCAGTAGCCTCACTGTCATACTCCTCCTCATCTAGTCCCACAACAACACCTTCCTCGGGCTCCTCCTCACGTGGAACCAGAATCGGGTTAAGCTGATCATTCAGCCTATGCACCTCCTCGTGCAGCATACCATTGTTCCACTCAAGATTCTCCACATACCCCTCCCGCTCCTCGACCCTCTCACGGGCCATGCCCTCCTGCTCCAAAGCCTGATCCCTCTCCTGAGTCAGGCGGTCGATCTCCCGCCGTAGGTCCCGGTTGGTCCTCACATCCCGCTAGTGATCAGCCCGGGCCACCTGAAAGTCCTTCCACATAGGACTCATCTCCCAGTGCAGCTCCTTGATCTCCTTCTTCAACTCCTTACGATTGCGGCGGGGAGGGCGACTACTGAAACGACCTCGATTTCCACGAAGGGAAATCCACAGGCTCGAATTGCAGTTCTACAGATTGCTTGGAACAATCCATGAAATTACCCATATCTCAGTTGATACCAAGATCCATACAATAGTAATTAAGTCTTACATTAACATTTATTACATCGCCACATTGGCGGAATCAACATTCAAAGAAGCTTTGGAGATGTGGAAGCGATTCATCCTTCACGGCCAACTTGAGTGTAGCACGTGACCCTATTCCTCGTTATCATCTCCCTCGAAGTCGTACTCATTCTCGTCACCTGACAGCAAATTTATCAGTACGATTTGTACTGACCACGGAGCCCACCTATGCAGCATTTGCTTTGTGAAAAGTGGATGCAAGGCTATTTAAACAGACCTATAGGCTGAGGTTTCCTATGCAGTTGTAATCAATGTTTAAGTAGTCAAGTATTATCTCCAATTAACACCATCATTCCCTTCCCATCACCACATCTCACATACCCACACCTCACGCTCATTCGACAGGCCCAACTCCCTCTCGGGTCTATCTCAGCGGCACACTACCACAACGGGTACACTGCCGGAAGACATTATCCAGGAGGAGAAAAGAATAATCACTCACTACACCAGTAGAAGGCTACAGGAAAGGTCCATAGCCGACGAGTCGGCGTATGTATCGATCGATCAACCAAACACTCTGCAGAGGTTCTACCGCTCACTAGATTAGCCATCATAGGTGTCGCGCAAACACCTAGGCAGAATTCCGGGTGCTTGCTTGCCTAGGTCGATGCCACCCTACCACTCAGCCCTGGGATATTCCGGATCCAACACCTTCACGCTGAGACTGGGAAACGCAGCACCGGGCCCCATCTGTGGTACTGCGCATCTAGGACGGTACGGGAATTCCACCATCCGTCATCGTCCACCATTATCACCTCACAACCTAGCAGTAGTGCCACCGCCCTACCAAGTAGTCCAGCCGTCTCCCGCCCATCAGAAGCGAGTGAGAAGTAGAGGATTCCTATAGTCTGAGTACCAGTAGATCCTAGGGTGACCAAGCAGGCATCTTCACCTTGGGGATACTCTCCCCGTGCCATCACAGCACCTCTGCTCACGGGTTTCATACCACAAAGGCTATCCCACCGGGAATCACCTCGTACACCATTTACCCGCCACAGGTATCTCACGTGGGGATACCCAGGTTGCACCCCCGGCACAACTTGCCCCTCGGGCTCGTCTCGTATCCCACTTGGTCGACTTGACTCCCTCACCACGCACCCAAGACACACGCAGCACGCTCTTCCTATGGTTATAATCAAGTTCTCATATAAACCATCCCAATTCCACCACTTAGCAAACAGTAAATAGCAGTAGTGGAAGAATAAAGCAGCAGCTAAACTATCAGCGGGTAGCAGGATAAAGTTTAATCAAGGTAGGGAAAACAATAATTCTACCATGCAACCTAT
Source organism: Eremochloa ophiuroides (assembly GCA_038502445.1). Classification (NCBI taxonomy): domain Eukaryota; kingdom Viridiplantae; phylum Streptophyta; class Magnoliopsida; order Poales; family Poaceae; genus Eremochloa; species Eremochloa ophiuroides. Next base: position 71,944,145 of record JAHLJS010000005.1, read on the forward strand.
GCAGATATATATGTGATTATAACGCAATGGCATAAATAATCATTAGCAATGCGTAATAGGAGCTAAGGATTTGGTGGGACGTGGCACCTTCGTAGTCGCTCCCTAGCTCCTGCAAGTCCTCGTGGTCATCTCCTCAGCTGGATTCTCCTCCGACTCTGAAATTAATTACGAAATAGTCGCGTCAAAGACTTCTATAGAGTATTTCAGAACAATTCAATAAAATAAAGAACCAAATGCACACAATCATAGTACTAGGTTGTAGATCTTATTTTTCTGAGAATTTTGATATATGGTACGCAATTTTTGGACATCGTATGAATAAGTTATGAATTTTCGAAGTTTAATCTATTTTCTGAAATTGGAAAAATGGCCGATTAATCAGGGGGTGACACGTGACAGCTTCTGATTGGTCGGGCACTGTTCACGTTGACCAGGTCAACATCCAGGTGGCTCACGGTCTGCTGACGTCAGCATGACGTCATTGTTGACGTCAGCGTTGACCAAGTCAACGGTGGTCTGACGGGTGGGATCAGATGACGTCAGTATGACGTCATCACCGAAACACGTGTCGGCGCTAGGGTGCACCACGTGGCGGGCTCTGGTGTTGTAACAGAACCGCCTAAATTACATGGCCCACAGGCGACTGTCATTATCATTAATGACTCTGACAGCCGGACCCATGTTCCATATAACCTAGACCGATCTGTCGGGCTACATCAGCGCCCAAATATATTTTTTTCCCGCAGGATCACATTGCGAATACATTACAAGATTACAACATTTCACAGTAAAATACATCAGAGTACAGGAGCGGAATATTACATAACTTTATGTTACAAACCAGTTGTCCAAATAGAGTTCCAGTACGATTATTACAATCCATAAGTAGTGGCAGTAGAAGTTGAATAATTGTACAACATTATACATAAGGTAACTCGAACCCTGCCCACGGGTTCCACTTCACTCTTCCTCGCTACCCTCCTGGATGATGGTCATGCAGCACGGAGCAAAACAGACATCTGAAGGCGGATCTCCTGCAGCAAGGGTTAACAAACCCTGAGTACTAGGGGTACTCCGCAAGACTTACCCGACTAAAGGTGTAAGATGAGACTCAGGAATGCAGGGTCATAGGTGAGGCTAGCAGGAGGTAAAAGATTTGCAGAAAAGCATCACTATCCTATTTTATTTCATCATTATCATCATCATATATCTATAGTTCCAATATTCAAACTCATAGATCGTTATTTCTCCACTTACTTCCTTTATTCAGAAAACACCTAGTTGAGAACCACTTTTCGGGGTAGGGAAGTGGATTGAGTCTCCATTGACCGAGGAGCACGTCGATTCGAATCCAGAAAGTATACCCAGCTGGGGATTCTAACCACACTGCATATGCAGCACGCCGGCATACATATACCAACCTATCATCTAGGTCTTTCTATCCCGGAACCGGTCCTGCGCCACCCGGGAGCACAGTACTCCACTCGTCTCCAGGCACGACGGCCACGTGGGTACAAGCTACTCCCGCCATCTCTCCACTCCCAGTGCGTGGTTGTCGGTTCCAGCAATAGAGCCACCTGACTCTAGGCTTTCCACAAAGGTATGTGGCTAGGCTGTTCATCTCGATCCAGCACGCCTACAACGAACGGTCCCTATAGTTTTGAAAACCGTGTCTGCCGGTGAGAAGTCATGGGAAACGCCGTCCCACGAGCACGTCAGCCGAGCGAAACACCTTACAGTGATATCGACCAGCTTTGAACTATTCCGAAGGTGATCGTGCATTGGGACTCTAACCCAAATACACATCGACCAACGGATAACAAGTTCTTCACCAATCATTATATAATCATAGCACAGAAAATAGTTTTTCTTTTATGCAAAGCTAAGTCCATTAAGCATGACTAAGCATTTTTCAAATCTTTCATTAAATCAGGTTTCAGGGTATTTCATTTAGACAATGCATCTGGATAGGTAACAATCAACTCCTATTAACCTAATGCAGTAAATTAACTCGAGTTATAAAGGTTTTATAAACAGAAGGGTTAATGCACCGGGGCTTGCCTTGGGCTGCGAAGAGCGTAGGGTCAGGGTCGGTCCCACAGATGTCGAAGCCTTGAATCACCTCCGGGGCTACCTCCTCAGTAGTGTTCTTAGCCTTGATCTCTTCGTTCCCGGTCGCTACACGTATGCAATGATGCATGCTCAATCCGGTGCAGATAACATGGAATACAATATACGATAAAAACTGATTATTATAGAAAGTCGCTGCACAACTATTAACTACGCTTAAGACTACTCCTAAGAAACTTAGTTCAACATGCCTAGGGTCATTAGGGTAGATGACCCAAGGTCTTCAATCAATCCAAAAGTCACGAAAAACCTAAAATAATCATAATTTCTATTGATTTATTATTCAATTAATCGAGTCTTAATTATTAAAGGAGCACACTATTTCCATTTGGTCCTAAACTCTTCCCACAGATAGCTCTAGACATAAAACAGTGCCATATTAATTTTCATGATTTTTGGATTTACAGAGATTTAATTAAAATTGTCCAAACTTGCGTTTATTAATTAATACACTGATTTTTATCTTCTACCAAAAAGGTTCAAACTGGACATGTGATATTTTTCCTAAATACTACACATCACAGTAAGTATACACAATTTATCTCATGATTTTTGGCACAGTAATTTAATTCCTATAAAAATATGAAACTACAGTACTATTGCCAAAAATTAAATTAGAAAAAAAAACCAATTGTGAAATCACTGGGAAACAAAAGAAAAGCGATCTGGCCCGAAGCGGCCCACGAAACCGGCTCGGCCCGCCAGCGGCGCCCCGCGCCAGATACGCCCGCGCCCACGCCCGCGCTGGGCCGGCCCATGTGGCCGAAACGGCCCAGCCGGCAGCCCGCGCTGCCCCGCTCTCTCCCTCTCACTGGCGACCGGGCCCCGCCTGTCAGCACTCTCTTCCTCCTCTCGCTGGCACGCGCGCGCGCGCGCACGACCGCGCCAAGCAGGCCTCACCGTCGGCGACCCCCGCGACGACCCCACGTGCGCCGACGGACACCCAGGGACCCTACGGACACTACCTAGCGCCTAGCGCCAACCCTAGCCGCCTCCGGCGAGGTGCTCCGCGTCCATGGCGGACGCCACCGATCGGCGGACGGGCGCCGGCCACTACAGGCACACAACCACAGAACCGAGGGGTTGGGGAGAACCAGGAGCTCACCACGAGACTCGTAGCGCAGAAGGCTGGGTCGGAGAAGGACTGTAACGACGAGCTTGACGACGTTGGCGTACGCGGCGACTCGGCTCCGGCGGCAACAATTCGTTCCGGCGACACTGGGCCACCACAGAACCAAGCGGCGCGAGAGTAAGAAACTACAGACCGTAGAGAATTTAGGACATGGGTTAGAGGATCCCAGGGCTCACCCAATCAAGCCCGGCACGGCACGAAGCTCGCGGCGGCGCTCCGACCGCCCGCGATGATGACGACGCGCTCTGCGACGTAACCCGGGCACCACGGCTCACACCAACAAGTCCAAACGACGCGCAAGGGAGCCTCCAGGCAAGATGCAAGACGGATTGGGTGGTGGGGGATGGTAGACGGCGGACGCGACCGAAAACCGAGAAGAACTCGCCGGTGGCTGGGAAGAAGAAAAAGAAGGAAAGAAGGCCGCCGGCACCTATATAGGAAGGGAAACTGGTTGGAGAGGGAGAAGGAGAAGCCCGCGAGTCAACTTTGCCATCGTGGGAGCAGGAACGCGCAAGGACGGGCCGGCGTCACTCGGCCACGCCGGCGGCGTGCGAACAGGGGAGGGAGGACGAAGCCCATCCCCCGGCTACTGTAGCTCTACATACTCCACTTTTGTCTTTTGTACAAATATCTCCCAAATTTGTGTATAAAAATTAAAAACCAAAAATACCAAGGTTGTAGCATTTTTCCTGCTGAACATTTTTGATTTTCGGATCTACCCCAAATTCGGCCAAATTTGAAAACTATGGAAAAGGGGGTGAAATGGGTTTTTGAATTTCAAACTAAAATCTAGAAATTACTTTTGATTTTTCTCAAGAACTTGAAAAATGGATAAAATAGAAGTTGTTCCCCTCAGAGAGCTTTACAACTTTCATTAAGGAAGTTTTGTCAGATTCCAATTAATTTTTGAAATGGCATTTCAAATTCAATTTTTTTTTTAATTCACTGTTTTGAGTTAAATTCAAATTTTCATAACAGAACTTCAAAATCTCCAAAAATAAAAGTTGTCACATTTAAATAGATCTACAACTTTCATTAAAGGATCACCCCTAGATTCCTTCTAGATTTTGAATTAGGGTTTTGGGGCTAAATCTAGGGTTATTTCAAATATGCAATTAGGATTTTAAATTTTCAATCCAATACTTTATCAATCCAAACCACTCTAGGTCCCTAAGCACAATCATATGCAAATTAATTAAGTTAAATATGATGACATGGCAGGTTATTTATTTCGTAATACCCAGGGTATTACAGCCTTCCCCCCTAAAAGAAATCTCGTCCCGAGATTGCTAAACTAGACATTGAAACAAAGTAATGGAAAAGAAAATACATAAGGTAAAATATACTTGCACTAGCTCACAAAATAAGTAGGAGGGTTTTTAACACAGGGAGTACTAGTCAGACTATTACAGTTACAGGGTGGCAAAGAATTCCGGAAAATTCTCCGCCAGGTAGTCCTCAGATTCCCAGGTGGCTTCGTCTTCGGAATGTTGACTCCATTGAATCTTGTACCATCTAGTTGTGGTCCTTCGAGTGACACGGTCCTTTATGTCCAAAACCCGTACTGGATATTCTGAGTATGTCAATTCGGGTTCCAGTACCACACCTTCCACATCGGTCACTTGGTCGGGAACTCGCAGACATTTCTTTAACTGGGATACATGAAACACATTGTGCACTTCTGACAGATGATCTAGCAATTGCAACCGGTAGGCAACTTTTCCCACACGCTCGGTGATTACGAATGGTCCAATGTAGCGCGGGGCTAACTTGCCCTTGACCCCAAAACGGTTGACCCCTTTCATAGGCGAAACCTTCAAGTACACATAATCTCCAACCTTGAATGCTAATGGTCTACGCCGCTGATCGGCATAGCTTTTCTGTCGAGACTGAGCCACTTTCAGATTCTCTTGTATTAATCGAACCTTCTCTTCGGCTTCATTGACCAACTCGACTCCATAAAACCATCTTTCACCGGGCTCGGACCAATTCAATGGAGTACGACATCTGCGGCCGTATACTGCCTCGAACGGAGCCATCTTGATGCTTTCTTGATAGCTGTTGTTGTACGAGAATTCAGCTAACGCCAAACACTTGTCCCACTTGTCAGGGTAATTCAATGCACAGGCTCTCAACATATCTTCAAGCACTTGGTTGACTCTCTCTGTCTGCCCGTCAGTCTGCGGATGATAAGCCGTACTATGCAGAAGTTTTGTGCCCAATGATTCATGGAAAGATCTCCAAAACTTGGATATGAACTGAGTGCCTCGATCAGAAACAATGGTCTTCGGCACCCCATGGAGCTTCATCATATGCTCTATGTAGAGATTTGCATAAGTCGCTGTCGTGTATTTGAGCTTGACTGGCAAGAAGTGAGCTTGCTTAGTGAGGCGGTCGACGATTACCCAAATGGAATCATAACCGCTTGATGTTTTGGGCAATCCCACAACGAAATCCATGCTAATATCTTCCCATTTCCACGCGGGAACAGGCAATGGTTGTAGCTCTCCACCAGGCTTCATGTGCACAGCCTTGACCTTCTGACATGTGTCACATCTCGTCACGTACTGCGCAATTTCTATCTTCATCTTGGTCCACCAGAATTTCTGTTTCAAATCCTGGTACATCTTATTGCTTCCTGGGTGGATAGAGTATCTGGTCAGATGAGCTTCATCAAGAATTTTGCGACGTAGCTCCGGAACTTTTGGAACTACCAAACGATTCTTGAACCATACGACGCCCTCATCATCAATTCTGAAACAATCTGCCTTTCCTGCCTGGACTTTTTCTTTGATATGCTTGATGCCCTTGCTTCCCTTTTGAGCAACCACGATCTCATCACGGATAGAAGTTTCAATACTGATGTTTGCCAGACTGCCCTGTGGAACTATTTCTATGCCCAACTTTTCCAACTCACCGCACAACGACAGACTATAAGGCTTCACAGTCAGACAGTTGCAGTGAGCCTTCCGACTGAGTGCGTCAGCAACCACGTTAGCTTTGCCAGGGTGATAATGCACTTCAATATCATAATCTTTGATCAACTCAAGCCATCTTCGCTGCCTCATGTTCAGTTCTTCTTGTGTAAAGATGTACTTCAGGCTCTTGTGATCTGTATACACATTGCAGGTGCTGCCTAGCAAATAGTGGCGCCAGATTTTCAAGGCATGAACCACAGCTGCCAATTCTAAGTCATGAGTAGGATAATTTTCTTCATGAGGTCGGAGTTGTCGTGAAGCATAAGCAATAACTCTGCCCTCTTGCATCAAAACACAGCCGAGACCAGTACCGGATGCATCACAATACACATCAAATGGCTTTTCAATATCTGGCTGAGCTAGGACTGGTGCAGTAGTCAAACACTTCTTCAAGGTTTGAAACGCTGCCTCACATTCTGACGACCACACAAACTTGACTTGATGTTTCAACAAGTTGGTGATTGGTTTGGCTATTCTTGAGAAATCTGGGATGAAACGGCGGTAATATCCCGCCATGCCCATAAAACTGCGGACCTGATGAACAGTGGTTGGCGGCTTCTAATTTAAAATTTCCTCCACCTTACTCGGATCGACAGATACTCCTTCAGCTGAGAGAATATGTCCGAGAAAAGGAACTTTGTTCAACCAGAATTCACACTTGCTAAACTTTGCATAAAGCTGGTGCTCTCTCAAACGAGTTAGGACAATGCGAAGGTGGTTGGCATGTTCTTCGGGTGTTTTGGAATAGACAAGGATATCATCGATGAACACGACAACAAATTTGTCGAGCTCGGGCATGAAGACAGAGTTCATGAGATACATGAAGTAGGCAGGTGCGTTGGTTAGGCCAAAAGACATGACTAGATATTCATATAGGCCATATCTGGTAGTGAAAGCCGTTTTTGGAATGTCTTCAGGACGGATTTTGATTTGGTGGTAGCCGGACCTAAGGTCGATCTTAGAAAACACCCTAGCTCCAGCCAGTTGGTCAAAGAGTAGGTCAATACGAGGCAACGGATATTTGTTTTTAACAGTCACCTCGTTGAGTGGACGATAGTCGATACAGAGTCGAAGAGATTGGTCCTTCTTTTTAACAAAAATGGCAGGACAACCCCAAGGAGATGAACTAGGGCGGATGAAACCCTTATCAAGCAGCTCTTGCAACTGAATTTTAAGCTCTGCCAATTCCTTGGGAGGCATCCTATAAGCTCTACGAGAGATAGGAGCTGTTCCAGGCTTTAGCTCAATGGCAAATTCCACATCTCGATCAGGTGGCAAACCGGGCAACTCATCAGGAAACACGTCTGGGAATTCACAGACCACAGGAATCTTCATCACTTCTTCCACTGAGGTAGCACACAACCTTTGCACGGTTTTCTCCACCTTTCTCATAGGTAGTGGAAGTTGGATAAGAAGTTGAGTTTGACTATTAGGTATGTTCACTCTTATAGTTCTATTCAGCACATCAATGAGAGCATTGTGCTGGTACATCCAATTCATACCTAATATCACCTCAATATCCTGATTCTTTAGCACTATCATAGTCGTAGGGAATTTATGCCCTCCCAACTCTATAGGCACTCCCTGAACTACCTCTTTAGTAGACATACGCCCCCCGGGCGAGTGTATAAGGAAATCTTCCTTTATTTCCCCAATTGGAATTTCATGCTTGACGACAAAGGTACGATTTATGAATGAATGCGATGCACCAGAATCGAAAAGCGTAAGTGCAGGATGACTGGCAACAGGGAACCTACCCATCATGACGGGCTCTCTCGCAGGGATATCATCAACTTGAGTGTAATAGACCTGACCTGCTTTCTTGACAACTTTGCCCTTCGGAGCATGATGTTGATGACCACGGTGCTGACTCTGCTGCTGCTGCTAATGTTGCTGCTGCTGACCACCAGGTGCATTCTGATTGTACCTCTTTGGGAAAGGGCAGTTGCGTGCCCAGTGCCCCATCTTACCACAGTTGTAGCAAGGATGATTGTAGGTGGTTTGAGGGGTATTAATACGAACGCCAGGGGCATTCGGCTGAGTGGCATTTTGTTGATTTGAGGTGTGGGAGGTGGCGGCGGTGCGCACAACCACCTGCTGTTGAGGATAAGATGGACGATTTTGGTGAGTGGGGTGGTAGATGAATTTCTGGCGCTTCTGACCACCAGAAAATGCAGGCCTCTTATTCTTTTTCTTCTCCTCCTGGAGCTGACGGTTGCTTTCTTCAAAAGCCAATGCACAGTCAACCGCTTCATGGAAAGTACATTTGAGGTTGTTAGACAAACTGCGCTGAATCTTATAATTCAGCCCCCTGATGAAACAGGCCTTCTTCTTCTCATCGGTGTTGGTGTGCTCGGGTGCATACTGTGCCAGATGGTTAAACTGTCCCAGGTACTGAGTGACAGTGGACTCGTTCTGCTTCAGTGACAGGAATTGATCCAACTTCAGCCTTATCACACCCGCGGGGATATAATGAGCACGAAACGCCTCGCGGAACTCCTGCCAGGTGAGCTGGTGTCCTTCAGTCTGTGCTGCCAACAGGTTGGCATACCAGGTCGTTGCTGGACCACGGAGTTGTTGCGCTGCGAACAGAGGTTTCTGTACCTCTGTACAGTGGATCAAGCTGAACTTCTGTTCCATGGTACGAAGCCAATCGTCTGCCTCCAGAGGTTCATCTGCCTTGGTGAACACAGGCGGACGGGTGTCGGTGAAGTCAACATAGGTGGTTTCCTCATTGTCGCGGCGACCACGGCGTCCACCACGATCTTGCTGACTCTGAGCTAGCAGGGTTGCCACGTTCGTCAAAGCAGTGATGGCCTCTGCCAGAGTGGTTGGAAGTGATGGCGGTGGAGGAGCGCCAGTCCCATGACCAGAGTGATCTCCCATCTGTTAACAAGCAACCACTAAGGACTTATATTACATAAGCAGAGCATAGAAGCACACACACAATTCTTACATCATTAATATTACAAGACTCGCACCCAAGCAAGAGTCACGCCCCATACTAAGGTTTTTCTAGCAAGCACCTATTTTACAAACTGGAAAGGCAACTAACTGACAGCCCTAGGCCAACACTAGTCTAGTCCTCGTCGACTGCAGACGCGTCGGAAGCGTCATTGTCCACGAAGTCCTCCTCAAAGTCCTCGTCACTCTCCTCGGAGCCTGCCTCCTCGACCTCGATAGACTCGATCTCCTCGTCAGTCTCCTCCATGTCCTCCTCACCAAGGACAACTCCAAGCTCCGGGTCCTCCTCCTCAGGTACCGGAATAGGGTAGAGCTGATCATTGAGCTGGTGCACCTCCTCGTGCAAGGCGATGTTGTCTTCCTCCAGCTGCGCGGTGCGCTGCTCTGCCTGCAACATCCTGTCCATGATCGCTCCCTCGCGATCCCAAGCCTCGTCCCGCTGCTTCGTCAGGCGGTCAATCTCCCGACGCAAGTCTCGGTTGGTCCTCACATCACGATAGTGATTGAGGCGAGCCACACGGTAGTCCTTCTCCCACTGACTCACTAGCCTCTGAAGTCTCCCGACCTCAGCCTCCAACTCCTCACTGCTGCGACAGGGTGGGCGACCCCCAGAAGCCTCGCCCTCCCCGGTACGTGGCGCCAGCTGGTGGCGCGGAACGCCACGTGGTCCCGTCATTTTCCTGGCAGTGAGCTTGCAACGAGCCATCTGGAGAAGGTAAGTGGATTTTATAAGATATACAAGTTAGCAAGAACAGGTTTGGTAACTTATCCCAAATACCCACTTTTAAGGAGGAAGTTATTATTATGTGATTAACATGATGCATGCACGTACTTACGAATTTAAATCATGCAAGTAAACACATACAAAAGTAAGTAAACTTTTCAACATAGGGCTAATAATAATAATATTATTCCACATGCTACCATAGCCACATGATATTAAATATAAATCACTTAAGACTACGGAATAAGATAAGAACAGAAGCAATTTGGACCCAAAATAATATATTAAGTTTTATGATCCAAAACATTTTGAAGTTTTCGAAAGGTAATCCGTAATGATTGGCAATGTAATGCTCTGGTACCAACTGTAACAGAACCGCCTAAATTACATGGCCCATAGGCGACTGTCATTATCATTAATGACTCTGACAGCCGGACCCATGTTCCATATAACCTAGACCGATCTGTCGGGCTACATCAGCGCCCAAATATTTTTTTTTCCGCAGGATCACATTGCGAATACATTACAAGATTACAACATTTCACAGTAAAATACATCAGAGTACAGGAGCGGAATATTACATAACTTTATGTTACAAACCAGTTGTCCAAATAGAGTTCCAGTACGATTATTACAATCCATAAGTAGTGGCAGTAGAAGTTGAATAATTGTACAACATTATACATAAGGTAACTCGAACCCTGCCCACGGGTTCCACTTCACTCTTCCTCGCTACCCTCCTGGATGATGGTCATGCAGCACGGAGCAAAACAGACATCTGAAGGCGGATCTCCTGCAGCAAGGGTTAACAAACCCTGAGTACTAGGGGTACTCCGCAAGACTTACCCGACTAAAGGTGTAAGATGAGACTCAGGAATGCAGGGTCATAGGTGAGGCTAGCAGGAGGTAAAAGATTTGCAGAAAAGCATCACTATCCTATTTTATTTCATCATTATCATCATCATATATCTATAGTTCCAATATTCAAACTCATAGATCGTTATTTCTCCACTTACTTCCTTTATTCAGAAAACACCTAGTTGAGAACCACTTTTCGGGGTAGGGAAGTGGATTGAGTCTCCATTGACCGAGGAGCACGTCGATTCGAATCCAGAAAGTATACCCAGCTGGGGATTCTAACCACACTGCATATGCAGCACGCCGGCATACATATACCAACCTATCATCTAGGTCTTTCTATCCCGGAACCGGTCCTGCGCCACCCGGGAGCACAGTACTCCACTCGTCTCCAGGCACGACGGCCACGTGGGTACAAGCTACTCCCGCCATCTCTCCACTCCCAGTGCGTGGTTGTCGGTTCCAGCAATAGAGCCACCTGACTCTAGGCTTTCCACAAAGGTATGTGGCTAGGCTGTTCATCTCGATCCAGCACGCCTACAACGAACGGTCCCTATAGTTTTGAAAACCGTGTCTGCCGGTGAGAAGTCATGGGAAACGCCGTCCCACGAGCACGTCAGCCGAGCGAAACACCTTACAGTGATATCGACCAGCTTTGAACTATTCCGAAGGTGATCGTGCATTGGGACTCTAACCCAAATACACATCGACCAACGGATAACAAGTTCTTCACCAATCATTATATAATCATAGCACAGAAAATAGTTTTTCTTTTATGCAAAGCTAAGTCCATTAAGCATGACTAAGCATTTTTCAAATCTTTCATTAAATCAGGTTTCAGGGTATTTCATTTAGACAATGCATCTGGATAGGTAACAATCAACTCCTATTAACCTAATGCAGTAAATTAACTCGAGTTATAAAGGTTTTATAAACAGAAGGGTTAATGCACCGGGGCTTGCCTTGGGCTGCGAAGAGCGTAGGGTCAGGGTCGGTCCCACAGATGTCGAAGCCTTGAATCACCTCCGGGGCTACCTCCTCAGTAGTGTTCTTAGCCTTGATCTCTTCGTTCCCGGTCGCTACACGTATGCAATGATGCATGCTCAATCCGGTGCAGATAACATGGAATACAATATACGATAAAAACTGATTATTATAGAAAGTCGCTGCACAACTATTAACTACGCTTAAGACTACTCCTAAGAAACTTAGTTCAACATGCCTAGGGTCATTAGGGTAGATGACCCAAGGTCTTCAATCAATCCAAAAGTCACGAAAAACCTAAAATAATCATAATTTCTATTGATTTATTATTCAATTAATCGAGTCTTAATTATTAAAGGAGCACACTATTTCCATTTGGTCCTAAACTCTTCCCACAGATAGCTCTAGACATAAAACAGTGCCATATTAATTTTCATGATTTTTGGATTTACAGAGATTTAATTAAAATTGTCCAAACTTGCGTTTATTAATTAATACACTGATTTTTATCTTCTACCAAAAAGGTTCAAACTGGACATGTGATATTTTTCCTAAATACTACACATCACAGTAAGTATACACAATTTATCTCATGATTTTTGGCACAGTAATTTAATTCCTATAAAAATATGAAACTACAGTACTATTGCCAAAAATTAAATTAGAAAAAAAAACCAATTGTGAAATCACTGGGAAACAAAAGAAAAGCGATCTGGCCCGAAGCGGCCCACGAAACCGGCTCGGCCCGCCAGCGGCGCCCCGCGCCAGATACGCCCGCGCCCACGCCCGCGCTGGGCCGGCCCATGTGGCCGAAACGGCCCAGCCGGCAGCCCGCGCTGCCCCGCTCTCTCCCTCTCACTGGCGACCGGGCCCCGCCTGTCAGCACTCTCTTCCTCCTCTCGCTGGCACGCGCGCGCGCGCGCACGACCGCGCCAAGCAGGCCTCACCGTCGGCGACCCCCGCGACGACCCCACGTGCGCCGACGGACACCCAGGGACCCTACGGACACTACCTAGCGCCTAGCGCCAACCCTAGCCGCCTCCGGCGAGGTGCTCCGCGTCCATGGCGGACGCCACCGATCGGCGGACGGGCGCCGGCCACTACAGGCACACAACCACAGAACCGAGGGGTTGGGGAGAACCAGGAGCTCACCACGAGACTCGTAGCGCAGAAGGCTGGGTCGGAGAAGGACTGTAACGACGAGCTTGACGACGTTGGCGTACGCGGCGACTCGGCTCCGGCGGCAACAATTCGTTCCGGCGACACTGGGCCACCACAGAACCAAGCGGCGCGAGAGTAAGAAACTACAGACCGTAGAGAATTTAGGACATGGGTTAGAGGATCCCAGGGCTCACCCAATCAAGCCCGGCACGGCACGAAGCTCGCGGCGGCGCTCCGACCGCCCGCGATGATGACGACGCGCTCTGCGACGTAACCCGGGCACCACGGCTCACACCAACAAGTCCAAACGACGCGCAAGGGAGCCTCCAGGCAAGATGCAAGACGGATTGGGTGGTGGGGGATGGTAGACGGCGGACGCGACCGAAAACCGAGAAGAACTCGCCGGTGGCTGGGAAGAAGAAAAAGAAGGAAAGAAGGCCGCCGGCACCTATATAGGAAGGGAAACTGGTTGGAGAGGGAGAAGGAGAAGCCCGCGAGTCAACTTTGCCATCGTGGGAGCAGGAACGCGCAAGGACGGGCCGGCGTCACTCGGCCACGCCGGCGGCGTGCGAACAGGGGAGGGAGGACGAAGCCCATCCCCCGGCTACTGTAGCTCTACATACTCCACTTTTGTCTTTTGTACAAATATCTCCCAAATTTGTGTATAAAAATTAAAAACCAAAAATACCAAGGTTGTAGCATTTTTCCTGCTGAACATTTTTGATTTTCGGATCTACCCCAAATTCGGCCAAATTTGAAAACTATGGAAAAGGGGGTGAAATGGGTTTTTGAATTTCAAACTAAAATCTAGAAATTACTTTTGATTTTTCTCAAGAACTTGAAAAATGGCTAAAATAGAAGTTGTTCCCCTCAGAGAGCTTTACAACTTTCATTAAGGAAGTTTTGTCAGATTCCAATTAATTTTTGAAATGGCATTTCAAATTCAATTTTTTTTTAATTCACTGTTTTGAGTTAAATTCAAATTTTCATAACAGAACTTCAAAATCTCCAAAAATAAAAGTTGTCACATTTAAATAGATCTACAACTTTCATTAAAGGATCACCCCCAGATTCCTTCTAGATTTTGAATTAGGGTTTTGGGGCTAAATCTAGGGTTATTTCAAATATGCAATTAGGATTTTAAATTTTCAATCCAATACTTTATCAATCCAAACCACTCTAGGTCCCTAAGCACAATCATATGCAAATTAATTAAGTTAAATATGATGACATGGCAGGTTATTTATTTCGTAATACCCAGGGTATTACAGGTGTGCCGCACAGCTCCGGTCTATGAGCGCGGTGCACGGTGGACGGTGTAGGCTTAGGTTTATAGACCGCAGAGTTGGCTCATGGTGGACTCGGTGTACCGCGCTGCCCTCTTTCAGTGGTTCATGGTGGACTGGGTTCGCGGACGTGCTTTCGTGAAGGGGGCGTTCACCCGGCCATCGTCTGACCATGTGCCGGCGTCCACCAAGTGTTCGACGTGAGGTCCCAATGGCTCGCCGGCGTCGGCAAGGCACGGCGGTGGTCCAGCAAGCCCGTCGGCGTCCGAAAGTGGCCCTGATGGCTTGCCAACAGTCTGGTGAGGTGCCCAGAGGGTCAAAAAGGTCGTCTTGCGCTCCCGTTCTCCGGATTTCAGCGTTACAGCGGCCGGCGGTGAGGTCACAAAGGCGGCATGGTTCCACCGTGCATCGGCTCGGTCTCTTGAAGCGGTTTCCACCCTCACGGTCATCGACACAGAGAGTACGGCCCCCAATTTGGGTTACTCAGGTCCCTAGGGTGCTTGGTCATGACGGGAGCACGACCCTGGCGGCGGCGGACGACGGTGAGGCCACAACGATCTTGATTCGGGCTAATCGGGCAGGGATTTTCCAATTTGGCGCGGCCATTAGGGTCCTTGGGCTGGTGTTGATGAGTCAGGGTCTCGGCATGGTCGTTTCCATGGCGGCGATGCGCGGCGGCGCTCCGGCGGACTCGCGGTGCACCCGGGTCGGTTGAATAAGCTGTTATGGTCTCCTCCTGCTACTCGGTTGTCGCGCGACGGTCGTGGCGTTGCTCCACGACGGCTAACCTGAGCGGATAGTGGACTGTTTCGCTTGGAACGGGCGTGCCTACGCCGGAACGTGTCGGTGGCGAGCGCGCTCCGCCAGGGACGCGTCGTGCTGCGTTCCCGGTCTAGCTTGGTTCAATCCCCAGTGGCTTTGGCCGGTCGCGTGTCAGTGCGGTGCAAGTGATCGTCCTGAGCCGGCAGAGGCTCTTGCCTGCGCGTCCCTGAGGTGAGACGCCATGGCCGGAGACATGGGCGGGGTTGGTCAAGGAAACTCCGACGGCTCACCATGGGTGTCGGGGGAGATAGGGTAGCGGGGCCGTGTCGAGCCGATGCCGTGCAGTGGGTACGCAGTGCCGTGCCGAGCCGCGATGGTGGCGTCAACTCTTCACGCCCCGGCTCCGACGTGCTCCGCGGCGGCGGCGCTCCGGCAGCTTCCCTCCCTCTGCTTCGTCTTCCTCCTCGACCCTCTCTCTCGGTGTGGTAGGTGGCTTGTGGAGCCGCAGCGTGGCGGCTGCGAGTGGGAATGGGCTAGGGCTCCTCGGGTGCTCCAATTTATAGGCGGCCGGGTCTCAGCACAGCGGCGGACGGTGATGGGCATCGGTGGGTGTACGTGGAGCTCATCCGTGTGCTTGAGCTAGGGTTTCAGGGTGCACGCGGGCTCGCTTGACGGCCAAGAAAGGAGGGGACAGGAGGAGGACAGCTCTGCGGGGCATGGTGCTGTCGGCCGTGGGTCCGTGGTCACGCCATTCGCGTGACACCCCCGGCGGGCGCATCGTCTTCGTGAGGAAGAGAAACAGGGAAGGGGAACGGCTGACAGGTGGGGTTGCTTCGTCAGTGGCAGCGGTCGGTGAAAGACGACGGCGCGCGCGCGACTTGATGATGGGCCGCGGCATGGGCCCAATTGGTGCCGAGCGCGCGGAAGGAGGCTCGGTTGGGCTGCCGCTGGCTCAACTCCCTCTCCTCTCCTTTTTCTCTACTAAATTCATTTCTCGCTTTTGCATAATTGTGCAAATATAGGTACAAGCAAAATTGCCAATAAAAATCCGACATATGCTGCATAGCTCATTATCTAAATTTAAAGAGAAATTTAAGGTGCAATGACACACACACACACACACACACACACACACACACACACACACACACACACACACACACACACACATATATATTGCTTAGTAGGTTTTAATTACTATATGCATGCACATGAAATTGGTTTGCACAATAAATAAATAAAATTTTTTAATTGGTCGTGATTTTTGGTGTGGGATTTTTTAGGGTTGTTACAACTACCAGACGCCTCCTCACCGTTGCGCGGTGCCAACTGGTGGCGCGGAACTCCACGGGGACCAGTCATCTTGCGTGCCGTCAACTTACAACGTGCCAGCTGGAAAGGTAAATTTGAATTAGTGAGGATATATAAGGCAAGCAAGAATAGGTATGATAATTTCTAACCCATATACCCACTTTTAAGGAGAAAATGATTAACATGTGTGATTTTCATGATGCATGCACGTACTTACGAATTTTAATTTATGCAATATAACTCAAAGCATAAATAATTTAAACATAGGGCTAATTTTCATAATGTTGTTCCACCTGCTACCATAACCATAGTAAGATATGATAAAACACAGAACAAGATAAGAATGTAAGTAGTTTGGACTTAAAATAACAGTTTAAGTTTTTACGATCCAAAATATTTTGAAGTTTTCGAAAAGTAACCCGCAGTGATTTCGCAATGGAATGCTCTGATACCAGCTGTAACAGAACCGCCTAAATCACATGGCCCACAGGCACCTGTCATCGCCACTAATGACCTCTGACAGCCGGGCCCGTGTTCCAGATGACCTAGGCGGCCCTGCCGGGCTACATAAGCACCCGTTATCTCCAACAGGATCCCATTGCAAAGCTATTATAGGATTACAACGTTTCATGACAAAATACATCAGAGTAAAAGTGCGGAAGAGTAAATAGTACTTAATATTACAAACCAGTGTTCAAATGGAAATTAGGTACAGTTATTACAGACCATAATTTAAAGGGTAGCAGTAGCGGTAGAACAATAATACAACACGATAGATAAGTAGTACACGAACCCTGCCCACGGGTTCAACTTTTATTCTTCCTCGCTCTCCTGGACGATAGTGACACAGCACGGAGTAAGACAAACTTCAGGCTCCTGCTGACTACCTGCAACGGGGTTAAAAAACCCTGAGTACTGGGGTACTCCGCAAGACTTACCCGACCAAAAGGTGTAAAATTAGACTCAAGAATGCACGCTGAGGGGAGTCAAGGTAAGGCTTGAGCAAGAGTCAAGAGTCTTGCGAAAAAGCATTACTAGTCCTATTTTAATATTTTATTCCCATAATATTATTAATCATTACCATATTTCAAGTACTTTCTAATATCCATCATCATTCTTTCCAATCAATTGATTCATTCCAAAACAACCTAGTTCCGAACCACTTTTCGATGTAGGGGTGAGGATCAAGTCTCCATAACCGAGGAGCAACGACAATTCGAATCGATTAATACCCAGCTGGGGATCCCTATCGACGCTGCGTATGTAGCACTTAAGCATGCATACGCCAACCCCGCCTACCACGGCTTTTCATACCCCGGAGCCGGTCCTGCGCCACCCGAGAGCACAATACTCCTTTAGTCTCCAGGCACGACGGCCACGAGGGTACACGCTACTCTCGCCATCTCTCCACTCTCAGTGCGTGGTTGTCGGTTCCAGCAGTAGAGCCACCGGAGTCAGAGGCTTTCCGTAGTATGTGGCTAGTTGCAAAGTCTTGATCACAGCAGGCCTGACAACGAATGGTCCCTAATATTTTTCCGTTAGAAACCATGCATTGAGACTCTAACCCAAGTACACTGGTAACTACCCGGTTTTCATATCCCTTTCCGTTGGTGAGAATCGTTGGGACTCTAACCCAAACAGATGGTCGACCAAACGGAAAAACCCATCCCCGTGGACGACAATGAACTAACTAGGATCACTGCCAACCAACAAGGACATAACCATTCCCATAAAGTGATTCATTTGATTTGTATCATCACAGTTCAAAATAGCATTTTTGCAAATCTAATCATTGAGCATGACTAAGCATTTTCTAATACTTTAATAAAATCAGGTTCTCAGGTATTGATAAGTGGTCAAGGATGGTAATGCATCAATTGGTTGCCAATCAACTCCTATTAACCTAATGCAATAGATTAACTCAAGTGATAAACATTTTAAAATAGCAAGGAGGGGCAAATGCTCCAGAGCTTGCCTTGGATGGTGTAGAGTGTCGGATCCGGGTCGGTGCCACAAATATCAAAACCTTGCACAACTTCCTGAGCAGTCTCCTCAGATGCACCCTCAGACTTTATCTACGAATTCTCGGTCACTACACGTTTGCAGTAATGAATGCATGAATGCGATGCACACGAAATAACAGATAAAATTTAATAATAAATAATGCACACACATGATCAAGACCCTGCCATAGGCTAGTCATGATTACTCTAATTCATAATGCCCTAGGTCATAAAGGTGATTGACCCAGAATCTCAATCAATCCAAAATCACACCATTCAATAATTATTTCATTTCCTATTCTTTTTATTATCCATTTAAACCAACATATAATCTAATAAATATTTAAATATTTCCATTTGATGCTAAACTTCACCAACAGTTAGCTCTGAACCTAAAACAGTACCAATTAAATTTTCATGATTTTTGGACTTACAGGGAATTTATTAAAAATCATCAAAGTTCCCTTTATCATTTAATGTGCTGATTTTTAGTTAATACAGAAAGCACTCAAATCTTACATTTCATATTTTTATTAAATTGTACACATCACAGAGAGGATCCACAAATATTTTCATAATTTTTGGTGCAGCAGATTAATTCACACAAAAAGATTAAAACACAATACTATTCATTCTAATTAAAAATGAAAAGCTCTTGTAAATTCTTTGGGAAAATAAAAAACGGCCATTCGGCCCATTTAAGCGAACAGGCCTAGCACGGCCCGGCCGTGCCCGCGCGCTCACGCGCCTCCTCATGGGACGCTGACAGGCTGGGCCTACCTGTCAGCTCCTCCTCCTACCTCTCGCCGCACCCCTGGACGCGAGCGCGCGCGGCGGACCGCTGCGGAACTCGCCGCCGACGACTGTCGCAGCGAAGCTAAATGACCCTACGACTCCCTTAGACCCTAGCCGACCACTCTACTCACATGGCCTACGCCCTACCCGCCTCCGGCGAGCTCGTGCTTGCCCATGGCGGGCCACGGCGGCACGGCGGCCCCGTTCCGATCACCGGGACATGGTTGAGTTAGCAAAAATGGGCTAGGGAGATCCTGGGGCTCACCAGAAGACCAAATCGGTTGTGGGTTGGGACTGGAGTGGCTTGAATCGACGAACGTGACGGCGGCGGCGGGTCGGTGGCGTTCACCGGAGACAAATCTTCCCGTTCCGACGACCCTACGGCACCGGAGCGATAACCACCGCACGCAAAAAGATCAGTAGGATTTAGGGAATCCACAACACGGAACCTAAGGAGAAGAAACTCACCACGGAGAGCTAGGCACGGCCCGAAGACCCGCGGCGGCGCTCCGGTCGGACGCGGAGACGACGACCCGCGTTCCCGGACGTTCGAGACACCACAGCCCACACCAAAGACACCAAACGATGCGCAAGGGAGCTAGCAAGCTTGCTGTGAGATGGAGGAGATGGTGGTGGCTTGGTCACGGTGAATTTCACCGTAATCCGAATGAGCTCAACGGCGTCCGCGGTGGAAAAGATTGGGGAGGAGCGGTGCTCGTTGGTTTTATAGGACCGGGCAAGGGGAGGACAAGCTCGGGCTGGGTCCGGGGCCCCCTATCGGCTGCTCGACAACGTCGCTCCCCGCCCACGTCGGCCGGACGACGCCCGGCGCCGCGCGCGGCACGCGTGTACGGCGGAGGAAGATGAACAGGGGAGACCCCCCTAGCTACAGTAGACCAGCTCAATGTCAACACCTATTTTGATTTGATTCGATCCGATCCAGCAGGAATCTGAGGAAGTGTTGAATACAAAAGTTGTAGAGAATTTTGTGTAGATCACTTTTGCTTTTGACAACAATTTCAAATTGGTCAAAGTTTCAAATTACAGAAAAGGGGGTAAAAGTAGGGTTTGAATTTCAAACTGAAATTTTAAAATTACTTTTGATTTTTCTCAACAACTTGAAAATTGGTTAACATGAAAGTTGTTATAATCGTGAGCTTGACAACTTCTATTAAGGAGTTTTGGAAGATTCTCAATATTTTTGAAATTGAAGTTTCAAATTTAAATATCAACATACTAATTTGAGTTTAATTTGAATTTCCATAATATAAATTCAAAATCTCCAAAAATAAAAGTTATTTCATTTTAAAAGTTCTACAACTTTCATTAAGATACTTTCATCAGATTCTTTATAGATTTTGAATTAAGGTTTTAGGTCAACTCTAGGGCTTAATTTGATTTCTATTTAATTTTTATTTTTGATTTTTGATTGAGGACTTAATTACACAATCAATACTAAATGAAATCAAATCTCTCTTGGGGCCTTAAGCACAATCATATGCAGATGATTAATAATAAATATGATGACATGGCAGATTAATTAAGCAGTAATACCAGAGGTATTACACAGTGGCACTAGCTCTGCCATATTGTTGTGGATTTCTCGTTACTCTTGGTGATTGCCACCAGCTATACGGCTTAGAGCAGAAGAGGGTCGTTGAGCACCACTTGGTAATTGTGCGAGGGCTTCGATAAATTGATTTCTAAGAGGTTTTGTGCTCATCCTAATGAGGATCATGAAGAGAGAAACTTTAGTGGATTTCTTGAGTCTAGTTGAAGTGCTTGTTGTTGGTTTACCATCTCATAAGTGAGCACCCATGTTGAGAGTCAAGCTTGTTGCTTGCGAATAGCCTAAACAGGAACGTACGTTGTAGGAAATCAACCGAACTTTAGGGTAAATCTTGTGTCACTTGCTCTTGGTGGTTTGCATTCTTTACTTGTGCTATTTAATTACTTGATTTATCTTGTGCATGTGTAGAGTAATTCGAGTAATTTCTTATCTTGGGTAGCTCGATGAGTTATCTTGCCTCGAGTAGCCTGTGTGCTCTAGTAATAGTTGTAATCCTTTTTCTACTAACTTGTTTAGGATACGGTAGGCTATGCTTGTACTAGTGGCTATTAGAGTTATCTCTTTTACTAATCATTTGTGTCTAGTATTTTGTCTTTAAAAGGATTTCAATAAGCCGTATATATCCTTTACAGCCACCCTAGATTTTTTCAACGAGGTGCCATGCAGGATGGCTGGCGTCTGCTTCATCAAAAAGTTAAAAGAGCCTATAAAATCTAATCTTCCAGTTGAACAATTTTTTGTTTAAACTTTGCTAGCGCCCAAGCGTGCAAGCAGAGACCCAGGTCACCCACGCTTCTCCTCCTTCTCCCTCTTCTTCTTCTTCTTCTTCTTCTTCTTCTTCTTCTTCTTCTTCTTCCCCACCCTCCTCCCCCCGCGCGATTCTTCTTCAATTCTTCCCCACGCCCGCGCTTCCTCTCCCTCTCCAATGCCCCCTCCCCTCGACGCCCCTCACCGTCAATCCCACGAGCGCTGCCCCCACACCCGCCTCAGGCACTTCCCGCCGCCCTGTCGCCCATCGCCTCGCCGCCACCGATAGGGTCTTGCCGAAGCTTCGGCGAGCAAGGGCCACGAACTTCGCCGCCGCCATCGCCCGAGACTTAGAAGAGCGGCGTGGGAATTCGGGAGGGGCGGTGCGGGCGTGGGCTTGGCCTCTGGCAGCGCGTGGCCTTCTCGGGCGGCGGTGAGCGCGAAGGGGGCACGTGTGTGGGAGTCGACGGCCGCACAACGAACTGGACGACGATTAGACGGTGGAGTGGAGGTGGGTGTCCGATCGAGCGTCCACGACCTGCGTGTGCGGGAAGAAGCATTTGGGTTTTTGTTTTGAGGGGTAGACATTTTTCAATCGGAAACGCGCGGGAATAAACGTTTTCTTTCGGCCCACCGCCCACCTCGGCCCGATAACCGAACCGTACAATCGTGCTCACTCCGTATACGGTATACCGAACAAAGAAGCTAGGTGCCGTGCGCATGCCACGCCCGTCTCGTTTCCGTTCGGCCCTCGCGGCGGCGGCGCCGGGCGTCGGGTACACCAACCCAACTTGACCCAACCCAATTTTAAAGCGCACGAAAAGTGGGGGGGATGGGGAGAAAAAGAGAGGAGCGCAGCGAGGCGAGCGGCCTCTCTTCCTCTTCGCTTTACCGATGGCCAACGATTCCCTCGCCCACCACCTGCTGCTCCCCCTCGCCGGCGGCTGCTGGTCCGACGTGGAGGAGGAGGAGGAGGAGGAACCGGGCAACGTCTCCTTCCCCTCATTCTGGCCGCCCTTCCCCGCTCTCTCGTCGGACTCCGACTCCGACTGCCGCCAGCTTCGTGCGTCCGCGCATGGACCGGCCCCGGGACACCGCGGCGTCGTCCTTCTTCGGGCTCGGCTTCCACGACGGGGACGACGACGACGAGTGGGCGCCACCCGGCGAGGATGGGGACCTCGGGCTGCCGCTCTGCTGGGACTGCCTGCAGCTGGAGGACCACGACGACGACCACCGGAGGTGGGACGTCGGCGTGAGCGACGCGGATGAGTGGGAGCAGGTCGCCGGCAGGGAGGAGGAGGAGGCGGCTGCGGCGTCCGCGGTGCGGAGCCTGGAGTGGGAGGTGCTGCTCGCCGCCAACAGCCTGGGGAGCCTCGTGGTGGACGACGGCGACGACGACCTGGACGCGGGAATCGAGACGTACTTCCTCGACGACGCGGACGACCTGCTATTCGGGCAGCTCGCCGCCGCGGATGCGGACCACGAGCCGCCGCCGGGCAAGTGCGGGCGGCCCGCCGCGAAGGCCGCGGTGGAGGCGCTCCCGACGGTGGTGGTCGCGGAGGCCGACGCGGCACGCGGCGACGCGCAGTGCGCGGTGTGCAAGGACGGCGTCGACGCCGGGGAGCGCGCCCGGAGGCTGCCGTGCGCGCACCTCTACCACGACGGCTGCATCCTGCCGTGGCTCGCCATCCGCAACACGTGCCCGCTCTGCCGCCACGAGCTGCCCACCGATGACCCGGAGTACGAGAAGTGGAAGGCAACACGGGCCGGCGGCGGCGGCGATGTGGACCGGCGTGGCATGGCGGCAGGTATGATGTCTTCATCAGGATACCTTGACGGATGGATAGGCGAAGGTGCAACGGACTAATTTGTTTGATTCAGCAATTAGAGGCGGTGCTGTGTTAATATTTGTTTCTGCAACTCGCTGCAAATTCCTTTTAGATCTGGTTGGAGAGGGATCAAATCAATCTGGATTGGTTGGTGTGGTGCCGATTTTCATAGAGAGTGATGACATAACACGGTGCATTTAAATTTTACAATGGTATATTTGGATGTGGGATTTGAGATTCGAGGTTATCGTTGCCATTGTTTAGGAGTACAGCGGAACGAACAGTGAAACAGAGTGGGGGAGAGGGGCGGGCGCGATCATGAATCCTTTCTGTTGACGAAACACCCTAAACATAGCGATGACAGAACAATGTTTGCACAAGCACAATTGCACTGTCGGAACTCCTCTTTAGAATGTGTAGGCAATACAAATATTTCTTTTGTACTTCTAATTCGTTCCTAAAACGATTATATGACAAACAAGCAATGTGAGGAGATTTGAAAGGCATTTACCGCGGGGGCTACAGAAATGTACTGTACTACTGCTAGTCAATGCGCACAAGAAATGGTCAGTACGGAGTAGTAGTACCTAGCATAGCTTCATTGAATGAGATCGCTTCATATTTCCGATGTGCTGCCCTTGCGCCTTGGAATTATGATGAGTTTACTTGTGATTTTGAAGTAGCAACAACCTTCACATTTAAAGTTTTTCCAAAAAGAAAAAGAAAGGAAACAAACATTACATCCTGAAGATGTCCGTGCATGCATTGTTCCTGAAAATGCTTGATCTGGTGGACGCTCTGTGGTGGAGATCGTTGATGCTTTCTGGACGGCCAGCTTGTTGCTTTCTGTCTGTTCTTGTTTTGTTGGTGTTGCCTGGTGCTTTTGTGTTTGTTCTAGCTTTTCAGTTCACTATCGTGGCACTTGTAATAACGGTGTGGTACTTCCGGCGCTGGAAGCTCCAGGGCTCTTCCTCCCTCCCTTCCCCCTTCTCCTCTATCTCGCTTTAGCTGTTTTGCTCTAAAACTCTAAACTCTATATTTTCGTTTGATAATGGAAATGGGAAACTCTCGTGTTGAAAAAAAAAAGTAATAAAATTGCTTGAGCTTGTGATTTGAATCAAAGTTAAGCGCACTGACGTTGACACACGCTTATAAAATCTTTATCAAGAAGTTACGCTGGCAACTGTAATTTTTGTGATAAGATCCGGTTTTTCACGGTATAACAGATTATCTTGGGATCACAGCCTCGCAGGAGTACGTGGCTTGTGGACGCAGAATCCTTGCTACTTTCCGTAGCTTGAAAGCAGTGGCCTTCAGCACATGCCGGAAAAGCCGTGGTACTACGCCGAGAACGAGGGCGAGGTACAATACGAAGAATGGAACCGATTCCTCTTCACAACTTTGCTTATCCCCTACTGCATTTTCATTTAATATCAGCATGGGCCTGTGCGACGACGAAACCTTGTGGAACAGATCATTGACGTTGCGTTGCGACCTACACGTATAATTGTTGACGTTGAGCACAGATATATGCCACTGCCAGCAGCAACGAAAAGATAAGACTGATGGTGATGAGTGATGACGATATGCATCTGCGGTCCGCTTTCTAATTTGCTGTTTCCTGGTGGATTGATTATTCGCCCCTGATTCTCTGGGTTGGGTACGTACCAGCAGACGGATGCGTTCGTTAGGAAATCAGGATCGCCCAGGGTGGGCTGCGGCCGGCCTGCGGGTGCGAGAACGTGGTCGTCGTCGCGCTGCCGTCGGGGGTTGGGCTCTGTGCGCTGCCATCGGGAGCGTGCAGACTCTATGATATCATAGGGTCTATAATAAAGTATGCTTTCTAATGTAAAGTTTATATATAATTTCTATAGATAAAGATATTTATTATGCAGCACAAATAAAGTTGATCAGGTATGATATACTACCATGTGATCCACCCTACACCTCAGCAATATTCCTTAAGGACTAATAAATTGCTAGATAGCCACCATACCCACGTGGCCATTCACTGTAGCGAATACTTTTCTGTACTGCCCGTCCGTCGCTCGCCAAAAAATTAATGCCCTGACCCGTTTCGCTTGTTGGACGGGAAAAAAAAAAACGAAAAGAAAAACTTGCTACCGACTCGCGTGCGCATCTTCCCCAAACCTCGGCCGCTCCGTTTCTAAACAAAAAAAACTCGGCTACTCCGTCACAGCACCGCCTCCGCCGTCCGCTCCCGGAGGCAGCGTCGCCTCCGCTCCGCTCGGTCCGCCCGCCTCGCCTCGCCTCCTGCCCTCCCGGCGCCGCTGGCCGGCGGCAAGGCGCGGGCGGCCCTCCTCTCTCCCTCGCTTGCGTCCTCCGTCTATCGGCTTCTCCGCTCCTCTGCTCGCCGCCGTCTCATCCGCGTCGCGCATTCGCCCCCACGCGCCCGTGCTCCAGCGGGCGGCCACGCGCATCCCCTCTCACATGCTGCCGCCGGTCAAGCGGGTGGTGCCACCGGATCCGCGGCGGCAGTCGCAGCCCGACGCGTCGCGGCACGGGCCAACCCCGCCGATGGCCGCGGCTGCGGCTGCCCCTCCCCCCTCATCGCCGAGGACTGGAGCTGCTGTGGTTTCCTCTCTCTCTCTCTCTCTCTCTCTCTCTCTCTCTCTCTCTCTCTCTCTCTCCCTCCCTCCCTCCCTCCCTCCCTCCCTCCCTCCCTCTCTCTCTCTGTTTGCCGGCGTCCCGGCTGCATGCTGCGCCAGTGCCGTTGTGCCCTCCGGCCACCGGGCCCTCGCCGTAGCGCGCTCGCCCCTACTCCATGCTGTCTTCCTATCCTCGCCCCCTCCGTCCATCCCCACGCCGCCTTCCCGTCCTTGCCCCTTCGTGGCCTCCACTGCTGCATCCCCGCGACGCCGTGCTTCGTGAATACCTACACATCACCGCCGTATCCACCTCGCCGTCACCGTCTCCGCTCGATTGCGAGCCTGATGTTGCCCTTGCAGCCTTGCGGAGGCACTTATGCCGGGACGTGTCGGCGTGCTTTGCGCGAAGGGCGCCTGTGGGACGACGCCATAGCGGACAGAGGAGCACAGGTGTTATAGCGGAGGTCCTACGCCGCAGATCAGGCCCACGTCGACGGTGGCCTTCAAAATCGAATTTTTCCCACTTTTTTCTCCTCAGCTCCGCATCCCGTCTGGAGGCATAACTCCTTGGCTTTGTGGCTTCCGCACTTCTGAATAGGGTAACTTTTCCTCTGGCAGGTTTGTAATCTCCAACCCCAACGAAGAATGACAGCTGGTGCAGTTCCCTAACATGTGAGCGAACATCTTCGGTTGCTCTTTCACCTTGCTGTTGTATGACTGTCAGCACTGGCTGCATTTTTATTTTCAGATGCAAGCCTAATTGTAGTTGCAATTCTTATTTTGTTCACTCTATTGTACTTATTCAGATCAAGGTTTTAAAACTCCGAGTACTGCTTCTGCTATCTCCGGCTATAACTATTTGAGAAGGATTTAACTAATTTTTTCCATGTACAGGTTAGCTCTTAGCTGTCCCGGATATAGCCTGTTTTGGGACATAGCTAAATGCCTTACCCGGCTATTTAAAACACTGATCAGATTCTAATTATTGAGATATTGGACTCAGCTGGATTCTTTTTTTTTTGCCATATTTGACAGGGAGTAGCAAATACATATGTACCTGCTGCTAATTGACCACAGAGACCATTTCCCAGAAAGGAAAACTTACACAAGGTGTGTTTTATTCTTTGTTTTGTATCTACATTTGTACGATGTCAACTCATTTTGGACAGCGCCTCATATATTCTTAGTTAACTACATGTTTGCTCTGGACTCATTACTAATCTGTCTTTTAAGTTTGATCAAGGGCTATACATTTCAATATTTGATGATTAGTTCTTCCAGTCCAAATTTTGTTATGGACACTAGAGGGACTACAATGCGATTTATTTCTGAAACTTGGAACAAAGGTTTCTTACACCAAGTTCCATACAATTTACCCTGCATTTCTATGTTCTCTTAGAACTTACTGTTTTCCTGTACATATTTTGATTTCAATGTGTTTCGTGTGCTGCAACTAGGTCCATAGTTTAAGGTGTACATGATAAGGATGTCTCAGCCTAATGCCTTGCTCCGGCTGATGACCAAAAGGTTTGAATATCCTTGGTGTATAATAAAGGTAACTTTTAGTGACAACCAGATTCTGCTTTATGTGATTCAAGCCTGCTCATTCTAATCTGCATGTCTTTCGTAATATAGTTTCATGGTTCTATTAGGAAACAGATATGATATACGCTCTTTTGTCTGAACATTATTGTATATTACTTTGCTTTGTACATTTTTTAAAGTACAAACAATCTAATTAGTTTCCAAGATTACTGTGTGTGCGCTTCATTCTTACTTTTTATTTGCTCTATTCTATATATATAATTATTATCCCTAAAGTTAGCTCTATTCTATACATACGAAACATACCATCTTGGTTGAACCAGACATGTAATCATGGTCTCTGACATACTGAAACTGAACTCCACTTAGGCCTCCTTGGACAAAAAAAAATAGAGGCTGTACAACAATATGCAGCTCTGCTAAAAAATTATATCTGTTACTGGAACAGGTGCACATACTCCCTTGGAAAACCATCTCGCTATAGAGTGTATCATGGATATGTGCCTGTTCAATTATATTATGGTAATAACCAGGAACAAAATAGTCATAGATTTCAGCCTAGCATTGCTCATATTGTCTTAATGATCCTTGTGCATGCTAAGAAGAATACAATTTCAGACTATCTGAATTGGTAACTTCTAACCAAATTCGGACCTTTGTGTATGTAACTCTGCAGTGTTAGTTGTAGCCTTATACATCAAAATAAAGTAATCAAATTTCAGACTATCTGAATCAGTGATTTATGAATAAAATGGTGCGCCTTAGTGTCTGTGTAGTGTCAGTTTTTACCTGTTTTCCAATGAATCTTTTTCAAATAATGACGTCCATTTATGCTTATGCTTTCGAGGCTTGAGATACTATCAAGTTACAATCTACGCGCTTCTATCCAGGGATTACTTCTGTTAGAGAATTCTTGATGGGAAGCCTTGCGTGAGTTCTGGACGGAAAATGGTGTATCTGAGTTTATCCATCAAGTTTTGATGTTCTCAGGTCAAGACTATTTGCATTTTCTTTTTTCTGTTCATTATATTGCTGTAGCTAGCCCCTAAGATGTGTTATCAATCAGTCCTTCATCTCTATGTATCATTGATTATAACGGTAATTTTGTAATAGAGAATTTTACCAAATCGTTATATAGAGGGAATGCTTGCTCTACCTATTTTCAGAACTTTGTTCCAATTGCAATAACTATTGAGTATCTTTTATTTGACCTGGTTAATAAGCACAATTTCTAAATTTTCGCTTCTGTTAAGAGGTGTATGTATTTTTTTTTTATTATGCATCTTAAAAGGACCTTCTCTGATAAGGAATTCAAAAATATTTTTGCAAAATGATCTATTGATGAAGTATAAAATGCTCTGATGAGATATTTACACATTGATGTCTGCAACAGAGGCGGCCAAGGCCACCGCCTCCAACTACTGTTCAAAATCTGTTTAGTTACTGCTCATTGCGCTGGCTACTAGCTGAGTGTCCACTATTGTAAACATACTGTTCATACGCATTGCTTTTCACCCCCTTTCCCTCCGCGCGCGCTTCGGCCTAGTACATAAACAATCTGTAATCCGTAGAACATAGCTCTGAAGACTTAGGCTGTGTTTAGATCCCAGTTGTAATCTGTATTGTAGCACGTTCGTCTGTATTTGATAGTTTTTGTCCAATCATGACCCAAGTAGGCTTAAAAGATTCGTCTCGTGATGTACATGCAAAAAGTACAAACATGTAAATATTTCGTCTACATTTAATGCTCCATGCATGTGCCGCAACGTTAATGTGACTAGTTGCAATTGCAATTTGCAGTGGATCTAAATAGAGCCTTAGCCTTCGCTAGGAGCTGATGTTGGCCACCATCCACCAAAGGAGAAGCACTGACTCGAGGAGTACTGACAGGAACAGCAACACCTGTTGTTGCAGCGCTGCCAGCGGGAAGGCTTCGAGTTGCAGAAGCTCGATTTGTTTCACCGCGTGTGAGATGGTGGGGCAGAGAGAGAAGGAAGATTAGCGCGGCGACGGCGAGTTGGCGGGGAAACTGGATGGTGGCCTTGCATGGGAGTTGAGAGCGGGAGCAGAGCACGCGGGAGATGGCAGCCTCGCACGGGAGCAGAGCGCGCGGGAGCTTGCGCGCAGGAGCAGGCTGGCGCGCGGGAGAGGAATCGCGGCGCCGGTGCTCGTGGGCGTACCGGATCTGAAGACTCGACGCGGTCTCCCCCGTCGCGAGTACGAAGTGGAGTACGACGACTCCAAGTCTTATTTAGACGTCGTTTTTTGGTTTTCTTTCCTCTTTCCTCATTAAATTGTCTGTCATGTCAACAAAATACCTACGTGGCACTGTAATTAATAAGGATAGACTCAATAGTGAAGTCTACATTGTGACTGCCCTTAGATGCTTCCTCTCGGTCTCACTCTCGGCCCTTTGCGTGTGTTTCAGTTAGCGCGGTCCTAGAGGCCATAGTCCTGGTATTAAACCGGCCGTGCTAATTGGCGAACGCTCACCCGATAAAAATCGGGCGAACGATCCGACAGGAGCAGCCTTTCCCTTTCTGAGAAAAACAATACTTTGCACCTTTCCTTTTTTAAACTGTTGCGGGTGCTCCGCATTCTCCTTGCCCACTCGCGCACACACGAGCCGCTCTTTTTCTTTTGCATGCTCAATTTCTCTTTCCGTGAGTTATAAAATTGTGATAAGGCACGTACTGTATTTTTTCTCTTTTAGAAATCAAGTTATTTCTAATTATTCGGGTACATGGAAAAAAGGGTAAAAATGGGTGGGGAGTCAAATAAAACTAAATTTTACACTATAAACAAATAGTAAATTCCACAACATTAATAAGCATAAGATTAATTTTCACAAAAGGACTAAATTTTTACATTATAGAGTAAACAGTAAATTCTATAACACTAAAAAAAATTGAAAAGTTTGACATAACAAGACTTTGCGCTTCATCTTAATTTGGAAGATCTGCAAAATATTTAATAATTAAAATCAAGAATTGAAAATTCAGACTTGAGAACAAATAAGGACATAAATTTATTGGAGAAATTAAAAAACTTATTTAGAAAAAGCTAGAATAAGATGACTACCTAACATAGTTTAATAAACATGAATAGTAAAAATAAAAAACAACTTAGATACATAAAACTTAATCATATGCCAAAATAAATAGTGATTGAATGGCCTGGAACAACACACAACAATAATATTTTCAATCTTATTAGGTTGTAATATCTAGGAGTGCAAGGAGGAGCTCATTTGAACCATTCAAAAACAAGAGAAAGTTATGAATATCAAATATTTTATATAAGAGAACACTTGTATAGCCTACTGCACAAAATTATATAAGAGAAAACTTCTATAAATAATTTATATAATATTTTCTATAAATTAGATGAATCATTTATAGAAATTAGAATTCACGTGACAAACTTGTATACATAACTTATATATGACAAAACTTATGCGATAAACTTGTATGCATAATTCATATAAGAGAAAACTAATGTGACAAACCTATATACATACTTTTGAGCGAAATTAGGGTCAAATTTGGGTCATTCTATTAACCCACAAACTCAGGCAAAAGAAGAAATGGAGAAAGACAAAATTTGTTGGCTTCCAGAGGAAATTACAACCAAAGAAAAAGAACCAGAAAGATTAGACCCGAATAAATTAGGAAGTAGAGAAGATACCATGCATGATAAGAGATGACCTTCTCTTCCTTGACAGGTGTCACCCAATTTTAAGGATAAAATTGAATGAACCAACTTATGTGCGCCCAGAGATCAATCACACACATAAGCGACAAATTACATAGTACCATCACAAGGTTCAATATATAACGAATAATATCACAGAGTCTTTACATTAATAACAGCGGAATAATATAGATAACTCTCTCGCAGAATTTCCATTCCACAGGGAATAGTTGACTGGTGAACACAATCCTAATAATACTCATAGTCATCTGTTACCCATCCGGAATTTTTATCCAAATATGAAAAATAAAGCAAGCGTAAGTACATGTCGTACTCAACAAGAATAACATGGGTTTATGAGGCTCAAATAAGGCAAAACACTGGTTGACAGCGGTTGCTTTTACTTGATCACATTTTACCAATTGAGTAGCAGCAATAGAATATACCAAGGAACAAGATTTGCATGATCATATAAACATGATAATTAATATGGAATAAACATCAATAGAAACTTCAAATTAATAAATCAATATTCAATTAGTTAAATTCCTGTAAGACGTCCAAGGCCGCTCGTGACCGTGAG